>CM021105.1:416286452-416646147 GCA_007115665.2 Sequoiadendron giganteum
GAGAGGGGGAGAGTGGGAGAAAGAGAGGGAGGGAGAAAGTGGGAGAGGGAGGGAGAAAGTGGGAGAGTGGGAGAAGGGGAGAGTGGGAGAAAGAGAGAGTGGGAGAGAGTGGGAGAGTGGGAGAAGGGGAGAGTGGGAGAAAGAGAGAGTGGGAGAGTGGGAGAAAGATAGAGTGGGAGGGAGAGAGGAGGAGAGTGGGAGAAAGAGAGAGTGGGAGAGAAATAGGGAGAGAGAGGGAGAGAGGGACATAGAGGGATAGGGGGAGAAAGAGATAGTGGGAGAGATGGAGATATAGAGGGAGGGAGAGATGGACTGAGAGAGAGATAGAGGGTAGAGGGTTAAGAGTTAAGGGTTTAAAGGTTAAGTATTTAAATGGTTAAGAGATAGATGGTAGATGGAGATAGTGGGAGAGATGGATACCCCTATACCCTCTTAATCCCTCAACCCTCAACCCTCAACCCTTAAACCCTAATCCCTCAACCCCTATATCCTCTTAATCTCTCAACCCTCAACCCTTAAACCCTAATCCATCAACCCCTATATCCTCTTAATCCCTCAACCCTCAACCCGTATACCCTCTTAATCCCTCAACCCTCAACCTTCAACCTTTAAACCCTAATCCATCAACCCCTATACCCTCTTAATTCCTCAACCCTCAACCCTTATCCCTCAACCCTCAACCCTTCAACCCTAATCCCTCAACCCCTATACCCTCTTAATCCCTCAACCCTCAACCCTCAACCCTTAAACCCTAATCCCTCAACCTCTATACCCTCTACTCTATATTTCTAAATCCATCAACCCTAAACCCTAAACCATTAAAACCTAACTCGTAAACCCTCTACCCTCTAACCTCAACCCTAATCCACCAACCCTTAAACCCACTTAGTAAACTCTCTACCCTAATCCGTCAACCCTCTTGACCCTTAAACCCTCAACCCTTAAACCCTTAAACACTCAACCCTAAACCCTTGACCCTCAACCCTTAAACCCTAAACTCTTTAACCCTATACCCTCTACCCTCAACCCAATAATCTCTACCATAAACCCTAAGCCATCAACCCGAATCCGTTAATCCTTACACCATTAAATCCAATAAAACTCTATACCCTAATCCCTAAACCCTTAATCTCTCAACCCCTATAACCTCTACCCTATATATTGGACCCTCAACCCTAATCCCTCGACCCTATACCCTATACCCTCAACCCTCAACCCTCAACCTTAAACCCTCAATCTTCAACCCTCAACCCTTAAACCCTAAACCCTTAAACCCTCTACCCTCTACCCTCTACCCTATACATTAAACCCTCAATCCTCAATTCTCAACCCTCGATGCTTAATCCCTCAACCCTCAATTCTTAAACCCTAAACCCTCTACCCCTTACATTGGACCCTGAACCTAATCCTTCAACCATATAACCTTAAACCTATACCCTAAACCCTCTACCCTCAACCAAGTAAACCCTTAACCCTAAACCCTTCAACCCTAAACCCTTAAACCTTCTACCCTATACCCTCTACCATCGACCCTATTCCCTCAACCCTCAAACCTTAAACCCTAATACCCTAGAAACCATCAACCCTATAGGTCTCCACCCTAATCCCTCAACCATATACCCTTAATCCCTATCACTTTTTCTCTATCTATACATATCACCTCTCCCTCCCTCCCTCCCTCCTACCCTCTCTAATTGTCTCTATCTACCGTCTCCCTCTTTCTACGTACCTCTCATTCAATCAATCCCTACCACCCTCTCTTGCTCCCTCTATCCATCTCTCTCTATGTCCCTCCCACTCTCTCCCATTCTCTCCCACTCGCTCTCTCTCCCTCTCTCTCATGTATCTCTCTCAGGTCTCTCCCTCTGGCAACCTACCTAGGCAACTCTCTCCCTGTCTCTCTCCCCTCTCTCTATCTATCCGTCCCACCCTACCTAGATAAGTCCCTCTCACTCCACCCCCCTCTTTCTCTACCTCTATTAGGTCACTCCCTCCCACACCCTCTCCCTCTCCCTCTCAGGTCTCTCACTCACACTACCTCTCTCTCTCCCACTCTCTCTCTCTCTCACACACACTCCCTCTCTTTCATGCTCCCTCTCACTACCTATCTCTCAAGTATCTCCCTCTCACCCCCCTCACACTCTCAAGTCTCTCCTTTTGGCACCCTACCTAAATACCTCTTTTTTTCTCTCCGTCTCTCTCTCCCCCCCTCTCTCTCTCTCTCTCCCTATCTCTATCCCTCCCACCCTACCTAGCTAAGTCCCTCTCACTCCAACCCCTTCTCTCCCACTCCCTCTCTCTTAAACTCTCACTTCCACCCCCTCTCCATCTCTCCAGACTCTCTCTCTCTCTCTCTCTCTCTCTAAATTCTCCCTCCCTCTAAAGACATACGTAAATACATATATACAAGCATAATACATATGTACATATAATCCTACATCCATACAGGCATACATACATACATGTGTAGATACAATCTTACATACATACATACATACAATATATATGCATTGATACATATAGGCATACGTACATACATACATGTACATACAAACATACAAATATATCAGCATACATTCAATATATTGGCATTTAACATAAAGGAGGACATAATGCGAGTGTGTTATAATGCGCTCGTGTTATGTCTTAGTTAACATATTTCCACAGAAGCAAAAACAATGTCAAAACTGAAATATAACGCGACCATGTTATAATGTGAGTGCATTATAGTGCGCTCACATTTATCTTGCTTTGGGAATTCCCAAGCCTTAGGCTTGGTATTTTCCTTGGAATACCAACCCAAAGGCTTGGAAGGCATTCCCAATGACCAGAGACGTGTTTTTAAAAAATCTACCATATTTCACATAATCGAGTTCATGCTCACCGTCAGGATTGCATGTGGTTCAATATTGAAAAAATCAAACACATGGGTAATGTTGGGTTCTCTCTTAGCTATCCAACGATGTAATTTTTTTCACTTTATGAAAATTTTAAGCCTTTCATCCATACTTTATTTTATTTG
Organism: Sequoiadendron giganteum; assembly: GCA_007115665.2. Lineage (NCBI taxonomy): Eukaryota > Viridiplantae > Streptophyta > Pinopsida > Cupressales > Cupressaceae > Sequoiadendron > Sequoiadendron giganteum. The sequence continues at coordinate 416,289,475 of CM021105.1, forward strand.
TATGTCTTTTTTTTGCCAAAAAGCAGTGTTCGGTATTTTTTTCGTTATAAATAAACCGTTCATCGAATTTTCAAATAAATTATATTTTTATAAACAAGACTCCATTCTACAAATTAAAAAAGTAAAAATAAAAATTCAATTAGTTTCCAAAATTTGTAGGGTTAGCATGGCCAAAATTCTGTTTTTCAGGAAATGTCCACTTCGAAAATTAGTAAAAAAATCAAATATTCATTAAAAAATTATTAGAAAAATCATGCATCAACTAGATACTGTTAGCTAACTTTTGATCATTGCGATTTTTAAAATACTAAAAAAAAATTCACTGTATGAGGGTTGTACAAGAGCTGCTATGTTATGTTTTTCTGACAAAAACAACACCAATTTATGTACATCCCTCTTTTGAACCCCTTAATCTCAACCATTTTAAAAATAAATTAGTAGTTTAGAAAGTAGACTCAAAGCACTTCGATCATTGTTTTTGTTCCATCTCAAAATTTTGAGTGTAACTATCCTCAATTTCACACCCAAGGTCAATATTTCCTGATTTCAAAAAAAACTATCCACTTAAGTCCCCTTTTCGGGAACCATTTTGGTGCATTACCCTCGAGTGTGTTTGCAAAATTTGATGTGATAAAAAGTGCGAATTTTTTTACATAGTGGTAAAGTATGAAGTGTGTTAAGTCAGTTTCAAAGCTTAATTGGAACTATATATTTGTTGGTTGAAAATTTTGTATACTTGGGAAAGCGTACAAAATTGTGGTTACAACCACAGTACATGAGATAAACTCTCCTATTTTCAAAGGGAAGGCTCCCCCTTCGCTTTCTATTTTACCAATTCAGAAATTAATTCTAGCTACAAATATATTCTAAACCTGGGTGAAACTCTTGTCTTGTTCTCTTTTTCCAGAAAAGACAATTATCCTTTTCTCTTATTTCAAAAAAAAAGAATCACAACTGGAAGCATAAATGATTAATGAAGTAAAGAAAGAAGCAAAGTTTCCATGAAGGCACAAAGTCCTTCGTTGCTCCTCCGGGATGGGAAAACAAATTGAAAGCTCAAAGTCTTTGACAACTTACTCTCCTATCAACCTTTTTAAGATGGTTTTTCTGGTAACCAAGTATAGTATGTAGTAGCTCAAAGTCTAATTACATGATGCACTTTACATGCACAAACATAGAAAATAAAAGCAGCACAAAGTCTGCAAGTTACCCCCTTTGCTTGAGCATTCTACAATAGCTTCAAATGCGACAAACAACTCAAAGTCTACAGTATCACATCTGAAAACCAATCTAAAACTCCAAACGCAATAAGCAGCTCAAAGTCTGCAAAATTCAGCTTGAATCCCTCTTGTATAGCACCACAAAATTCACAATCAATATGTAGAAAATGTCGTCACATAACACCTTGAATCAACACAAAGTTTGAAAGCAATTTGCCTCTTTAATTGATTGCAATTTGATTTACATCTAAGCTCAAAGTCTTAGAGTGCACATACAAACTGGCAGAGTTTTGTTGCATTGCCAAAGATAAAAATTACAAAGGATCTCCTCAAGTATTTATAGCAGAGAGGCCTTGAGAAAAAGGTGGGAGGATCCCAACTAATTGTAATTGACTTATTCAACATTACAAGTCCTATTGCAATTTGACTTGTAAGGTTTTACATGTAATTACATTTTCCAACTTTTCAAGTGATATGATTACTTGTGATTACAATTTTCCATTTTACATGTAATTTGTCAAAACTAAATTACAAATACGTAATTGAAACTATTTGAAGTGTCCAAAGACAAGACTTGAACTACATCATCCTAGATTGGGTCTTCATGCTGCTATTTGGAAAACATTATTCCATTTCCGTATTGAAAGCATTCCATGCTCAATCATGTCGCCTATTCAACTCCTTGCGTGGCTTCGTCATATTGTTGTTCTTACTTTGTATCATTCTCCAGCCTTGGAATTTGCTTGAAAAATAAGGCCCATGCCTTATATTATTGATTTGGTAGGTCATGTGTGCAAACAGGAGTAACGAGAATGAGATAAAGGGGCTGTAAAAGTGAGGCCAAAGCTCAATTTCGGGTTTTGGAAGGCTGACTACAAGTTTTAAGTGCAAGGTAGGAAAAATAAGAAGTCATTGCAAATTTCAATTTGCAACTTCAAACTTGCAATTTTAATGAAAAATCCCGAAATGCTATTGGATAATAGAAACCTGAAATTAAGTCAAAGCCCTATTTTGTAAAAATGGCAATGAGGATTTGATGGAGATGAAAATGGAGGTAAATGAGATGAGTAAAATGAATGAGGTGAATTTAGTGAAGGCAAATGAAAATGGGAAATGGAAAATGGAAGTGACATTCTTGCTGAAAAGAAGGTATTTAGGTGAAAACGCATATGATATTTCTTAGTCAAAAAGGTATTTTCAAAAATGAAACTTCCACAAACTTCTTTTATAGCCATTTTGGATAACATTATTTAGAAAAACCACGATTTCCATTGTAGGGAAATACGTTTTTTATTTTTTTTATTTGTTGTTTTGACAAAGACTTTTGGCAAAAGATGAAACACGTTTTTTATATTTTCTGTTTGAAGAAACCGATTTTAATCAATGCAAGGGAATAACGATTTCTTTAGACAATGACATAAAACAACTGCAAAAAACGTGAATATGAAAAGGAAGAGCCACGCCATGGAGAAGACATGAAAATACTCTTGAAAAAGACCATAATCATAAGAAAAATGTCTGCAGCAAAGAAAGATGTGATTGAACAAAGAAATAAAAAATAAAACATAACAAGAAAGAAAAGAAAAGCAACACACCTTGGAGAAGAGAAGCTGAAAGCAAAAATGAAGATGAAACCCTAGATGACTTGGGCAAGCTCAACAAATAAAAATGACTTGATTTATTGCAGCTGAAAATCTAATTTCTTTGCTAGAAATTAATGGAAACACCATGAAAGAAAGGAGACAATCAAAACCAAACTCAAACATCCCTCTTCAAGCATGGCGTCGGGTTTTTCAAGCTCAACAACAAAAGAAAATAGCATAAAAAAGACCAAAATCGGGTTTTTGAAAGCTTTCAGCAACTTTTCTTTTGACAATTTGGATAAAATAGGATTTTTTGGCTCATTTAGCAATTTTAGGAACTTTTTGGCACTTTAACAATTTTACTTTTATCAATTTAAGTGAAATAGGAACTTTTTGAGGCTTTAACAATTTCCACTTTAACAAAATAGGAACTTTTTGGTCACTTAAGCAATTTCGGGTTTTTTCATGACTTTAGCAATTTTGCTTTTAGCAAAATAGGAACTTTTTGGTCACTTAAGCAATTTCGAGTTTTTTCATGACTTTAGCAATTTTGGGTTTTTTGGCAACTTAAGCAATTTTGCTTTTAGACTTAAAATTTCCTATTTTGTTGAGCTGCCCTTAAAACCCGAATTTGACCAAAAAGACAAGAAAAATGACTCAAAATTTTACAAAAACGGAAAGGGGAGTTGATGAAAGGATACCCAAGGGAACCATCAATTAAAATCCAAAGTTTTACAACCTTAACACTTCGTAAAATGTGCTCTAAGACACAAAGATCCCTATTTGCAATGGTGATCAAAAATCTCGAAATTGGACAAAACAAGGGGAAAAACATGTCGAAATGTTCCCAAATTTTACACAAGGCAAAATAGGTTGGATACCAATGAATGCACAATTCAATTGGAGAATTTTGGTGCCTCGAAATGCATGCCATAGAGATTTATGAAGAAATTTTAGGCAAAATTTCATATGGGTTGCCCAATTTTGAGAATTCAAAATTGAGGACAACAATATTTAGCATGTTATAGATGCATTATTAGTAGTTAATTTTGGTAGTGAGACACCCTTTTCTCTATATTTTTCTATTCTAGGTATTGAGCCCTTGGCAGTGAGCCATTCTCTCTTTTTAGACAGTGAGTCCACCTTTCTGTATCAACATTGTAATTGGTTATAATATATTGTGAACTAATCCTCACCATGGGTTTTTCCTTTTAATGGTTTTCCATGTAAATTTGGTGTTTTATGTATTCCTTGATGTGATGCATGCTTTATATGTTCCTTTCTATTACTGCAAGTTTAATGTGATGCATTGAATGAATGCTTAAGTTGATAAAGAGAATGAATTTCAATGAATACCGATTCACCCCCCTCTCAGTATTTTGGGTGTTCAACAATTGGTATCAGAGCTTGGTTCCTGCTATTGGCTTGATTTCTAAGGTAGGTATTGAAGGTTGTACACATAGCTACAAGTATCTTATCCCTCTGGAAGAGATTATCCCTGAAGGGTTTACTGAAAAAAGATTATGAGGTTGATATGGAAGGAGAAATTAAATTAGCTCTTGATGATTTGGATAAAGTAGAATATGGGAATAGATATTTGAAAGATAATCTTAAGGATACAAATGAGTGTATCAAGAAGTTGAGATAGAAACTCAAGAAATCTATAGAAAGATTCAAGGAAACAAATGAGTAGCTCAAGCAATCAAATGAAATAATCACTAATTTGAAAGTGCAAGTTGAAGAAGGAAAAAGAGTTTAAGACTACCTAAATTCCAAATTGAAAATCAAATATGAAGAATGTTCAAAGCTTGAACAAGAGATTGTGACTTTGAGATTAGATCTAGAGAAAGAAAAGATTCAAGAAGAAAAATTCATGAGGAGCTTTGCATTGCATGATGAAATGATTGCAAGTCAGAAGGATTCAAAAGATAAAGAAGGATTAGGGTTTTAAAAATGATAAAGTTCAAAGGAGAATCATAATTCAAACAATTTTGAAAAGAAGAATGATAAGAAGAGCAATTCCAGACAAGTTTGGAACTAGAGGGATTTCAAAAAACCTCCTATTAGACAACCTATTTCCCAAAGGTATTCATCTTTCAGTGGTTACTGTTATTCTTGCAATAAGTTTGGACATAGAGTTGTAGAATGTAAAAGAAAAATGAATCAAAATTTTCAATCATTTATCGATCAGTGCTATCCATTCAATAAATTGGTCATAAAGCTAGTGAATGTAGAAGTTAAATGATGAATGGTTACAATAGTGGAATGGTATTTCAATATTTCAATGGTTACTATTATATACACAATGGATTTGGGAATAATAATTTTGAATGCATATCTAAAATGGCAAGAAATAAGTTTGCTAAGAAAAAGGTGTCATATGTCATAAATGCATTAAACCAAGACACATATCTAAGTTTTGTAGATCTAAGAATGTGAAACCCTCTATTTTACAAAAAAAAGAGTAATCTGGTAAAGAAGATTGATCCAATTGAAATGAAGAAGGAAATAAACAAGATCTGGAAGAAGAAATAAGAGAGTGAAATGAAAATTAAGTTTGTGCCAACCTTTGGTGTAGATTTTTCCTTTGAAAACTAGATGAAGAGCTTTGGCTCTAGGGGAGTTTTAGCAAAAGATCTCTAAGCCCGAGCATCAAAGATGTGGTTTTGATGCATTCAACACACTGGTACATGTGTAGATCTACATGGTTGATCTATTGGTTGTATCTTTGGTATGAAATATCTTGTTGACAAATTTTGTGGAGTGATTGAAGGTGTCTATGATAGCACAGTGAAGGTTTGCCAACTTTTTAACCTAACTTTGACAACACAATTAATGAATTTTTTAGGTAATCATAAAAGTGTTTATATGTGATTTCACATAGGATTAAGTCATTTGTGAGTGATAAATTTAAGCAAAGTGCAAAGAAAAGGCGATTTGAAGTGATTCTAAAGTGTTGTGCAAAACCCTACCAATGAATAGTTATAAAATATTTATTAGTCTCGTGGTAAACCCTAGTTTTAGAGAAGGTTATAAATGTTTAATCCATAAGTTATTGATGTTTTGGATTGATGAATCAAATTTAAGAAGCACCCATTCAAATCTATGGAATTGAATCCCAAAGGTGCATTTTTTTAGGGTTCCATATGATGTGATGCACACAAAGGATGTACAGATCTATATCCACACAAAAATGGAAGAATATGATCATATAAAGATGGAAAAATATTGGGTGAATGAGTTGACTGGAGATGATTTTGAACTAAAACCTAAATTTGAGAGTTTGACAGAGAAGAAGTTGGATGTATGGAACAAATTTCCAAATTTTTGCTATGAGGATGAGTGGGTTAAATTTGTGCTCAACAAAATTCATGATAAGTTCATGTGGTTGGACATGTTGCACATGATAAAAAAGGAACATATTAGGGTTTCTATAGGGTTATGATCAAATGGACTAGTTTAATAAATGAAGATCATCGATGTGAAATTTGACAAACGTGCCCTAACTATGAAGGATATTGATGATCCAACGGTGAAGTATGCATCAATGATGACTGGGTATAAGATATTCTATAGAAACAAGAAGAATTCTATGCTGGCTACTGCTATTCACATTGCTCACCAAATGGTGAAGGAAGGTCTAAACATAGACTTGTGTGAACTCCTAAGAAAATAGTTGATAGAGAACCTATAGAAGACCAAGGAATCAAGGTACCCCTTTTAGTATGGTACCCTAGTTATCTGTTTGCTATTTTAGTTTCTTAGAGAAGTGCTCGGTACAAAGAAAATTGTGTGGTTGGCTAATATTCTAGTTGCTATTCAAATAAGAGATCGTTTGAGAAGATCAGAAACCTAAAAATCTAGAATTCTATGTTGTGAGGTTTCTTTTCAGTCATTTCAAGGAAAAATGAAAGAGAGGTACAAAATTCCAAAAAGTGTAGTTGAAAAGTATATGAATGATATAATCTTCATGGTTAGTAGAGATCACTACATTATGGAAGCAGTTGAACCCAAAAAGTTTGGGTTCCAAAGCTTGAAGATGAGGTCATTGAAGTAGAGCTTAATAGTTTTGTAGTTGTTGTGTTGAGAAAGCCAAGAGATCCATCTATGGATAGATTTTGCACATTTGTAGAGAAAAATAGTCAAGTGAATATGGAAAAGAACAAGAAAAATATTGAGAAGAAAGTTGACAAGATGAAAAATTAGTTGGAGGAGATGGTGAACACTCCTAAGGATTATGTAGATAAATAAAAAGCTACTACTTTTGTTCCACATGGTTCCAAGTACAAGGAGGTCAGTTAGGACCTTTTCCCCCTTTACCACTATTCCTAAGGCCTCTAGAACAAAGCTTGTAGGAAGCTCAAAGAAGAAGGAAAAACTTGGCCCCTCTATGCAACAAATGCCTCCTAAGAGGAGAAGAAAAGAGAAGGCCACCAAAGAGAGTTACATTAGCTATGAGGATGAGGAATATGTAGAAGAAGAAGTCTCAAGCCACTATGGAAGAGACAAGTGCAAAGAGAAAAAAAGTTGATATTGTTGACACTAAAAGTGAAGAAGTAGAGAAAGAAAAGAAAGGTTTTGTTTTTCAAAGAAGAGAAAAGAGTTCAACAGAAGGATAAAAATATTCTAAAGGGAAGGGAAAGAGGAAAGAAAAGGACCCTCTAGTAAGGGAACATACCCCTTTAAATTTGAAGCACTATTTAATAGCATTTCAAAATTTGGTCTCTTAGAAGAGACAACTAAAATGTATCCGGAGTTTAATGATGAGGATAAGGCAACCATTGAAGATGCCATCATTAAGTACATGGTAACATTTGACAATGGCCTAGACAAAATTCAGGATCAATTATCTGATGACTTGAAAAATGTTTTAACTGCAAGAAGGAAAGAAGCTATTGAAGAGGATGGAAAGATAAAGGGATTTTCCTTGGAGAAGATTGGTTCTTCAGTATCTCAAGAAGACAAACACAAATTGTCTAAATTATACAACAGGAAATTTAGAACAAAATAAAGAGTTAACACTCTAATGAGTAGAGACAAGGAAGATTGAAGAATGAGACTTTGCATAAGGTTGAAGAACTTGTTAAAGGGTTGGGAATCCCTCCATATAGTGAAGAAAAAATGCAACATAATACATCTATCCCAGAAATCAATGAGCCTGGTAATGCACAACATGAGCATGTGCCTATGGATGAGAATGTGCAACAAGACATGGTTACAGATAATACCCCTCAAATAATGGATAATGTTGTTGAAGAAGAGAATAAAGATGATATACAAGATGATTCAGAGAGAGAGGAAGCTCAAAATGATTAGAATTTTCCTCCTTTGGATATGAAGAAAGATAATGAGCAGAGAGCAGAAGAAAAACAAGAAGTTACAAAGAAGATAGAGGAACAAAAAGATTAAAAACTACCTCCTCCAGATGGTGAGAAGTTTGTAAAAGAAGAGAAGCATGTTCTAGTAGTGGTGAGAAAGAGAAGAGCTAGAAGAAGGGGGGAGAAAATGCTAAAATTATTGGTGAATCCTCTAGAACCTCAGGAGATTCATTGAAGGATCTACTAGATATGTAGTTGTATTTTGAATGGGTGGTATCTACACAACTCCTATAGATTCCAATGCATCAAGGTTAGGTAGATATGAACAATATTTATCCCCTACACAAGTTATAGCTTGGTGATGATTTTCATGCCTCCAAAAGGAAGGAAATATTGCACACACCAAAAGAGTGCAAAGTTGATTGAGGAAGCAGTTAAGGTATTTCAAGAAGGTATTCCCAGTGCAACTATAGGTAATTCCCTCTTCGATGTAAAAAATTTGAAGTTGTTGGATTCCTTTAAGGAACATTCTACTAGTTTGGAAGAGAAATTGGAAAAGGAAATGGCAAAGAAGGTCAATGATAAGAGATTGATCGATATTTTTGATAAATGTAGTGTTTCTCATGGAACATTTCAAGGAAACTTAAAATATGTATAGAAATTATTGAAAGAAGCAAAATTTTTATTTTATTTTTTCTTGAAATGGCCTAATTCCATAAGGAGCATAAAAGATCAAATGGGTACTCAATTGAGTCACAAATAGCTCAGGCCTTTGGTGCTTATGATTTGGCTAATGATGTAGATGGTGCAACAAGGGAAACAATTGATAATCTATATGGTTATTTATTCCTACTTCAAGAAAAAAAAGAAAAGATCATAATGTAATATAGCCAGCTTGGAGATTTGGTAAGTGCAAAACTTACAACCTTAACTAGAGTTTTAGAAAATGCAGAGAAGGTGACATAAAAGAATCTGATGCCTAGTTCCCTAGATGAAGGAGAAGATCTCCATACTCAATTTGAGAGTCAGTATAGTATGATTTCCTTTTCTAAGAAGGATTGGGAGATAGGAAAGAAGGACTAGGAGGCATTCCTTGCAAAATTGAAGGTGTCCAACAAGGGTATTTTACCCTATGATAGTTGAAGGTGTACATTTATGTTTTGTTTATGTAGTATTTTGATTTCAATGTATATATGCAAAATTATTTGATGGTGCTAAGGTATAATTTGGCTCCTTTTTTTATGGATAATATTGTTAGGAGGAGTCAGTTTTATTTAAATATCTCCTAAGGGAAAGATTGTTGGAGAAGTTTGTTGTGTATAGGAGAGAAGTAGTAAGGGGGAGTTACTCTCATGTATGTATATATCTATCAGGGGGAGTATGTATGTATGAATAGTGATCCCTTTTCCCTTGATGTCAAAGGGGGAAAGTAGTTTTGGAGTCATTTGAGTATTTTTGGAGAATGAGAGTGTGTTTCCATCAATGACAAAGGGGGAGATTGTTAGAGACTTGAGTTGTTAAAGGGGATTATTGGAAACATGAGCATGATGATGCATGGAAGGAGACTTATGAGCATGATACTATATGGTGTTTTCATTGATGGAAACCAATAGTAAAAATGCAAAAGTATTAGCCTGGTGAAGACCAAGTGTTTTGGAGAATTTTCCTAAGTCTTGGTGTATAGTTCAGTATTACAGTGAACCATTTTTGTGGTCCACATTGCTTTTCTATGTATAATATTTTCAAGAAGTTTAGAGGTGATATTTTTGTATGTTGGACGTGTCTAAATCCAAATATTCAAAGTTGTATGTCTTCCATAGTTGAAGATAATGCTGATAGAGTAATGACTTTGTAATGACATTGTTATTGATACAAAGTGTATATTGGAATGCTTTGTATTCCATCGTGGATGAATATTTTACTATGTAATTTTGAGGAAGTGTTTATAGGTGTCAAAAGTATGTGTGATCCAAGTGACATGTGTTATGGTGGTCCGTGTGTTGAGTTGTGAATGAACAGTTGGTTCATTTAGTTATGGTTTCACCAATTTTGTTATATGGTCTCGACCTAAAGGTTTTGGGGTCATGCAAAGTCGAAGTATGTAAAGAGTAGATTTATGGGAGTAATTATAGGTCATGCTGACCTATTTTGGAGGTGTACACATTTTGGTTTATTTTGCAAGGTGTGTGTTAAAGTTTTAAGATGACATGTTTTCTGGTACATAGTTCATGCAATTAGGGTGAACTAATTGATGTTTTGGTTGGTTGTGGTATATATGTAATGTTATTTCATTATGAAAATGATGAGATGAGATGTATGTGTGAGTGTAGAGTGTGCGTGTGAAATATGATATGTTGAAAAGTGTGAAAAGGTGTAGTGGTAAAGTATGTAGTGTGTTAAGTCAGTTTTAAAAGCTTAATTAGAATTGTATCTTCGACATGCTACAAATTCTTTATTAGTAGTTCATTTTGGTATTGAGCCACCCTTTCCTCTATCTTTTTCTCTTCTGAGTAGTGAGCCCTTGGTAGTGAGCCACTAATATTGAGTCATTCTCTCTTTTTGGATAATGATTCCACCTTTCTATATCAACATTGTAACCGACTATAATATATTGTGATCTAATCCTCACCATGGTTTTTCCTTTTCAAAGGTTTTCTACATAAATTTGGTGTTCTTGTGTTCCTTGATGTGATGCATGCTTTATATGTTCCTTTCTATTACTACAAGTTTAATGTGATGCATTGAATGAATGATTATGTTGATAAAGTGAATGAATTTTAGTGAACATTGATTCACTCCCCCTCTCAGTATTTTGGGTGTTCAAAAGGAACCTCTTATAGATCAACAATAACTATCTTCTATTCAAACTTCAAGTTGCATATATTGCTTTGAAATTTTGATCATATATGATGATTTATTAATAGATTTAATTACTCTTTATTCTTCTATGCATGATGAATTATTTATATTAAATAATCCTATTCTCAACATAAATTTTATATAAATTAATTTCTTCAAAAGAACATCTTCGACCTATGGCCTATCCAAGTTATGCATGTGGATTTGACTAAATAAATGTCTTTGTCTAATAGCTTAGACCATGAGTTAATAAGTAAGGTTTTAGGTTTATATTGGTATTAAACCCTTTGAATCCTAGACCTTGGTCTTAGAAAATAATTATAACAAATATGATGTATCAATACACCAAGGATTGATAATAGTATCCACCTTCAACTTGCAACTAAAGTTGCAGAGAAAATAAATGATCCAAAGAGTGAGTTGTGAATTCAAGCAACCAACTTTACTATTTGATTCATGTATAATGTCTAATGTGCATGGTTTGCATGAAAAGGTTCATGATATCATTATATGTATTTGATTATATATGTATTTAATTTTATCCAAAATAACAATTCCACAATCATTGTTAATGATATCTTAAACTAACCCCCATAGTAAATATATACTTGAGGTAGATATTACAAATGTTAATATCATAATGATCATTTCTAGAATAAATTATTTATCTAATTTTGTGTTCAGCTCAATAAGGTAGAGCTAGGATAGCATTTGCAAACTTAAGATAAAAAGGTACACATTATTTTATGCTAAAGTTTCATTCATATGCATAGGAATATAATCAAATGAATTGCAGTTCATTATGGAAATGTATACAAGAGAAAATATTGCACAAGTTTTTCATTAATGTTATGGGTATGTGGAGGATCATCATGGAAAAAACAAGCCCTTAAGTGGCAATAAAAAGAGAAAATCGGAGTTAGACAACTTGACATAAAAATTTGAATAAGTTATGTATATTATTTCAAAAAAATGTAAAAATAGAATCTGTAGCAAATTGAATGTAGTTTCTAAACTACTAGACATTTATTTAAAAAAAAAAAAATCTATTTGGTGAAAATTTGAAATTTCAATGCAGTAGTATTTATATTTCAGGGTAAAAAAAAATAGGTGTCTGTTTGACCACCCTAACCACAATAAAATGATAATATTTTTTTATAAGATTTTAGATATAAGTAGAGGACTCATATCCCGATGTGATGCATATTTTTTTTTAATTTTTTTCCAAGTAAATAATTAATTATGATTTTTTTATTATAACTTTTAAAAAATATAAAATCTCGTCTGTCTAACCACCTTAACTTGGTCAAAAATTCATGAAATTCAATTTTTTTTTTTAATCCTATGGTATGCAAAGCATAGAATGTGATGCATGTTTTGGATTCAAAAAATATGATACCATTTGAAATTTATAGATGTTTTTCAATCAGCCTATCAATCAGGACTTTATTCATAATTCAAATAGAAAATGAATAATAATTATTTATTAAATTCAAAGTAAAGCATAATTTATATTGGTGGAAAGCTGAGAATCTCCTCTAAAAACCCTTTTTGTTTCATCAATTTTGGGTAAAAAAAAGTCGTCAGCCACATGGGCCATCATATGGCTTACATATCGCCACATTTTGGCCCATCATGATCCTGCACACACCCTTATCTTTTATTGATAATTACAAATGTATGTTATCCCACACAAGTCGTGGGAGTAACTGATCATACATGATGAAATTTAAACAAAGAGTAAACTATACAACTGAAGAAGTAAAGAACATGAAAGGAAATCTGATTCGTCATTGCCTGAATGACGAATCACAAGGTTGTTAGTTGCATCTTCACTTTTAGCTCCAACTCCTTCATTAGTTGATCCAGAGATACCTATAGAAATAGATTGTGTTAGAGCTCATAATCAAATTTCTCTTCATATGCATAGATCAATAGATATATAACCTAATCCTATGAAAAATTTGATCAAATATGCAAATTTCACAAACATTCAGGAACAAAAAATTCAAATCATTATTGGAAGCTTTTGGCTTCATTATTTTATCTAACTTGTTTGTTCACTATGCAGGTATAGGTTCATTTATCATTACATGATCCATCTTGTTTGATATCATAACATATTGAGTAAAATGGTCTCCCACAAGGGTTGAGCCCAACATGCTACCCTCTTGTTTTGAGAGGGATGAGAGTGTAAAAGCATTATATTTATCAAATTTGAGCATATATCTCATCACCTATAATGGCGAGTTGGTTGACATCACTATCATAAATGACAAAGTATTTGCTCAATGTAATCACAATGAGAAAAAATTGTAGCATCATGTATCAAGACATATCATAACAATTGCATGATTACAAATAACACATATAGTTCATAGACGCAACAAAAACAACAATGCATAGATGCTCATGAACCCACAAATCCATTATAGAGTCACATTGGAATGAAAACAAGTGAATAGAGTAGTGACTGTATAGATCACTAAATGCAAAGGACAATGGAAGGACATAAAATCTTGCATGAGAGGCACTTTTCAACCACTAAATATTGCAACATTGTGTGACAGTAAAGGGATGCAAGAAATCAATCCTTATCAAGTGACAATAATGAATGAAGCAGAGATAGTGCTGTAGAGGATGGTGGCATGTTTTCATTTAAATAAATATGACTCAAAGAATCATTGATAAAAGACAACCTACATATTATGGTGACAACCATAAAGATATTCCTTTGTGTAGACAAAGAGAAGATATCACAGGTCCGTCATGAAGACATGGCAATCCTACAAGGAGTAGATATATGATAAGTAGAAGGGTGAGATCATAGAAGTCTTTAGCTAGAATTATGAAACAACAATAATAGTGCTACCTCATTTGGAGGCTCCATCTTCTAATGTTATTCAATAAGATGTGATTGTATATATTAAAGAAGTGACCAATACAAGAAGTGAATTGAACGATCACTCTATGAAATAACAATCACAAATCTAGAAAAGAAAAGTAAAAGACAAATGATTTAAGACATAGTTCATGCTTTTCTCAAACACAGTAATATGAGTGAAAAGAAAACATTGTCTAAGAATCATATTTTAATAGGGCAATATAAGGGAACAAGTGTACTAAGGGGAGTCAAGCCACTTTATGAAAAGCATAGTCATCATGGAACTCATAAGCTGCAGTCAAGACATGTTAGGGGGCATTCAAATGAGGCTTTACTCAATGAACTAGATGCAAGACACATAGCAAACAAGAGAGGGAAAAACCAAATGAAAATGAGGGTGGAGCCCAAAATAAAGGTTCTCTATTTTTTTAGAAGGAATAGAGAATTTGCAAAAAATGGAATACAAAATATAGTAAATGTAAGCCTTGATCATAGATGCTAAGATTGAAACCCTACAAGAACAACAAGGTGTATCTTAGGGTTGTGAATAGAAGACAAAGTATTTCAAAGCTAGAGGCTCTTAGCCATAGTTGAATATTTTAAAAGTACTCAATTATCATGCAAAACCCTCAAGAATAGGTAACTCTTAAGGGTTTTTCTTTCAGAAAAGATGAAATTCTTGAACTCGAAGTTACACTAGGGTTCCAAATATTAAAGCCTTAAATTCATATAGAATGAAGCAAGAGGGAGCTCGAGCTTCAAACAAGGAAAACCCAAATACATGCTACAAAAATGGAACTCCTTATAGTATAAAGTTGAAACCATGTGAGGCCAAGAAGAAGAAGGAGAAACTTATGCTTTTAAGCAATCAAGGAGGCTTGGCTAAGATAGTTAGAAAAAATTTAACAGAGCATGGTGAAACCCTTGATTTCCTACTAAAGGTGCTTAGAAAACCCAAATTCCTGTAAGTAAAACTTATATACATGCAAAAAGTGAAAGCTCAGTTCATGTTATTGAAAGAGAAAAGTAGAAAATGGAAAAAATGACTTGGATATAAATTTCAACACTTCTAGATTTAAAAAAAAAAAAAGACATAGGGCTTCATCATTTCTAGCAAAGGAATATACAAAACATAAAAATGTTTTCATCATTCTAAAATAACAGTGAAAATCCAGAATGCACAAAGTAAAGCCATGGTGTTTGGCACTTTTTTTTAGATCTTCAAGATTTCTACATGAGTGAAAGCCTAGAAACAAAGGTACAAAATGTTGTAAACTTGAATTGCAAGCAAGAGAAAACCCTCGAGTTTTCTAGAATATCAAGATATTAAAAAGAAATGCAAGTTTACACAGACTCATAGCTTACCTAGGCTCGACCTTGACATTTTTTTCATTGAATCTATTTAAAACCTTTAGATATGACCTCTAGTTGAAACCTCTAGAAGTTTTGGTTTAGACCATGGTGGCACCGAATAGAGTGAAAAGGTGCAAAACTGAAAATGAATTGTTTGGCCATGGGTTGAGTTTAGGGTTTCTTTTTTTTTTCCCTAATTTTTCCTGACCCCTTTATCGGATTATTTTTACACTTTAATTTTTTTTTTTAAAAAAATTAATACCTTGAAATGTGTTAGGTTATCCTTTGTGAACTTTTTCAAAGTTGTATGCAAAGTCAAACACAAGGTCGACCCCTCAAATCTTGCATGATATTGAATCAAACTAATAATGTAAACTTTATTGAAGCAATCAATTATAAGTTCCTTTAATAAATTCCATGAAGATGAAAGAAAGTAGACAAATCCATAACACCTAGTGAAGTGACTCATAATTATTTACTTCATTCCTTGTTTAAATTGTTAACTTCATGTCGAAATCATGCAAAATCTAAAGAGGTGGAGTTAAACTAAGGAATTAGTCTTGATTTCTAAAACTAAGGAATTAGTCTTGATTTCTAATGAAATGGATTGTTTTTAAGGTCAAACTTGGTCAAAATGATTGTGAGAAGGAGTTTGAGCCTATTTTTTCTCAAATTACTTCAGTTTTGACCCCTCTTTCTGAGGATTTTCATGTTTTCTCATGGGAGAGATTCTTGGAGAGATTTTTATGTTGAGTTGACTTCAGTTAACTCAATCTAACTCATTGGAGTCATCTTTTGTATATAGGAGGAAAAACCTATGTTTTTTTCTTAGTTCTTGCTTCCTACTCTCTTATGAATTGCAGAGAGTCATAAAGTTTTGTAGCCCAGGTTCAGAGTTTATATGCATTAGTTTCATTTTCAGCGTTATCTTTCAGTATTTGCAGAAGTTTCCTTCCACTTTTCAATAAAAATTAGATGTTTCCGTTCTTAGTTTTAGGTGTTGTGTCTTTATGTTTGATTTGGATCTAAATTTAATGTGTTTGAATATGAAAACTTTTGATTTCTATCTCATTCATATTTGCATGTACGTAAAAAATCAGTTTAATATCACAAGTCATAAGGTGTGCAACTATTTAATCCTTTCTTTCAAGTTGTGAAAAAATAGTTTTCCTTCACAAGTAGCTAAATTTCTGAAAGCTTTTTTATGAATTATTTATGTGGTTTAACTTCCCAAGTTAAGTTGTGTAAACAGATCTCTTGATAAGTATTTGTGAATCATATTGCAATTTCATCATCATTTAGGTGTATCACTATCCTTTTAAGGTTAGTTTTTACCATTCATTTTAAAGCCTTCTATTCCTTTTCTTGCATAATCATTAGCTCCTAAGAGAATCAAAAGTTGAACCAGCCCATAATCTGGAGGTATATATTTACTACAAGGTACCCACAACTTGAAGACATTCCAATGTTTCAACAAGATTAGCTGAGTCTAGGATTAGCTAGGGTGCAATCCTAGTTGATAATAGTTTTTGGCATGCCCGATGAGACAGTTTGAACTCTCACAGTTCAAATCTCATCATTTCATTTCTGGTTTTTGGTGTGTGCATTAGCAATCTCAGCCTTTGGAGGCAAGAAATCAACACACTTGGTGACTCCAAGAAGTATTTTTTTCTAGTTTCACTATGGCCAAACACTTATTTGTTTCAAGCAAGTTTAATTTTGTCTTATTTTCCATCTTTTGAATGAATAAACATGTCTATGTTTCATGGAAGCATGTCATATCACCCAACATATCATGAAAATATTGCTCATCCACAACCTTATCGACCATATCAGGCCAATCATGTTGCTGGTTCTAGTTTAAATTCTATGTTTTTTCAAGAAAACCAACATGTTCAAAATGTATACCACCTGCCCACCCCTGCTCAATCCTATTTCTAGCCTACTCATTCTTTCAATCAGCCTCAAGAAACATCTCTGATGTCGAATCAGTTCAAACACTCTCCTGATCACCTCCAAGATTCGGAGATTATGGATATGAGGAATAACATGAATGATGTCAAGGACACATTGTTAGACTTCACAAAGTAGATAAAGGAGATCAAGAGGCAACAAGAGTATGATCAATAATAGGAAGAGGTGGCTTATCAGGCCTATCTCTATGAGAAAGACTTGGTGATGTAGAGGAGACAATATGAAGAAGATCTTACAAGGAAGGTTGTTGCTAAGGAAGAACAAATGAGAATTTTGGCTTCCCAAGCACAAAGAATGGATTCCCAATCAATTTATTGCAATTTAGATTAGCTTCAAGAGGAAGTACTTCCAAAATATGAAATTCCAAGTTTCGGGCAAGGTAAAGCTCTTAACTCTTCAAATTAGCCTCTTAAGCTTGAATTTCCAAGTTTCATCCTTTGCAAGATGAGGAAAGTAATCAAGTACATCCTAGTGTAGTTACAGAGCATCCCATTGATTAGGATAACTCACTCATAATGGAGAATATTAGAAATATAGATCCAATGCACTTAGCTATAGAGTATTACTAATTAGAGAAGCAAAAGATTGAACAGGAGAAGACCTTTCAAGAGGAATCTTTCAATGTTGTAGCTAATGATCTTCCTAGTTTTGTTGAAAATGATCATGTTGTTTCAACAAGTCAGCTAGGGCAGTAGGGTGAAGAAGTAAAAGAGGCTAATCAAGAAGATCATCCTACAACTTGGTTTCAGGAGTTACCTTCTTTCTTTGGAGATAATGAAGAAGATGTGATTTTGAGATCATCAAAAACAGTTCCTGAGTAGCAAGAAGATGTCAAAAAATGTGATGAGTTGCTACTAGTTGAGGTCAATAAGTTTGACAAGTTGGAAGCTTCTGATCTAATTCAAGAAGGTAATGCAAATAAATATTATGAATAAGCATTGTTCTGGAATGATCTTGAGTCCTTTGTGTCAAACTTAGATGATAAACAAGTTTAGGTTGAATATGTTTTTGTGAAGGAAATAGAGGTTGAGTCTCAGGATCTAGCTATTTTTTCTGATGAATTTCCTAAGTTTGTAGATGAGAATAAATATAGCACATGCATACTAACATCAGTTCCTAGTTTTGAGTAGTAGAGTGATGAAACTCATCTAGTTTCAGTGCAAGATTGCGAGTTAGATGAGAACATGTTTTCAGGCATCATAAAAGTTTTTTGTTCTAACATTGATGATAAGCTAGCATCATATGAGCCAATAGTATGTGATCAGCCTATCTAGGTCAAAGGGGAAATTATTCCTTCATTTCATTCATGTGAGCTAATTTTTTCAAATCAGTTTGAAGTTGGAAGTGGCAACATGACAACAAATAACCAACAGTATGAGTAGAAGGTTCATCCTTTCAAGAGGATGTCCAATGAAAGATTTGGTCATAAAAGAGCCAAAAGAGATAACAAGTGTTGTCCTTGCACCAAAAAAAGAGATCCCAAATGAGGGAAAATAGGTCCAACTTACTTATCCACCCCAAATCAACAGTGTGCATGATTAGATCCAAAGGATAAGTCAGATTGTTTTTGTTCTTTAAGGAGTTTTGCATTGTCTTATTAGATATGTACATGTTGGTTTTCTGTTATCACTAGTTCATAAACATGAAATACATCCATTGTTGGTTAGAAGGGGGAGTTATTTCCCAACACCAGTTAATGGCTTTTGTAACACTAGAAATTAAACTGCAAGCAAGATCGTTAAATCTAATAAAAGCAATAACACTAATCTACGTTAAACAACAAAGAACAAGAAAACATAAATACATGAAACAATATCACCGAATATCTTCACATTTCCTTGAATGACCTTGATTGCACTTCTCCGTTTTTCCATTGTACGATAGTTGCCCTCAGATTTATTAAGTATGCAATTATGGTGTATTGACTATTGACTTAGAAAAATATCAAAGATTATTGAAGCTCTTCCTCAAAGTATATCAATTTCAAGAGGAGGAATAATGACAAAGGTCAAGTCAATTTATAGAAAATTGGTTTTTGAATGATCGACTCAGATTCACAAGATAGATCGACGATTGAGATTAATGAATGCCATGCAATAGAGATTCTGAGTCAGTAATGACGTGAGTGAGAAGGTGGAGATTAAATTAAATAATAATTTAATCAGGTGTTGAGACTGTTCAAAATTTGGAAGAATAGAGATTGTATGTGAAAGATAAAGTAGAAACATTGTGTTCGAACGCACAAATGAATGAATGAATTAAATAATGTTATTTAATTAATAATAGTTTGCACGCAGAAGAATAAGACTAACCGATCAAACCCAAAAAGTTTGTTCGTTAGAAATAGGCAGATATTAAATCAGGAGATAACTGACTGATTTAATTAAATCTCGACTTAAGTGGTGATGATTAATTAGATAACTAAGTGATTATCTAATCACAGAAGAATATGCCAGGAATAATTATTTTCATGAATTAAATGTTTATTTAATTCAACATTCAAGGTTTGGGGATTAAATTAAATAAATAAAGATTTATTTAATTAATTGTCAAAAATTTAAAGAATAATTAAATAATTCAAAATGAATATTTAATTATAGTCGAAAATGTGATAAAGGGTAAATTAAATGATATTTTATTTAATTTAGGAAGGGGATTAATTAATTAGTGACTTAATTAAATAAATTACATTTATTTAATTAATCAAGATTGAATAAAGGTAATAATGAATTAATTAAATAATTAAGGTTATTTAATTAATAGAGGAAATGTGACTTTAGAAAGTAATTAAATAATTAACATTATTTAATCATGACCATGAACATTAGAAATATGTCGAAAGTGGTGTCGTAGGCCTAGACCAATTTTTAGTGTCTACAACTTTGTCTAAACACTACCATTGCTAGTTAGTGTAGGGTAGGGTAGAGTTTTTTGTTAATAAGTGCTCAAGGCACATTATTTTCAGTTTAGTTTAGTTTTCCATCAAGTGCTGATGCACATATTTTCTAGTCCTGTCCTAAATAGAGCCATGGTAGTTGTTTCTAGTTTTAGTTTTGTTGTTGTATAATTCTTGACAATTGAGATATAGGTAGTTTTCTAAGTCACAAAGAAAAAGAATTGAATCCTATGCCCAATGGATATGCAAGGCTACTGATCCTATTTGTTTAGCAGGAAAACACCCCTAAAATGTAGCCAAAATGTTACCTAATATTTCTTTTAGCTCAATTAGGTAGAGCTAGGATAGGATTTACAAACTAAAGATAAAAAGGTACACATTATTTTCTGCTAAAGTTCCATTCATAGGCACAAGAATATTACCAAATGAATTGCAGTTCATTAAGAAAAAGTATACAAGAGAAAATATTGCACAAGTTTCGCATTAATATTGTCTTTTGTTGATAATTAAAAATGTATGTTGTCCCACACAAGCTGTGGGAGTAATTGATCATACATAATGAAATGTAAGAAAAGAGTAAACTATACAACTGAAGAAGTAAAGAACATGAAAGGAAATTGTAAGAGAGGGGACCAACCATGTCAAGGACCCAAGTCATGGAGGTTCGAGAGTAGTAGGATGCCCTAGCTTACCTCAGCTTAAGGAAGTGTTAGGTGATACGAGATGAGAATGATGAGGACTATAAGGCCCTTTGATCACTATGCAAATCCGAGATTCTAAATGAGACTAGGCAAGTCAATTTTTAGGGTCAGCTTTGTGTCTTAGATGGCTCATGTCAGAGGAAAGAAGCACGATTATGGGATGAAAACATGGTGCATTGGTGTCTCTCAGGTGTGTTGGTGTCCGTATGGCCAAAGAACTAGAAAGACAAGGTCTAACCACTAAAAAACAAACTAATGGCCTAGTTAATGATTTCTAAGTGAACAAAATAGTACTATGAAATATGAAACATACAAATGACTATGATAAAACAAGTAGATTAAGCTAAGGGTGACAAGAATGATCTCACACAAAAGCTTGTTCACCATCTCGCTCCAAGATATCTCCACCTACACACAGAAGAGAGAGAAATTGTTGGGGGGCTGTTTTGGGGTCTGCCTCAGTCAAACCTTTGTTTTGGTGTTTCCACCTCCAAAGACAACCAAGTTTGGAAAGGTACATAAATAGTATGATAAAGGAAAAGATGCAAGCAAAAAGGACACTAAAACACTAAAAAATAGTAATGTGCTAACTCAGCCAAGTAATAGAGAAGGAAAGTAGAGAGCTTAGCATCTCTACCAAGAGAACTCAAGGCTAATGGGGGAGAAAATGAGAGGAACTCAAGCCTCTACTGCAATGGTGTTGTTCTACACTTGCTCTATTGAAGTGGAGTGATGGACTTGCTACTATGGAGTGCAAGAATGTGCTTGAATTCTTGGAGAGAGTGTCTAAGAGTGTCCTGAAGCCTCAAAAATGGATGAAGGTGAGTGAATTTGAAGGAAACAATCATATTCAAGTCGGTCGATTGGAGAGGGGCATTACAGTTCAACTTCCAATGGGAAGTGTAATGCCTTTGCATGCTCTAGCCTCAAGAATCTGCTAGGGACATAAGCACACCACATAGACATCTACGCGTTGCGGACATCCCTAACAATTAATCCCCCACTGACACTCAAAATAGGTGCCAAGTGGAACCGAGGAAATGAGCTTATGTGGAATTAGGCCTCCAAATTTGGTTTTTTTAAGTAGAGAAGGGAAAAAGGGGAATTTGTGTTAGGGGTAAAAAATCACTCCTATACATTTTTCCCCCACTTTAGTGAGCATAAATACTCATGAGTACTTTAGTAAAGTAGGTCAAAGAAGTAATAGGGTTAGAGACATATACCTAAACCATCAAGGAAGTAGACCACGATCTGGTGAACTTTAGAGTGCAGGATATGAAAATGACTTCATTGCTCCATAGAACTATGAAGCTGAAGAAAGAAAGCACCTTAAAGGCCCGTGGCTGTAAGGAAGGTATCCTCCAAGAACTCTCACATGAATGAAACCAAGGAAAGCGCCTTACAAAACCATAGATTTGCAAGGAAGGTATCTCCCAAGTACTCTCACATGAGGGAGACCGAGAAAGGCGGACTCCGCAAAGTCGAAAGGTGGCGATGTGTTTACTTGTAGATAGAACATGTCAAGAGATGGACGTGTAGGCCAATAAGAGGACAGTCAAATAGACCATCAAGTTGGAATACTTTCAAAGGGGTCCCTCGGGAACCCTTCAAAAGGAAGAGGAGTCCACTCAAGGGATGCGTTGTTTGAAAGCAAGGTCTAGTCGGGCTGCCCCCAAGCTAGATGCGGAGATGTGAAGAGATTCTAGTTGAGCTTCCCCCAAGCTAGATGCAAGGATGCAAAGTAGGTCTAGTCAGGCTTCCCCCAAGCTAGATGCCAAGGTGTAAAGACTTTCAAGGGGATCCCTTGAGAAACCGATGTAAAAGAAAGGTTCCACTCAAGGGAAACACTATTTAAAAGATGGTGTCTTCTTTCTCGAATCAATTTATCAACTAGGAATCCTTTTGGAAGATGTTAATTTCATCAAGGAATTTTAAAGAAAGAATATGACCCCACACGAGGAGAAGATCAAATTTGTTCTCGCTTCAGAGAAAGGAGTCCAACTTCTTTCTTTATGAACATATGATGAAGGAAACATGTTCCATTAGGGTTTAAAGTTGAGAATTTAATTCTAATAAAGAAGTGTGTGAAGGTTTGTGAAGAAAATATTCATTGGCAACAAATGAATTTTATGAAGATCAAGTGATGTAGAGGTGGCATTGTCACACATGAGAGGGACAACTCAAGCAAAGAAGAGAGAAATATGGAGGTAAAGGAAAAAAGGAAAGAGAACACGAACAAAGGGCACAGGGGTAGACTAATATTTCAAGGTTAGAACTGCTCATAAATATATATAAGTATAATAATAGTATTTAAATGAACTACCATCAACCCCCTACTATATCAAGTTGTGTGAGGAATGCACGAGAAGACAAAGTAAAAATAAAAAAATGGGTCAACATGGAAGGAAGCCTAAATTCTCTCAACGCTTTGCATCATCCCCAATTTACCAAAAGTCAATTAAAAATAAGGAATAATGATGATACAAGTAGAGGAAGGTTTACAACACAACCACCATGCCTATATCCAAGCACTAATAGGGGTGATGAGGGTCATCCAGGCACACATAACACGATTATAGGAGAACACTTCATGACACACACATATCTAATCTAAAGATAAATAAGGGGTCTCCCCCTAACATTGGTCAACCAAGAGGTCATCAAATTCCCACTCTAGATCATCATAGGGGGAAGGAGGATGAGCTTGTAGTGGTGGAATGTTAAGGGGAGGAGCTTCCTACCCTCTCGCAACAAGGGCTAAGGAAGACAGACCTCCAAGGTCTTTGTCACTCAACTCTTGTGGGTCTAAGGTCAACGACCTCATGAAGATCAGTGACAGGGTCAGAAATTCATCCACCGAGTTGAACATACACTTAATGGGAGTGCCATGTTTCACCTTGAAAAATGGAGGAGATTGCTCCTGAGGTTCATCGCTAAGCTCACCAAGTGATTCAAGACTAGTGTTGAACTCAGGGGAGGGCGAGACTAGTTCTGTTACTAGAACATAACAAGTCAATGCAGGGCCACCTCTCAGAGAAGGTGGGATCCTCTTACATCCTTCATTGCTGGAGGGACCACTCTCTACCTTCTTCTTCATCAAAGGAGACAAACTACCCACAGACGAGGAAAGAAAGACAGAGGAAGAGAAAGAAAGAACCGTAATAGATATGATCAAGGTGTTAGTCATAAATACAGTCTTCGGGAAAGGTGGGAAATCTAGAATGGATGTCAACAAAGGTGGGTCCACTGAAGGAGCGAGGAAAACCTACATCTTCCTAAGGTTAGGTGCATGTGCACTCACAGTGGAATCCATAAGTGATACAGAGCTGGTTTGAATGAGAACAAAGGGGAGGAGAGAGGAGGAAACAATAAAGGGCCCTAAAATAGGAGTGTTCATCTCCTCTTCCTTCCTTTATGAGGCAACCTACTTAGATAGGAGAGCCTTTCGCTGACACTTGCGCTCATGGGCAAGGTGATTTTTTTGACTCTTTGAACTAGAGGCCAAAGGATGCGAAGGAGCGAAAGGCTCCTGCTCAGTCATGGGAGTGTCCTCCATAACTATTTCTAGTAGAGGGATAGACTCTTGTACAAGAGCAAGAGGGATAGGTTCAAAAATAGTGGGGGGAGTTGGCTCCAATGCCTCAGTAGCGGGCTTCTTCCCATTCATTGCTTTAGAAGTAGGGGTGGTAGGAGGCCATGGAGGCTAGGACACAGAGGATTCCCCACAGGGGTTTTTTTTCCTATCATATCAAACAAGCTTAGGCTCCATGGGTAGGACAGGAAGCTCAAATGCGGGATGCTTGGATCTTCACCAAGTGAGCACCATGGGATTCTCTCATGAACACAAGGCAAAAGCATATGGCACCACAATAGAGTGAGAAGAAGCATGAGGCTGAATAGCAGAAGAAGAAGAAGGAGGATCTTAGAACTTCTTCTCTTCTTAATTCTATGTGTCTTGGTGGAATCACATTCAACTTTGAAGCAAGCCCTATGAGAAATAGCATAAGGCGAAGGAGGGCATCTCACTTTCGGCTTGGAGCACCCTTTCTTGTAATATTGATATGTGTGATATAAGAGGTCCTTCCTAGGTGGGAGAGGACCAAAAGGTGTAGGGAAGAAGTAATCCAAGGAATAACTACCACGAGCAACCGATAGTCTCTAACCGATGTTGTGGATCACATGCACAAAACCCTCATGGGTGAATTTCAAACACTTGTGCACAACCGAGGGAACTGCATTCATAGCTACTAGCCAGGGGATACCCAACTTCACTCTGAAGAGTTCAGACCCAGGGATAATTTCAAACATGAGGTTCACGGACTTAGGTTGGATGAGGAACGACAAAACAATAATACCTATAGGAGGTACCGAAAGTCTATCATGTGTGTAAATGGTACTCATAGGTGCATCATATCCATCCTTATGTAGGAAGTTAATTAGCATGATCTACTCAGTTATGATATTCACTTGAGATGTCAAATCAATGAGAACACCTACCATGGTGTTTCCATTTATCCTCATAGGAATGTAGAGAGGAGATGGTTCTCTATTAACGCCCATCGGTAGGTCCTGTGAAGTGAAGGTTATACTAGTACCACTTCTCATAGGCTGCATAGAGGGAATAAGCTGATGCAGGAAGGAGGCCATCACGTACACTAAGTGAGACTTTCATATAGTCTCCTAAAGGTTACATGATAAGACAGTGACCTAATTTAGGTTTTGTTATGCAACACTTTTGGAACCTTCCAACTATGCCTACTAGGGGTTGTAGGTCGGGTTGCAAGGCACAAGCCTCACAACACTCACACCTACAATGCTCCTAGGATACGAGGAAATGGACTTTTAGTATTACAGAATGGAACAAAAATGGTTCACATGAGGGGGACCAACCACATCAAGGCCCCAAGTCACAAAAGGGATGAGAGCGATAGGCTACCCTAACTTACCTCAGCTTGAGGAAGTGTTAAGTGATGCATGATGAGAATGATGAGGACTATAAGGCCCTTCGATCACTCTACAAATCTAGGATTCTAAAGGACACTAGGCGAGTCGGCTTTTAGGGTCAAGTCTGTGTCTCAAATAGCTCTCAGTTAGAGGACATAAGTGCAGTCCTATGATGAAAGCATAATGCGTTGGAATCTCTCAGGTGCGTTGGCATCTATATGACCAGATAACCAAAAAGACAAGGTCTAACCACTAAAAAATAAACTAACAACCTAGTTAATGGTTTCTAAGTGAACAAATAGTACTATGAAATATGAAACATACAAACAGATATGATAAAACAAATAGATTAAGCTAAGGGTGACAAGAATGATCTCACATAAAAGCTTGTTTGCTAGCTCACTCCAAGATATATCCACCTACACACAAAACAAAGAGAAATTATTGGGGGGTTTTTTAGGGGTCTGCCTCAGTCAGACCCCCATTTTGGTGTTTCCACCTCCATGGATAGCCAAGTTTGGAAAGGTATAGAAATAGTACTATAAAGGAAAAGATGCAAGCAAAAAGGACACTAAAACACTACAAAATAGTTATGTGCTAACTCAACCAGGTAATAGAGAAGGAAAGTAGAGAGCTTACCACCTCCACCAAGAGCACTCAAGGCTAGTGGGGGAGAAAATGAGAGGAAATCAAGCCTTTGTTGCAATGGTGTTGTTCTACACTTGCTCTATTGAAGTGATGGAGTGATGGAATTGTTGCTATGGAGTGAAAGAATGTGCTTGAATTCTTGGAGAGAGTGTCTAAGAGTTTCTTGAAGCCTTAAAAATGGATGAAGGTGAGAGAATTTGAAGGAAACCCTGATACATTTGAATCCAAATTCTGATGAAAGTTCATTAGAATTTCGACGAAATTTTATCAGAATTATTTCATCGAAATTCCAACTCAGCCGACAATGCTGGGTTAGAATTTCGACATTTCAAAGTTCATCGAAATTTTGACAAAATAATTCTGACAAAAGTTCGTTGAAATTCTAACAAACTTTCATAAGAATTTGGAGTCAAATGTATTAGTGAAAGATGAAGGAAATGACCATATTCGGGTCGGTTGGTCAAAGAGGGGTGTTACAATTCAATTTCCAATGGCAAGTGTAACCCCTTTGCAGGCTCCAACCGCAAGAATCTGCTAGGGACGTCTGCATTCTGTGTGGGAATCCTCGATAGTTACTCCCCCACCGATGCTCAAAACAGGCACCAAGTGGAACCAAGGCAATGGGCTTATGTGGAATTAAGCCTCCAAATTTGGTTTTCTAAAGTGGAGAAGGGAAGAAGGGGAATTTTCACTAGGGGTACAAATTCAATCCTATACAAAAATATGACTCCTCATTGCGTAAATGACAAATCAAAAGGTTGTCAGTTGTGTCTTTAGTTTTATCTCTAGCTCCTTTGTTGGTTGATCCAAAGATACCTACAGAAATAGATTGTGTTAGAGCTCAGAATAAATTTCTCTTCATATGCATACATCAATAGATATATAATCTACTCCTATGAAACATTTGATCAAATATGTACATTTCAAAAACATTTAGGAGCAAAAAATTCAAATCATTATTAGAAGCTTTTGGCTTCATTATTTTATCTTAACTTGTTTATTCACTTTGTAGGTACAAGTTCATTTATCATTACATGATTCATCTTGTTTGATATCATAGCATGTGGAGTAAAATGGGCTCCCACAAGGGTTGAGCCCAACATGTTTCCCTCTTATTTTGTGAGGGATGAGAGTGTAAAAGCATTACATTTATCAACTTTGAGCATATATCTCATCACCTATAATGGTGAGCTGGTTGAAATCACTATCATAAATGATAAAGTATTTACTTAATGGAATCACAATAAGAATAGTTTTTCAACATAATGTATCAAGACATATCACAAAAAATGCATGATTTCAAATAACACAGATAGTTCATAGATACTACAAAAACAACAATGTATAGATTCTCATGAACCCACAAATCCATTATATAGTCACATTGGAATGACAACAAGTGACTAGAGTAGTGACTATCTAGATCACTAAATGCAGAGGATAATGTAAGGAAATAAAATCATGCATGAGAGGCACTTTTCAACCACTAAATATTGCAACATTGTGTGATAGTAAAGGGATGCAAGAAATCAATCCTTATCAAGTGACAATAATCAATGAAGCAGAGACAATGCTATAAAGGATGGTGGCATTTTTTCATTTAAACAAGTATGACTTAAAGAATCATTTCTAGAAGATAGCCTAAAAATTATGGTGGCAGCCATAAAGGTATTCCTTTATGTAGACAAAGAGTAGATGTAACAGGTCCATCATGAAGACATGACAATCGTACAAGGAGCAAATATATGATAAGTAGAAGGGTGAGATCATAGAAGTCTTTAGCCAGAATCATGAAGCAATAGCAATAGTGATGCATCATTTGGAGGCTCCATATTCTAATGTTATTCAATAAGATGTGATTGCATATATTCAAGAAGTGACCTATACAAGAAGTGAACCATGATTAATATATGAAACAAAACTCACAATGCTATAAAAAGAAAAGTAAAAGCCAAATAATTTAAGAGATAGTTCATGCTTTTCTCAAGCACAATATTATGAGTGAAAATAAAATATTGTCTAAGAATCATATCTGTACATGGAAATATAAGGGGAAAAGTGTACTAAGGGTAGTCAAGCCACTTTACGAAGAGCATAGTCATCATGAAACTCATAAGCTGCAGTCAAGACATGTTAGGGGGTAGTCAAATGAGGCTTTACTCAATGAACCAGATGCCAGATACATAGCAGCATATAACAACCTGGTATAACAAGAGAGGGAAAAACCAAATGAGAATATGAGGGGCGAGCTCAGAATAAAGGTTCTCTATTTTCTTAGAAGGTACAAAGAATTTGCAGAAAGTGGAACACAAAATATAATAAATGTAAGCCTCGACTATAGATGCTAAGATTGAAATGCTACAAGAATAGTAGGGTGTATCTTAGGGTTTTTAATAGAAGACAAAGTATTTCAAAGCTAGAGGCTCTTAACCATAGTTGAATATATAAAAAACCCTCAATTATCATGCAAAAACCTCAAGCATAGGTAACTCTTAAGGGTTTTTCTTTAAGAAAATATGAAGTTCTTGAACTCAAAGTTACCGTAGGGTTCCAAATATCAAATCCATAAATGCATATAGAATGAAGCAAAAGGGAGCTTGAGCTTCAAGCAAGGAAAACCCAAATACATGCTACAAAAATGAAACTCCTTACAGTATGAGGTTGAAACCATGTGAGGCCAAGAAGAAGGAGGAACTTATGCTTTTAAGCAATTAAGGAGGCCTGGCTAAGATAGTCAAGAAAAACTTAAACAAAGCATGGTGAAACCCTTGATTTCCTACTGAAGGTGCTTAGAAAACCCAAATTCATGTAATTAAAACTTATATTCTTGTAAAAAGTGAAAGCTTAGTTCATGTTATTGAAAGAGAAAAGCAGAAAATGGAAAGCATGATTTGCATATAAATTTCAACACTTCTAGAAATTTAAAAAAAAAGAAAGACACGAGGTTTCATCATTCCTAGCAGAGGAAGATTCAAAAAATAAAAATGTTTTCATCATTCTAAATAAGGTCTTTGGAGACCATCTATTATGTAATAAGTTGTTGTTTGGGTCTTTGGTATCAAATAGGTAAAAGTTGCTAAAAAAATGCAAAAATTGTCAAAGTGCAATTTTGAGAGAATATGAAGGTTCAGGGGAATTAGAAAAGTAGTTGTGGACATTTGGAAGGTTATTTTTGAAGGTAATGTGTATAAATATCCTTTCCAAGGCTTGAACAAGGTGGTTAGTGGCTGTATTGAAGATTTTCCAATAATAAACATTAATTTTTTTGCTAAAATCATTGTTTTTCTGAACTTTTCTTATTATGTACGAGCTATACAGTCATGAATATGATTTGAATTTTATTGTGTCATAGAATAATGTATTAAATCTCAATTGAATCTAGTTTGAGTGATTTATATTAATATTTGAGGGAGTTCTTTGTCTTTTTCTGAAACTGCTCTATTATCTTTGTATTTGGGTTAAGGGTCAATTAAAATGGCAGTTTGACCCATTCCACTCACTATTCTCATTGTATCTCATGAAATGGCTCCAAAAATATTTAATTTATGTATCTCCGTGATTTGGTAGGCAGTGTAGTTGTGTGGTTCAAAATTGGGTAAGGCCCTAGGGCTAAACAAAGTGATTTTCATGTGAGGATGGCGTGTCAAAGTAGAGTTTTGACATAACAGGGAAGAGACTATCAATGCAATGATTTTGTGAGTTTTTGAAGGGTACCTAGAATTTTTTTGTTGCATTGGATATGTTAGTAAAGCCTAGATGATGAGGGTTCCAATAAACCCTTGGTATTTTGCTTGAAAGTGAGGGTTTTGGGGTACAACTTTCTAGGAGGCTTGAATTTGAGAAGTGATGTTGGTTCTTGATGTTTTAGGACATAATTTATCACTATTTATTGATTTTGAGTGATAGGGTGGTGTTTAGGAGGGACCTCCTTTGTAAAAGAGGACTAGTTGAGTGGCCTAGAGTAGAGGTAAGGCAATGAAACTCCATGTTGGTGAAAAGAAGTTACTTTTGATCTTTGGGTATGTTGTGTGAGCCCTTAAAGGGTATCTAAATCCATCATTTAGTTGGAAAGTACTTTAGGAAGTTAGGGTGGAAAGTTTCTTAAATCGAATCCTAATGGCTACAAGGGTAGGCTTAAGTAAATGATTGACAAAGGAAGAGATAATGTGTTTTTCTTTTGAATATTTCTTGGTAATTAGTCAACTAACATTCTGTGTAGTCTAACACCCCCTCACTTGCATCAAGTGGTATCAGAGCATAGGGATAAGATTCCTTGTGGATTGAGTTTTGCAGGTTGAAGATAGAAGGTAAAGAGTCAAGGCTGAAAGAATGCCTTTGAAAGGTGTTGGTGTTGCTAGAGAGTTGCAGGATCTAAAAGAGAAGCATGATAAGCCTCTAGAATCACATAATGTTGTGTTGGAAAGGCTTGCTGCCTTGGAGACAAAGAAAAGGAGAGATGAAAATGAAGAGAGTGAAACAAAAGAAGGTGATGAAGAATATGAAGATGTTGATGAGGAACTAGACCTTGAAGATCAGAGGATGGCAAAGCTGCTCAAGGTAGTAAAAGGTGATTCTCATAAGGTAAAATTTGATCTTCCTATATATGGTGGTAATTTAAATGAAGAGGAATTGCTTGATTGGATTGCTACTATGGATATTTACTTTGAAAGTGAAAAGATTTTAGATGAATAGATAGTTAAGGTGGTTAATACTAAACTCCAAGGTCATGCTCTTTTATGGTGGGACTATGAGAAAACAGAGATGAGAAAACAAGGCAAGTCAAGGATTACTTCTTGGAACAAGATGGTGCAGAAATTGAAAGGTAAATTTCTTCCCAAGGACTATGAGGTTCAATTGTATAAAAAGTTACAAGGATTAAAGTAAAGGGAACTAGATGTTAAAGCCTATATTGATAAATTTTACAAATTAAGTATAAGATCAAGAAGGGATGAAGATGAGGTTGAAAAGATGGCTAGATATCTAGGTGGTCTAAGATTTAATATTCAAGATGAACTTGTTGTTGCTAACCCCAATTCTGTTAAGGAATGTTTCCAATTAGCAATCAAGGTGGAGGAGAAGCTTAAGAGAAGGCAAGAAAAATCAGTTAGAGGAAGAGGTGGTACTATTGCAAGAGGAAGAGGAGTAATTTATACACCAAAACATTTAAGTGAAGAACAAGAAGGAACAAATAAGGGTAAGGAACAATGTTTTGATGTTAGAGGTGGTTTTAGAGGTAGAGGAAGGTTTAGTGGTAGTATAAAATCTAATGATTTTGTGGGGAGATGTTATACTTGTAATGAATTTGGTCATCCATCTTGGAAGTGTCCTGAGAGGATGGGCAGTTCATCTAGCGGTGATAAGAGGACCGAGAGAAGAAAAAATATCATCCAAGAGGAAGAATGTGAAAGCACAAGTTCAACAAGTTTGAGAGCTACTCCTGAGACAGGGGAGATGCTGATAATGAGGAAAACAATGTTGAAGGCAACCAAGGAGGTGGAACCATTGCAAAGAAAGAGCCTTTTCAAGACTTTATGTAAGTGTGGAAACAAGGTATGTAAGATTTTAATTGATTTTGGATCAACTGAAAACATGGTGTCTACTGAGATGGTGAACAAGTTAAATTTTAAAAAAATACCTCATGAACTTCCTTACAAGGTGTCATGGCTAAGTGATGGTCAGTCTTTGTTGGTTAATGAGAAGGAAGTAGTTGATTTTCAGATTGGTGGTTACAAAGACAGTGTGGTTTGCAATATTCTTCCCATGGATTGTTGTCACCTACTCCTAGGTAGACCTTGGAAATATGATAGGCAAGCCCTATATGATGGAAGAGAGAATACATACGCTATTGTGAAGGATGGATGTTCTTTTTTTTTGACTCCCTTTGTGAAAGATGAGAAAGGGAAATAAAGTGATTATGTGTGGAAATTGTGAATGAAGATAAAAGGATAAGGGTTGCAGGTAGTTCAAGGTCTAATGACGTTCTAACAGTAGATAAGAATGTTGTTTCAAGTATGTTGAAAGTGAATTGGAATGAAAATGTGTTTATAGGGACCATGGTGTGTCCTTTGATTGAGAATAAAGTTGCAAAGAATAAAGAATCTATAGGTAAAGTGGTTGATAAGACTGACAAGACAATGGTACAAGATGTTGACAGGACATTGGGATTGGTAACATGGGTAAAATAGTAGAGTGCACAAAGGATTGAGGAAAAATGTAAGCAGGGAGATGAGTTAAAGTTAAAGACAGTTCATGGTAATGGTATTGCTAACCATTGTTTGTGTGTAGGTATAGGCAAAGGGAAACAAACAAGTTTTGGTCAAAGAATGGAAGAAGGGCAGACATCAGGTCTGAACTTCAAAACACAATCATTTTCAAGATCAAAACCAGTTAAAGGTGCAAGGTGGATTGCAAGAGCACAATGCATGGAACAATGGAAGGAGTGTGTGGATCAAAAGAACATGTATGAAGCTTG
This sequence comes from Sequoiadendron giganteum, assembly GCA_007115665.2. Lineage (NCBI taxonomy): Eukaryota > Viridiplantae > Streptophyta > Pinopsida > Cupressales > Cupressaceae > Sequoiadendron > Sequoiadendron giganteum. Next base: position 416,322,327 of record CM021105.1, read on the forward strand.
GAGAAATTGGAATCAAATGCAACTCATGTGGCATTAGTTTTTTTTTCCTGTGGGGGTGTATGGTGCAGGAGCACGTACACCTTATTGCCAAAATTTGATCTTTTAAAGGCTTGATAGGTGGTCAGTCGGTTAATAGGGGTGTTTTGAATAACTTTACATTAAATAAGGTCTTTGGAGACCATTTATTATGTAATAAGTTGGTGTTTGGGTCTTAGGTATCAAATAGGTAAAAGTTGCTAAAAAATGCAAAAAATGTGAAAGTGTAATTTTAAGAGAATATGAAGGGTCAAGGTAATTAGAAAAGTAGTTGTGGATGTTTGGAAGGTTAGTTTTGAAGGGAATATGTATAAATAGCCTTTCCAAGGCTTGAACAAGGTGGTTAGTGGCTGTATTAAAGATTTTCCAATAATAAACATTACAATTTCTGCTAAAATCACTGTTTTTCTAAACTTTTCTTATTCTGTACAGCTCGTATAGTTAGGAATATGCTTTGAATTTCATTGTATGTCATAGAAGAATATATTAGATCTTAATTTAATCCTATTTGAGTTCTTTACATTAATATTTGAGAGAGTTCTTTGTATTTTTTTGAAACTTCTATGTTATCTCAAAATTTGGGGTTGAGGGTCAATTAAAATGGTAGTTTGACCCATTCCACTCACTTTCCTCACTATATCTCATGGGATGGGTCCAAAAATATTTAATTTATGTGTCTCCATGATTTTGTAGGCAGTGGAGTTGTGTGGGTCAAAATTGGGTAAGGCCCTAGGGTGAAACAAAGTGATTTTCATGTGAGGATGGTGTGTCAAAGTAGAGTTTTGACATAACAAGGACGGGACTGTCAATGTAATGATTTTGAGAGTTTGTGTAGAGTACCTAGAAGGTATTTTTTGCATTGGATGTGTCAGTAAAGCCCAGATGATGAGGGTTCCAATAAACCCTTGGTATTTTGTTTGAAAGTGAGGGTTTTGGGGTACAACTTTCTAGGAGGCTTGAATTTGAGAAGTGATGTTGGTTCTTGATGTTTTAGGACACAATTTATCACTGTTTATTGATTTTGAGTGATAGGGTGGTTGTTAGGAGGGACCTCCTTTGTAAAAGAGGACTAGTTGAGCAACCTAGAGTAGAGGTAAGGTAATGGAACTCCATGTTGGTGAAAATAAGTCACTATTGATCTTTGGGTATGTTGTGTGAGCCCTTAAAGGGTATCTAAATCCATAATTTAGTTGGAAAGTACTTTGGGAAGTTAGGGTGGAAATTTTCCTGAACCGGATCCTAATGGCTATAAGGGCAGGCTTAAGTAAATGATTGACAAAGGAAGAGATAATGTGTTTTTCTTTTGAAGATTTCTTTGTAATCAGTCAACTAACATTTTGTGTAGTCTAACACCCCCTCACTTGCATCAAGTAGTATCAGAGCATAGGGATAAGATTGCTTGTGGATTGAGTTTTGCAGGTTGAAAAAATGGTGCTAAAAGGTGTTGGTGTTGCTAGAGAGTTGCAGGATCTGAAAGAGAAGCATGCTAAGCTTTTGGAATGACATAATGATATGTTGGAAAGCCTTTCTACCTTGGAAACAAAGAAAAGGAGAGATGAAAATGAAGAGAGTGAAACAAAAGAAGGTGATGAAGAATATGAAGATGTTGATAAGGTACTAGACCTTGAAGATCAGAGGATGGAAAAACTGCTCAAGGCAGTAAAAGGTGATTCTCATAAGGTAAAAGTTGATCTTCCTATATATGGTGGTAATTTAAATGAAGAGGAATTGCTTGATTGGATTTATTCTATGGATAATTACTTTGAAAGTGAAGAGATTTCAGATGAACAAATGGTGAAGGTGGCTAAGACTAAACTCTAAGGTCATGCTCTTTTATGGTGGGACTATGAAAAACATAGAGGAGAAAACAAGGCAAGTCAAGGATTACTTCTTGTGACAAGATGGTGTAAAAATTGAAAGGTAAATTTATTCTCAAGGAATATAAGGTTCAATTGTATAAAAAGTTACAAGGATTAAAGGAAAGGGAACTAGATGTTAAAGTCTACACTGATGAATTTTAAAAATTAAGTATAAGATTAAGAAGGGATGAAGATGAGGTTGAAAAGGTGGATAGATATCTAGGTGGTCTCAGATTTAATATTCAAGATGAACTTGTTGTTGCTAACCCCAATTCTATTGAGGAATGTTTCTAATTAGCATTTAGGGTGGAGGAGAAGCTTAAGAGAAGGAAAAAAAACTAGTTAGAGGAAGAGGTGGTACTATTACAAGAGGAAGAGGAATAATTTCTACACCAAAACAACCAAGTGAAGAACAAGAAGGAACAAATAAGGGTAAGGAGCAAGGTATTGATGTTAGAGGTGGTTTTAGAGGTAGAGGAAGGTTTAGTGGTGGTATAAACTCTAATGATTTTCTGGGGATATATTATACTTGTAATGAATTTGGTCATCCATCTTGGAAGTGTCTTGAGAGGATGGGTAGTTCATCTAGTGGTGATATGAGGACTGAGAGAAGAGCACAAATCATCCAAGAGGAAGAATGTGAAAGAATAGGTTCAACAAGTTTGAGACCTACTCCTGAGACATGGGAGATGCTGATGATGAGGAAAACAGTGTTGAAGGTAGCCAAGGAGGTGGAACCATTGCAAAGGAAGAGCCGTTTCAAGAATTTATGTAAGTGTAGAAACAAGGTATGTAAGATTGTAATTGATTTTGGATCAACTGAAAACATGGTGTCTACTGAGATGGTGAACAAGTTAAATTTTAAAAAATACCTCATGAACTTCCTCACAAGGTGTCATGGCTAAGTGATGGCTAGTCTTTGTTGGTTAATGAGAAGGCAGTAGTTGATTTTCATATTGGTGGTTACAAAGATAGTGTGGTTTGTGATATTCTTCCCATGGATTGTTGTCACCTATTCCTAGGTAGACCTTGGCAATATGATAGGCGAGCCCTGTATGATGGTAGAGATAATACATACACTATTGTGAAGGATGGATGTTCTTTTTTTGACTCCTTTTGTGGAAGATGAGAAATGGAAAGTAAAAGTGATTATGTGTGGAAATTGTGAATGAAGATAAAAGGATAAGGGTTGCAACTGTTTAATCCTTTCTTTCAAGTTGTGAAAACTCAGTTTTCCTTCACAAGAAGATGGATTTCTCAAAGCCTATTTATGAATTATTTATGTGGTTTAACTACCCAATTTAAGTTGTGTAAACTAATCTCTTGAAAAGTATTTGTGAATAATATTGCAATTTCGTCATCATTTAGGTGCATCGCCATCCTTTTAAGTTTAATTTTTACCATTCATTTTAAAGCCTTCTATCACTTTTCCTACATAATCATTAGTTCCTTAGAGAATCAAAAGGGAAACCAACCCATAATCTAGAGGTCTATCTTCACTATAGGGTACCCACAACCTAATGATATTCCAATGTTTCAATAGGATTAGCTGATTCTAGGATTAGCTAGGGTGCAATCCTAGTTGATAAGAAACTTATCTTAGCTATTTTGTTGGGATTGGCCTTCCATTAAACTAATCAAGACACTAAGGTAAAATCAAGCCCATAACATAATGTCTTCATCAGCAAACCAATACCCATAATATTACAGACTAAGTCCTTAAATTCACATAATCAAGGTTCTACTATTATACTATTTTTTTCATTTTTCAATAAGGAATTTGATGTAACCCACACAATTTTATTACACCTCTCCAATATTATATAAGCAATAGCCCAATTATCCTCCATTTAATATAAATTCTATGAATTTTTATTTGTAAAGCACTTTTCTTATAGAAAAATATCAAGAAAAAATTAATATCTATTGATCATGATTCACGGATTTTCATTTTTTTCCATATTTAGGAAATGAGCCATGCTCACAACATTCAACCATTTAAAATTTTAGTATTTCTTTCTATATTTGATCTTACATGGTAATTTGGTTTGGCTAAACCAATATTTTTACATACAATTTGGATTGTTAGGTAGAATTTGTATTCTAAAAGGGAAATAATATTATATAAAAGGATCACAATTCATTTATAAGTAATCCACTATAATTTATAGGACAACTTCCTCTAATCCCTCTCGTAACACAATTATATAGACATTTTTATAATTGTCAATAAAAATATTAACGCTTTTATCTCTTTTTCTTTCTTTAATGAAATAAATTTTATTGTCATGAGTGTCTCCACTCTCATAAAAATACTCTTTGCCTTAAATTTACCTTCACAATTCTAATGTAACCCGAAAAAATAAAAATTTATAAAAATCTACTTAATTTTTAATTGAAATTTTACATTACAATTCAAAATTAATCAAAATCAAAACTCCAATTTTCCATAATAATCATGAATCAAAATCATTAAATTTGTTTAATATCTTTAAAAAATATTTACTAAATAATCATAATCAATATAAAATTTTGTTAGTAATACAAAGAAAAGAGAAAGACTCAAAACTAAAATGTCTCAAAAATTGACAACCACACAAACATTCATACTATGTGATCATCTCTTATAAATATATTTCATCATGTTTGTTTTCTACATACTTTTGTGCATATATTTTCATGATTATAATTGCATCCATGTTTCATGAGTTAGATCTTTTAATTCCATTTCAAAGTTTGTGCTCAAATGAATATTAGTTGTAAATGTAATCATAGATCATTGGACATGTAGCTTGAAACCATTGCAATGCCATATACCAAAATTAATTGTAGGCCAACACATATTTATTATGTCTTTAGTCATTGTAATCATGTGTTCCTTAAATATATAGGATATTTTAGTCCCCCCAAGATATACAACCCCACAAAGAGGAAGCTAATTATGTTATGTAGTGGTCTTCATGGCTGTTCACCCTACTACAAAGCTTATTGAATGCCCTAGAATAGACTATTAAGAGATTCGGTTGGCTTTCATAATATTGGTCATCTTTATAACAAAATAATTGGTTTACTAGGGAGGTTCTTTTTAACATTTTTTATTGTTTAAAAATAGGTTTATTAAAGTGTTATAAATTAATTTTTAATAGTACTATTTTAAAAGAGAGAAATTAATATTAATTATTAAAATATAATATAATGTAAAGTGAAAGAATCACACTAATTATTTATCAAAATTTTATCGTGTATTTTTTGATTTTCTTTTCTTAAATGTTTATAATGTGTTTAGTTAAATTATATTATTTTGATTAAACATAAAAAATGGTTAAATATTTAAAATATATTAGATTAATGATATTATGGAGAGATGAAGTCTATTTTGATGATTGAACAACAAATATCAAATATAGGGTAAGCTAACTAATTAATTAAACTAACCCCCATATTTTATTGATTGTCCTAACTTTCTTCTATCACTAATTAATTAGGTAAATATTTATCAAATTAATTTGGCTATTGCACATTCCTCTTCTTATCTAAAAATTAAATAATAAATCATTTCTATTTCATTAATAAAGTCCAAAAAATAGACTTTGCATCTTCATTGTTACACCTCGTTTCTTAGTTGCTAAGTTACTTTTACTTTCATGAGTAAAAATGATGATAAATGTAAATCGTGACTTTAATATGTTTTATAGCTGAATGAAATACTTAAATATGCATTAAGATGTTATTTATTTTTAAGATATGATTATGTTTTGTATATACTAATGGAAAATATTATGAAGGAATATGTATTGCAATGTGATTAATTTAATGCTTTGATGATGAAAATGATTTATGATGCAAATGAATTTCATGTGAAAGAATAACTACCTTTCTGATGCACTAAGTTGGATGTAGGAATAAATTGAGCCCTCAGGTAAGAGAGGGGGAGTATCACTCAAGAGAGGAGATTGGTTTGGTAACCCTAATGTGCCTATTTGAGCTATCACGCACTCATAATCTAGTTTGTTTAAGATGAGTCAAGCTAGTTGGGAATTGGTAAGTAAAACTTCAATCATTGTTTGGAGATGATTTGAAATAGGTTTTGGTTTTTCTCTTTGATTTTTTGATTAATTCTTATGCTTGAATTACATGATTAAATCTTTGTATTTAGTTTGAGTTCTTCATGTATTTATGTATATATATTAATAGATGATTATATACTTAGAATGTATATTTGTATATATGTATGTGAGATGATAAATTTGTGCATGTGAGTGTATACGTGCATGCATATACATAAGTATAAATACTTATGCATACCCATACATAAATATATCAGATGCATGAGGATATTTATTTGACATAAATAATATGTATGTATACATTATGTATATATACCAATCAATGAATATGTAAATGTATGTGTATAGTTGAATATTAAGATAGCAATAAATGTATATAGTATTTATAATAATATATATGTATAAATACACACATATTAATATATGTATAAATATATATAATCGTTAGTATTGGAAAATAATGATTAAATAAACGAGTATATATATTAATATATATATATATAATATAACAATGGGTGTTATTTAGGGAAATAAATTTCCAGCTTCTCTCTCCTCCACCTGCATTTGAACTATCTATTCATATGGTAGACTCTGCATAGGGGGTACCCCACAGTCCCCCCCTTGTCCTCCCTTGACGTGATTCTTGCCCAGATGCATATGATTTTGTGTCCCTCGAGGGCCACTCTTGACTTGTTCATTTCTAGTGGTCTCGTGATTCTTGGTCTACCCAGGGCACCCGTGAATTCGAGTTTGTCTAGTGGGACTGTGTCGGTGGTCTCTGTCTCACCAAAAGTTAAAGGATGGAAGAATGTGCTGACTTACTCTAGTTAGAATGCTAAGAGTCCCTTTCCTCACCCTAAAGAAGAGATCACTGCTTCAGGTACTAACTTTTCTATCCTTGAAGCTATTAAAGATAGGATTGTCTCCTCAATGGAGAATGTTGTGGTCAGTCATTTCATCTCCTTTCGCTCCACAGTGGATATGGCTAGAAGATGGGCTTTTGCTAAATGGTGCCTCAAAGGAAGCATGGACGTCTATGCTATGGTGCGTGGTATTTTCCTCTTGAAGTTCATGACCCTGGAAGACTTAATCTTGTTCCTCTCCTTTGGTCCTTGGGTCTATGGAAAGCATAGTTTGGCTTTGTGCCATTGGAAGCTAGTATTCAATCCCGCAGATGATCTCAACAAGTCGGCGCCGGTGTGGATCCATCTATTTGGTCTACCCCTAGAATAATGGGATGAATCCATATTCAAATGTATTGGGGACTCCTTGGTCCAGTTCATCACTTTGGAATCCATTACCATGTCCAAATATAGGTTAGTATTTTCCTATTTTTGTGTCAATATCAAATTGCATAAGTCTCTTCCTACTTTTGTGAAGCTCTATTTTAAATTTGTTTCCTGGACCCAACAACTTTTTTATAAGAATGTCGCAGTCTACTACCAGAAATGTGCTAAACCTGGTCACCTAATCTCAGATTGTAAATCATCATTAAAAATTGTTCCTAACCCTAGTGAGTCTGCTATTGATGACCACAACCCTTTCAAAGATGACATTCTCAAGATTGTTGACTCCCTGGTCAAGTCTGGCTCTCCTAAATTGGTTGAATCCCTATTTAGTTATGATGCCCTCAAATCTAAGGAGGATGTATCCTTTGAAAAAAAAATTGGTTCTTGTTGCTCCTGCTCCAACTTGTGGCTTGGACTTTCCCAATGTTGGGGTTCTTGGGGTTACCATTTTAAATGGTTCTCCTTCCCCTAGCTAGGTGCAGGGGGATGTTGGTGAAGAAGGTGACTTCTTGAAGGAAGAAGATTTTAAAACAACTCGATTAGTAACGGTTGGTGGTGAAGAAGGTGAAATCTTGGAAGAAGAGGATTTAAAAGTAAACTTTGAGTCAGTTAATACAAACTCTTTGGGTTTGACATAAGAAAGAACAATAGAGGAGGAGTTTTGGTCAACTCCAAAGAAAAAGGGTAAATAGAGGAAAGCAGATGTGGGTGGTGATTCTAAACTTGGTAGGCCCAACCAGTTACAAACCAGGAATAGGGAGACATCAAAAGAGATAGCCATAGGTAAACAAAGGAAATTGGAAGTGTTCTCAAAGAAGGGTAAAAATTGAAGGTCTAGTCCTAGAATGTGAGAGGGCTAGATAGCTCTCACAAACTGTTGGCACTGAAAAATAATGTAATGGAACATAAGATTGATGTTTTACTTCTATAGGAAATCAAAATGAAGAAAACAAACTTTGACAATATAGCTAGGTATAATTGGTTTGGTTCCCTCTTCTCTTGCAATGATGTTGATGGGGCGTTTGGAGTGCTTTCTCTGATGTGGAATTCTAATAGGATCACTAGTTCCAAAAAATTTCAATGCTGGAGTAGTGTGGGGGTCAAATTTTCTCACCCGAGTGGCTCTTGGTTGCTCATCAGTGTCTATGCCCCTAATGAAAGGAATGCTAGTAATTCCCTTTGGTAGAATATTTCTAATTGGATAAAAAATAATAGGGGGTCACATTGGCTAGTGACTGGAGACTTCAACTCTCCCTTGTATCATTCAGAGGAAAGTGGAGGGATTGTGGAATCCTTTGACATCATGGCTGATTTGGAATATTTTTTAGTAACACTAGCTTGGTTGACATAAACTTGTAGGGTCAATCATTCACATGGATCAATAGGCACCTTGGGGATGGTTTGATCTAGGTTAGACTCAATATATTTATTTTTTCTCACAATTGGATGACTCTACTCAGTGCTAATCTACTTGCCCTACCTCGTACTATCTTTGATCATAACCCTCTACTGTTAGTCATGAATGAACTATCTGTTGTTGGACCCTTTCATTTTCAGTTTGAAATTATGTGCAACTACCATCGAGATTTTAGGAATAAAGTTGTGGAATGGTGGAATATCCATGTACATGGCTACCCCATGTTCAAGATATTTAACAAACTCAAGCATGTCAAGAATATGGTGAAGGGTTGAAATAAGAGAGTTTTTGGGGATGTCTTCTAGAAAACAAGAGTCTTAGGGGATAAGATGAAGGTCATACAAAAAAGAGTGGAAGAGGGGGTGTAGACACCCAAAATTGTCCATGTCATAATATTACCTAGTCGATACATGACCTTGTAAGACATTTTGTAATATTTTACCCTAGGTCATTACATTATCCCACTTATCCCATTTATTCTACTTAATCACCTTCCCAATTAATTAAATAAATATCATTTATTTAATTAATTCCCCTTCACATGTCTCAAAATAATTTAAATTAAATATTTGAATTAATCCCTCACTTTTACCACATTGCAACCTGTGTCACTTGACTACAACTCTTCACATGCACAAATTATTTAAATAATTTAAATATTTAAATTATGAGATTCCCACTCACATCCTATTTTTAGCTCCATTCATTGTGCATCATAGACATCTTTTCCTCCAAAATAAATAATAGAATCCCACTATTCCGTCACATCCTAATTTTAGCCTCATGTCATAACCCACTTAATGTGCATCATAGGCACTAAAATAAACTTTTAATTCTAGACATACATATCACAAATTTGAATTTTAATCTTGACCATCGAATCAAATCAGCCTTCTTTATAAATCAAGCCTTTCAGAGGCCATTTGGGAGAATCTTCTTCTAGCATCCTTACTCTGCCAAATTTTCTTTCAATATTCTTATCTATCTATCTATCTAGTTTTCTTCTATCATCTCCATCTTATTTTTATGTTGCAAAAATGAGCAATCAACATATCAAAATAATCAAACCTTAAAAATCTTGCATTCTCATGCAGGTGGAGAAGAGCAATGGAGATAAATCAAATCTATCTTGGAGATCGGTTTGCATTCACTTGTCATTTTGAATTTCATGTTTGCTTGTACTCTATTCTGCTAGTTAGGGTTTGATATCTTGTTGTTTTACTTTTATATCTGATTTTCCCTAGCTAAATTGGTGAACCTAATGTGAATCCTTTGATCTAGCTTGCTTTTTTTGTAAGTTTTATTGTTTTTTGTTGCAGATCTGCCATATTTGGACAAAACCCCAAGTTTTACAAATTTTGTCACATCTTCCAAACGGATTTGAATTTTTCCACAATATTTTTCTAGAAGATTTTCCATCATCACATGAGGCTACATTAAAAAAATTGTGGGTTTATCATCATTTTTGTAGGATTTATCATGATTTTATGATTTTTCATAAATTTTACTTTCTCAATGCAAATTAGCGAATTTTATAGAAATTTTTACATTTCTGGAAATCTCTTAGTATTATAATGGGGGTCTATAGTTTACATATTTAATTTAGAGCTCACATACAATGCAAAACAATCTGATCTTTATTTTTTGTAGGTTTTTCATAAATCCACATTTTTTGGTGCAAAACAAAGAATTTTTATGATTTCTTTACATTTTTGGAAAGTTCTCAAAAAATTAGTAGGGGTCTCTTCTTTGATTTTTTATTTTTCAGATCAATAACATCAAATAGTCGAATCTAATTTGGCTATGTTATAAACATGTATTAAATTGCAATTTTCTAATTAGATTTTTTTATGGTTGCATTATAATATCATTTTTTTAATTTTGTAGGTGATCATAAGGAGCTGTAGTACTAGCAATATCAGTCATACACAACAATTGGAAAGCGATTTTTTTTGGGTGCACTCATTCTATTATCTTTATCTCTCATTTAATCAATCGATTTTGTTTGCAAAACACTTCAATTTGGGGCTTTAAAACAAACATATTGTTTGCAATCAAACTTTGAAATTGCACTTAAAAAGAACCATTGTCTTCCATCACACATTTTGGATTTGGGCTAAAAATAACAAGTGCTTGAATGATTTTACACACATTTCTATTTTCTAAAGGGAAATTAACAACTGTGAGTGTGAATCAAGTGCGTGTGTGATAAAAAACACCTCACTTGGTTTTATTTTGTCAAACCATTCATAGGAGGCATGCTAGGGAATTTCATCACCCCTAGGGATGACCTCAATCAAGGTGTGAATCGAAAGACATGCTTCTTTCGGAGTTAAAATATTGTCACTCTTGGCTAAGCCCCAAAGAACTTTATACGTTTGGGAAGTGAAGGTGAAGGGTGGGTTACCCCTTTGTCTCGGCTGTGTGGAAATATTTTTATTTCAAATTATCCATAGTCAACCTCGTGCTTCCTAGGTTAAGACCTAATTGGCCATACCCACTTGACTAGTTCTAGGACTTGTTGATGTGTCTTCTTCAAGTGTGTGCTTAACCATCACATTCATAATTTAAAATTAAAACTTGCTTATGTGTCTTGCATGTGTGATTCATGTGTACATGTGTAATCATTTGTTTGCAAATTTCCATATCAAGCTATAAAAACCAACACATAAATATATCATTCTAATCATCCTAATCATCATTTTTCTAATCACATTCCAATCAATTTCATCCTAATCAATCCAAGTCATCCAATCTAATCATTCCACATCATCATCATCACCTTAATCCTAGGGAAACACTTGCTAAAATGGTCCTAATCCTTAATGATCTTAGTCACAAGCCCAAGGTCATACTTCGAGGAGCCCCTTTGCCTAATCATGAAGATAATCCAAAACCCTATATCCTCCAAGGTGGGTCAAAATTTTCTCCTAGTGATGATGAGAAATTTGTAGATCCTAATGATGATGAAAACTTTGTAGAAATCTTAGGTCACCTTAATGATACTATTGACAAGAGAAATACCACCCTAAGTTTCAAATCATACACCATTCCATCTACTAGTCCTTCATCACCATCTAATAAAATTCCTATCTCAAAGCATACTAGTCCTACACCAACATCACCATCCAACTTCTCAAGCTCTAATCCATCAACCAAAGAATCCTTTAACGGTTTTCTCCAAAGACTACTAGCATGGAATATACCATCCCCATGTCAAGCACCCACTAATGAGCTTACCAACGAACCTTTGAATGCCATGCCTATTCTTCCAACTCCATCATGTGGTCGACAACCTATTGATCTTATATGTCTAAATCAAATTCCATCATGCCCTCATGTTGTTGATCATAAAGAGCATACCAAGCCTCTTCTAGAGCCTATCACCACCTATCCATGAGAAAGAAACCTCCATTGCTCCTATACACCCCCTACCTAGTCCTATCCATGATCCTAAATTATCCACTTGCCATGCTGAGACACATGCCTCCCAAGTAAATGTAGAAGATCAAAACAATAGTGTGGATCTAAATGAACATAATCAATATCCTAATAATCCTTCCACATCCACTATCAAACCAATTTCAATCCACCAACATGTCCTATTGGTCTATCCATCTTTATTCATGAATATTCCTCCTTAGGACAACAAAAACCTTTATCCACTTCACCTTATTCATCTAATAATGAACTCAAGTGTAGTTTCCAAAACACACCTAGTCCCATTGTCCATCACATGCTTCAGAACATGAACTATCAAGGTAAAGGCTTAGGCCTTTATGGATAAGGTATATTGAAGCCAATCCATGTCAAGGTCCCTCCACACTCTTATGGCCTTGGATATACACCCCAAGGACACCAATCTAAAGATGTTGGTACTTCCTCCATCCATCATAATTCCTCTTTCCACCATAAATCCTATCATATGCCTAAAACATATGTTGCCACCCCTCCTCCATCATCTTACAAATGTCAAAAGCATGTGACTGTACACCTTCCACCATCAAATTTTCCACCATTTCTTCCAACTCCTAATATACCTCCATCTAATCTACCTCCACTACTCCCAACACCTAATATACATATCCTCTAATCCCCTTATCCATCTATCCATAAATCTTCTAAAAATCCTAATCATGACCAACAAATGCACAAATTGTCTAAATATAAAGATTCCACTCATTTCACCAAACCCAAGGGATTCCAAAATAAAAATTGGATGCCTCTACACATAAAGTTAAAAATCCTAAAGGTCCTAATGCCTTAAGATACAATTACAAAAAGTCAAAACCAAGTACATCTAAAAGGCTATATAAGCCCATACCTCCAAAAGAAAAAGGCCAAAACTAAAATGGTTTGGGTCCCTAAGAAAAAAGAAAGCAAGTCAAATGAGGCATCTACATCACAAAAATCCCAACCATCCACCTCCACCCCACATTCCCACTGTATTCAAGAATTTCATATTCCATCCCACAAGAAAAATAAAAGTCATAAAAATACTAAGTCTATGTGGGTACCTAAAGCACTTCATGACCCATCTCCCAAGGAAACATTTTCATTGCTTCCTACACCTCCTCTACATCAAAAGTTTTGACATTTATCATAGTGTGTGCAACCATTGGTCATGGTTTCCTTCCATTTCACAACAATTACACATACCTCCATCTCCTCACCCTTTACTCATTATCCTACATATCTCCCTCATCACCTTCCTATGCTCCATGCTTTTGGCTAAGCCTCCCATTCATCTCCCTTACATAATACACATCATAATCCATCAATCCCTCCATAATCCACATCATAATCCATCATCTACCTACTCCATCTCCCTTGAAATGTCATCCCTTACCAACATCTATGAGCATAATGACATTTGACATGGTCCATGCAATAAAATCCATCTCTAGTGGGACTATCACCTTTCATGGAACTAAACACTTAAGTCCCTTCTATCTATATTCCCCTTGTTTTATCCGAAAATAAAAAAAGTTCAAAAAAAAAAAGTCAAAAAGAAAAAGAGAAAACCCTTTGTCCAATAGTGAAAACCTGGTAAACAGGTGCCCTAGATAAGTACCATGATGAAAACCTCACAAACAGGCATCATGTGTAGGTTGATCTTCTATGTCACTTACACTTAGGGGCATGTTGTCTCATCCTACCATATCATTTTTAATCCTATCATATCCTATCTTACCATATCCTATCTTATCATCCTTGGCCATCATACCCATATACTTATCATATTGATTCCATTCATCCTCTCTTCCTCCTTTTTATCTTGATAAAAATATGGGGCAAAATATTGAAACATGCTTTGGATATCTTTTGATATATCTCATCCTTCCAAACAATCCTATCATTATCCTATTGTCATAAGCTTTGTCATGAAAAATCCTAAGTATTGTACCTAGAATGGGGCATGTTACTCCTATGTGACATAGTCTTTGGAGATCACATCCTTGCTCTCTTGTGATGCATACATCCATTCCATTAACAATTACCTATCCTTTTTATCCATCCATCTATCATGATCCTTTTATCCCTTATCCTATCACCCACCCCTTCCTTTCACTTAGACTTGGTTTTCCCTTGTCATTGGTATCTAGCACAAATGCTACCCAAATTGTCATCCATTGTCATCTCAAATTTTTTTAAAAAGTCTTGAAAAAATACAAAAAAATTGAAAAAGGTCTTGAAAAAAATCCAAAAAAAATTCAAAAGATTTCAAAACTCCAAAAAATCAAAACATTTCAAAATTAAAAAAATTAAAATATCCCCAAAAACAAAAAAGAATGGAAAAATGTCCTAAAAAAAAGAAAAAAAAATCAAATAGCCAACAAAAATACAAGTAGTAAAATCAAACCAAATTACTTCTTTCAATCAATTCAACACATCAATTCAACTTCTTCTAATCAATCCAATCATTATCATCAAATCAAATCATTTCTTCATCAATCCAATCAATCAAAATCATTCCAAGTAAATCATTCCTTAATTTAATTCATGAATCATCATCCAAATTTTCCAATCAATCATCTTCAATCATTCCAAGAAATAACCCAAATGCAAATCGATCCTTAATCCATACCAACCAAGCTAATCAATCAAGTCAAATTATCCAATCACATATTTTGGTCTTGATCCTAATCTTGTTGTAAAACTAATCAATTAATCAGTCAATCAATCAATCAACCATCCTTGTGTTGATCTAGGGATATATCATTCCACACAATGACAACACTATCATCATCAACCAATCAATCAATCAATTAATCATTGGTTTACAACTTGACATGGGCAATACCTTGTTTGTTTTTGTATCATTTGTGCATGCATGCATGCTTGCTTGCTTGCTTGTGTATGTTATCATTTCAATTTGCATTTGCATCAAATCCGAATCACTCCCAACTAATATTCATATATTGTATTTGGACAAGGCTGTATTACATTGGGGCATGAGACACATCATCACCTTGGTCTTTATACCTTGGTGCATAACGTCTAGTGCTACATCAAACATATGATTGCTCAGTTTATTGCAGCATAGTGTGTCATTCTTCTTTTCCATCTAATTCTTATCTTGTATCATTCATCTTACCCCTCCTATATCATTTCATTCATTTCAAGAGCATATCCATGTTTGTCCAAAACACCTATCCTCTCGAGGGGGCATCATCATTATTATCATATCCTATATCATCATCCCATTTCTTCATATCTTTTGCATCATCATATTCTTCTATCATCCCTTTCCTTCATTCATCTTACTCCTCACTTCCTCAAGTGGTTTGGGCATCATATTTTTTTCATCTATCCATACCTTAGCTTCTTTGAAATGATGTTACTCGACATAAATCTCACCATCTCCAACATCATCTCAAAGAGAGGCAAAATGTAGACACCCAAAATTGTCCATGTCATAATATTACCTAGTTGATACATGACCTTGTAAGACATTTTGTAATATTTTACCCTAGGTCATTACATTATCCCACTTATCCCATTTATTCCACTTAATCACCTTCCCTATTAGTTAAATTCCCCTTCACATGTCCCAAAATAATTCAAATTAAATATTTGAATTAATCACTCACTTTTACCACATTGCAACATGTGTCACTTGACTACAACTCTTCACATGCACAAATAATTTAAATAATTTAAATATTTAAATTATGAGATTCCCACTCACATCCTATTTTTAGCCTCATTCATAGTGCATCATAGGCATCTTTTCCTCCAAAATAAATAATAGAATCCCACTATTCCCTCACATCCTAATTTTAGTCTCATGTCATAACCCACTTAATGTGCATCATAGGCACTAAAATAAAATTTTAATCCTAGCCATACATATCACAAATTTGACTTTTAATCTTGGTCATCGAATCAAATCAGCCTTCTCCTATAAATCAAGCCTTTCACAGGCCATTTGGGAGAATATTCTTCTAGCATCCTTACTCTATTAAAATTTATTTCAATCTTCTTATCTATCTATCTAGTTTTCTTCTATCATCTCCATCTTATCGTTATTAGAGGAAATGAGAAATCAACATATCAAAATAATCAAACCTTCAAAATCTTGCATTCTCATGCAAGTGGAGAAGAGAAATGGAGATAAATCAAATTTAGCTTGGAGATCGGTTTGCATTCACTTGTTATTTTGATTTTCATGCTTCCTTGTACTCTATTATTCTAGTTATGGTTTGATCTCTTGTTGTTTTAGTTTTATATCTGATTTTCCCTAACTACAGGGGTGTTAGCCCACTAACTTGTAACTAGGAAAGAGAGAATCGATTGGAATGGGAACAAATTTTAAAGAAGGAGAAGATAATATGGAAATATAAATCTAGAGTCCAATGGTTCTAGGAGAGTGACAAAAATACCTCCTTTTTTCATGTTTCTACTCTTAAACACAAGAAAAGCAACCAGATAACTAAGCTTCAAAATGAGTAGGGGGTCTTGGCTAGCACACCCACGCAGATTAGGCTTGTGGCGTCTGGATACTTTCAAATGGCTTATTTGGCTCCCGACAAGGCCCCAAATTCTACTATGGACAACCTATTGTTGGAACCTCTCCCTTCCACCCTAACCTAGGATGATAATAACAACATCATATGTGTTGTCACTCCTGAGGAAGTCCGAACGATTGTTTTCAATATGGGGGCCTATAAGGCGCCTGGCCCAAATGGGTTCCCCCTAGCTTTCTTCTAGATATTTTTGGGATATTGTTGAGGGGGACTTGGTCCTGCTAGCCAGGGATTTATTCAAATTTGGTAAGATACTCAAACAACTAAACAACACCCTTATTGCCCTGGTTCCCAAGGTTGCTGAACCTCAGTCTATGACTGACTTTAGGCCCATAAGCTTCTGCAATACCATTTACAAGATCTTCTCTAAAATCTTGGTGAACCGCTTGAAACCCTTTCTTTAGGGATTACTTTAAGAAACCCCCCCCTTAGCGAAGGTGTAAAATCTTGGTGAATCTTTCCTTTTATTTGAAAAAATTATTAATTTTCCTAGCAAATCTTTCCTTTTATTTGAAAAAAATATTAATTTTCCTAGTGAATCTATGCACATTATTAAAAAAATTGTAAAATCCTGGCAAATCTCAATGAATAATTGGTAAAAATAATAATCACTGTGGTGAATCTTAGCAAATAATCACTAAAAAGATTGATTACAATGGAAAATATCTCCTTTGAAATTTGCATAATTGGTCGGCATAGTTCCCCCAATTTTTTTTTGTTTTTTGTAATATTGAAGTAAGGGCCCGGGGGCAGCAACCAACAGTGGGGTCAAGGGGTAGTGCCCCTTATGGGAGTCAAGGGGGTAGATCCCCCTTGTGGGGGTCAAGGGAGAAACACCCCCTCGTGGGGTCCAGGGATAGCAGCCTCGATGTTCTCTTGTTGCGATATAGACAGGGTCGAGGTGCAAAGCCCCTTGCCACGAAGCATAAATTCATTATCGAAAATGCATTACAACACACACAGATTAAGTGTTTTTTAAAAATATCACTTTAAAAGTAAGACTAATGAAAAGTAAAAATCTTACCATTGATTAGCTCTTTAATGAGATGATTGCAGGTTGATTTCGTGACCTAATACACACGTGCCTTTTAAAAGGATTGTTGAGGCTTGGAATTTGTTTTAGGCCACACAATTATATTTAATCATGTTGCCCGAAACAAATTCTGGGCCTCAACAAGCCTTTTAAATGACACATGTGTATTAGGTCACGGAATCAACCTGCAACCACCCAATTAAAAAGATAATCAATGATTTGATGACAATAAATAAAAGAACTATTCAAGGCTAAAATATCCCTAAAATTAAATGGCAATTAATTATTGTGGCGATATTGCCCCAAAATTAATGGTTGGAATATAATATTACTGGTGAGTATAATTAATATTTGTAATTATAGTATAAACTATTGGTGAATCGGTTCCAATGACTCATCATTTATAGGGCGAATCAAATTGGATTTATTAGTTTAAAAAATAATGCATAGGAAAATTAATCAAGACGAAATTAATTTTTTGTAAAAACCTGGTGATTTAGTCTCCTTTTTAGCTTGTACTATTCACCATTTCTGAAGGTCCCAATTTCTATTATTTGCAAATTGGCGAGGATTCACCACTAAATTTTTCCTTGCCTTTCTTGATAAAATGATTAGCCCTACCCAAAAGTTTTGTTTCGAGTCATCCTATTTTGGATGTCGCCATAACCACCCATGAAATTTTTCACTCCATAGACAGATGCAACAATGCCAGTATGGCCTTCAAACTAGATATTTCAAAAGCATATGATAAGGTGTTATGGTAATTTATCCCCAAAGTCCTATCTAAGTTTGGTTTTGACCAGATGGTAATTAACTTCTAGATGGAGTGCATTACCAGTGTGAGATAATCTATATTTGTTAATGGGGCCCCCTTTGGTCTCTTCAATGTTGGGAGAGGTATTAGGCAAGGTGATCCTCTCTTTCCCTATTTGTTTATCATGGTTGTAGATTTTTTGAGTAGGAACATATCCAAACTAATGTTAGAGGGCTCCATAAAGGGGGTTAAACCTACCACTTTACTGGAACCTGCTGTTATCCAACAATTCATTGATGATACAATACTCTTTAAGAAGGTTTTTGTGATTGAAGCCAAGAAATGGAAAAGTTGCCTTAATAATTATGCTGCTTGCTTTGGCCAGTGTATAAATTATAATAAAAGCATGATTTACTTCTTCAACAACACTCCTTCTCTCCAAGCTCGGGTGACTAGTGTCCTAGGTCATGTAAGTGGCTCTCTCCTTTCAGTGTATTTAGGGCTACCCCTTACGTTCAAGGAAGTCACTCCTATCTTTTGGAACACAATTTTAGAAAGGATCCAAAGGAAATCAGTGGGGTGGAAAGGCTCCATTCCCAGCCATGTTGGTAAGCTACAACTTCTATCTGTTGCTCTTCAATGGATCCATGCCTACTTCCTTTCTATCTTTAAGATCCCTAGATATATTGCTGAGAAGTTTGAAAAAAATCAAAGGAACTTCTTATGGTTTGGGATAGCGGAAAATAAGTTTACTCTGGTTAGCTAGGAAATTTTTTTTATGTCTAAATCATGTGGTGGGCTTGGAATCAGGAATGTCCAATGCACTAAATAATCCTTACTTTCTAAGGTTGGTTGGGACCAATTAAGGAATAAAAAGGACTGGTCCAAGATCATGAATGCTAAGTATCTTTGCAATAGACCCATGATTAAATTCCTCTCTGATGATCACCCTTCAAGATCTCTGGGATTGCCGAAGAAAATTTGTAGAATGTAGGGGATGCTCATGTTCGGGATGAAATGGAAGCTTGAGAATTGGTGAGGATTCACCACTAAAGTTTTCTCTTCCTTTCTTGATAAAATGATTAGCCCTACCCAATTTTTTTTTTGTTTCGAGTCGTCATATTTTGGATGTCGCCATAACCACCCATGAAATTTTTCACTCCATAGATAGATGCAACAATGCCAGTATGGACTTCAAACTGGATATTTCAAAAGAATATGATAAGGTGTTATGGGAATTTATCCCCAAAGTTCTATCTAAGTTTGGTTTTGACCAGATGGTAATTAACTTCTAGATGGAGTGCATTACCACTGTGAGATAATTTGTATATGTTAATGGGGCCCCCTTTGGTCTCTTCAATGCTGGGAGAGGTATTAGATAGGGCGATCCTCTCTCGCCCTATTTGTTTATCATGGTTGCAAATGCGTTGAGTAGGAACATATCCAAACTACTGTTAGAGGGCTCCATAAAGGGGATTAAACCTACCACTTCACTGGAACCTACTGTTGTCCAACAATTCATTGATGATACTGTAACATCCTAGATTTTTTGCAAGCATGATAGAATAACAAAGTTAAATCTTAATCTAAACAATAATCTAAAATCTAACAACAGAGAATGAGGAAATAAACTAAACTAATAAAACCAAGACTCGTCGGACTTTGTTTTGATGGACTAGGACTTCAAGATGTAAGGGGTCATTATGATCTAACTTCTCAGTTGAGTAATCCTATTGGGAAAATGTGGCATGATGCGAGTTGGTCAAATATCCCACCATTTCTTTGAAACGATTGAAATCCAAGTCTGTAGGAACAATTATATTATGTAGTGCTTTGTCAAGGATGGCTCGATGCCCAGGTGATAAGGTCAACAATTCGAAGATAGATATTTGCACAGGGGTTTTACTCAATTGATCAAGAAGGTTGTACTTGAACTTGGAAGTTTGCGTAGATGGCTCGAAAGAAGAACCAGGAATAGTAATCTTAGTTATGCGTGTGTTCACATTACATTCTCGATGCTTCTTAATGGTGAAGGTATTGACATTCTCGTTTGCAGATTGGAGGTGGTTTATGATCGTTCCTTTACCATAGTCATACTTGGTATTGTTTTAGTTGGCCGATGGATTATTCTGGGGTCTCGAACTAGAGGCTTTTCCTTTTGTGTGGTCATATAACGGGTCCGTGAAGACCTTCTAATCACTGTTCTTAGTGTTTTTCTACCCACCAACCTCTATGGTTCTGTTTTCAACAAAGTCTTGTATTATGTTCTTGAGTTGATGACATTGTTGGAGGTTGTGCCCTTTGGTTCAATGATAGCCACAAAAAGAGTTATCGTCCCACCATGAAGGTTTGAACTGTCCAGGATCATATTCTCTTGGTTCCAAAGGTTTGATAAGATTAAGTTTAATCAACTCTTTGAAAATAGTCTCGATTGGTTGTCCTAAAGGTGTAAATTCACATGTAGGAAATCTCCTTTGTTGTGGTCTTTGTTGTTATGAATTTTGGACATAGTTAGCTTGTTGATCTAGACTATTCCTCATGTCTTGATTGGGATTATAACCTATAAGTGTGATTACTGGTCCTGTATGTACGTGTTTAGCATCAACAATGCCATCATTTGTAACATTCTTGTTCCTAGACCAGAATTTATTTCTATCATTTGGTGTGTTTTGATGTTGGACAACCAGATTCCTGCTTGGTGCTTTCATTTCTCCTTTGTCTATAAGGCCTTTCTCAAGGATGATTCCCTTTTGTACCAAGTTTGAGAATGAAGTACAATAGTGTACCCTTAGATCACTTCACAATTTGGGGTTGATGTTCTCTAGGAATATTGTGACCTTTTGTTTTTCGGGTATTTCAATTGGACATCTACTAGCTAGACTTTTCCATCTCTAGAAGAAAGTGGTGCAATTTTCACCATCTTCTTGTGTCGTGTGGCACAAGGTTGCAATTGTTACCTCATTGTCTATGTTAAAGGAAAAATGTTCGATAAACTTCTCAGCTAATTCACCCCAAGATCGTATACCATATGGTAATTTAGAGAACCATTCTAGTCCTATCCCGACAAGGGTTCATGGAAATAGTCTCATCAAGTATGTGGGGTCATATGCTATGTCCATGCATGCTGTTGAGAACTTTCTAATGTGTTCAATAGGATTCTTTCTCCCATTATACTTTGGAAAAATTGGTATAATGTACCTGTACACATCTAAAAATGGTCACGGTCGATCGAACCTGTTAATTAATTAAATATGAATTATTTAATTAATGTTTCTTAAGTCCTCTACATATAAATAAATTTAATTATTTATTTATATTGTTCATTTTCTAATTCTTCTAAATTAATTAAATAAATTTATTTATTTAATTAATGCTATCTTCCTCTTAATTAATTAAATAGATTTTACAATCTATTTACATTAATTATCAAAGTTTAAATTCTAAATTTAAATGATTATTCTTCCCTCCACATTTAATTAAATATTTTTAATATTTAATCATTTTCCAAATTCCCATTTCTCTCACACATAATTAAATATTTATTTATTTAATTATGAGAGACACCTTTCAATTTTCTCTTCATTTTTTCTATCTCTCATAATTTTGCCTTCTTTTCAAATTCTCCATCTCTCACCGTTCATTCCAACAGGTTTGAACTCGACCGTCGATCTTGGCCAATCGAATTCCTACCTTCAAAAATCTATAAATACAACTCTTTTATGAGCTAAAAAGGACCTCGAATCTCATACTTTCATGCGTAGTTATTATAGTCACATATTAAGCATTTCATAGCATTTCAATTCAATAAGCTCAATCTTGTAGATGCATATGCATTTTAATAATCTCATTCTCTCAAGTGCCATTCCATAAGCTGTGTTTGCACAACTGAGAGTGAACATATTGAAGCGAATCCTTGGAGATAGAGGACAATGGAATGAATTTGAAGAAGCTGCTGTTTAGAGTTTGCATTTATTTTATTAATTTAGTTTTCTTCAATCTAATGTTGCATTGGTGTATTAGATTAGATTCAATTTAATTGACGCATTTTCTCATACACATTTTTGGCGCCCACCGTGGGGCAAAGCCCCGCATTTAACTTCTATTTTGTAGAATTTTTCTAGCAGGTGACGGAAAAAAACCGTGGTTTAGCGCATACAAGTCTCGGTTCAGCACATACGAAGTCTGTTTTAGCGCATACGATGACTGTTCTGGTGCATACATGACCTGTTCTAGTACATCCGTGACCCCTTTCAGCGCATAGACACCCTGTTTTGGCGCATCCCTGGGAATTCTTTCGGCGCATTCGTAACTTGTTTCAATGCATTTACTAGATCTTTTAGCGCATACGTGTCCTGTTTCGGCGCATTCGTAACCTGTTTTGGCGTATCCATTTGTAAAAATTTAAATTCTAATTCCGATGCAATCCGTGGACATAATTTTTCTGATGCTATTTTTAAACAGAATGAACCAATCCTAGGGTAGACACTTAATTTGGAATTAACCAATCCTAGGATAGTCACCAAACATATTTCCTTTTGGTTAAAATGAATCCCATGTTTTTAGTGAAGCAACATCTTCAATTAGAATAGAAAATCTTTCAATTTGGGATCTAAAATTGAACCATTATTTGCATGCTATGATTGTGGGTAATAGGTCTATGCTCTCCCCTTAACTGGGTAATCAGAATACCAGACTTACCTTTTATTTTATGTAATTTAATGCTTTATTACATCCTTTAGAAGGCCTTCCGTAGTGGGAAAAAGTACTCACCCTATGGGAACGACCTAAGTGGGAACACCTAAAGCCAAGGTTTCCAACCCACTATAATCAAAAGCAAGTTGTATATGAAAATCCAAATTGACGGTAGTAGACAAGATAACCATCCCCAAAGCCTTTTTTCTAAAGGCTGGGAGGTCTCTCGAGGGAGTATATCTATTTTCATGCCGAATGGAAAGACTTACTAAGAACCTAGTGTAGAGGCTAGCCGTGTCAGTAACCAAACATCATTTTAATCATGGTGCAAGGGGAGGGAAGAATCTGCCCCTAAGACACTCACCATATAGTCACCACGGATTGTTTGCTCAAGGGATTCGGTAGCCACTTCCATCACTTTGAGTACGTACCTAGAAAAGACAAAAACATGGGCGCCCTCTAGGGGTGACAAGGCTGTGTGAGTCGACGTGATTTTAAGCTGTGGGCTGTGATTATGATGATGACCTATTTGAAAAATTAAGAGTGAGTTTGATTGATATGCTTATCTTGTTCAAAACCTGTGGAAATCTCAAAGAACATACACTCTTTGTTTAGATTCTAGGATTAAAAAAACAACTGTCTGCTTCTCTATGCTGTGTTTTTCACATTTAAATCTGATTAAGATCATCCAAAAACTTTAAAACATGGGTCATAGCGAAGAAAATATTGTTCTTAGGCTTTATGGAAATAGCTTAAATCAAGAGATAACAGAAGAGATGCTCCTAGAAGCTGAACAAGATCCATAGTTTTTCTTAGATATGGAAAAGATCTTAGAGAAAAATAAAGATGGATACTTTCTTTTATTGGAAAAACAAGGTGCCAAATTTCCCTCTAACTACAATATGGAGAAAATTAAAGAGAATCCTAAAAAGAAGGAAATTCCCTTAAACGATCTTAGTACTCTTACCCAACAAGTAAGAGCACTCCAAAGGCAAGTCAAGGAAATGGAAGGGGGTACAACTAAAAGGTCCTTTGACGGAAATATGAACGTGACCTTTTCTCCTCCAAAAACAACATCAACCAAATCCAATGTTTCTGAATTTTCGCAATGGTTAAAAGGGAAGCCCAAATCTAAACCATCAAGTAACATTGACCATTCCTATCATGCCATGCATTTATCTTCATCTCCCATAATTCAAAATGAACCTCATGGTTCTTCTACCCAATTCAATGATCCCTTTCAATTACCTTCTTCTAGCATATTCTCTACATCCAATGATTTGTTTCAATCTACACATCTCGATCAAAACATTCTTTCCACTCCATCCCATGATACCGAAATTCTACAAACCCTTCCAATATTTGATCAAGATCCCATATCTCAAGAATCATATGATGATCCCCTCCTTTCATTATTCACCCATGATAATCCTCTTCCATCTCAAGAACAAAATATTCTTCTAAGTCCTCCCTCCACCCCATCTTATGAATCCATACCCTCTCATGAATCAATCACATCCCAAGAGCATGACAATTCTTCCATCCTATCCAAAGCTTCCCTTCCATCTAATGATCAAGCTACTCCATCTCCTTCATCTAATGGTGCTTTTTCAAGTCAAGATCAAAGTATCCCATCATCCTCATTTCAAGGGCTCATCACACCTCTTCAAGAAATGCCAACATCATTTGATCATATGGTTGAAAACATTGGAAATTTCTCCACCATAATTGTTGGAGATAATGATCAAAATAAATCCATTAGTGAGCACTATGAAGATATGTCTACCCCATCTAGTGATCAAATCAACATTCATCAAAAGCCATTTTTTAGTTATGATCAAGACCCCTCCTACAAAGATCTATTTCAAGGAGTGTTGAAGATATTTGATCCTATTGACATAATGCATGATCTATTAACCAATGATCGTATTGAAAATGTCTCTACAATGCCTAATGAGTTAGAGGACATATCTCAAGAACATATTTCAAAGCATGATCAATAGCTATCACCAAGGTCTAGCAACGTTCCCTCCCAAGACATATTGACATCCTTTGACCTCACGATTTTGAACAATGAAAGAATCCTCAACTCACCATTTGATCCAAGTCCACTCAAAGATCAAGAGAATATTGAGCCACTTCCCATGTCTTATGACGATGTCCAAAAACCCTTTGAAATCGACCCATGTCAAGAACTTGATCCAAAACATGTCGAAAGTAATTCCAGAATTAGTCAAAATCAAGGATTCGTATCTCCAAGTTGCTACAATGATATAATGGACACTCTCCTATCCATACAAGATGACCATGTCCATATAGCACATTCTCATCCATCTACCCATGAGATGCTTTCTTTGGATGGACACATAGATGATCTTCATTCAAAACAAGAGTCTCATACTCTTACTGAGGAACAAGAGTCCCCTACTCTTAACATTTGTACACATGATCAAGAAATAGAGAAATCCAAAGACATGTCAAAAATGGGTCATGAAAAATTCTACAAAAATTCTGAATCAGAAGCATCATTTGAAAGCATATCAAGAATGAATGATGAGGAATGCTTTTACAAGGACAGTGAAGCATCAACACCTCTTGAAGAAATAGTACAATTTGATATTTCACAAGATCAAGCTAAGGATATCAATCAGGCATTTGTCCCACAGATAAAGGATCCTATCACTTATAAAGTTGGATCACTCACCTTTGTAAGGGAAAATCATCTTATCAATAAAGGAGCTATCACCTTTGAAGATCCACCACAGAGCAGAGAAAGAGCAACACCTTGTTTCCAAGAGAATCATATCCTATTGTAAATAAAATTTTCAACAGATGAATTATCAAGGCAAAGGATTAGGCCTACATGAACAAGGTATCTTGGAACCAGTACAAATTATTGAAAATCCTAAGAATCAAGGCCTTGGTTACTTGACAATCAAGGGATATGAAGATATCAGTAATACTTCCACAAAACTGGGGGCAACTTCGTCCCAAGCAAACGTTAACATAGGGAGCACGAAGAATCTTTATGATGAAATCGATATCAATACTACAACCCACCACGTCATGAATCTTCATCCACCCATCACCCCATCCACGAATTGGGACCAACGTCAAAAGAAAGACTTAAATCAAAGAATGAAGAATGCTATCAAGGAAAAAGAAGCTTAAGATCATATAGGACAAATCAAATACATATGGATACCAAAGAATACAAAGAAAAATTATCCCTATCAAACTCCATTAGTCAAAGAAACTATGGGGAAAAATCAAAAAGGGAAAAGTATCCATCAAAGCTGTCCACAAAGGAAAAAGCAAGCTTCTCAAGCAACATACAAAGTGTATCAAGTAGTTGGTCCAAATTCCAAGCACACTTCCATATCCACCCATTATTGCTCATCTTCCCAAGTTTGGAGAGTCAAAGGTTCCAAACTATCGGCCAATCCATCTTTTACTCCTAAACACACTCCATCCACGCCTCCATGCATGTTATCCAATTCTCACATTGACCATGTATTGGTAGTGACCCTTCATCATAAGGATTTAGAAGGCACTCTATCGTGATGTGCGCACAAATATGAGGTTAACTCCGGTATCGGCAAAGCAGATCAGAGATCTCAAAAGTTGCATTCAAGTGCATGTATCTTAGCAAAGCAGCTTCTTCAAGTAGGATACCGATGGCACATTATGACAAAAGCATCAACATCAACACCACCAGGTGATCTAGCATCAGCTTAAAATCTCTCAGAAAATACAAAAAAAGTTAGAAAAATGTCCTAAAAGAAAATGAGTACCATGATGAAAACCTGGCAAACAGGCGTCTTGGTGACAACAAAAAAAATAAAAAATACAAAAATCCAAAAAAATCAAAAAAAGGATTGAAAAACAGTAAAGAAAAAAATTGTCCTCTAGTGAAAACCACTACGGTGGCACGTTGGACACGTACCATGATGAAAACCTGGCAAACAGGCATCATGTGTAGAATCGAGGATCTATGTGCACGAATTCAGGAGAAAGCATCTTATCGCATCCATAATAAAACCAACATTCATCCATATCATCCATTCATCCATGAACCGTTTATCCAACCCATTAGCATCTATTTACATTATCTTGATCTCGACAAAGTTTGGTAAACATCTTGACATGGGTCATTTTTCATTGATCCTATCCAATCCAAACATTATCCGAGTCTTGAAGCACTATCCAAGTGAGCATCCTTTGTTCAAACACCTTATCTTATCACAAGATAATTGTTGGCATCCTTTGCATGCTTACAGTATCTATCCATACACCTATTCAAGAATCCACCCATGGCCATTCCATACATTGCTAGACACTAGGGGCAAATGTTTACATCTTATTTTGGGAATGAATCTTGATATACATCCTCCAACTTATGTGGTGATTTGAACATTGGAAGACGTAAAATCGAATTGGTCAAGCATTTGCGAGCCAAAAGATCCAAATCCCTAGCCCATGGCATATTTTGACAAGAAGACGCTCCTTATCAAGTTTTATCTTTTGTCGAACATCAATTTGAACAATTCATATTAGTCACATCTAACTTGCATGTCAGTGTCACATCAAATCATCAAAATAATTTTGTTCCAAATCAAGCTTCATCAATCTTGATCAATTGAATCCAATCAATTATCACCTTGTTTGACTTAACACACTTAGTCAAACTACCATCTGGTGAACGAGTTTACTCTAGGATAACACAACTTCCTTGGGTTTATAGGTTCATTATCATCTTCGTTT
Organism: Sequoiadendron giganteum; assembly: GCA_007115665.2. Classification (NCBI taxonomy): domain Eukaryota; kingdom Viridiplantae; phylum Streptophyta; class Pinopsida; order Cupressales; family Cupressaceae; genus Sequoiadendron; species Sequoiadendron giganteum. The sequence continues at coordinate 416,350,268 of CM021105.1, forward strand.
GACTTAACACACTTAGTCAAACTATCAATCCATCAATCCGATCAATCAACCTTAGCTTGGTTTTCAACAAAATCTCAAAACAAAGCACGGATATCGTCATGCATGTCCATATCCAAATCATCAAAATCCAAAAAAATCAGAAAACATCAAAATTCAAAAAAATCAAAATATTCCTAAAATCCAAAGAAAAATCAATAAATCATATGCTTTCATCAGTAAAATGGTCATGTCTCACCCTAGACTAGGGGCAAAATCCTAAACTCGTTGGTGGAAATCAACTCTTTTAAGCAAACAAGCAACATGTGTCAATTATCAAGTATCAGATCAACAATCGAATATCCAATCAAGCCTGGTCAAAACAACTTTGAGACATGTCATACCTTAAAACAAAAACAAAGTGGATGATCTTAATCTGAATAAAATGAATGGAAATCTTAATGCATAAGTTGCAAATTGTTGTTTTGATATTTGATGACATCATATCTTTGGAGTGGTTCAATGATGTACTGAACTAGAATCACGAGGAAGAAGTATGATTTTTCTTTGCTTGCTATCTTTAAGTTAATCATTAGTATTGTGCAAATTGGTCATGGGACATGCTCTACAATGTATCATTGATGACATTTCAGAATTTGCATAGGAAAATGGTTAACTTTTGTCTGTTTATGCAAGCAATACTCAGGTCATCTTGGTTCAATTATACCTCGATGTTTGTATTAACTTGCTACATTAAACATTATGGAAGCAGTACTCAAGTCATCATTGGTGCTAACATACCCTTTGATGCTTGTACTAAATTTCAACATATCAAAAGGCTCAATGATCACAACTAAACACAACAGGAAATGGCAACAAGGAGAATGGTTCATTATTTCATTTAGGACTGTATAATGCATTTGCATTTCGAGGTTTTGTTTAAATAGATTTTTGAGGGTTGGCCACATTCTTGAATATCTTTTTCAGACAATGGTTGAGTATGACTGGACATTTGTCACATCTCATTTGCATCATCTCAATCATTTCATCCAATCATTTCTTCCAATCTCATCTTATCAATCAATTCAATCTAGCACAAATCATTTAATCATACCTTTGGTCTTGTTCCTAGCCTTACTGCAAGCCTCAATAATCATCATCATCATCGGGATGTATCCTTCCCTATCCTTGTGTTGTTCTGGGATGTATCCTTCCCTAATCAACAACACTATCAATATCATTAAGCAATCATGCAAATCAATCAACAATGGATATCATCAATCAATCAATACATCAAGCAAGTTCAAATCAATTTCTATTTATTTTTCATATCGCATGGAAACAAATTTAACAATCATCGCGACTCAATCTATTTGACTTTCAATCAGGAAAGCAAATCTATCAAGCCTTTCAATCAGGAAAGCAAATCTATCAAGCCTTTCAATTAGGAAAGCAAATCAATCTCATCTACTATTTGTTTTTCATATCGCATGGAAGCAAATTTATCAATAAAAAAGCATCATCAATCAAGGAAAAATCAAAGTTCTTCATCTTCATATCAATCTTGCCATAGGGGGTTTCATCAAATCATCTTTATCGGTCGATGAATCAGATAGCAAATCAGTAATTTTTTTTTCCAAAAATCATCTTTATCTGATTCATCACCCAAGGGGGCATATAGCATCATCAGCATTTTTTTTCAGAGTCAGGGGCAAATTCTTTGAAGCAATGCGTAAAACACATCACTTTAAAGAGGGGCAAAATGTACACATCTAAAAATGGTCACGGTCAATCGAACCTGTTAATTAATTAAATATGAATTACTTAATTAATGTTTCTTAAGTCCTCCACATATAAATAAATTTAATTATTTATTTATATTGTTCATTTTCTAATTCTTCTAAATTAATTAAATAAATTTATTTATTTAATTAATGCTATCTTCCTCTTAATTAATTAAACAGATTTTACAATCTATTTAAATTAATTATCAAATTTTAAATTCTAAATTTAAATGATTATTCTTCCCTCCACATTTAATTAAATATTTTCAATATTTAATCATTTTCCAAATTCCCATTTCTCTCACACATAATTAAATATTTATTTATTTAATTATGAGAGACACCTTTCAATTGTCTCTTCATTTTTTCTGTCTCTCAGAATTCTGCCTTCTTTTTGAATTCTCGATCTCTCACCGTTCATTCCAACAGGTTTGAACTCGACCGTCGATCTTGGCCAATCGAATTCCTACCTTCAAAAATCTATAAATACAGCTCTTTTATGAGCTAAAAAGGACCTCGAATCTCATACTTTCATGCGTATTTATTATAGTCACATATTAAGCATTTCATAGCATTTCAATTCAATAAGCTCAATCTTGTAGATGCATATGCATTTTAATAATCTCATTCTCTCAAGTGCCATTCCATAAGCTGTGTTTGCACAACTGAGAACGAACATATTGAAGCAAATCCTTGGAGATAGAGGACAATGGAACGAATTTGAAGAAGCTGTTGTTTAGAGTTTTCATTTACTTTATTCATTTAGTTTTCTTCAATCTAATCCTGCATTGGTGTATTAGATTAGATTCAATTTAATTGATGCATTTTCTCATACACATTTTTGGCGCCCACTATGGGGCCAAGCCCCGCATTTAACTTCTATTTTGCAGAATTTTTCTGGCAGGTGATGGAAAAAAACTACGGTTTAGCACATACGAGTCTTGGTTCAGTGCATACAAAGTCTATTTTAGCGCATACGATGACTGTTCTGGTGCATACATGACCTGTTCTAGCGCATCCGTGACCCCTTTCAGCACATAGACACCCTATTTTGGCGCATCCCTGGGAATTCTTTCAGCGCATTCGTAACCTATTTCGGCGCATACGGTGACTGTTTCAGCTGATTTACCAGATCTTTTAGCGCATACATGTCCTATTTCGGCGCATTCCTAACCTGTTTTGGCGCATACAGATTCTATTTTGGCGCATCTGTTTGTAAAAATCTAAATTTTGATTCCGACGCAATCCGCGGATAGAATTTTTCTAATGCTATTTTAAACAGAATGAACCAATACTAGGGTAGACACTTAATTTGGAATTAACCAATCCTAGGATAGTCACCAACCATATTTTCTTTTGGTTAAAATGAATCCCATGTTTTTAGTGAAGCAACATCTTCACTTAGAATAGAAAATCTTTCAATTTGGGATTTAAAATTGAACCATTATTTGCATGCTGTGATTGTGGGTAACAGGTCTATGCTCTCCCCTTAACTGGGTGATCAGAATACTAGACTTACCTTTTATTTTATGTAATTTAATGCTTTATTACATCTTTTAGAAGGCTTGCCATAGTGGGAAAAAGTACTCACCCTATGGGAACGACCTAAGTGCGAACACCTAAAGCCAAGGTTTCCAACCCACTATAATCAAAAGCAAGTTGTGTATGAAAATCCAACTTGATGGTAGTAGACAAGATAACCATCCCCAAAGCCTTTGTTCTAAAGGTTGGGAGGTCTCTCGAGGGAGTATATCTATTGTCAGACCGAACGGAAAGGCTTACTAAGAACCTAGTGTAGAGGCTAGCTGTGTCAGTAACCAAACATCATTTTAATCACAGTGCAAGGGGAGGGAAGAATCAGCCCCCAAGACACTCACCATATAGTCACCACAGATTGTTTGCTCAAGGGAATCGATATCCACTTCCGTCACTTTGAGTATGGACCTAGAAAAGACAAAAACACGGGTGCCCTCTAGGGGTGACAAGGTTGTGTGAGTCGACGCGATTTTAAGCTGTGGGCTGTGATTACAATGATGACCTATTTGAAAAATTAAGAGTGAGTTTGATTGATATGCTTATCTTGTTCAAAACCTATGGAAATCTCAAAGAACATACACTCTTTGTTTAGATTCTAGGATTAACAATACAACTTTTTGCTTCTCTATGCTGTGTTTTTCACATTTAAATCAGATTAAGATCATCCAAAAACTTTAAAACATGGGTCATAGCGAAGAAAATATTGTTCTTAGGCTTTATGGAAATAGCTTAAATCAAGAGATAACATAACAGATGTTCCTAGAAGCTGAAGAAGATCCACAATTTTTCTTAGATATGGAAAAGATCTTAGAAAAAAATAAAGATGGATACTTTCTTTTATTGGCAAAACAAGGTGACAAATTTCCCTCTAACTACAATATGGAGAAAATTAAAGAGAATCCTAAAAAGAAGGAAATTCCCTTAAACGATCTTAGTACTCTTACCCAACAAGTAAGAGCACTCCAAAGGCAAGTCAAGGAAATGGAAGGGGGTACAACTAAAAAGTCCTTTGACGGAAATATGAACGTGACCTTTTCTCCTCCAAAAACAACATCAACCAAATCCAATGTTTCTGAATTTTTGCAATGGTTAAAAGGGAAGCCCAAATCTAAACCATCAAGTAACATTGACCATTCCTATTATGACATGAATTTATCTTCTTCTCCCATAATTCAAAATGAACCTCATGGTTCTTCTACCTAATTCAATGATCCCATTGAATTACCTTCTTCTAGCATATTCTCTACATCCAATGATTCGTTTCAATCTACACATCTCGATCAAAACATTCTTTCCACTCCATCCCATGATACCGAAATTCTACAAACCCTTCCAATATTTGATCAAGATCCCATATCTCAAGAATCATATGATGATCCCCTCCTTTCATTATTCACCCATGATAATCCTCTTCCATCTCAAGAACAAAATATTCTTCTAAGTCCTCCCTCCACCCCATCTTATGAATCCATACCCTCTCATGAATCAATCACATCCCAAGAGCATGACAATTCTTCCATCCTATCCAAAGCTTCCCTTCCATCTAATGATCAAGCTACTCCATCTCCTTCATATAATGATTCTTTTTCAAGTCAAGATCAAAGTATCCCATCATCCTCATGTCAAGGGCTCATCACACCTCTTCAAGAAATGCCAACATCATTTGATCATATGGTTGAAAACATTGGAAATTTCTCCACCATAACTACTAGAGATAATGATCAAAATCAATCCATCAATGAGCACTGTGAAGATATGTCTACCCCATCTAGTGATCAAATCAACATTCATCAAGAGCCATTTTTTAGTTATATGTCTACACAGTACCCATGGGGGAAAGGTGTCATGTAAAGCGCTTTATCAAAGGGACATGGACATAGGTCTTGCACTGAGATAGTTCATTTTTTGGACATAGACATGTTGTCCATCTATTATTGAATATTTTGCATCTTGTTTTGAAGGACATCGACTTGCGTCAAGGACATGGTGTTTGTGATATTTGGATCAATGTAAGTATTTTGATATGCCATGTTCTGTGACGGGTTATGATTGGGCGAAGGAATATATCCTGTCAAAATATTCTGATTCGGTATAGGGATATTCCCTGTCTGAATGGTTTGAGTTGATATAGGAATGCTTCTTTTCTGAAATTTCTGATGTGGAATAGGAATGCTTCCTGTCTGAATGATTTGACTTGATATAGGTATATTTCTGCCAACTTTGGTTCTCTTATGAATCGTGTTGGTGCCAAAGGGGTTTGGAGGAAGTTGCCCCCGTAGTGAATTGTAAACCTTGTGTTATGTTGAAAGGGGTTTTGTTTACAATTGACAATGTTTGAGTTGGTATACCAGTTGGTATCGCTGCGGTTATTTGGGGAATAGAGACTGTTGAAATTGTAGTTTGGGATGGTTGAGTTGACTGTGTTTGCAAAGTACAAATATCAAATCCTATGGGTAGTTTGGCACCTTTTGCTAGAAATTTTGCTAGATAGCATTGGGGATCATTTTCCAAACATTCATCCATGAAGGACGCAAATTCAGGATCTTGTACTGCTGCGTCTATGTCTTCTATGTAAATCTGACCATGCGTGTCCCTAGTGACATGTTTTTCTAGTAAAGGCTTGTGTGGTTGTTTACTTCTTGATGGTTGGTTTCCGAATAGATTGATGAATTCATTGGGGTCTATCATTTCTTTGTGTTTCTTTTGGGACCTTGTTTCAACCATGAAAAAGTTGCTCAAAATGGGTAATGCAGACTATGTCTAAAACTATTATGACCTATGTCTATGTTTTTGGTTTTTTTTTTTTTGACAATAAATGATGTAGCGAAAATGGTTTCTAAAAGATGTACACTAAGAGGATGTATGATAGCACATACAAAATGCAAGATGTGAGTAGACTATGATGATAAATGAGTCTAAGATGGTATAACCTACCACCTATGGGATAAATGCATGTAAAGACTTATTTTTGACCAAGGAACCTAATTGTATGACAAGGACAGTGACAAGGTGAATTTTTCAAACTAGACTAATGAGCTGAAAAAGATCCACTAGATGGACTAAAGTGACAAGGTTCAATGATTTTGACAAATCGAGACATGAATGTTTCCAATGACAAAGAAAGTTATGTACTTTGTGATATGCAATTTCCTATGGAGTATCTATATGCATGCAACTTAGGATGACTATGACTAAGATGTTCACCGTGACTAAGACGTATATGACACCTAACGATGCAAATTTTTGAGAAAAATTTACCAGTTTCGAATCTAAGGTTGATCTTAAGAACCTACAACAAATTATGACAATGATGTTCTAGACCCAGCTCGCAGGTTTTGATGTTTTCTGTTGACAGGCAAATGTGGTTCGCCTAACAATTTTGATAGATGCGGTTTGTTTGATAGTGCATATGGTGTTTCTGACAATTGCGGTTTTTCCTATGACAAATGCAGTTTACTGATGCACATGCGGCTCAAAAACTGACAGATTCGGTTTTTATAGACACATGCGACTCGAAAACTGACAGATGTGGTTTGCATGAACACATGCGACTCAGAATGTGATAGTTGCGACTCGTGATATGTAGACTATGAAAAAGTGAAAAATTTGATAGCCAGATGCGGATTTTCCCCTAATAGATGCGACTCGCTAATACGTATGTGGCGATTAAACTGACAAATGTGACTCGATTTTCTGACAGTTGAATTTTACTTGAAAGTTGAAATTTTTTCGAAAGTTTTTGACTGAATTTGTTTGTTTGATCAAGATTTTGATGAATACAACAAAGATCAAACACAATAATCAATTTATTTTTAGTTTTTGTGATGGAAGGACTATTAAGAGTCGAAAAACAATTACAACCTAGGCTTTTAGGACAATACTTGTTGAATTCTTATTTGGATTTCTCCAGCTACGCATATTTATGGCGAATGACTAGTCGTTTGACCCCACTGGCTCCCCTCCATGACACTCACTTATACGGGGCAACCAAGCTACTGTATCCATTAGACTCCCATGGCATACATTTCATTTCCACACATAAACTATAAGAATATAAGACGGCTTTATAGGGCTGACCCTGCTGCGCCAACAAGTAGGTAGGATTTTGGTAACTCTACAACAAGGTGTTTAATAAGGGCATTCCATTCATGGGACACTATCCAATGTCGGTGAGAGTCCATTTTTGTCCATCTTGTCAGAATAGTGTGCGTGATTCTTGGGCTTTCCCCAAGAATCCACTTTTCTATACCAGCTGGAAGTCGCTTGGCTTTAGCGTGCTACCGGTCTGAGTCATCTTGGGGTGAGTACTTTTTCCCACCGAGACAGGCCCAAGTTCTAGAGTCAGCAACTATTTCTCTTACACCCAGGATTGCATGACTATGCAAGGGGAGAGGATACTTCGGTGTACTGAATCGTAAGGGTTATAGATACATGCAAAGCACCAAGCAAAGAAGACATTGGTTCTTTTTAATCCAAATGACAATTTTTCATCTATCAAACAAAAAATTCATTTTAATCCCACATGACGATTATCTATCTACCAAACAAAAGCTTGCTTAAATAAATGAATTTAACACAAAGGCATTGGGTCCTGCATGCAAATTCATCAATAGTTCATTGTTTCTTCAACTTTCGTCCTATAGAAAATTGTCTTAGGTTTTTAAATGAATTCTATGCTTCGTCCTGCAAACACTATGTTATTCCTCTCTAACACAACTGATACAAACATTAGCGAAAACCCAAACAAGCTAATAAAAATGAAAAGTGAAAATATGGATGCACGGAAATTGATAAAAAAATTTAAAAAAGTCTTACTAGCCAAATGCAGCTTTTGGAGTCACAGATGCCGTTCGACTGTTGATAGGCGGATGCGGTTCATGAATTTGTTGACAAGCAGATGCGGTTCGTGAGCTTTGTTGAGAGGCGAATGTGGTTCGCAAGATTTGTTGATAGGCGGATGCAGTTCGTGACTTCACAGATGCGGCTCTTTATGATAGATGCGTCATTGTTTTTCACAGATGTGGTTCGTGGATGTAGATGCATCATTTTGTAGAACAAATGTGGTGTGCTATACAAAAAACCTACAAAAAAGAACAAAAAATGGAAAAACAGAAAGATGAAAATATGTGCGGATTTTGAAGCGTGTTCACGTCGGGTTCACCAAATGTAACATCCTAGATTTTCTGCAAGCATGACTAGAATAACAAAGTTAAATCTTAATCTAAACAATAATCTAAAATCTAACAACAAAGAATGAGGAAATAAACTAAACTAATAAAACAAAAATGATCTCACCGAATATGCATTCATCCCTTCGAACTATCTTGATTGTTCTTCTCCATTTTTCCTTTTCAGTATTCTTGCCCTTAGATTTCTATGTTTGAATGCAAGTATAGTATTGTCGAGTGTCTAAGAAAAATATCGAAGTTGAATCTCTTTTAAAAGTATGTGATTTTAGAAGGAGGAATAATGATTATGATAGGCCATTTTATAGATTTTGTGTTTTCGAACGATCGGCTTAGATTGAAAGAGAGATCGACGGATGAGATTGATGAATGTCATGCGACATGAGTTATGTCTCAGATAGAACGTGAGTTAGAACGCAAGTTAGAACACGAGTTCAGGAAAGACTGAAGATAGAGACTAATTTAGAACGTGAGTTAGAACACAAGTTCAGATCTTAATCTCCAAAAATAGAAGAAATAGACTTTGTATGCAAAATCCAAAGTTGGAACTCGAAGAATTAATGCATTCGAATGCAAACAGGAATTAGAACTAGTTAATCGACTAGCTGTAATGGAGAGTCTTCTCACAGAGATAAACTAGTGTTGAATTCAGAGATAACTGAAGAACTAAAAATAGATCTCGAGTCAGAAGGTGAGTGAATGAATTAGATAACTGAATGATAGAGGAATGTGACATAATTAATTAAATATGAATTAAATATGAATTTAATTCAACATTCAAAAATAAGAGACTTTAAGTAAATAAATAAAGATAATTTATTTAATTTGACTGTTTGAAAAGGATAATATAAATAATTAAATAATAAATATTTAATTATAGATAAAGGGGGTTAAATGAATAATTAGATAAAGATATTTAATTATAGTTGAAAAAGTATGATAAAGGGGTAATTAAATAATAAATTATTTAATTGATAAGGAAGAATTAATTAGTTAGGGACATAATTAAATAAATATGACTTATTTAATTAATCAAGTTGAATAAAGGTTAATAATGAATTAATGAATTAATTAAAAAGGGGTATTTAATTAATAGAGGAAATATGTGTTAGAAAGGTTAATTAAATAATTAACATTATTTAATCAAGATGACCGACTATAGAAAATTATGTCGAAATGTGTACTCGCAAGCCTCGACCAATTTTTGGTATCTACAGATACAATACTCTTTAAGAAGGTTTTTGTGATTGAACCCAAGAAATGGAAAAGTTTCCAAGTAATAGTTATGCTGCTTGCTCTGTCTAGTGTATAAATTATAATAAAGGCATGATTTACTTCTTCAACAACACTCCTACTCTCCAAGCTCAGGTGACTAGTGTCCTAGGCCGTGTGAGTGGCTCTCTCCTTTCAATGTATTTAGGGCTACCCCTTACTGTCAAGGAAGTCACTCCTATCTTTTGGAATAGAGTTTTAGAAAGGATCCAAAGGAGATCGGTGGGGTGGAAAGGCTCCATTCTCAGCCATGTTGGTAAGCTACAAATTTTGCCTGCTTCTCTTCAATGGATCCATGCCTACTTCCTTTCTATCTTTAAGATCCCTAGATATATTGCTGATAAGTTTGAAAAAAATCAAAGGAAATTCTTATGGTTTGGGAAAGAGGAAATGAAGTTTGCTCTGGTTAGCTAGGACAAAGTTTGTATTTCTAAATCATGTGGTGGGCTTGGAATTAGGAATGTCTAATGCACTAACAAAGCCTTACTTTCCAAGGTTGGTTGGGACCAATTAAAGAATAAAAAGGATTGGTCCAAGATCATGAATGCTAAGTATCTTTGCAATAGACCCATGATTAAATTCCTCTCTGATGATTACCCTTCGGGATCTCTGGCATGGTCGAAGATCATTTGTAGAATGTAGGGGATTCTCATGTTCGGGATGAAATGGAAGCTTGAGAATTGGCGAGGATTCACCACTTAAGTTTTCCCTTCCTTTCTTGATAAAATGATTAGCTCTACCCAAAATTTTTTTGTTTTGAGTCGTCATATTTTGGATGCTGCCATAACCACCCATGAAATTTTTCACTCCATAGACAGATGCAATAATGCCAGAATGGCCTTCAAACTAGATATTTCAAAAGCATATGATAAGGTGTTATGGGAATTTATCCCTAAAGTCCTATCTAAGTTTGGTTTTGACCAGATGGTAATTAACTTCTAGATGGAATGCATTACCACTGTGAGATAATTTGTATTTGTTAATGGGGCCCCCTTTTGTCTCTTCAATGCTGGGAGAGGTATTAGACATGGTGATCCTTTCTTGCCCTATTTGTTTATCATGGTTGCAAATGTGTTGAGTAGGAACATATCCAAACTACTGTTAGAGGGCTCCATAAAGGGGGTTAAACCCGCCACTTCACTGGAACCTGCTGTTATCCAACAATTCATTGATGGTACAATACTCTTTAAGAAGGTTTTTGTGATTGAAGGCAAGAAATGGAAAAGTTTCCTTAATAATTATGCTGCTTGCTTTGGCCAGTGTATAAATTATAATAAAAGCATGATTTACTTCTTCAACAACACTCCTTCTCTCCAAGCTCAGGTGACTAGTGTCCTAGGTCTTGTGAGTGGTTCTCTCCTTTCAGTCTATTTAGGGCTACCCCTTACTATCAAGGAAGTCACTCCTATCTTTTGGAACACAGTTTTAGAAAGGATCCAAAGGAAATTGGTGGCATGGAAAGGCTCCATTCTCAGTCATGTTGGTAAGCTAAAACTTCTATCTACTGCTCTTCAATGGATCCATGCCTACTTCCTTTCTATCTTTAAGATCCCTAGATATATTGCTGAGAAGTTTGAAAAAAATTAAAGGAAATTCTTATGGTTTGGGACAAAGGAAAAGAGGAGGTTTTCTCTAGTTATCTAGGAAAAAATTTGTATGTCTAAATCATGTGGTGGGATTGGAATTAGGAATGTCCAATGCACTAACCAAGCCTTACTTTTTAAGGTTGGTTGGGACCAATTAAGGAATAAAAAGGACTGGTCCAAGATCATGAATGCTAAGTATCTTTGCAATAGACCCATGATTAAATTCCTCTCTAATGATCACCCTTTAGGATCTCTGGCATGGTTGAAGAACATTTGTAGAATGTAGGGGATGTTCATGTTCGGGATGAAATGGAAGCTTGAGAGTGGCAATTAATAACATCAAATTTTCAGAGGACCCTTGGTTGCTTGAATCCCCCCTTTCGCACTCTGATTTTAGGAACCTTATGAGACCTGCACAACTCTTCTTTGGTAAGTATATTTAAGCGACTACCTTCTTGGTCAACTGGGTGCTAGAAAGTAGAAAGATTTTTTTCTTTATTTCCCTTTGTCCCCCAAGTTGTTAAATTTGGTTGTCTCTACAAGAATTTCCCTCCCTCACAAGATTACCTCTATCCAACATTGAGGATGAATTCTACTAGATCAAAGATAGGTATGTCAATCTTTCAGTAAAAATGGCTTACAATCTATTGATGGTTTAGGGTGATGATAGCAAACCCTAGAGACAGGTTTGGAATAGGCACATGATTTTGAAAATCAATTTATTTTGGTGGACAACTTGTCATAACATGATGCTAACTCAGGATAACTTGAGGAAAAGGGGATTTTTTATCCCAAATAGATGTTTTTTGTGTAAAAGTAATGAAGAAGTTGTTGACCATTATTATTGCATTGCCTGTTTGTTGTTGGTGTTTGGGAGTTGGATTTTGAGAATCTTGACACCCACTATACTATGTGTAGGGAAATCAAATTCTTCATTTTGGGCTAGTCTGGTTCCTTTCAACATCCTATCCCTAGGGATATTTGGAACCAGGTCCCCCCATCATCTGTTGGTGCTTGTGGAAAGAGAGAAACAACCAAATATTCAATAATATTGAGATGAGTTCTAAGGAGGTTTTTGGAATAGGGATAAGACTTATTTATGAAAATGTTTCAATTTACAATGGAAAAAATCTGAAAAAAGCTCCTACTGAGTGGGAAATCAAAATGGCTAAAGCTTGGAATAGGAATCTAGAGATCAACTACTTTGAAAACTCTAAGGCCCAAGCTAGATGGGATATGGTTTGGAAACCCTCGGATCATGGGTGGAAAAAACTCAATTTTGATGGTCCGACCAAGGGGAACCCTGGCAGGGATAGCGTCGGGGGCATTATAAGGGACAATAGGGATAACTTTGTGGCTGGTTACTCAAGGGGTATAGGGATTTAGACCTCCATGACTGTGAAAGATAGGGCACTACTAAAGGGTGTCCAGTTAGTTGTTACTATGGGGATAAATAAATTGCATATAGAAGGGGGATTCCAAGTTGGTGATTGATCCTATCAAATGTGGCAGATTATTAGGATGGAACACCGAAGATATGCTTTTAGACATAAATCACATGGTTTCAAAGCTAGATATGAAAATTTATACTCACATATTTCATGAGGGAAATCAAGTTGTTGATGCATTCGCTAATCTTTGCTCCTATTGGAGCATTTTCAAGTGTTAGAGGAGTATTGGGAATTTACCACTAGAAGTTCAAGGTATAATCCTTAAGGAACAAGGCACCTTTGTTACCCATGATGTTATCTAAAATTGTGATTATCAAGGCTTTATGGCGGTCCACATATTTGTTCTTTGGGTGATGTGGATGAAGAGGAATGATGAGGTGTTAAATAATGGCAACATTTGAATAATGGGGAGAAGGTTGGGGTTATAGAGCTAATAATGAGGAGTGATGGGAAGTACAATGGATTAATGGCTACGTTTGGTTGGGCCATACATAAATTTAATTTGTGATCTTGTCATAGCCCCTGTATATCTTTACAGACTTTAAATTTCAAATTTGAATTGACTAATTCTTATCGTGTGGAGATCATGCTAAGTCCCTTCGACACCACCAAAAAGTTTCTAAAGATAAAAGGTAGATACTTAGGGAAGTCTAAATTTGGCCCCATGACTATTTCTCATCGGTACTTGTGTAATCGTAACTTGGAAGGAGAACCTATCAATTTTATCAATTTTTGCAAACCTTGCCGATGGTGTGTAAAGATTTTCAATAATGGGCCCACAAAGATTTCCTTTTTGGAAATAACTCTTGAAGCGTGTAATATTCATATCATCTTGATTACTCGGCTTCATCTCGGTTGGCTTAAAAGAAGTTGTTTTTAGGTGACCTCTCACATTGACATACATTTTTACTTCTTTCTCTCACAGGTTTCTTGGGTTATCAAAGTGAAGTACGGAAAAATGGGTGGTGACAAGGTGAGGATAGATTTGGATAATTATGAGAAATTCCAAAAGGATCCTCTAGTTTGGAATATTTGTGTTGAAGGAGGGTTGGCATCATTAATGGAATGCTTGGTTGGTCATGATGCGAGGATGTCAATGCAATTCAGAGCTCCTAGAAAGATAGTAGGGTGTCGATGGGAGGTATCTCCATTGAGGTCAATGAGGAGGTAATTGCTTAGGTGATTGGGCTCTCTTGCATTGACAAGAAGTAAACTAAGCACACCAAGACCCAAGACAATGAAAGCCCCAATGCTTTCTTTAAATAAAATGAAAAACCTATTTGCTCCCAGTCTGGTTTCGAAAGAGAAGCACTCCCTCAACCATGGGACTAGTTTTTATATCTCTAATGAAGTATGTGAGTTTGGATGGTAGACATAGTGTTTTCTATTATTATCACCTACCTCTTTTAAATCATCTTCAACAAAAAATGCTATTGAGTTTTCCTTTTTTCTTACTCACTGACTTAGAAATATTTTTTGAGAAATGTTTAGACACTACTACCCAAAACCCTAAAGAAACACCACCCCTACTGCTCCACCAAGGCCTCATCTTGAGGCTTTAATATTTCCATTAGGATCCCTTCCCACCCAAACCAATTTCTACTATTCGTATTGAGGAATTTGAACCCCCTATTCAAACCAATGTGAATCCCTCTCTGGCTGAGTCTAAGGGCCCCAAAAGGAAAACCTCTCCAATGAATACTGAAACCCCCAAGCCTAAACCTCCCACCAAAAACAAAAAAAATGGTGGTGCGAGGAATGCTCAGTCAAAAGTGGTGGTGAGGCTTTGTGAGCTCAAAACTACTCTCTGCAAGATGAACATCAAACCTAAAACTAAGGAAAAAATGAAAAGAAGAGGGGAACGGCCTAGTGGAGCAGCCGCTAATAGATTACGAAGGGAAGAATATTGTTGGTAAATATTCCAAGGGGGACACTATGGTGGCTACTACTATGGAGATGGGGTTAGAGAATACCATCATTAGGAGATCACACATGCTAGTGAAAAATAGTAAGAAAGTGTCGGTTAATGATATTTACAGTGATGAGGAGCAGTCTGATAGTAAAGGAAAGAGGAAGGAGGGAGGCATAGAGGAGGAGGAGGAGGAGGAATTTTTTGAAGGGCCTAGTCACTTTTCTGACTTCAACAAGAAGCTCAAGGATGATTCGATGACCCAATCCTCAGACCCCCAAGCTATGGAAGAAGATAATGTGAAGACCATGGAAAAAGTAGAGGATTATAACATGTTGTTGGAGCGGGTGGAGAAGCGCAATAAGAAATTCATTGGATTGACTTGGTTCACTATCAAGATGATCCACCATGTGGTTGGTACCCTTTCCACTATGCTCTAGGATGAAATAGATAAGAAGGCTATGGAGAAGGGCTCCAAATGGGTTGGAGATGATGTTATTAACCTTCTCTCTCAGAATTGGGAGGGTTCTAGTTAGTCTGCTACTGCTGTGTCTTGTCTGTTGGGTCATTGTTTGTCAACTACCAGTCTACTATTTCTATAATTTGTTTTTTGGTGGTTAATGTTTTAATTCTCTGGACCTAATCGTTTTTGGCCCTTGTGGCTCATTGTGTAAAGGGTACAACACCATGTAAATTCTACATAATATATCAAAAATAATGGGTGTTATATTACATATATTATGTTGCAAGTATGAAGGTGTTGTCATTGATGTCAATAGGAAGTCTACTAACTAGTGTTGTCATTGATATCAACTATGGGATGAAGATGTCGAGGATATTGAGAAAATTGTGAAAAAGAGGAAAACAGGTTGTGCATGTGTAGTTGAGACCATGAAGAAGTGTTGTGAGTACATGGAGATCTCATTTTTGTTACAAAGTCCGAAGATGAGTTGGAATGAAGTAATGAGCTGAGATGATGTCTTTGGTACTTAGTTTCCAAGTGATTTTGAGAAAATTTGATAAACAGATTAAACTATGTTTTGCAAGTGCTCATAGTTTGCTCTAGTATTGTGATCCACATTTCTTATGTGTTGATGCTTTGCCTATGGAAATCTTACAAGTTATTCAAGGTTTTCATAGGTTGCTATATTCAAAATTTAGGTTTTTAGATCATTGTACAATGCGAGATATTTTCACTAGTGTGTGAGCTAGTATTTCAGTGATGTTTTCTATGGCTTAGGAGAAATTTATTTGCTCTGATTTCTCCATTATGTAATTTCCTCTTTTAAAAAAATAAAATTTACTATTTTTAGTAAACCCGATTTTCAAAATTGCCAATCAGGACCTGCAGATAAATCGAGTAAATTGGATTTTCAAGATAAAATTAGAAAATCATTTTTGGGAGAAAAAATAATAAATATTTTAAATTTATAATTAAGGGTCCAATTTGGGAATGGCAATTTTGGAGGAGCAATTTTGGCATTTATTGGCTTATGACAAGCTGAGAGAAGTGGAAACTTACAATGGAGTGGAAGAAATCAATGGACACTTGACACTAGAGGTTACATGCACTTTAAATGCAAAAGGGAATCTCTCCTTGGTCATGAATTTTGGGTCCCCAACTTGGAAATTGAATACTTTTCAATAGAACATGAATTTGGACTTCATTTTGGATCATTCTTGTTGCAAAATTTTGGCTGAGCATTTACTCTTCTTCAAAGGTTGGTAAACCCATGAAGAAAGGATCTCCAAGGCTGGTAAACCAAGGATATTGAGGCTCAAAGATAGTGGTCCCAAGGGTCTCCAGGTGCAATTTAATCTAAAGATTGCCATTGTGTTGAATGCTCATTGGTTTGGTAAATTGTCTTAGTTTATTTGTAGGGGTTTGTTGTAGTTTGGAGTGCCTTTTATGGATTTTTGAGTGTCAGATGGTATTTTTGTTGTGAGAAGCATATTTTGATGATTTTATAGTATTCATTTATGTACTTTCTTTTTGGAAATATTTTATGAAAATTGGGGTGAGTTTGTGTAGTGTTTGCACTAGTTTGGAAGTGAGTTTGGGCTACCAGTTGGGGATTTATTTGGGTATTTTTATATAGTTGTAGCTTGCTATTATTAGATTATTTATGAAAAAAACCCGATGTAACTTTCATGTTATTATCATTCATACATCATTCAATATCAGTTGCATACTTTATTGATATATATTTGAATATTTTGGTAAAGGGTTTATCCTACCCGATTTACATCCATTTTCAGTTTGATAGAAATCAAGGTATCCAAGCTTCCATAATTTATGTTGCTGTTCATTCATATTATATTATGTATTTAATAGAAAAAAATATGTAATTCTATGTGGATATTTTTAATAAAATGTTTGACTTTAATTACACATTACCCGATTTCCATTTGGTGTAATTTTGCGCTAATTTTGGTATACCCAATTTGCTCTAATTTGAGTTTGATTAAAAAGGAGATTTTCAGATTTGAATCAAAATTTTATTTGAGGGACATTATACATTGTTTGGCTTCAGATTGTGTGGATTTGGGAATATTTTTATAATGATTGTATATTTTTTGTATTCAAGTTTTTACTTGATTTGGTGCAATACAGAGTGAGTTTCATTTGTCAGTATACAAATAAGGGTTACTAGTTGACATGATTTGAAGTTTTTAATGAATCTTAAGAAGCTCGAGGATTATTCTAGATTGTGTTCAAGTGAATTATGTTGTCGAAAAGTTTTGGATTCATTTGAGGAAGCGTGTACTTAATGTTTATGGTGTTTTGCATGGGTATTGGCCAACCTTGTGTTTAACACTACATGCGAGGCTTGTAGAAGTGTGTTGGGATCTATTTGGTTCCTAATTAAATATTTATGTAGGTTGAATTTGTTCCTATCCACCATGGGAATTTTCAGGTGTTGAGCTATTTACAATTTTTATGTATAATGGTTAGTTTCCAACATTTGAGAAGGTTTCTGAGGTTGAGGTCGATATAAATATGTATGTTGTTGTTGTGAGTTGGTGCATGAAAGAAGTAAGAAGCAAGATAGATGTGAGATTGATGTGAATGATGTGTGTGATGCGAATTTGAGCAGTAGTGCAAATTTTAGTGTTAGGGTTCCTAAAGGTAGTGAGATTAAGGCATCCAAAATCTTTCATGTGAGGGTATAGAAGGGTTCCTTGTTAAATTGAGAAGTGTTCTCTATGTGAAATTATTCTTCTATATTCTTGTATTCCTTTTGTGTTAGTGAGCCCTGGTTGTGAGCCCGTTTAGATAGTGTGTCTTATTTTGGTAATGAGCCCTTTTGTATTGGTTTTTCTATTACTTATATTGTGAGTTAATCCTCACCGTGGATTTTCTCTCATTGGGTTTTCCATGTAAATTTTGTGTTCTCTTGTGTATGGTGTTGTGATTTTAGTTTTTGTTATGTGCATTTCATGTTTAATCATACTAACAAATAAGGGTTTAATGAATGCATGTGGATATGATTACTATTGAGGGTTTTGAAGGTTTAATTTGATACAACAGATTTACCCCCCCTCTTAGTTGTCTTGTTCATTTCAAAAAATTAATAATATATATGTTAATATATATTTTAAAGTAAAAATGGGCACATATATGGCGTGATCCATATTAAAGAGCAAGGCTTAAATAAAAGCCAACATAGTAATGGGTAAATGTTGCACCCTTAACAAGCACATGAGAAGGAATATAACTCAAACTGTATAAGTATATAGTGTTAATTATGTGCAGATTGAATGATTTAAATATTGCTGCAAATAAAGTTCTAAACCTACACTAATATGAAGGAATACATTTAATTTGAGTTGTTGATATTATAAGAATCAACACACAACATAAAGATGTGGAAAGTTCAACACCATAATTGGTGGAACAAATAAAATAGAAGTCTAAAAGACTAGTGAACAACCTAAATAAAGAATAGAGACTTTGTCAAATAGAGTTGGTTGTAGTTTATGAAGGTAGTTGACTTTTTTACCAAATAGGAAACCTATAGGTGTGCATTTCTGGGTTTGACTCGGTAAAATGAATCATTAATATTGTCACTTGAATAGGGCGACTCATCCATTATAAGAAGCTGGAAAAATTTGGACTATTTATGTGTTGCATATTGAAAGTTTGAAGCAGCCACATTTCATTCTAAATGGCTAAGTCAATGCATTGTTAGTTGTTATTGTTGTGGTGGCAGAAAGGAGAAAAAAGGTGGCAGATTTAGTAGCTTATTTGTAGCATTGAATTTCTCATATTTTGGTATAAATAGAGGAAACTTCACTACCTTTTGGGACATTCATTCATTTAGATTTCTTCTTATTCATTCATAATTCTTCTATAGTTATTTGTATGAGAGAGTAGTTGTGTGCTTAACGAGGAAAGGGAGTTTTATTTTAGATTATTTTGATTTTTTTGAGAGCTTTGTGAGAGGATAGGATTGCAGATAGGTTGATTTTAGAAGAAGAAGAAAGTGTGACTATGAGATTTAGCTCGAGAAGCGATATCTTCATTGGGAGCTATAAAATCTAGGAATGCTAATTTTACTTCTCTATTATTGTTATGGTGAATCATATTTGAAGGCTTGTGCTTGTGGAAAGATGAACTATCTATTTTTTGAAATTACTTATTTGATCTTTCGACCATTCTTATTTGAAGGATCTTGCATGATATTTGGGTGTTTTATTATGAGATCTTATTGGTTGAGACTATATATATACATATATATTCTATTTTTTGAAATTGTGTGGTTATATAAGATAATCTCAATGTCTTAGATTAAATACCTAAATTTTCATATATTATATATACTTCATAGGTTGTGAAGTATGGGAGGTAATGTTACATTGAAATGCTATCTTGAATTTTTTAGCTTATGATACTAGGTTATTAATACAATGGGAACAATAGCATGATAGACATGTCATCATTGATAGGTTGTGATGTTATGCAAACCATTTCAATTATCTATACTTGTTTGATTAATCTTATCACCTTGAAAGTAGGAGAAAATTATTTTCCCTAGGATTAGGGTGTAAACTTGATTGTTATAACAATGTTCAAAATTAGGGTTGAAATTTATGTATTTTCTGGTTATGCTATTTTCTTATTTCCGATTAAGAGTCTATTCCTATTTATAAAATTATAGAAGAGGACTTGCTTCTGGCAACCCAAAGTTGTATTGAGAAGAGGATTTGTAGGTGCATAAGCACAAACTCTTCTCAAGATAATGTCCTCCAGATTATATAAAAATTTAGTGAACATTATAAACATGTGAATATTTGAGTCATACTGAATGTAAAGGTTGTAATTATGATCACTTGATTATTGATTGTACTCTTGAATGGAGTCATTTATTGATGAGAATATACTTTTGATTGAAGTCATTTATTATTAATATCATACTTTTGATTGATGTAATTTATTGTTGAGATCATACTTTTGAATTGAATTCATTTATTGATGAGACCATACTTTTGGAAAGAAGACACTTAATGTTGTGACTATACTTTTTGAAATGGATTCATTTAATATTGTGACATTATGATTACCTGTATGGTTAATTAGGTTGTTCTTGGGGTTAGGATAAATCCATGGGAAATGGAATAACCTAGTTAGTTAGTTTCTAATGTCACCACCTTTTGGTTGAAATTATATTATGAATGGAAAGCCTCGTATGTGTGGTCATTTACCAAATCGAGCTAAGGGGTGGGTGAACATACAACTTGCACTCAAAGTAATAGTGTTGAAATCTTTGGAAAAAGTGGTGTAAGTAGTCATTATTTACACTATCGGTTCACTGTGATTCAAGTTTGCATACTAGGTAGGGAACGTCATACATGTAGGTTGTAGCCAATGTATGGTAGCTCTAGATATATAAGACACAACACCATTCTTAGGAAGGATAGTACTATGATGTTATAAAACCAATCTCTTTGTTGAAGGGTAGGAACATCTTACCGGTTAGGTAGATGTGTGGGGAACCACAGTAAGTCCATGGTTGATGATAAAGAACTTGAGTGATGCTCTCCCTTATACAGTTGGCAGTCGAGATTTGAAGATGTATGCACCAGTATTGGGGACATCTAGAATCTATGCACCAATGTTGGGGACATCTAGGATGTATGACCAAGAAGGTACATCTGGGCCATTTGTATCTCTAATTCATTAAGCTCTTGGAAGCTATGTTTGTTTTCATGTATCTCTATTGAGAAATTGTAAATGGAAAATGTTATCATGAAATTATGTAATATGGAATTGTTATGTGGGATTTTGTTATGTTTATTTGTAATGCAATGGGAAGGTTTGAAATGGGATTATTTAAAATGTGCATCTTGTTATTGAAATAGAAATGAATTTTTTTATTGCTAAATGTTGGTATCATAAACTGTTCACATGTGGGAAAAACAAAGTAAAAATCAATGGGTAGAACAATGGGCATATTACATTAACCATTGATTCATCCAACACATGGTGAAAAATTATTCAAACTCTTACACTCTCCTCAAGCATCCACATGTGTGAATTTTATCCATCCAATCAAGTTCAATATTGACCATCCACTTACACTACCCCCAAGCTTCCACTTGCTTGTATCTCATTTCTACATGAAAACTAAAGTGATCCTAGTTGTTCATCAAATTGATTTAATCTTATCACTAAAATTTCTTCCTTATTATCCCTCCTCACATGCAAACAAGTCCTAACTATCCAATCTAAAACATGGTCTCAATCGTCCATATCAAGAGCTCAACTATATATAAACCCCAATTTAAAACACTTACCATATGTGGATGTTCTTAAAATATCATAAGTAAAATTCAAATCTATAATCTATCCATGAGTAACCCACATTCTATACCTATAAATACTTCAACCACATCAAATAACTCATCCAACATTCATGAGGGTATTATGTTGGTGTTGCATTTTTCTATTTTTATTCCTTCTTTGCTCTATAAGAGGTCTAATGTAAAGTTTAGAAGAGTTATCTTGCATGCATAGTCTTTGCTTCTCCTCTAGATTTTGGTTTTCACAATCTAGCACACTTCGCAAGACACTTATCCTATTCTAACATTTGTAGGCCTTTTTAATTTTTTTCATGCTCCTATACATGTGTTTTTAGCTTGGTGTTTCTTGTACCACTATGTTTTCATTGCCATCTTGGCATTTCTACCTCATATTTTGAATTTTTTACATCATATGTTTATGTCTTGATTTTTATCAATTTTGATTATCCTTTTGTGTTTCAATCCATACTTTTGCATTTGTATCATCTTTTTCTTATAGTGTTTCTTAACATGTTTCTTGCAATTCTTCTTTGTTGGGTCATCACTTTTTGTGCATTTCATCTTAACGTATATTTTGTAGGGATTTTTGGCCTATGAATGCTTCATAGGAGTCTTTTGTCAACTTTGGTTTCAAAATTTTACTTTTTTATTGCCTTGGCCTTTGACTAACTAGTCTTTCACATGTGGTTTTATACTACTTAGTTGATGACATGTTAATTTTCTAACTTAGTTTTGTGGGTTTTCATTTGTTTTTCTTGCCCATTCTAATTTTATAGGAAAATTGAAATTTCCTCCCAACCATGCAATATTTTCATTTATTTTTAAATGTTTCTAATAATCAAAAATTTCTATATTTTATCCAAGGGCTAACTAGGATAGATAATCATAAACTTCAAGATAATCCAAAATCAGACATGAGTCTAGTGTTTAGCATTTTTTTG
This sequence comes from Sequoiadendron giganteum, assembly GCA_007115665.2. NCBI lineage: Eukaryota > Viridiplantae > Streptophyta > Pinopsida > Cupressales > Cupressaceae > Sequoiadendron > Sequoiadendron giganteum. The sequence continues at coordinate 416,372,713 of CM021105.1, forward strand.
CAAGAAATTGGCGTTGTGGGCATTATGTTTATAGGGGGTATTTGATACCATCTTGTTGCAAGATAAATTACCTAGGGTTCTTGAAAAAATGAACAATTGATAGAGATGGATGTAGAGTTTCTTGAGTGGTTGGCCTTTATTATATTGCTTATATTCATGAGATCAGGGCACATTGCATTTTTATGATAGCACTAGTAGAGTGATGGCATTCAAAGACATCATCTTTTAGACTTCCTACTACGGAGGTGACTATCAACCTAGAGGATGTATGGCACATTCTTAGGGTTACCATCTGTATAAACTCAAAATTGTCCTGAATGGTATTCCACACTTGAATCTGGTCACCAGGGGTGTGTCCTCAACTAAACAAGGCCAAGTATACCATTCAAAAACTAGGAAGGGGATTCGATGCACCAATATTATATCAAGGGTCCATCCTCCATCCCAAATATTTCCACAAGTAATGAAACTATCTAGCCTAGTGTATTCAAACTTCAATCACCTATAGGCCATTATTGACAAGTTTTTCCACTAAGGAATAAGTAACTTCTAACATACACCACCGTGTGACCTTAGGGATATTTTCAACTATATTCTTCATAATGTTGGTTAGCACTTGTCATCGATCATTGCTATGCTATAGGTGACTACTAGTGAACCCACGTGATACAATTTTTAACTTCAATTACTATTACCCACACAGTAGGGTAACTACCCATGCAACCGTTACCATATCAAATATCAAATAGCCCCTAAAAATCTACCTACGTGAACCAATTGAATACCAACTAATACAAAAGATACAAAAATAGCTCTAAGAATCTATCATTTCCACGGTACAATGACAACTTGCTAAGTATTACCATACCATAATTAAGGCAGCCCCAGTGATCCACCTTTGTGAATCAAGTGAATATTGACTAATCCATAATAGTAGCTCAAATATTCTGGAGCTTCACACTTGGGTGAATCATACATAACATGATCCACAATACTAGCTAGGTGACTTAGATAAATAAATCACAATAAAAAGATTCATGGGCCTATACATAGATTCTAGATATGGAGTTTAACTTCATAAAAACATAAGAGTTACATAGAACTAACATGAAATGGTCTTTACCAAACATGTACATATAATCAAATATTGACTATAAAGTAGTCAAATTCCTTACTTTATTCAAATTAGTATTCAAAATCACATCACATACTAAATAAAAGTTATTATATCTCCTTAACTCATTCATATCTATTTGGTACCCATTTTAGGATAAAATATGCCATGATAGTTACCACATGAAAATGTGTGAAATCACATCCAATAATTGAGTTAGGGGAAATAGAAATCATCAAATACCACAAAATTTTGTTGTGCACTTTGATTTTTATTTACAATTCATTTATCAAAATTTAACTTTTCACCCATCCAAGTTCTCTTGGTTAGGACTAGCAATACATTCTCACAAGCCTAATAGTCAATTTAAGATATCCAAAACAAAACCATACATGTATTACAACTTAGTTATGGTCAATTGGTAGTGTAAGACAACATAGTTTACCCAGAGTCAAGTGAGCTTCATAGGTCCAACATTCAAACATTGTTACTCTTATAAAATGTAAAATCCACCGCTTTATCACTATTTTTTATTATTTAATTTCACAAAAGCTACCAAATTAATTGACCAAACATTTTTTTTCTAGATTAGAAGTGTTGAATTCAAAAATTATTCATTCACCATGGTGAACGAAAAATCAATGTCACCACTTATATGATTACACAAAAAAGTGTTAAAATCTCCTATGGTTAGGGTCATCTTTATACTAATACCTAAACCTTGAGGGTTCACGGCGATCCTACCTATGTATCCCCTCATGGGAAATCAAAGGATTCATAGTTTTCCCACCAAGGTTAGAGGGAGTTCGTTCTCTCCTCTTGCATGAGATCTCTAATCTCACCTTTAAATCATGACTATTTATTAAGTGTAAGCTATCAACTTAGTTCATTTATGATAGAATGATAATAATTTTATATCAAGTGTTGGTTCCATACCAAACATTACCAATCATTAATGTACAAAAATACACAAATACATAGGGTTCATATCATACAATAATCCCAAAGATCATACAAAATCACTATCACAAGCATACATCATTTATACACAAGATGGCTAGCTCATACACAAGTACAATAGTGACTAGCTCATATACAAATCACAAGTAAAATATTAAATAACCCATACACATTGCAAGTATGATAGTGGCTATCTCACATATACATCACAAGTACAATAGTGGTTGGCTCATACACTCATCATAAGTACAATAGTGGCTAGATTATAGGTACATCACATATACCATAGTGACTAGCTGACACATCCACATTGGCTAAATAACACTTTCCCTTAGTACATACTAGATAAATAAGGAATTTCAAAGGCATTGCACACTACACTATGGGTCCACCCTTTTCTCTACTCTTTTGCAGCATTGAACAACTAGGAAGAGGATTTGTTGTATCCCATACTATACCAAGGGTTCTTCCTCAACTCAACAATTCCAATTATACCATTTGACAACAAGAAGGGGATTCAATACATCCCATACAACATCAAGGTCCATCCTTCATCCCAAATATTTACACTAGTAGTGAACCTATCTAGCCAAGTGGATTCAAATGTCAATCACTTACAAGCCACCAACGACAAGTCTATCCACCCAAGAAGAAGTAGCTTTTGAAATATACCACTTTATGACCTTAGTGATATTGCCAGTTGCGAACCCCAATTGTTATACATGCAAAAACATGAGAAACAAACATATAATTAGATTCATATGCAAGTAAGAACAAGGATTCCCCATGAAATTCATTAGCAATTCTCAATAATAGGAAAATGAAGAACGAAAGTATGGAAAGTAAATGAAATCCTAATTAAGCATACAAATATTCAATCCCATGGGGGAATTGGTGCCAATTATGCGTAGAAATTGGCCCTTTTCCCAACTTCTATGCAAGCTTTGTGATGATTTGATGAAGATTTTGATCCACTTTGGCTGAATTCCTGCATAACCTAGCTAAGACCTTGATAAAAATAGATGAAAATGGATATGCTTGAAGATGAAATTGTGCATAATAAGTTTGCTCAAATTGTGGATGAAGAATGAGAAGGAAATCCTCTCATTTATAGATGAACTTGAGAGAAAAAGAGGAAAAATAGATGAATGTGGGATCATTCAACATCCAATGACCAAGTGCCACTTGCTAAGATGTGAATGGAGAAGGGTTGTGCACATTTTGAAGAATGAGCCAATAAATGTTATTAGGTGGATTTTTAAATTTGTGAAATGACTTGTTGAAGAGGGAAATAAAATGACTTAAATGCCACTTGGCTCAATGCACAAGGACATGTAAGAGGAGCATGAATGCTTTGTTGGAAGGAAAAATCCACTTGGAGGGATTTTCAAACTTGGAGGAATATTCCCCTAAATATGCCATGTTGAGAGAAAATGCCAATTTAATAAATAAATAAAATGCATTTTTATGTGCAAGTGGCAAAATCTAGAGAAATTAAGAGATTGAGATTAAATTAATCAAGATTTAATTAATTTAATGAGATTAAGTGATGTGACCATTTGATTTAGATTTTTGGATTGAAGTAACTCAAAATGAGAGGAAAATGATTAGATTTAATTAAATAAATGATTAGATTTAATTAAATAAAAGATTTGATTTATTTAATTAAAGAGAGATGATGATATTAAATTAAACAAAGTTTAATTTATTTAATTTAATAAGGTGACCTTAGGGATTAAATCAAATAAAATGAATTATTTAATTAAATAGAGATGTAGAGTTAATTAAATTAAATTGATTAATTTAATCAATAGGGAAGAATGACTTAATCAGACAGATAATGATTTATTCAATTAAGAGATGAAAGGTGATGATAAGTTGAGAAGGTGATTCAGGATGAAACGATGTTAGTAATCAGGATCAAGTGTGTCGGTATATTTTCGATGTCTTCATTTTCCCCCTCTTTAAAGAAATGCACTTGTTGCCTTGGTTCAAAGAATAAACCATTGTGATCAAAGTTCAATTTTATTTTTATTTTTTAGATGCCCCATTGCTGCCCCAATGAGAAGAATTATGCTGGTATATTGCCCCCTCGAGAGTGTAGAAGTTGAGAAATCAAACTTCATAGTCCCCAAGAATCACCTGCATGCAAATACCTATCACATACAAAAGACATTCAGAACCAAATAAGATGTTCTATAAACCTCAAAGTAAAAATGCATTGTTGAGAATCAATTATTACAAAGAGGTCAATCCTTATGAAGGAGATCAAGAAACCCTTAAATAAACCTAAAAGGGAAACCCTAGTGTGCACACTTAATAATTAATCAATTATTAATGTGCCTAAGTTTAGCTTAAGTAACTCAAGGAATAAGTGACTTAATTAATTAACCAATATGATATAGTTAGTTAAGTGTAATAACTTATTACTCTAATAGAGAGATCAGACAAAAATTTGGATTTTTTGGGTGATCTCACAAAAAAGAGTACAAGGTGCCCGATGGGTCCAAAAAAGCTCTGGGATGCCAGAAAATGCGTTAAAACACCAAAAATGATGCAAAATGGCCCTCGATCAGGAAAAAATGGGATCGGAGGACCAAAACCCTACTTGGATGGTTAAATTAAGCCAAAAAACCCTATTTTTTAGGTTTAAAAAAGACCTTAAGGGGTCATTTTCACATCACTTTCACACTTAGCCTTTGAAAATTTTGCACTCTGTGTTTTGAGTTTTCATTGAGATGGCACAATGACGGCTTCCCTAACATGTGTTAGAGAGGGTACGAGTACACCCATGGCCAAACGACACAAGACATGTGGTATGTACCCCTTTTTCAACTTTTAATTTCATCATTTTATGTGCATTTATTAGGGTCAAAACTAGGTTAGGTTCAAGTGATGCTATATGGCACTTCTGCAAGTGCAAAATCGGTGTCACACGGCCTCTAAGTGCATCGCATATGTGAAGAGGACCGCCATGACCAAGTTTAGAAATTAGGGTTCCTAGGTAAAGACAATCGCATGTACGAATAATGCCACGACAGGCCTGTTTAGAAGTTAGGGTTCTAGGGTGCGGTCAAACTACGTCACCGCAACACAGTGTGGAGTTTGCAAACTACGTTGCAATTGTAGTTTGGCCAACAAACACTCAGTTTGAGGATACAATTCTTTTCAAATTTTGACACAGTGAATTTTCTCATGCAAGAGGACCTTGAGATACTTCACTCAAGGGAGCACAAATACCCGGGATTGTAGAGACTAGAGGGTATGCATGTGTTTCTTCAGGAGCAGATTGGTTCCCCCAGTCTTTGGTTTGTTGCGTACGTTCATCTTGTTCGGACCCACTTGGGGATGATGACATCCCTAGCAGAGCAATGGCACAACGAGACATCCTCCTTCCACCATCAGACTCGAGGATTTCTGGCGCATCCTATGATTACCCATCTACATTGAGAGAGTGATCTATGATGCAGATGTTGGGAGGGATGCATGCTTTACTGTCAAGAGATTAGACCAAATTATTTTTTTTGAGAGGCAGATTGACTTGGAGAGATACCAAGGCATAGTGCTCACATACAGACTTATTGTGGCTGCCATTATATTATGTCTTGTGGCATCGAATTGGTGGGGTCGATACTTTAGTCCAGGATGGGGACTAGCTTGGGAGTGGATGGTTGTCTGAGGGGAGTGCTTTGCTTGGGGCCCAATGATGTTGGCCTCACTATACAGGGATCTTCATGAGTTTTCTTATGTTGATAGTAGGGCCATCGGGACCAGGGTCGCATTACTGCACATCTGGGCATGGGAATGAATTCCAGTACTCCATCCATAGGTCACACCGGTTGCCTTGGATATAGACGATCCAGTTGTCTAGTGGTATGGTGGAGCCTAGATCACTTTCACTCACATAGGTGGCATTGCCCATTGGCAATGGGTCATCAATGAGATGGCAGTATTTATTTGGAGACCTTGGCTAGGAATAGGACTATGGTATGATGATGTACAAAGTCTATTCTTTGCCTAATAAGAAAAAATGATGCAAGGAAAGGAGCATACGATGATCGAAAGATACCTCCCTGATAGAGTAGCCTGAAAATTGAGTGACATTCATGATAGGCCCGATGACTAGTACATGGCAATTTTCACATGTACTATGAGGGAGACTGCATGGGGCCAACCCATACCAGTAGATGAGGTCGTGACATATATCAGATAGTTAGTGGCCAGGCCATGGCCATATGATCAGGGGCCAGCATATGCAGGGGTTACTCAGGCATACTAGGATTGGTTCAGACCTCCTCTGAGATAGATAGTTCTAGGTGCGGTACTCCCATGCTAGAGATCGAGAGGCAGGTTAGTTGGTAGGGGGCAAGGATAGGGAGGCAAAGGTGACAGTGATAGGGATGGAGGCAGGAGATGAGGTGGACCACCTTCACATCAGACACCACCTTGCGACCAGGCACAACACACCCCGCCTTAGATGGAGACACCACCATGAGTAGAGGCCCATCAGACCCCTCCTCAAGATCAACCTAGAGATGGGCATAGAGAGGTCCCACAGTAGTAGCCACTAGGGTAGCTGAATCACAGAGATGCCCTAATTTAGTAGCTTCAAGTTTTGACAGTGGAGAAAGATTAGGCTAGGCAACAGGTTTTGACAGTTACTGCTGAGAGAGACTAGGTCCACTTTGGAAGAGATTAGGAGATTGGTTAGTAATGACAGTTAGAGATAATTTCCTCATCATCCCAAAGCTGGACAATTTCCATCCGTTCATACAAGGAGGTTGTCAGAGAGGTAGAGTATTATGGGGTTCATTACAGGTAGGCAGTGCCACTAGTTGGCCAGGTGCTAGACTTCTCTTAGCAGATAGGGATGAGGCCTCCCGAGGATCATGGTGAGAGGTAGGTAGGAGAGGGCAACAACTAGTAGGGGTAGCTTTGATCACAGGTATTTATTCATTTTTGACTCATGGGATCTGATTTTTATTGCCCCTATTGTATCATGTATTTTGATGTATACACACTTGATCTAATTTTGTACCATGACAGTTGTACATTTTTGATGATATCTATGAGATGGTCCTTTTTATGAGATGTGTTATTTTATCTATGATGTATGGATGCATTTTAATTTCCTATATGTGATGATATGTTATGCAACTATTTTACATTATGCTATGTGATGTATGAATGTATATGATGCGATAATGTGATATAATGATTATGGATGCATTTCTTTTTTGTATTTTTTCTATGCATTCTACGGTGAAGATGTATGACATGTAGATGATTTATATTATGCCCCTAATGGTTCATGTACTGCATTATGAGTATTGATGATATTTTTTGTTTCTTTTCCTTATGCCAAATGATTATGATGATGCATGATATGTGATGGATTTATTATGAATGTAATGGCATGAATGCAATGATTTCTTAAGATGCTTAGAATAACCAATATATTATTCCTCCTACCTTAAGATGATGATAATGATACATGAAATGCAATGATGTGATGTGATCTATGTGATATGATATTCATTGTGTGTTGTGCTGATGGTTTGTGGATGCAAGGTGGATGCATTAAGAATCATGGTACCATGCTAGTGTGGAAAGAAGATAGAAGAAAGGAGATCCAACAAGCTGTTATTATTAGTGTTGATGATAATGTTTTCTTACCAGGAGTTGGGATTTTAAAAGGGCCAATTACTTTATGTTTGATAACACGTGTAGGTGCGATGCATCAAGGTATAAAAAACTAGGATGGCGTGGCACCTAGTGTGATGGAATTTGACTCGACAATCAGATAAGAGTACTCATGTTCACACTTGGAATACAAAACCTTATTTAGAATGTAATTCAGATATTCTAAACATCTCGAACCTAAACATAGAAAAACAAGCCTTCCTATGTGGTCAACAAGACATCTAGAACACCCTCCCTACAAGCGAAACAAAGCACGCATGACAAAGTTATTTTACAAGAACATTCAACAAGCACAGTAGATAAAAAGATAATGATCATTGACTTATTCCTTTCTCTCTAAATATTTTTGTTTAGACATCATCGAGAGGTCATTGGAATGAGTGCAATAAGATAAATCCAAAGAAAATATAAAGTAACAACAAGCTAATGTTCTTTGTACCGCTAGCCAAGACTAAACTACGGTGATGCCTAATGTTGATGTCCATAGTGGGAGGAATGCATCCTATGACATGTTGTGATCAGATGATGATAAGATTGATTGGATGATAAGTTATTGATACTCTGAGTTGATTAACTTGCTAACTTACTGACCTAGACTTGAGACTTTGACGATTGAGCTTTCACTTTAGAACCTGCTAGACTTGCTTCAGACTGACTTATCAAAGGATGAAAGTGATGATTGATTTATTATGAATGATGATTATTTCAGGTGAAAGCAAGATGAGAGAGATGCACCATTTTGGGTTTTTTCAGATATTTGGATGTTTTTTATGCTTTGAAGGCTGTTTTTTGGGATTTTGAGATTTTTCAAAAAAAATTTGTGTATTTTTGAGATTTGACCAAAAGAATAACTTAAAGACCTATCCTAGGGGTCTCAGGAGTTGATCAACAGATTAGCCTTGCCTACATTATACACAAAGAGACCATGTAGTTTGACTGATGACAAACTCAATTACTAATGAGATAGATGGGAAAATGGATTGCCATTTTGCTATGATAGATGCCTAAAGGACTGACCTAGGGTGTCTCGGGGGGTGATCAATGATCAACCTTTCCTATATTCAAGCTCAGAGATGATGTAGTTCAGCTAGATGACTCTATTATTAATTTTTCAGATTTTTGACCTGTTTTGAATTTTGATATGATTTTTTGAATGTTTTGGATTTTTGAGGTTTTTTGAATGTTTCTGGATTTTTGATGTTTTTTGAATGTTTTTGGATTTTTTGATTTTAAGGAAAATAACAAGAATATACATGAATCTGATCTGATGCAGGTACAAGAACATTCCCCCAGTGTGATGTGATAGACTACTTTGATAGAGGCAAGACAATCTGACCTTAGGAATGTGCCAAGTAGTACTAAGGCGGAACATAATACAAACACAAGATCAAGCTATGGTACAAACAGAAATGGATGGATGGTAGATTAATGATGGATGAATGATAGGATGTAATGGATAAGTGAGTGTACAGAGCAAGTCATGAAGATCCTAGTGGATGGAGAGTGCTTTATTTATGCTTGGCACCTGTTTGCGAGGTTTTCACCAACGTACTTGTCTAAAGCGCCACCGAAGTGGTTTTCACTAGAGGATGATTTTTTTCTTTACTATTTTCAATCCTTTTCTGATTTTTTAATTTTTTAATTTTTTAATTTTTTTGTTGTCACCAAGATGCATTTTTACCAGGTTTTCATCAGGGTGACCATTTTCTTAGGACATTTTTTGATTTTTTTTGTTTTTTTTGGTTTTATACCTTGAAAGATTTTAGGCATAATTTTTTTTGAGATGGGAGTTGTTCATGAGTTCCTGCAAAGGTTCCCCTTCTGGTGTTGATAATTGATATGCCCCTAATTTATAGCTTGCCATGATGAAGAAAGGTCCCAACTAGTTGTGCTCAAATTTTCCTTTGCTTTCTGGGTTTGGCACGTTCTTCTGGTTCTCTTTTAGCACAAGTTCGCCAACTTGGAAGGTCCACCTCCTGATCTTCTTGTTATAACTTTGCTTAATTTAGTTATGATACACCTGTAGATGGTTTAGGGCATCCATATGTCATTCATCTAGTAAATCCAGCTCATTCAGTCTTGAGACTCGGTATTCTTCATCTGTGATGAGATTTTGCAGTGATATCCTCAGGGATGGGAGCTCGATCTCAATAGGGAGGATGACTTTTGATTCGTAGACTAGGGAGAATGGGGTGGCACCTATGGATGTGCGGATGCTGGTACGGTAGGCCCATAAAGTGTGATTTAGCCATCGATTCCAATCATGATCAACGTCATTGACTATTTTCTTAAGGATTTTCAGAATGGTTTTGTTGGTGGCTTCTACTTGGCCATTTCCTTGGGGATAGTATGGAGTGGAAAAGCAATGTTGGATGTTGAATTTTTGGCAAAGGTCATGAACATCTTGATTTTTGAATGGTGTCCCATTATCTAAGATAATGGTTTGAGGGACACCATATCAACATATAAGGTAGTTCAAGATGAACTTAGATATTTTCTTTCTAGTTATGTAGGTCATTGGAATGGCTTCGACCCACTTTGTAAATTACTCGGTGGCGATGATGATGAATTTGTGGCCATTGGATGAGGTGGGGGTGATTTTTCGATGAGATCAAGCCCCTATTGCGAAAAGGGCCAAGGTGTAACAATGGGATGAAGCTCCTGATCCGGTACATGGATGAGGTCCCCATGCTGCTGAGATTGCAAACATCTTTTGATGAAGTCATGTGTGTCTCTTTCCATTGTGGGCCAATAATATTCGTTTCTCAACATTTTCTTAGCCAAAGTCATATCGCTCGAGTGTGATCCACAAATGTCATTGTGTACCTCGATTAAAGTAGTTAGGGCTTCCTTAGTATTTAGGCAATGCAACAAGGTTCCTTTGATGCTCCTACGATAGAGGGTTTCTCCTAGGATGACAAAGCGGGTTAACTTCTTGACAAAGTCTTGTTTAAGGTTTGGGGTTAAATCAGCGGGCAAGACTCCTATTCTTAAGTAAGTGTAAATGTCATGGTACTAAGGATCACTGGGACCAACAAGTTCACACATGAATTAGGACTCTAGTACCTCAAATTATCTACAAGGAATTGTTTCTTTGGCATGTTGCATAGGATTTCCAAGAGTGATACAATTGTCGCCATTGTGTCCGCCGCTCTGTTGTTTGCTCTAGGTAGCTGTTCAAATGTTATATCAATGAATGACTCATTGAGGCTCTCGACCAACGTCTTATATGGATTTATCTTGTCATCCTTCATATGATATTCATTGTTTACTTGATTTCTTATGAGACGAGAGTCCCCATATACCTTTAGGGCCATAATCTACCATTATACTGCAATCCTTAAGCCTATGATGAGAGCCTCATACTCTGCTATATTATTCATGCATGGGAATGACAACTTGTAAGATTTGGGTATGTATTCTCCTTGGGGAGTTATGAAGAAAATTCTAGCTCCTAATCCGTGTTGTGTGTAAGATCCATCAAAATACATCTTCTAGTGGTCTGCTACACTTAGGTTGAAAATTGATTCGTTAGGGAATTCTGAGATAAGTGGGTATTTCGCGTATATAGGTGCCTCAGCTAGTTGATCTACAATTACTTGTCCCTTGATGGCCTTGCACTCCACATATTCAATGTTGATTTCTATCAATATCATGACCCACTTGGTTGTCCGTCCTGTAAGAGTGGCTTTAGAAAGTAGGTACTTGAGAGGATCTATTTTTGTGATTAGCTTGATCAAATGAGCCAACATGTAGTGTCTGAGTTTTTGAGCTGTAAATACAACTGCTAAACAAGATTTTTCAATAGGAGTATAGTTTAGCTCGTGTCCCACCATGGTCTTCCTGATATAGTATATTTCTCTTTCCCTCCCATTTTCATCGTGTTGGGCTAAGAGAGCACCGAGAGCTATCGTTGTTGCTGAGATGTATAGGATCAATGGTTTTCCTAGGATTGGCGGCATCAAAACTAGTGGTGTAAGTAAGTATTCTTTGATTTTGTTAAATTCCTAGTCACATTTGTCATCCCATTTGTATGCTACCCCCTTATGGAGTAGATGAGAATATGGGATATGTTTGTCATCCAACTGTGCTATGAATCTATGGATGGACTGGAGCCTTCCTTGTAGACCTCTCAGCTGCTTTAGTGATAGAGACAGGGTTGGATTGAGGTAATCACTGACTCAATGCTCTGGGTCTCACCTTGATGAAACCCCTTTGGTGTCACTCTCCACCACTCAACCTATAGGTCCTATACTATCTAGGTACCCGTGGTTCTTCTGGCCAACTCTGCTACCATTTACAATGCCTCAACCGAACAAAACTTGGTGCTCTTCCTCTCATTCACTGCCTAGCCCTTAATACTCTTAAAGACTAGCTATCCTCCAGTGCTTCCTAATCTTGTTGCAGGGGCGTGACATGTCTCCCATGGAATTAAAACCATCTCATAAGGATTCTTTGTTGACCTTCCATCAACATTTCCCCATCGCTTACCCAAGAACCCTGTAATTCAGATTTCTCCAAAAACTAGGGTTCTCTAGACCATTTTCTTGGTCTGTTTGCTTTTCCCAACCTCCAAATGATTAGACAAGAAATATGTCTTCTTTCCAACCTTTATGAAGGCTCCTGAAACCACTACACACTTTTCATTCTAAAAGGTTCATCACCCCTACCACGTTAGGACTATGTATTTCACTATCTTCCCAAGTCGGGTATCAACAAACTCGCCTAGGGAAAGACTTTGATCATGATGCTATGCCTCCTAAAGACTCCTACTACTAATGTATGTACAATTATGGAGTTTATCCACATTCCCAATGTACCTATACTTCTTGGTATGGTGGGAGTGCAGTCTAAAACCCCATTTTATTCAATTTACCAATCAAAACAGCAAATAAAGAAAAACACAAAATTTACAAAAATGGATGAAAGCGATGGAGAAACTATCTAATGTGCCAAAAAAAAAATTCCAGAGGCTTCACTACATGCTAATCAAACCTACAAAATTCCTCTTTTAATTCATTTAGCATCTATCACACAAACAAGAATAGAAAAACCGAGTTTTCACACCAAAATCACTGTTTTCTTGTCATTCTCATGAAAAAAACAAACGTTCCAATTCTTCCAACCTCTCAAACAGGTTGAGAGATCCCTTTTAAAAAGCTTGGAAATAGTTAGGTTTCCTTTTTCGAGCCTAGGAACGTCCAAAAGAATAGTGTTGGAAAACACAGTGTGTTTAGCAACCTTGATCTATTGTTTAGAAAACAACCAAAGATTGGCTTCCAAAACTTATTCAACTTCACCACTTCTAACATAAGAAACAAAGGTCCTCAACCACAAACAAGATGGTCCATAAGACCTTACATAACACAACAAAACTAGTTTCAACCAAAAACTTCAGTAAAGCCTAAACTTTTCTAAGTGCTCCTGCACCATTCTCCCCCTCTCTGCCCAAACAACTAAGGAAAGGAAGGAGGGACCAATGTCAAGTCAATGCCAAGTTTCTTGAACTGATCTTCCTGTATCCAAGTGGCTTCTGATTCTGGCTTGTTCTTCCACTTGATAAGGTGCTCCATGTACACCTTATGTCTTGTAGCTTTCTGCACCCTTGACTGCAAGATCTTCTCTGCCCGAAGCTTAACTTGTTGAGGAAGGGTCACATTACTAATTTCCTTGAAGATTTCCTTGTTGTTATGTTCCTCATCTTGGATTGATCCCTTGTACTTGATCAAATCAGCAACATTAAAAACTAGAGAGATGCCCAAGTCTGATGCTAAGTCCACCTTATATGCATTCTTGCCATACTTGGCCAACACCTTGCATGGACCCACTCTTTTCATCTATAACTTGGTTGCCATGCCCTTCTACAATCTAGATTTGTTGAGGTGGACCATAACATAGTCCCCAACTACAAATTGCACATCTCTCTTTGACAAATCAACTTTTTCCTTCAACTTGTGGGTTGCTGTTGTAACTATGTTCTTGACCTGCTCATGAATCTCCTTCATGGTCTGAGTGAAGTCCTCTGCATGTCCACTCCTGTTCTCCATAGTTCCAAGGTCTCTAAGTTCAAAAATGCCTCTTGGGTGCATCCCATACACAACCTCAAAAGGACTTTTCCCTATAGTTCTATTGACACTGTCATTATAGGCATATTCAGCTTGGGAAATCACCATATTCCATGTTTTTCCATATTCTTTAGTCATGCACCTCAGAATATTTCCTAGCACTCTGTTAACCACCTCTGTTTGACCATCGGTCTAAGGATGGTAAGCTAATCCAAATGACAGATCTATTCCCAATCTAATCCATAGAGTCTTCCAAAAGTGACTCATGAACTTCACATCTTTGTCAGAAACAATGCTTAGAGGCAAGCCATGGATCCTTACAACCTCCTTGAAGAATAGATGAGCTATGTAGCTTGCATCATGAGTAGTTTTGTAGGGAATAAAGTGACTCATCTTACTAAATTTGTCTACCACAACATAAACACTATCAAAACCAATCTTGGTCTTAGGGAGACCTACCACAAAATCCATGCTCACGCACTCCCATGGTCTATTAGGAATGGGCAGGGGTTGATATAAACCAGCGTTGCTAGCTCCTCCCTTAGGTTTCATGCATACAACAAACTGTTCCACATATTTTCTGACATCTCTTGCTAACTTAGGCTAGTAATAGAACCGTTGCACTAGTTCTAGAGTCTTATTGATACCAAAATTCCCACTAAGACTGCCATTATGCTTTTCTTCAATCAGATTTTCCCTCATTGACCCTCTTGGAACACATAACTGATTACCCTTAAATAACAGTCCATTTTGCAATGTATACTCAGAATAATGGCTATGAAAATGATTCTCAAAATTAGAACATACCTTGTAAGCTTCTGAGAAGTCTTCATCTTCACCATAGAGGTCTTTGAAACTCTCTAATCCAATGCTTTTCAGCTATATTTCCTGTACTATCAACAACCTTCTGCTTAATGCATCTACAACCTTATTCATTTTTACCTTTTTGTGCTTGATAGTGAATGTGAAATCTTGGATGTATTCCATCCATTTCAAATGCCTATTACTTAACTTCTCTTGGGTGTTGATGTAGCTAAGTGCCTGGTTATCAGTGAAGACCACAAACTCTCTGGGTAACAAATAATGCCTCCACTTCCTAAGGGACTGCACTAAAGCATATAATTCTAGATCATAGGTGGAATATTTTTGCTTGGCTTCATTGAACTTTCCACTAAAGAAGGCTACAGGCCTACCTTCTTGACTAAGTACTCCAACTACTGCTACTCCACTTGCATCACACTCAACTATGAACAACTTGTCAAAACTAGGTAAACAGAATTGGTTGAGTTGCCACGTCTTGTTTCATTTTTTCAAACCCTTTATTAGCCTCTTGAGTCCACTTAAATTTTTTTTTCAGACCACCTTTGATAGTATCTAGGACCGGTGCACATATACCACTGAAATTCCTTATGAATTTTCTATAAAATTGGGCTAAACCATGAAAACTCCTTACCTCTATTGCTATGGTTGGTGTAGGCCAGTTTAGGATGGCTTCCACCTTGCTTGGATCCATCTTCAAGGTTCCTTTGGATACTACAAAACCTAGATACACCAGCTCCTGTTTGAAGAACTCACACTTCTCAAGGTTGATTGCCAACTTCTCTTCTTGCAACCTTTTAAGAACCATCTCCACATGCTTTAGGTGTTCTTCTGCTGTCTTACTAAAAATTAGTATGTCATCAAGATAGACTACTACAAAGATCCCTATGAAATCCTTAAGCACCTCATTCATTAGTCTCATGAATGTGCTAGGGGAATTTGAGAGGACAAATGGCATCACTTTCCACTCATATAGCCCATCATTCATCTTAAAAGTTGTCTTCCACTCATCTCCATCCTTAATCCTGATTTGATGGTAGCCACTCTTGAGGTCCAACTTAGTGTAATACTGTGCTCCTCCAAGGCAATCCATTAAATCTTCAATTCTAGGAATTGGGAACCTATACCTAATGGTGCTCCTATTGATTGCTCTAGAATTAGTACAAAGTCTCCACTTACCTCCTTTCTTAGTTGCCAAAACCACTGGTACTACACAAGGGCTGATGCTCTTTTGAATTAATCCTTGTTCCAATAGTTCTTGCACTTGCCTAGCTACCTCCAAATTCTGATCTGGTGTGAGTTTGTATGCTGCTTTGTTAGGTAATGAAGCCCTTGGTATGAAGTCAATTTGATGACTTATAGCTCTCTTTGGAGGTAAGGTTGCAGGTGTACCATCACTGACAATATCCTTATATTTTCTTGCAGCTTTTGGACTGATTCTGGTATGACTCTCTTTTTAGTCTCTTCTTCATCTTTTGACTGCATTAAAACCATATACCCTTCACCTCCTTGATGTAGATTGCTGATAAACTCTTTGTCACTGCTCAACATGATGTTTGGTGTTTTTGACTGTCCTTCATCTTCCTCTGACAATGACTGCAGCTTGAAGGTTCTTCCATCCTTTTTGAATGAAATGGTATTCTCCTTCCCATCATACATAACACTCCTATCATACTGCCATGGTCTGCCTAGTAGCAAATGGCATGCATCCATGGGTAAAACATCACAAACTAACTTGTCTTTATAACCTCCAATTGAAAATTCCACTGTTACTTGCTCGTTAACTAAAACACTCTGCCCTTTATTTAGCCATGTGACCTTGTAGGGGTTATTGTGGGGTACCTTCTCCAATTTTAGCTTTGTTACTGCCTCCTCTGAGATTATATTGTCTATTGACCCAGAATCTACAATGACTTTGCACACTTTACCAAGTATCTTGCACCTTACTCTCAAAAGAGCTCTTCTTTGCTTAAGTTCCTCTTTGACTGGCTGTGTAATTAGCACTCTATTAAACATCAGATTCTCTCCTACCTCAGACTCTATATGACTGATTTCATATGCCTTAGGACTCATGGTGTCCTCTTGTGCATAGGCCACTCTCTTTTCATTGCTTGAAGAAGAAGCTTTCTCCGAGCATCTATAAGCAGGGTGACCTAGTTGGTTGCAATGGTAACACTTCATACTAGCAAAATAAGAGTTGCTTTTTCCTGCTCCTCTTCCTCTGTTAAATCCTCCTCTTGAAGATGTTTCACCTCCATGCTCAGTGAGCTTAGATTCTCCTTGGTTCCTTTGATCATTAATTCTACCTTGGTAGCCACCACGCTGTCCTCTTTGATCTCTGCCTTTGCCTCTACCCTTATAAGACTGATCATGCTTCCTCTTGTTCCTTTCCTTGATCTTAATAGCCAATTGGTAACATTGGTGTACAGTTTTAGGACTCAAAAGAGCCATCTCTTCTTGGATGTTCCATTTTAAGCCATTAAGATACCTAGCCACTTTTAGGCTCTCATCCTCTATCACATTAGACCTCATACAAAGCTTTTGAAACTCTTTAGTATAAGTGTTTACATCTTGGTCTTTCTACCTTAGGCTTTTCCTCTTCTTGTGCAACTAAATCCATAGTCATCTGGCATGTAGGCTTCTTTCACTTTAGCAACCATTCCTTTCCAAGTTGATATGGGCTGTTTGCCTTCTTTCTCCCTCTCTATTTGAACAAACTTCCACCATGTCAAAGCTGATCCTCTCAACCTTGATTTAGCAACCTTCACCTTTTATGCTTCAGTGACTCCATCACACTCAAAATGATTCTCCATGCCTTCTATCCAATCCATGACTAGGTCTGGTTCCATCTTTCCACTAAATAGTGGTATGCCTTCAAGTGATTTTCCACTCAAGGCTTTCAGTGCCTTTAAGAAAGGCTCCTCCTTCAAAACAGGGTCAGGTTCAGGGGTCTTATCTTCCTTTGTAACCTCTTCTTCTTTTGGAATTCTTCCCTCAAACTGTGCACTCCTCACTGCTACCTCAAGCTGGGATATTCTTTCCCTCAACTATTTATTGTCTTCTTCTTGTGTTTCAACCATCTTATCCAGTTTTGCATTGGTCACCATGGTGAAAGAATCACTGGACTCAACCTCTGACATATAAGATGATTCCCAAATCTTTTACTCCCTTTGATACCAATCAGATAGAGACAAGGTTGGATTGAGGCAATCACTGACTCAATGCTTCGGGTCTCACCTTGATGAAACCCATTTGGTGTCACTCTCCACCACTCAAACTATAGGTCCTATACTATCTAGGCACCCCTGGTTCTTCTGGCCAACCCTGCTACCATTTTGCAATGCCTCAACCGAACAAAACTTGGTGCTCTTCCTCTCATTCACTCCCTAGCCCTTAATACTCTTAAAGACTAGCTATCCTCCAATGCTTCCTAATCTTGTTGTAGGGGAATAAAATGTCTCCCATGGCATGAAAACCATCTCACAAGGATTCTTTGTTGACCTTCCATCAACATTTCCCCATCGCTTACCCAAGAACCCTGTAATCCAGATTTCTCCAAAAACTAGGGTTCTCTAGACCATTTTCTTGGTCTGTTTGCTTTTCCCAACCTCCAAATGATCAGACAAGAACTCTGCCTTCTTGCCAACCTTTATGAAGGCTCCTACAACCACTACACACTTTTCATTCTAAAAGGTTCATCACCCCTGCCACGTTAGGACTATGTATTTCACTGTCTTCCCAAGCCGGGTATCAACAAACTCGCCTAGGGAAAGACTTTGATCATGATGCTATGCCTCCTACAGACTCCTAATGCTAATGTATGTACAATGATGGAGTTTAGCCACATTCCCAATGTCCCCATACTTCTTGGTATGGTGGGAGTGCAGTCTAAAACCCCATTTTATTCAATTTACCAATCAAAATAGCAAATAAAGAAAAACACAGAATTTACAAAAATAGATGAAAGCGATGGAAAAACTATCTAATGTGCCAAAAAAAAACTTCCAAAGGATTCACTACATGCTAATCAAACCTATATAACACCTCTTTTAATTCATTTAGCAGCTATCACACAAACAAGAACAGAAAAACTGAGTTTTCACACCAAAATCACTGTTTTCTTGTCATTCTCATGAAAAAAACAAACGTTCCAATTCTTCCAACCTCTCAAATAGGTCAAGAGCTCCATTTTAAAAATCTTGGAAATAGTTAGGTTTCCTTTTTTGAGCCTAGGAACGTCCAAAAGAATAGTGTTGGAAAACACAATGTGTTTAGCAACCTTGATCTATTGTTTAGAAAACAACCAAAGATTGGCTTCCAAAACTTATTCAACTTCACCACTTCTAACCTAAGAAACAAAGGTCCCCAACCACAAAAAAGATGGTCCACAAGACCTTACATAATACAACAAAACTAGTTTCAACCAAAAACTTCAGTAAAGCTTGAACTTTGCTAGGTGCTCCTGCACCATTTAGTGTCTTGGGTTCTTCCATTTTTAGGATCTATTTCACTTTGGCAGGATCCACCTCGATTCCTCTCATTGACACTATATATCTCAGGAGCTTGCCCGATTGCATCTTGAAGATGCATTTCTTAGGGTTGAGACAAACCTTATACTTTTCCAACTTATCAAAAATGGAGCTCAAGATTGATATGTGGTCTCATATTTTTCTTGATTTAGCAAATATGTCATCCACATAATCTTCCACTATTTTATGAATCATGTCATGAAAGATCAATGTCATGGCTCTTTGATAAGTTGCACCTGCATTATTTAACCCGAATGGCATCATGTTCCAGCAGTAGGTCCCCCATGGACATGTGAAAGTTGTCTTGTGCTAGTCCTCCTTTACTATCATGATCTGGTTATATCCATAAAACCTATCCATTAGTGATAGCATCTCATGTCTGACCGTCATATCCACTATCATGTCGATGTTGGGTAGTGGAAAGTCATCCTTAGGACACGCTTTTTTTAAGTCTCTGAAATTGGTGCAAATGTGGATGCCCCTAGTGGGTTTTGAAACAGGTACAAGATTTGACACAAATTCAGGATAATCAATTGGCCTTATGAATCCTGCATCCAAGAGCTTCTACAATTCTATTTTGACTATCAAGGCTATTTGGGGATGCATCTTTTTCAGCTTTTGTCTCACAAGCTTTGCCCCTGGATACACTGCTAAGTGATGAACCACAACTTTTGGATCAAGCCTCGACATGTCAACATAGGTCCATGCAAATTTTACCTTTCTTTCTTTGAGGAATGCAACTAAGAGTTCTTGTTCTTCTGTGAGAAGTGATTCAACATAGAAGGTTATGTGTGGTAGCTCCTCTCTTCCAAGTTGACGGGATTGCATTGTTTTGCCAGGACTGCCGACTTTTCTTGATGAAGTGCAGTGAGGGGAAGATTGAATCCTTCATCCTTTGACATGTCAAGGAGGTTTTCACCATTGGATGCGTCCTTTATTTTTACTATTTTATGATCATAGTGTGGTTTTCACTCAAGGATCTTGAGATTATTCTCAATTTATCACTTTTATGAATGAAGGATTCAATCATCTCCACATAATAGGCCTGGGTGTCCAGTGTGATGCCAAATCTAGCCTTATGATCTCCACATGGTACCGTATCCCTTAGTCCCATGAATTCTGGGAGTGCCTCATTGTTTTTGAACATTTCCAAAATTGGCAGTCCTCGTTGGTCATAGTCGATGAGTTGGGGGTAGACCAGGTTTATTTTGTCGGTTTGGTGGTCTGACCCAAAGGATAAGGTACTAATCATGAGTAGGGAGGAGTCTTCAAAAAGCATGGGTAGGCCAGTTATGGTATCTTCATCATCACTACTACTACACACATCGGTGATGTCAAAGGTTAAATTATCTAAGGGCAGACCTGTAGATACGAGTAGCTGTAGGGAAGTTGCCGATAGCTAAGGTGGAGGCCTGATTGCATTAACTAGAGAACCTCCACCACGTATGGTTATTCTCGAAGGGGTACACCCAAGGCCAAAATTTTTCATTCATCTCTCAACAATGATGGGTTCCAATCATCCATTGTTGTTCCTTCCAAGGCTTTCATTTCTATTGTAGCCCATACCAAGCATCATTTGTAGCCCCTTGATTCGTTCATCCATGGGAAGATTAGGTGTGGGTCTTTCATCTTGGTATAGTGATCTTGAAATGTCTCTTTCATCCATGGCTACCTGACTTAGATGCCCCCAACATCAAAATCTAGAAGGGTCCACCCTAAAACCGTGAGGGGGTGTTTCAGCTAGTTGGGTTTGCCCATGTGACCTAGGAGATTGAGGTAATTCTTCATTATGTATTCCCCATACCCATTGTCTTGGATCATGAGCTTGATGTTAGATATGTCGGGGATGGAAGGTGTCTTTGTCCCAAAAGTGGAGGCAATGTTGCATGGGTCAATATATGAAGTTGAGGGGCCCTCGTTGTTCTTTGAAAATCAAGGTCGAGGACCTGACATGTGGTTTCCATAGTAGTTGGCCCTACTTGGATTGGGAATTTGATAGTGCCTTGAGACACTCTTTCCTGGTCATCATACGCTCTAATTGTAATGCATTTGTCTTTCTCAATGGAATCTTCAGAGATTCCCAGATTCTTTATGAGCTTTAGTGAACAAATGTTAAGGCCTACACCTCCATCCACCAAGACCCTTTTGACTTTACTTTTGTGAACCAAGACATGAAGGTGTAATGCACAATTGAGAGATGGATGGGTGGGGAAGTCCTGATTGGAAAAAGTGAGGAGATTCAGAATGGTAATGTTACCAACCATAGCTTTGAATTGCTCTGTATCAAGGCTGGTAGAGACAATGGATGAAGCCAACGCTTCCTCAAGGATTTCTCTGTGGGCAGCTGAAATCTTCAGTAACTCCATGATGGATATTTGAGTAGGGGTTCTTTTTAACTGGTCAAGGATGTTGTAACCATTATGGATGAATTTATGGTATGCAATGGGGGTCTTACATGGTTGCGATGCCTTGACAGTAGTGACCTTACCGATGTGTGTGGTGACTCCACAATTAGTGTTGGCTCCCTTTATGCTAACAATAGTGACCAATTCATCAATGCATGCGACAAGTCCATATACATGGTTCACTTTTCCAGAATTTTGCTTACCTTTATCATTTCCTTGATTGTGGTTGGGCATCAGATTCGTGTATATTTTCAGATCTTGATTGCCAGTTCGTTGCTCAACATTTATGATTTTATCATCAATGAGATCTTGGATGATGTTTTTCAGTTTCATGCAGTTGGTGGTCATATGCCCCTTGAGCTTATGATAATTGCAAAGGAGATTTTTGTTGTACCAGGGTGGCTTCACCTGGGGTTCTTGGTAATTATCATGAGTGGGGACCTTGATGAGGTTCTCATTAACCAAATTTTTCATGATGGATTCAACTGACTCTCCAAGGGTTATGAATTTCCTCTTGGGGGGATACTTGTTTTGCAGAGGTTGTCCTCCTTGATTATTGAGATTATTTATTTGATTATGGGGTGGTTGTTGGTTTACCACATTTTCCTGAGTGTTATTGTGATTATTATTCTATGGTTGATGATGTGTTTGATTATTTTTTCTTGGGAGAACTGATGACAACCTTGGCATCGACCACTCCATCATTGGTGGCATTTTGGTTCTTCGTCCATGTTTGAGGTATATCATTGTATCTGGTGGATGGGAAACTGCCTAGATGTTTAGGATAGGTAGGTGTGCCCCCTTGCGTTATAAGGTCCCTTTTGATGTTGACCACCTTAGGGATCAATTTATCGTACATGGTGATGCGTTGCATCTTAAGATAGAATGCCAAGGTATTGTCCAAATTGGAAATGATAATACAAACTTGTTGTTCCTCTAGCATGGCCCATTTGCTCCGATTGGCCTTGCATTGCCATCATTGTAGGAAGGAGGTGAATGATTTCCCCCTTTCCCTACTTGAGTGTCGATAATTCCTAGAAACTAATATCCGTGCAAATTTTGAATGCATAATTCTGGAGGAATGCATCTTTCATTTCTTGGAATGTTCTAATGCCAATAGGCAGACAAGAGAACCACTCCATGGCAGCACCAATGAGGCTTCGAGGAAAAACCACATTAGATATGTGTCATTGTATGTGACTTCCATACAATGTACCTAAAACTACATGATGTGATCTTCAAGGTTCCCTATCTTGTGATATTTGTCAAATTTGGGGATTTTGAATCCCTTCAGGAACGATACCATTGCCAAGCTTCTGTCGAATGGATAGGGACACAAATTTTTGGGTGTCCTAGTTATTTTTCTTGATCGAAGATTAAGCACTTCCTATGAGAGAAGTTTTGTTTGTGCTGTCACATAATCTTGCAGATGAGGAGTCGGGGTGAACATGTTTTGAGGTGTTGGATTGATAGGTAGGATGTTGGTGTGGGTTTTTTGCAAGCTTTGTTGAGCAAGTAGTGCATGTGTTTGATGTTGAGTCAACAATGCTTGTTGTTGGTCATGTTGTTGTTGGGATTGTTGTTGTTCTACCAACAATGCTTGTTGTTGGGCTTGTTATTGAGCTACTTCCTATTGTATTTGATAATATTGCAAGGCTTGTTGATATGCTTCCTGTTGGGTTGCTTGCAATTTTTCCTCGTATTGTGCTTGCGCTTGTGCTTGCTGGGCTTGATATTGGGCTCAGGATTGACCATGTGCTTGTTGGATTGCTTGTGCAATTTGAGCAACTTGTGCAACTTGTGCAACTTGGGTGACTTGTGCAGCTTGGGTGGCTTGAGCTGCTTGAGCTACTTGCGTAGCTTGGGCAGCTTGCTATTGTTGTAGTAAAGCTTGGGTAGCTTGAGCAACCTATTTTTCCTGTTGTTTTTGGAGCACCCTTTGATGGGCGGCTTGTCGAGCAAATTGTAATGCGATGGTGAATGAATTTACCATGTTGTGTTTTGGCGGTGGTGGCGGTGGATTGGGAAGGGTGTGGATCATTGTGATGAGTGAAATAGTCATGTTGATAATCATGGTTTGAGTTGTGGATGGTGTGATCAAGATGCTTGGTCCTTGAGACACTTTACAAATAGTGGATACATTAATCGTTGGGGTTTCTTGGATGGAAACCATCTGTTGTTGTGATATCAATGGTAAGACAGGAGGATTTGATAGGGTATTCTGATTTTATTGATTGATGGTGGGTAGAGGAGGAATACCCAACCCAAGGGGTGATGTGGATGTAAGTGGTAGAGGTGGAAATGGTGGAAATATAGGTGATGCAATCTCTTGAAGTGATGATGAGGGATCAAAGATTCCCCCTGCTCCAAACAAGTCACCTTCTCCTTGTGAGGTAGGGAGAGAGGTTTGCGCGTCTAGAGGATAATTTGGTGTTGCATGATAAGAGATTGCATTGGCGGAATCGTGGAATGTAAGAAGAACATAAGGGTGTAATGAATTTACCAAAATGGATTGATTTGGTGTGGTGTTCGTATTCAACTCTCGATTTATCACAAGGGGGTGTTTTTATAGTTCTTGAAGCATGGCACTTCCTTGTTAACAACCGGTGGGGTTGAAGTGATAGATGATATGATTTGCGGGATGTCTTGAGTGAAATTTTGAAGTGGAAGCGTGGATGAGGTTGGGGGCATGATCTGAAGAGGTCCTTCCACAAGAGTGCTTATGTCAAAGTTAGAAGGGAGTTTATCCCCTTTTTTTATTAACTCAAGCATGTATTTGGAGGGATATAACCTCATCACAGCATTGAGAATTTGATGATTTTTGAGATTTTTCACCATCTCTAGGATTTCATCTTGCATCATCCCATTGTCAGTGATGCCCTCTATATGACCATCCTCCTGAGGATTTTGCAATGATAGATGGAAGTTGCTTGGAGGATTGCTTGATCCAACAAGATTTATTTCAGGAGTAGTTTGACTTAGATCACTTGAAGTTGATGTTTTATTGGTGATTTCCATATTCTTCTTGTGTTGAGATCTTGTTTGCACCATAAAATAGAGATCAATTGATCTAACTTTAGGTACAAAAAGAGAAGAACTAGGATAAATTAAGGATCAAAGTGATGATGAAAACGAAGGATGGATGATGAAAACTCTTGAAGAACCTTATGGGGGGATGCTAAAGTTTAGGGCTTAATTTGATTTGATTTTGATTGGGGATAATTTGACTAAGTGTGTTAAGTCAAACAAAGTGATTTTGGATGATGAACTTGTAAACTTTAGGAAGTTGTGTTATTCTAGAGTAAACTCGTACACCAAAGGATAATTTGACTAAGTGTGTTAAGTCAAATAAGATAATGAACTCCTAGACCCCAAGATGTTAGACTTCATTGAGAGGTCAATTTGTTCACAAGGATTGAGCATTTGACTAAGTGTATTAAGTCAAAAAATGTGATTTTGATTTTGCCTAGAAGTTTAGCATAAATGATGTTTTCAAAGTTTCTAAGAGTTTGTTGGTGAGATTTTATTTGAATTCGATGGTCGAGGGATGGGTGAGAGTGATGATTTTGATCCTAGACTTGACCTAGATAAAAATCCTTCTTACAAGACCTCGGTTTTGAAGAACATTCCACACTTCCAATGTGAGAAAAGAAAACATTTGAAAGAGATTAGAATTTTTCTGATAATAAAACTCATACGAGTTAGGATTGTTTCTTGAAGATTTCTTGTGGAAGTTGTAAACCAACCTTTCTCCTACCTCGTGAACCTTGAAAGACGTTCTTCATGGTCCTTTCGGCTAAGCCTTTTGAATTTAGGCTTGCGGATTTTGATTTTGTGGGAAATCATTTGAGAGAACACATGTGCGGGGTTCAATTGTTCTTTATTTTCCTTAATGAGTTCTTTTTATCACAAACAATTTCTTGATTAAAATTTCAAACTAAATGTCTATGTCTCAATTCCTTTTCATTCTATAAGGTCCATTATGTGAAAGTTAAGGTTTCAAGAGCATAGTTCCCTAGGTTGACTTTAGAGAGAGAAAATTGTGATTGAACCCAAATACTTAGAAGCCTCAAAGGATAATATTCCTAGGGCAAGCAAGAGCACTTGAATTCATCAAAGGTATTTGCTTCCTCCAAAGGGTTGGAAAATTTGAAGATCTTGTGAATGTTTGTTTTCCAATGTTTTAAGACCCAAGCAAGGTGTTTTGATTCCAAGAACATGCACAACCCTAGGATGAAGAGACAATATTTGTTAGGTTCCCACTTGGATAAATCCAGCTCTGCTTATTCAATGTAGATGAATAGATGCTTGACCACACTGGCTCCCCTCCACGACACACACTTCTTGGGTCAGCCAAGCATCAATACCCATGAAACTCCTCTGGCATACTTTTCATCTCTACAATAGAACCGCATGTATACATTGGGTGGCTTCAAAGTACATGACCTTTTGCACCAACAAATAGTCAAGGATTTTGGCCTTTGCTAAACAAGGGTTTTAATGTGGGCATTCCATTCATGGGGGACTATCCATATGGTGAGAGACCATTGCTGCCCTTCTCGTTAGAATAATTCTCATGATTATCGAACTTTCCTCGAGAATCCACACTTATATACCGGTTGGAAGTCGCTTGGCTTTAGCGTGTTCCTGGTTGGGTTGTTTGCTGGGGTGATTACTTTTTTCCACCAGGAAGGACCTCTAAGATAAACAAAAGTGAGAAAGCATATCTTGTAGTTCAATCAACCTTTGTTGAAAAACAAAGGGAGAACATTCACAATATTCCACACTCACACTCGCAAGATTAGTTCAATTTTTAATCCTAAATGAAATGTGAAGGAAATCACTTACACAATTTAAGATCACCACAAAGACTTTTGATTCTCAAGATCACTATAAAGTGCGAGAGAAGTGCATACGTCCTTTTAGTGATATTACCTTGGGTAAGCAATTACAGAACAAAGAAACATTTGTTCATTTTTTGGCAACGGTGTCACAAAACCCAAAAAACATGTTTAAAAAAAAATAAAATTGATTTTCGTGCCTCGTAACGCATGCTGGGGAAGCCGTACGACTTCCTTGGCAATTTTTTTTTGCCTTTCGGATCAACTTCACCAAAATCGACCCAAAGCAATGATTTGATTCTTTTAAATGCACCAAAATGAAATATGAAATTTTCCTTTTTCAATTGTTAATCCTTAAACCAAATCTAGAGAGTTTTTCCTAAAGTTCATTTTAACCCTTTGTTGCAAAATGTAAAGCTTTTGTAATGTTATTTTTAGGGCCCAAAAGAAATTTAGTATTTCCTAGAAGCATGAAGGTAATAATTTCCTTTTTAAGAGAGATTATGAATTCTCCAAGAGTGTTGATCAAACACTAAAGTGCTTAAAAAAACTTGGTACAATGTGAGAATGATGCCATAATGCAACCTTCAAATTCGTTTTCCTCCTTGACCTAACCTGCAAACTGATTAAAACCAAGAACTACAGGGACAACAAACAAGTCAAGAGCTCAAAAGTCAAAAACAAAAAGGCACATGTCAAAAATAACCCAATTTTCACTTTTTACTCCAACCCAATGGCGTAATTCATGGGTGCAGTGGAGTTTAGAAACTCCAGTGGCACAATATTGCATGGCTAATTTCTGAGAGCGGTGCTCTGCAGTGAAATAGAGACCACAATTGCGGCTCTATGTTGCCAGCGGTGCACTTTGGAGTTTGGAGAGCTGGCGACCAAGTTTGAAATTTGAATTTTTTAGGCGGGAAGAGCTCACTGGTGGAGTTTGGAACTTTAAGCGGTCCAATATTACATCGCTTGACATTCAGCGACTGAGTTTCCTGGAACCTGCAAAAAATCACAAAAAACAGAGAATTTCTTGAAAAAACGTGATTAGAACTTGATATTTGCCCTCCTTCTAGTGCGAAAATGTGAACCCCAATCCTTATACATACACAAACATGAGAAACAAACACATAATTAGATTCATATGCAATTAAGAACAAGGATTCCCCATAAAATTCATTAGCAATTCTCAATAATAGGAAAATGAAGAACAAAAGTATGGAAAGTAAATGAAATCCTAATTAAGCATGCAAATCCTCAATCCCATGGGGAATTGGTGCCAATTATGTGTAGAAATTGGCCCTTTCCCAACTCCTATGTAAGCTTTGTGATGTTTTGATGAAGATTTTGTTCCACTTTGGTAGAATTCCTGCATAACCTAGCTAAGAACTTGATAAAAATAGATGAAAATGGATATGCTTGAAGATGAAATTGTGCATAATAAGTTTGCTCAAATTGTGGATGAAGAATGAGAAGGAAAGCCTCTCATTTATAGATGAACTTGAGAGAAGAAGAGGCAAAATGAATGAATGTGGGATCATTCAACATGCAATGACCAAGTGCCACTTGTCAAGATGTGAATGGATGAGGGTTGTGCATATTTTGATGAATGAGCCAATAAATGTTATTAGGTGGATTTTCAAATTTGTGAAATGACTTGTTGAAGAGGGAAAAAATTTGATTTAAATGCCACTTGGCTCAATGCACAAGTACATGTAAGAGGAGAGTGAATGCTTTGTTGGAAGGATAAATTCACTTGGAGGGATCTTCAAACTTGGAGGAATATTCCCCTAAATATGCCATGTTGAGAGAAAATTCCAATTTGATAAATCAATTAAATGCATTTTTATGTGCAAGTGGAAAAATCTAGAGAAATTAAGAGATTGAGATTAAATTAAACAAGATTTAATTAATTTAATGATAGATTAAGTGATGTGACCATTTTATTTAGATTTTTGGATTGAAGTAACTCAAAATGAGAGGAAAATGATTAGATTTAATTAAATAAAGGATTTGTTTTTTTCAATTAAAGATAGATGATGATATTAAACTAAATAAAGTTTAATTTATTTAATTTATTAAGGTGACTTTAGGGATTTAATCAAATAAAATGAATTATTTAATTACATAGAGATGTAGGGTTAATTAAATTAAATTGATTAATTTAATCAATAGGGAAGAATGACTTAATCAGACAAATAATGATTTATTCAATTAAAATATGAAAGGTGATGATAAATTAAGAAGGTGGTTTAGGATGAAACGATGTTAGTAATCAGGATCAAGTGTGTCGGTATATTTTCCATGTTTGCACCAGCTATCTTCTTTACAATCCCAAGTAACACTTGGCATCAATCACCATTATACTATAGGTGAATAATAGTGAACCCTTGTGATATAATAATTAGCTTTGATTATCATTACCCACATAATAGGTTAACTATTGTGCAAACATTATCATATCAAATCTTGGATAGCCCCTAGCAATCTACCTTTGTGAACCAAGTGAAAATCGACTAGTCCAAAAGATAAAATAGTAGCTCTAGACATCCATGATTGCCATGATCTAATGACTACATGCTAATTGTTATCATATCATAACTAGGGTAATCCCTTTAACAATCCACCTCTATAAATCTAGTGAATATTGGCTAATCCCTAGCATTAGCCTAGACATCAATCATTGGCACAATCCAATTATTGCCTGTCACTACTCAAATACCCTAGAGGTTCACACTTTGATGGGTCATACATAACATGATTCACAATACTAATCACGTGACCTAAATAGATATATCACAATCAACAAATTCACTAGCATATACATAGAGAACTCTAAATATGGAGTTGAATTCACAAACAAATAAGGGTTACATGAAACCAACACAAAATGGTCTTTACCCAACATGTACATATAATCAAATATCGACTATAAAGTAGTCAAATCCCTTACTTCATTAAACTTACTATTTAAAAAACACATCATGTATTAAGTTCAAGTTATTAGATTTATTTAACTCATTCATATCCATTTGGTACCCATTTTATCCTCAAACTAAAGATTACGAAGGAGGGAAGTTTAAAAAATATAGGAACAACCCCATACCTTGGATTTATCCCCCATAAACCACCCCCCCCCCCCTAAGGACTTGATATCATAGGGGGATCCTTCACCCAATGACTACCTATGTGCCTACTTCCAAACAAGATCAAAGTCACACACAATTCTCCTATTATAACCTTTCTCCTTCATTTCACATTCTTTCGTATATCATCTTTTTCTCTTTGAAAATAGTCAATTTAACATTTTTATGAGGTCATAGGTGAAGGACTAGGTCTTCCATGCTAGTTTTACCATCAACCTATTATTTTTTCACTCAAGAGAGGGTTTCCATGCCCTATTTATGTCATATATGTCCCCTTTCCCCTCTCCTACATCTTACATGCAATTGAATGCATTAATGGATGGCCATATTACACTCATTTTCCATCCTTTGATTGATTGATATTTCTTTTTATTATATATTATATTTTTTCTCCATGTAAGACCTATGTAAAAATAGGATCATACAAGGGGTCCATGTGACATCAAATCTCTCTAACTATTCAAATATTGTAGCACTTGAAGATTAATATACAAAATGAATTTCTTTGATAACAAATAATGCCTCCATTTTTTCAATGCTTTATTACATAAATATATTGATCATAAATAAATATATCTTCTTAGCATCAACCAATTTATCACTCAAGTAAGCTACATGTCTTCTTTCACAATTTAAAATAGCTTCAATAGTTGCTCCAATTGAATCACAATCAACTTGAAAAAACTCACCAAAATCTAGCAAAACTAACACAATTTAAAACTTAATATGGTAGTCCAATTGAATTCCTTCTTATCATTCCTCGCTATATCAATAATTGGTGAACATAATCTATTGAAATTTATGATATTTTTTTCATAAAAACTTTCCAAATGGTTAAAACTATACTTAAAAATATTTACAAGCATACACTATTCAAGAACTACTTTGACTTTCTTTGAATCTATCTTTAGTCAAACATAAATAATATATCCCATTTATTCCAATTTCTTCCTTCATGAAAGTAAATTTATTTACATTCATTAGCAATTACTCTTCTCTTAATATGCAGATTAGTAATACGATACGTTCAAAGTGTTCTTTTTTACTTTTATCAAAAACGTATTCACCAACCTTTTGGATTGCCTAAAACATACACAATCACATTGAAATAATATATCATGTTATAAATATATACATATATGCATTATTGTATATGTGGAGACACTTGCAAAACATAAGAAGTATGTTTATGAGTGCATTTATGTACATAAAAATATTATTTTAAGTTTTTTCAAATTATGAATATGATTTAAATAAGATTTTCCATAATGTTTTTCATATAAACTATGCATTTTCCATACAATTTATTTATTTACTTCTATATTATTTTACATTTCATGATTAATTGCCTATACATTTTAATCTCTAATATACTATTAGAACCAAATAAATTGATAATTCATTGTCCGAGCCTTTAACTACTAGATATATTTCTATCCGATTATGTTGGGGCCGTAGGAAGAAAATGAGGCCACCACAGAAACTGATGTAATGATAGTAGTACCAAAGATAATGCCCTTCCATAAATACAAAACATAATTCCATAGGCCCACATATCAACCTTCCAACTATTGAATCAGTCTTTTGAAATAAGAAATTCAAGTGCAGAGCCCAAAATTGGAAAGTTTAATATTCCTGTCTCTATCAAGTTGAATAAAGCCCTTGCTGTGGCAGTAAACCATGGCATTAATTTGCTGTCAGAAGAATTTCTGAACAAAATCATGGTTTACTTTTCTGACTACTTTCCAATATCAGGGATACTTTTCTGTGGGTTACAGTTACAATGTATAGCTAAACTATGTGGCTGCCATTTCTCTATTGATTTTATTCATGTCTTGTTTAGCTATTTTTTTCCCATCAA
Source organism: Sequoiadendron giganteum (assembly GCA_007115665.2). NCBI lineage: Eukaryota > Viridiplantae > Streptophyta > Pinopsida > Cupressales > Cupressaceae > Sequoiadendron > Sequoiadendron giganteum. The sequence goes on from CM021105.1 coordinate 416,404,153, forward strand.
CCCTTTTTTAGGCGAAGATTTTACTGCTGTGCATGTTTGTTGTAGAGTAAACTATGGATATGTCAATGACAAATCCTTGATATCAACGTGAATAATAATTCCATTCCTTCTGAAAACATTGGGTATTCCTTTTCAAGGTGGAAACCTTTGTTAACTTTTTAATTATTCCCTTCTTTTCTTCCCCTACGAAAGTTTCTCCTCTTAACAAAATATTGTGTCTGAAATGAGATCTTTGTTTCTTACAGATATTGGGCATTGTGTTTGCTTTCATTTATTGCTTATACTTTTGATTTTCGTTGTAATTCTGGTATGTTATTCTTAATTTCTCATTATCTTTTATTTACTATTTTTCAGTTTATAGTTTTAAGTTTGGAAGGATATTATTATTTAGAGTTGATTTTGGGAGAAGAAATTGTAACTTTTTTAGTTATCTTGAGTTTTTTTCTTCTCACATTTTGTAATTTTTAGAAAAACTGAAATTGCAACATGTAATTAGTCTTCTTTTTTCTTATAAGATTTATTTTGAGTATGTTCAATATCTAAAACAAGATTGGTTCTTTTCATACAATGTGTCTCGCGGTTCTTTAGATCTTTTGGATTGATCTATTTTTTTATTTGATTTATACATAAAACATGTTTGTAGACATCATTTCCATTTAATCTGAGATTAGGATAGCTTTTGTTAAATTGAAATAATTTTGAATCATAACTTTTATTATATGTCTATCTATCCTTAATATTGTTTAGTGGAGTTTTATTTTTTCTTTATCTACTATTCAATGGATGTTTAGTAGTAAAGGTTATACTTATTAAAATTTAGTTTAATCTAGTAGATTCTCTTCCATTAAGAAGGTATGGCATCAATCTTGGCATCTAGTTTAATGAAGGGCTCTTTGTCCACATGTCATTATCTAGTATTACAATTATGGTGTCCTTGCCCATGTTAGATCTCAGTCACATTCTTTGGCAAGAATCTAGGCCTAAATTTTTTGTGGAATTTGTTCTATTTATATAAGAAGGATAGTGGCAAAGGTTGAGGAATTTGTCTTTGTGCTTGCCAATTGCATTTGTTTGAATCTTTTTAAAAGCCTTTTCAACAAATCCATTTTGTGCAAATCCTACAATTATTGTAATCCACAAGAACACATTTTCTTGAAGCATTCTAAAAACTTGATGTGCCTTATCTATGCTTCTATATTTTATACTTAGATTATATTGGAAAATGTGAACTTACCTTGGAGGCCTGTGTGTTGCATATGGTAAACCAATTTGACTACTTTGTGAGGATATACATATCTTCCATATGCTACAATAACCATATTCCATGAGATGTCTCATTCTTCTGTGTGGTCAAACACTTTAGGACTCCCACCAAACTTTTACACTTGACATACATATAAATAAGTTGATTATGGAAGGTTTCATATGCATTAAAAAAAGTATGCAATGTCTCCTTTCATTGGCCCTATCTACATAATAGTGCAAGATTGAGAAGAGTAGTGGATGGAAATGGAATTTTATGATTATAATGGAAACATGATTATGGTAACAAAATAATTCTCAAACCCCTATGTTGAATCCGAAGGGGAAGGGTATTGTCAAGAAAAAAAAATCTAATGGTTGTGCAATATTCTAACATAAGTTTAGATCCCACAAATGATGAAGCGTGGATGGAGGAGAATGAAGGTGATGACTCAGGTGAAGTGCTTTGTATCCTTCCCTTTGATGGCCCAGGGAACAAAAGAAAAGAAAGGCAATTGAGAAGATCTTTTTGAAGAAAGCAAAGAAGGTTATTTCCTTATCGAAGGGATGTAATACCCCTTCGTTTTTCTCTTTGTTTTAGATAGTGTCTTACATTGCTTTGCTTTGTTTTGTGGTCGCTCTTAGACTTTGATATACTTTGATACATGTTTATTATTTGATCGCTATTTATAGAGCGATGTGGATTATATGTTGTGATGTGATGTTACTCTATTTTGATGTTATCATTTGACATGCCTTTGATTAGCATAATGATTATTTGGAATAACATGGTTATTGCACATGAGTAGATTATATATGTTAGAATTGTTAGTTTCATGATAGTGTATTGGTGAAAGGGATGAAATTGCATCACTCGCTTGCGAATGCCCTACGATTCTACGATTTCCTCTTCATGGTGTGTTCTATTATGATGTTTATATACATGTTCTATTTATGCCTTGTTTACAGGATTGCAAGTATAGGACATCAACTCCATTTGGCTTCACAGGTTTGAGCGTGTTGACCCAACGGTTATGTTGATTGAGAGATAGTAGATAGGATTCTTGTGTCAAGCCTTTACCCTAGTCTCAGTGTGTCATTGAGTCTAGTCAGTTTTGCTTGTTAGAAGTTATTTATTTTACTTTGAATTATTATGTTGAAAAGTTTATAAAAGAGAATTTAATGAATTTAATTGTTTAAAGTTGATTATTAGATTAATCTTATTTTAATGTTAGAAGTGGTGAATTAATTAATTTTAATTGGTAAATATTACAATCTTAGGATTATATTATTTATTAATTAATTAAGTTAAATTTGAAAGGGGAAATATCTTGTAATTATTAAATGTTTTTAATTTTAAATTTCTTGAAGATCTTATGCAAATTGGTTGTTAAAGATATTTTGTGAGTTTGAAAATGTATTAGAAGAATTAATGAGGTTGTTGGAAATTTATTCACGGAGAAAAGATTGTGGCTTTGACGGAAGAAGTGAGAAGCTTCTTCATGGAAGAAGCACGAGGATATTTTGGGTCTTGGGAAATAGATTGAAAGGAATTCTTACACTGATTTGCATGTGTTCTGATTTTTTTTGGGAAGAATTGCTGTAGAAAGAAGTTTTGTGTTTTTGAATTTTTAGAAAAATTGTTATTGTGTTCAGGAAATTGTATTATTCTGAAGGAAGCTATTGTCTATCTGAAAAAATTACTTGGATTTGTGGAGGAGGCGCTACTCCAAATTTATAAATTCACAGGCATTGGACTATAGGTTAATTCTTTAATTTTTGTTTAGTTTATATTGAAAAACTTCTAGTTTAGATCTTCTCTGTTAAAGATTGCCTATGCAAACTTTTAAGTTTGAGTTTTGTTTTAAAAATTGTATTTTCCATATATGGAATCCTTTGTAGAATTAAATCCTCTATAAAATAAATTCCTCTGTAGATTGAAATTCTTTGTGGGAACTATAGGAAAATTGTTAATTGGGATTATTTTGAATTTAGAAGAACCCAAAAGAATACAGTTAGGAATTTGGAAATAAAATCCTGGTTAAGAAGAAATCTAATCTTCTGTAGAAATTTTTCTTGTAGGATATAGATCTATAGGCGCCCAGATCTGATCGGGTGTCTCATACTCGATGAGGAGTTGAACCACAGGACCGCAAAAGTGATTGACTCATTTGGATATCCATCCATTATGGATGTGATATCAGTCATCATTCATATCATGGGGGAGTGTTGAGTATATACAATCGCCCTCAACCTATCTGTATATGAGTTGAGTCCCTTGACCCCAATCCCATCTATAGTAAGTATAGAAAAAATTTCTTGTTATTTTTCCTATAGGAATTTTAATGCTCTTGTTTTTAGTTTTATTGTTTGGAAAAAAATGAAAGAAATCTCCGTGTATCTATTTGAAAAAATTGTCTATATAAATTCCTTTGCAAGATGGCTTTCGGTTGTTTTCCGATTTTTTTTTTCCTATAAATGGTTTTTTTGAAAAAAATTTCCCCAATTAAAAATTATTGTTTTGAAATTCCTTAAATATATATACATATATGTGAATATATATAGTATGTATATAAACATAATTACAAATTCTATTGAAAAACCGAATTTCGTTCGTACGGCGAAATCTTATTTAGCGAAGGTTTTAATTTTTGCTTTTATTAAAGGTTTTTGGTGGGGAGTTGTTTCCCCCCTCCCCACCACCTCCTTATTGGTGGAGGGTGCAACTGCTAAAAGACAGCACCCTCCACATAGTGGCAAAGGGAGCTCTGCCTTTGGGTAGCGCAACCCCCACATACCAGCCGCACCAATGGACTTCGATTTTGTTTATGGATATTAATTTTTGAATATATAATATATTATATATATATGCAATATTTTCTTTAATATGGATTTTTTTTAAATATTGGATTATATTGTAATATATTTTATTATATATTAAATATATATATTAGCATATATATACGAATATGTATATACTCAATATATATATATATATATTTAAATATATAATTAATTGATTATAAAAAATATTTGTTTTAAAATCATGGATGCATGCATTAGGTGCACAAATAGATGAATTTGGAAGAAATAGTTTTGAAGTAGAAATTATTATTCTTTTAAAAATAATCGAGGAATTGAAGTTTAGATAAATTAGTTTTTTCTTTCCCTATTTGAAGAATAAGGGCTTTTAATTTAATTAGTAAATTGGGCAATTTATAATATTGTTTTCCACTAAATGAGAATGGATTTAAGAAATGTAAATGTTAGTTTTATTTATGTCTTGATTGCCCTTTTGTATCTATTTTTTTCTAGTTACATTATGCGAGGGGGTGAATTGGTAAAGTGTTAGTCAATAATCTGTAAGTCTTCTAGAAGGATCTTTAGATGATGGGGGTTGTTGTATTGTATTGTCAATCCGTTTTAATTCCCTTGGGTAGTGCATGGAGTGGTTTAAATGATTTACCCAGTTTCCATGAACAAAGATTTGTGCCTCCTAATTTGGAGTGGATTTGTCATGTGTTACCTCCTTTGTTTGGAGTGGATTAGGTTTTGTGTTGCCTCCTATGTTTGGAGTGGATTTTGTTACGTGTTGCCTCCTATGTATGGAGTGGGCTATTTTAGCTAGTTTTTTGTGCACTATGGTACCTTTGGTGGCTGGTTTGGTTTTTTGTGTTGTCAAGTAGAAGAGTGACTTCTGTTAGGGGCCAGATCCCTAAAGAGGTAAACTGGGTAACCTTCAGAGGTAGTTAATCAAGTGAAAATTTAATTAAAGTATTTAGGGGATTGTGTAGTATTTCATATTAAATAAGATAAGTTACCTCACTCATGGACTCAAGTGCTCATTTGGGCTTGGGATGAGTGGGAGGACTTGGAATGGCATGATCAATATCATGTCTTCTCGAAAGATATTCGATTATGCTTTGGACTGCATGTGGGGCCAAGAGTCGTGAGAGGCTACCAAGATATCCCAAGATGGCGGTTGGGCCCTAGGAAGACCTACCAGGATATCCCATGCAACATTATGATGACACTCTTCCTACGATAATAGTTGGTATGTTGATTTATGTGTATGGTTCAGTTGACATACTTAATTATTGTAACACTGGAAGCAATGTAACCCATGTTTAGTGTTGTAGTGTTGTACTTGTGTTTGTTTGAGTTAGTATGTGTCAGCCTGTGTCTAGAGGTAGTAGGTTTGGTCTTGTATCCTTGTTACTATCTCATAGTACAGGGGGTGGGCCTTTGGGTACCACTTGGTTGGGAGGAACGTGCACCCTACACCATTGGGTCCCCTTTTACTTCAGATCATGATGATGAGATTTCCAGTTGGAGAGCTCATGGATTCCAGCTTGTTATTTCATGCTTTGTAATTGTTATAGATGGCTCTTATATTTTATTACCCCCCAGTTGTATTCGAGAAGGTCTCTTGTATTATGTAATACATTTGTATGAACTACCTCATTCTGGGAATGAGTGATGTAAATCTTATTTGATGAATTAATGTTATATTGGAATCTTGATGTATATCTTATCTTGTGATGTAATTTCATGTTTGGAATGTATGAACATTTATTTCTTAAGTAGTTAATCTTGCTATGGATGTATTTATATTTTATGTATGGGTTTCAAATGTAATCTTAGTCTCGTGCCTTAGAGGAGGTTGGTGATAGATACATAACCTTTCATGTTATAATGTACTTTTAAATAAATACAAAATTATGCGCTTTCGTAGATATTGCAACTTCCTCTAGGGTTACATGGTGGGGCATTACACGAAGGGGTCTCAAACAAGGGAGGAGGAGGAAGGATTCAAAGTGAAAAAGAAGGGTAAACAAATCTCCAAGTCTTCTGGGGAAGTGATTGGAAAAGTCAGGGAGAAAGTGGAAGATAGGATGACCACGGTCTAGACCTTGAAGAAAGGCCCTTCTAAGGGGAACACTGATGCTACTAATATCCCTCCTCTATTGGAATATTTTTCTTACCTACATGCTAACAAAGAAGAAGTCTATGATTTCTTAGGGTTGGCTAGGGATGGAGTATTGAATCAATTCAAATTGGCCAAGTGGTTCTTTTTAGAGATTAATAAAACCAATGCCAAATTCTGAGGTCTACAAGAAAAATTTTCTAATGAGGAGTGGGTCCAATCTAGGATTTTAAATAGGGAGATGCAAAATAGGTTGGATGATGTTGAGTAAAATATCAATGTTTTAATGAATTATTATGAGCCTCGTGCTTGATATGGAAAATAAAATCTAGGAGATTAATTCCAATCTCGAGAATATCCTTAAGATAAGTTACTGGTCAATTAAGAATAGTGTCGAAGGATTGAGGATACTCATGAAGAAGCTCAAGGAGCTAAGGGAGGAACATATTAGTAGAGAAACCCTTGAGGTTAGCAAAAATAAAGAGCAAGTTATAAAAGAAAAAGGGAAGAAACAAGTTTCAAATGACATGAAGGGACCTAGTTCTAGAACTCATGGAAGCAAAAAGAAATCCTTTGAGGAGGAGAAGAGTGAGCTGTTGGACTTGGACAATCTACATAATAATTTCTACAACCAAGAGTTAGAGGTATATGATACCCTGAAAATATTAAGTAGTCCTAGTGTTGGTTGCTTTTATTTTTGTTAGTTGTTGTTGGGTTGTTGGTTGGTTGTATCTTTCTTTTTTTTCAACGTTTTTATGTATAGGGTTTTGAGTCCCTACAAAACCTATTTTCTTGCTAATCAAAAACAATATAATTCTCTTAGTGCATATTATAGTTGCAAACCATGTAAATTTATTGTGAAATTTGATTAATGTATTTTTATGTGAAGTTTCATTTATATAATTGAACTCCTTTGGTAAATTCTTCACTTCTCTTATATTCTACAATAACTCTTAAATATTTAGAAAAAATATTGCACAAGAAAAATGTCTCTTTGACTAATTAAATTGATAAATCGAATAAAAGTTTTATAGAAGAATATATCCATACAATACCATTGAAGTCTACCAAGGAAGACCATTCATTTGAAAAATAGTAAACCATGTAACAAAAATATATCATGTCCTAGAAAACCATAGTTTATTATATTTATTTGATGATGTTAAGACTATAGTTAATTCCAAGCCAACATAAGGTTTCATGTTTAACCATTTTAAATTAAAAATAATATTTTATGATGAATGAAAAAAACATTCCTCACAAATCATCTTTATGCCTTCCTAAATGTTTTACATGTGCTTCACCACATTATAGTCTCGCTCACCATGTTTAATGAAAATACAAAACAAATATATTGTTTTATTTGAACACACAAGATCAATGTATCTTCTAATGAAGAGATCCAATATTTTCACATAGCTTATATTTCTAATTAAATTAGGACACCATGAACATCACAAGCTAGTAGAGTGGAACATGATTTAAAGATGTGGCGTAGATAGTTATTTTTAATAAGAAATAGTAGAATTATAGTTAAAAGAAAATGAAGAAAGAAGAGTAAAAGCTACATAGTTTAATCACGAGTAGAATAGAAGTTATAGTCACTCAAATGTATAGTATTTTGTATTAATATTATATTCCATGGGACATTATTACGTTGTATTCTTAGAATAATAAATAGTGAACCAAATTATTTATTTTTCAATAGAAAACATCTCTTTCCTTTCACATGGAATAATGTTATAAATGGGTCTACCAATCAAAGGTCTTGATACACACCACTTTTTTGTATAATTCATTTTTAATATATAATAATTAGATATAAATTTATTGTTAGATTTTTTTTTTAGAGAATGTTGTATCCATATTAAGAGGCACAATGTTGAGTCTAATTAATTAAATATTTTTTACATCACCTAGCAATTGTTAAGGAGATGAAGTGTAGAGTCTATGTAAGCTAGTGTTTTTTATAAAAGGATAAAAAAAGAGGCTTTGAAGGGATAAAAAGTGAAAAACAAAAAATAGAATGTTAGCTAAACATGGCTAAAAAGTGGAAAAACCAACAAAACAAAATCACCAATAAAACACAAAAAGGTAAAAGCACAAAGCTATGTGACATTTTTCGACAAAAAATAGCTCGGAGTGAAATAATTTCATCCTAAACTATTTCAAGAGAAATAGTTTCACTTGAAACCATGTAGCATCTATGTGGCATATAAATTTTCAGATAAAAATGTTTTGATCAAAACCATAAAATTAAAAAAATCAATTAAAATTTTAAAATGAGGTTTGATTTATGTGTAAGGTTTCCAGTGAAACCCTTTTGGTCGAGAGGGTTTCAAACATAACCCTTTCAATTGAAATGGTCTATTTGACTATCTATGTGAATAAAAAAAATCAATTTCAACTCTAGATTTCTCCAACTTAGGTTACTTTAATGAAAATATGAAAAATACTCTTTTGTAGTGCTTGGAGTCTAGACTCCTTTATTTATTTATTTTTATTATGATATTTTTAAAATTTATTGTAAGTAGGTTTTTATGATCAAACATGAAACTACTTAGAAAATTTAAATACATATTAAATAAAATTTAATTATTTTTTAAAATATACGGTACACTAGAGGAAAGAATCGTCTCCAAGCGGGTATTTTTCTTATCATAAAAAATTAGACAAAAGTTGACATGAAAACTATGACATTTTGATTAAGTTTGACTTTAAAAGTTTTAAAAAATAAATATTCATCAATTTTTTTACATGCATAATATTTTCAAGTATTTTATATGGAGAAAAAAAATCTCTCTTTTTGTGACATCCCATTGACCTCACTTTAAAAAAAATAGCAATTAAATTCTTCTCTTAACTTTATAAAAATTATATATCCAACTAATTATTTTTTAAAATTAAAAATTATAAACATAGACTACATTTAGAGTTTTATATTTCATTAGTTTACATCATTTCAAAATTCAAAACATAAATACCACTTTTTGTGTTGGCCATTTCCTTTACAAAAGTGTAACACATATCTATATTTTTTCCCTAACCACAACATAAACTATAGAATACTCAAGATTGTAACTTCAATCTCTTTTTGGAAGAATCTATCATGTAGATCATTGAAGTCCATGAATTCCTACTTTCCTCATCTCGCATTTTTCTTTTCTTATTTATTGTTCTAGAACTCAAACCCACTATGGATTCCTTCATAGACATAGTTGTAGTTATCCTTTCCTCGGCTTCTCTTTTAACTTCTATCTCAAGATCTTCGAACCAAAATTACTTTTCATAATGGTACTTTTACTATCCTTAATAACTTTGATCTACTATTCATTTTTTTAATTCTAGATTTTTTCTCTACTAAGCCCAATTGGAAGGATAATTCAAGATTACTTATTATTTCCTTCAAATTTATTCCATATGAAATCAACTTTCTCACATTAGGTAAATCCTTCCATAGTTGAAAAATATGTTCATCCACAACCTTGGTAGTTTGTATATTACTAAAGGATTAGTTTCTAAACATAGAGAATTTAACATTAATCATATTAATTTCTATAAAATATAATTTAGAGAATTTTCAATCTAAATGGACTTAAAAAGGACGAGCTCTAGTCTTTGGTGTATGGGGTGCCAAATTATTTCTTAAAATCTTAAATAAATTTCTCTAAACAAGATAAAAAATAGAGAGGTAAGGAAATGTTATTTAAATGTCTAGAGTTATTTAGAACCACAAAATGATAGGAATACATAGATTTAAACTTACCTTTCAAAGTGATATATTGTATAAGGAAAAGAGAAACCATATCATTGGGATATTTTAACAAGATATGAGCATAACCAAAGTGAATATTTTGAATCCCTTATCTCAACTTAGGAAAGAGATAGATGGCCTCATCACCAAATCTATAATCCTTAAAAAATAGAGACCTAGTGGCCATAAGCCTTATAACTTCTAGAATGAAATCTTCAATAACTAAAAAAGTTGGCCCATGCTTAGAAACCCTTCCATATCACTAACCTTTATCAAAATCAATAGCAATTGAAGTGGCATACCCTTAAATTTGTCAATATAAGGAGCTAGAACCCCACTAACCATAATTTTCAAAAGTCTAATATTCAATTAGAGATGGTCACAATCCAAGGATTTGATATAGTTCTTATCTCCACCTATATTCACATGTAATAAAGATTCCAACAAACCATAATCCATAAAATTTATGCATTACTCTTTCTAGCTCACAAAGGATGAAATAAATTAGAATGCTTCTTGAGGAAAATTATCATGTTGTGGGACCAAAATATGACTTGATTAAAGTGAATCATATATGTGTAACACCATAATCAATTCATCATCCCTTGAATAATAATAACTAAATATTTTTTGTCAATATTTTAAATTTATCCCCAACTTCCAATATGATTTCCCTTAGAGGTATACACCAAGGGGACTAAAATATGGAAAAAATCAATTGGTAAGGTCTTTAAAATCCTTTCCCACCATATTCTTAAGGTCTAATGGTAATGCTTCCTTCTACCCCATTGAGAGATACATTAATTTATCCCATTAATGGTCCTTATGACACATGCAACTTAAGTAGAATGAATATCACCCTAATTAATTAACTCCAAGGTCTTGTGTGCCAATTCATGACAATATTACACAGGCTTAGTGATATATGTGATTTTTTTGTTGAAGGGGTTTAAGCTCAATAATTCATACATCTAGATGGTTAAATAATATATCCAACCTTATTCTTACTTTTGAAAGATCTAATGAATTAAAAATAACCTATAATATAGTGAACAATATTTAATTTTACCTCAAATACCATAAATGTGAGATTCTAAGGGATTTGATATAAATTTTCAAGTTAAATGTATGAAACCACTAAATTGCATGCATATATTTCATATACTATCCCCACTTTAAAGTAGTTAATAATATTTCACCAAATAATTCAAATTAAAGATAATAGGCACAAGACACGTCACCATCAATGGAGAGAACATTTAGATGTAGGCATGATCCTTGTATTAATCTACAATGGGTGAATTGCAACTTCCAATAAGATTTCCTACACTAAAAATTTGATTCCTTAGCTTCTTACAAACAATACAATCTCATATTATGTTTTTAAATATTACAATATATACCCATCATGGTTTCCTAACACTACATTTACAAGAACTAAATTTGATCTTAAATTGACCCCTAGACCCAAAATTCACAAGTTACATTTATTTCAAAACTCAAGACTCAAAATAAATTATATATTTTATTAACCAAGCCTAAGAAAATAATTACAATAGAATACACTCAATAAAGGAGTGATTTATTACACCATTAAAATAATGTAAATGAGAAAGAAGAGAAACAAAGTGGATGCCTATCCCCTTGATAACCCTACTTTCCTCTAGAATAAATCCTATAAATCCACAAGCCCAAGATCAATACTTCCAATATCTATCCAAGGAGAGAACATATTTGATGTAGCATGATAGCCCCTGTATTTTTAATTCATCTCTTTTGGTGGTTTTTTCCTCCTCTCATTGTACTATCAAGCATAGATAAGGCCATTGAAATATTAAAAATGCAATCTCCTTAGATTTGTTAGTGATCATGAACAATCCATTCATAACCTCACCAAATCATGTATCCCAACATGTAATGAAAGAACACAGATTAAATATAATGAATATAAAAGCTTTAAAATTATTGTAGGGCATGTATGATAATGGTTACCACTGACTAAGTATGATTTTTTAGCATAATCTTGTCAAAGAACTAGAGTTTAGAATACCAACATGATTCATGCTTGGAGTATCAATAATTTGAGAAGTTTGATTCGATTGAGTGATTTTAACTATTTAATCATACCTAAAGGATCCATACTAAAATAAAATTAACCCTAAAACCAAAGTAAAAAATAGTGTAGGGTTCTAGGGTTCAAGGATTGGGAGTACCCCTTAATAAGTATGCAACTAATTGTATGTTTAAAATCACACTATTGTCAAATAATATAATGTACTATAGTTTAGGATTGAACATTGAGGAAATTATAGAATAAGTAGTCGAGTAATCATGCACCCAAAATCATGATCCAGATAAAGGAGATATTATAAAGTAGTCAAAAAATCAAACTTTGGAAACATCTTTAAATGGATACTCGAACATGAGGATGACAAAGAAATTGAATCTAAAAATAAATGAAATAAAACTAGTTATGAAATTCAAATATTGGAGTAAATAGTAAACATGTCCCCAAATGGGAGGATGGCCAAAAATCTATCTCCAAAAATAATTAAATTCTAAGGGCGGGAATCAATATTTAGGGGGTTTAAAAGAGTTCATCCCAAAATGGTATTGTAGACACATCCAATTGACCATATTCATTACCTAGCTATTTCATCTATAATTGATTGAATAAAACCCTAATTATTCAATTAATTATCAAATTTTCATCCCCTTATTAATTAGTAAAACCACTATTCACCACATTTATTTCTAGCCTAAATCACTTATCACCCTTCTTCTATAGTCTTCCTTAGATAAATAAATCCAAATATTTATTTATCTAAATCCTCCTATTCTCATCCCTCAAGGGTACTCCAAAGTATCTCTTACATCTTTTCCACTCAATCTTTTGAAGGATACTCCCCACCCTTGATTTTATCATCAATCCCTCTCCCTCCATCTCTTACAACCAAATTAGGATAGTTGTCTTCCTCTCATATTCCTATGGTCCTCGACTATTATGAAAAATTGATCTCATATTTTAATCCTAATAATCCATTGACCTCTCCAAAAATCTATAAATTTGAGATAATCCTAAGACAATATAAAATTTATTCAAATGACCCACAAGGGTTGGTTCTCTCCTTGTGTGTATGAATTTCTCTATTATGATTGGTTATTCTTTTCATAGACCCACCAAGCCTAGGCCAAGGACTTGTGAGAATAAGGAAAACCTTTTGTTTGCAAGTCAAGTCATTTAAGGTTACCTTGTTACCATAGTCTCTATACTATTGTGCATTGTCTCCTTTACTCTATCAAAACTTAGGATTTGTCTCCACATAGCAGCATAACTTACTTCTCTATACATTTGATCCTACTTTCCCTCTATCTCTACTAACTCACTTCATCATTTTTACCATGACCATTCTATTCTAGGGCTTCAATTTATTTTCCCTTTTCCCTCTATTTACCCATCCTACCCATCCCCCCATACCACCCTTGTTTCTCTCAGTTTGTACTATGGCACAAATAAATTTTTTACCATGTAGTCCACCTTTCATATCCTACATCCATCAAATCACACTTTTCATAAAAAAATTTACATTACATTAATTTTTATTAACATTAACTTTCCCATAGAATCATTTGTATTTCACATTACATTTCATATTTCACATTTTTCATTTGCATTACATCTTTCACAAATTTACACTCACATTTTTCATACAATCATATCTTCAAAATCATATCACCTACATCCACATTTTTTATAAAAGCATAAATGTAACATCATTTAAACATACATACATCATCCATAAAATAATTTTCATTATATTTCCCATAAAATTATTCACAGAAAAAACATTTGCATTATATTTCCTATAAAATAATTTATATTTCCCATACAATCATTTGCATTTCACATTACATTTCATCTTTCATCACATTCACATTTCCCATACAATTATTTGTATTTTACATTACATTTTATGTTCTATCACATTCACATCACTTCCCATACAATAATTTGAATTTTACATTACATTTCATCTTTCATCGCATTCACATTTCCCATACAATAATTTATATTTTAAAATTTCCATTTTATCATTACATCTTTACACATTTACACTCACATTTTTCATACAATCATATTTATAAATCCATATCATCTACATCCAAATTTTCCATAAAATCATAAACAACAACATTAAACCACACATATATCATACATACAACAAACTATCAAAACATACACAAATAAAACCATTCATAAATAACATCATATGAAATCATCATATATAAATATTAGTTTCATGATACAAAGTGTCATATGCCATGTACATATACATACATATATATGTGTGTGTGTGTAAAAATGGGCTCTAATAAATATAAAACTAGAATCTTTTAGGTATGTGTATATGTAAAATAAATCCTCTCTAACTAGTCTTCCTAGCCTCAAAGGGTGTAGGAGAACCCATCCTTGCTCCTCATGATCCTAATGGACGTGGATAGTATGGAGGTGGTGGTCCCATGCTCACTAAAGCCAACGATTATGGTAACTATGATTTTCCCAGTTAAATCCTCTCAACATAGCTAGGAGCCCTTTGCTCTACTAGAACAACTAGCTGATATAGTGTGCAATAGTATTGGGCCTCCCACACTTCTCAAGCCATATCTCTCTAATCCTAAAGCATATTTGTAAAGGCTTTGGAAAACCTCTAAAATATAAGAATCATCTTGGCTATATCTCACTCTTTCCTAAGTTGAACTACATATTCCTTTTCCTACTACTAGGTCAGCCCACAATACTTTGTTCCACTTTTTGGCCAAAGTAGGACATTGAAATCAACAATTTTCACCAAATTTTCACTTGATGAAACCTATAGAAACTAAACCATTAAAAATCTAGAGATGATGTGAACTAGTTATTTATGAGGATTTGTGTGTAGATTCTCTCTCTCTCTCTCTCTCTCTCCCTCTCTCTCTCTCTCTCTCTATACATATATATATATATATATATATATATATATATATAGAAATAAATTATGATTTTCTTATGTAACTTTTAATAACTTATTTTTTACAATAAACATTTTAAAATAATGACGTTTATGTCATCACACATAATTTTTTTTATTGAAAGGATAAATTTATAATTTTAAAATTCTAGATGTGTAACATCAATATCTAGTGCATGGATATTTTTCATAATTTTTTGTTACATATATATTTTTTAAATTAATTTTCAAGTTAGAGTAATTATAAGATGAACGTAGGTGTATGTCATCACACATAACTTGTTTTGTATGTATTAAAATTATTTTTATTTTTTTTTGGCTCAAACAAGAACATCAATACCTAGTGCACACATTTTTTTTAGAATTTATTTCTCTATTTTTCTATTTTTCCGCATGTGTGAAACAAATACCGTGATGTTTGGTGAAAAACCTACATTCAAAAGAGATAAAATGTAAATATAATAATACAATTAAAAATATTAAAATTTATACTTTTTGAAAAGCTTATAATAATAGCTACATACTTACAAAACATAATTTCTAAATGACTTTATTTGATCCCTCAAAAGGTAAATAAAAAGTGGTTTTTTGTTAGTATTTTGATAAGTGCAAAGGATACTCCATTGTGGGCAAAATTTAAGAATAGAGGGGTTTGATCTAAGGAGGCCTTATCTAAACCTTTTTAATTAAGGCTTAAATCATTAATTTCTAAAAAAATATGTTTTCAGGTAAATATTAGGATGTCCCAAGTTTGGGAGCCTACTATAATGCATGGGTTGCATCTCTCAATACCTTAACTCATTCTAACTATCCATCACCTCTATCATTTCCCTCATCCAATAATTTATGAGTCTAGCTACCTCTTATCGAGCCTGATCTCTCTCTCTATGCAAAACTAACCCTACTTTGACATCACTAATTCTAGTCAAATTTGCACATTGCCCTCATCATCCCTATCATCCCCTCCTACCTCGGGCCTGTCATCATCTCCAATATCCATATCCTCTCCCTCTTATTGTACCATCCCCTCAGCCATCACCTCCTTTGCAACAAGATCCTCTCACTCCTCTCTATCATACTCATCAATCCCCATCATCCTCTCTAGTTTCCATGTGGTCAATTAGTATAGTCAACCGAATAGGCCTATGTGTGGCCCACCATGCATCATAGTCTATTGTGGTATTTAAATCACTCACATAATATCACAATACCTATGTATTTATATAAGTATCCATCCAATCCTATCGTGCTACATTTTCCTCCATCACTACTCTCCATACTTCCATATTGCAAACCACTGACGAGAATATCACCTCCTATGTCGACATTATTTGTGGTAACCCAAATTATCAGAGTACTCATCCTAGGAATTATCTCTCCATAATAAAGAATTTATGACTTACTACAAATACAGCCCTTGAACATGTACCAACTATTGATCATCATCCCACTCCTCACACTCTCTCCATGGCCTCCATATGAATGAATTCATATCATCAAAAACTATTTTCCGATATGCCAAATCCACTAACTATTGATGTTGTAACACTAATACATAATGATTCATATAGGCCATTCCCCTACCTCTCATCATGTCAATCACTGGTCGTACCACTACCATGTTCTCAAAATCCCAAACATACGACAATGTCACACCATAGCCTAGACTCTGCCCATCCTTGTACACTAACTAATGCATATCTCGGTATAGTTCTTCTAGTACGCAAGGTCCCCATACATATATATTGTCGACTTTGATAACATATTATCTAGTACCATGACCTATCCTATCATGAATCCATGTGCCCTTTGTTCATCTACTAAAACCCCTATAATCAACCCTACCACATATAAAAATAACATTGATAGTCCATCTCTCCTAGAATCTAAGTCCATCAACATTCCTTGAACTAGAAAGTCAATCTCACCCATCAAAAGGTGAAAGCTACTCATCTCACTATGTCACCACTCTACCAACATGGTCACCATCACTTAGTGTGTACAATATTAGGCATCCTAACTACCTCAAATAACCCCAATACTCTTAGCCACTCTTCATCCATCGACTCCAAGTAGTATTGTAGCTTTGTCATCACAACCCATCATTGTGTTGTGAGTATGGATGTATTTGGTGGTGTTGTCATTAATGTTTTCATTGATGTCAACACTGTACAGGTTGAGTAAGTTGTGTATTTGCCAAGTGCTTTTGAGAAAATTTGAGAAATAATGAAAGTTATGTTGGAGTGTGTTTTTAGCGTGCCATGGTATTGTGGTCCTCATTTTTTTTTGTTGATCCTATGCCTATGTGGATCTGTAGGTGTGTTCATAAGCTTAAATGGATCGTATATTCTAAGTTTCAGCTTCTGGTTTGATGGAGAGTAAAAGTTATGTTCACCGGTGTGTGAACTGGTTTGTTAGAGTTATCTGGTTGTGGATTGGGAGAAATGTTTTGGCTCTGCAGTCTTCTGATATTTGATTTCAGATATGGGAGAATACTCTTTCTTATGGTTTTTTTGTTCTGATTTTGTTTCTTATGGTTTGGTAGTTTGGAAGACTTGCTCTAGAGCTCTTGTGTTTTTGTTGGTTGTCCCGGTTGAACTCGTGAAGTGTTCTCTATGAATGAAGGTTGTTGAAGTTGTTGCAGATATATCCAAGTTGTTCTCAAAGATGGTAAAATGACTGGTGAAGCATGTTGATCAATCCACATATGATTATCTTGTTGGTGATGTGTGTACTTCAAATATCATCAATGTTCTCATTAGGTTTGGCTGACCTGGTGTTTACATGTTACATTATGCTTTTTCATCGATTTGATAAACCATGTGTGTGATCCAAGATGGTGTTTGGGTCCTAAATTAAATATGTAATTTGGTCCTCTCACATTCTTATCCACCACAGGAATTTTGAGTAGCCGACCTTGGTGAATGTTTCTAAGGTTGAAGATGGTATAAAAATGAATCAAGTTGTAGTGAATTTATTATCCATCCATCATTCGATTCGAGCAAGAGAAGAGTGTGTGAACAAGTGTGAAAAGTAGAGTGTGGAAGAGATAAGTGTGGAAATAGTACTTTATTGTATTTATAATCTTTTGATCAAGTTGTGAAGTGTGTGGAACTCCTAGTGGTGGATCTTTATCTATTTCTTTATATTTTTTTTGTAGGCAGTGAGCCTTTCTTTTTGGATAGTGAGTCCTAAGGTAGTGAGCCCTTAATCTGGGTAGTGAGCCTTTGTATTCGGGCAGTGAGCCCTCTGGTAGTGAGCCTGTGTATTCGATATTGCATTACTACTACATTTTTAGTTAATCCTCACCGTGGTTTTTCCCTCATTAGGTTTTCCATGTAAATTTGGTGTCTCTAGTGTTGTGTTTATGTTATTTTCATTTCATGTTCACACTTAATAACATATTGAAGATAAAGTAGAATTTATTAAGTTAAGAAGAAAATAATTTGATACAATTGATTCATCCCCCCTCTTAGTTGTCTTGCACATTTCAAAAATTGGTATCAGAGCTCTGGTTCCTTGGTGAAAATATTAATCGCTTGAGGTAGATTAGATGGCGCACAAGTTGTAGCTTCCTATGTTTGATGGAGCTGATTACAGTGAATAGAAAGAACATATGACAAGTTATTTGATTTCTCTTAGTTTTAATACCTAGAAAGTTGTGGAGACAAAGTATGTGATTCCAGCAGTCGAACCTTCCTCTATTGATGAGGTTGTAGTTTTTGAAGAGAATGAAAGGGCAAGGTTTTCTACTTTTAGTGCTTTATCAAAAATGAAAGAGTGAAAGTTATTTCTCTAGCTATATAAAATGAAGTATGGACAAAATCGAAAGACATTTAAGAAGGAAATGAGAGAGTAAAGTTTTCAAGGAAACTAACTTCTAAGCATAAATTTGAGAATCTAAGAATGGAAGATGGAGAAGACATTGCAAGCTATTATCAGAGAGTTGAAACTATAGCAACTGAAATCAAGAATCAAGGTGGTACCATGATGGATGAAGATATAATTGTGAAGATCTTGATGAACTTACCAGAAAATTATAATGACAAAGTATTTTCTCTTGAAGAACAATATGATCCAAAGGCATTTACTAAGGAGCGTCTATTTTGTGTCTTGACTGCATTAGAGATGAGAAAATTTGCAAGAGATAAGGAGACGACTAAAAAATCCTTTAAAGCAATGAAGATAGGAGATGATGATGATGATGATGATGATACAAAAGATCTGGAAGCAAATTTCACAAGGAGATTGAAGAAAGGTACCGGTAAATACAAAGGTAAGTTGCCTTTTAAGTGTTTTAGTTGTGGAAATATTGGTCATTATGCATCAAGATGTCCTAATAGAGCTACACAAAAGAAGAATAAGGATGGTAATATCAATAGTTACAAGGATAAGAAGGATAGGAAGTTCAAGAAGTTGTATTATGTCAAAGAAGATGTAGGAATTTTTGATGATGAATCTGACCTTGAGGAAGATAAAGATGAATGTTTGTTTCTAGCCCTAGAAAATAAATGTGGAAAGGAATCTGGTCCGGAGAACAAGAAGGATGAAACAAAAGGTACTCTGGTGACTACTATTCATGTTGGATGGGATGACGACTTTTGGGTAATTGAAAATGGATGTTCAAATCATATGACTAGAGATAAGAGTAAGTTTACTAAACTTGAGAAGTATGATGGAGGCATAGTCATGTTTGCAGATGATTCTAGTGCTAAGATTGTTGGCAAAGGAACAACTAGCTTTGACGAAAAACATAATACTGATGATTTTTATTATGTAAATGGTTTAAGGCATAATCTCTTAAGTGCTGGATAAATGTGCAACAAAGGTTCCAAGCTTGTGTTTCAGGATAACACTTATGAGATCAGAAAAGGTTTCGGAACTGTGGTTGCAACTAGAAGAAGAACTCATGGAAACATCTATCAACTTAAAGGTGGTGATGGTCAATGTTTTTTTTCTCAGATTAGTGAGAGTTGGCTCTAGCACCGAAGAATGGGACATGTTAATTTTGATAATCTAGTTAGGATCAGTTCTAGAGAAGTTGTGAGAGATTTGCCTAGAATCACAAAACCTTCAAATTCAATTTGAAAAAGTTGTCAGATGGGAAGATAGACAAGAACTATTTTTAAAGGAAAAGATCAATCTTCTATCAAAATGCTAGAATTAATCCATACAGATCTCTATGGTCCTACAAGAATAGGAAGCTTGAATGGTGACAGGTGTTTTATGATTTTAATTGATGATTACTCTAGGATGACATGGGTTACATTTCTTAGATAAAAGACTCAGGCTCTTGATATATTAAAGGTGTTTAAGGAAAAAATAGAAAATGAAGAAAATATAAGAATTGAATGCTTAAGATCTAATAGAGGTGGAGAGTTTACATCTGGTGAGTTCAATGCATTCTGTAAAGAGCATGGCATAAAAAGACATTATTCTGCCCCTAGAACCCCATAGCAGAATGGAGTTGTAGAGAAAAAGAACTAGACTGTGCAAGAGGACACTAACACCATGATGAAATAATCAAATGTTCCTGATGTGTATTGGAGATAATATATTCACACAATTGTTTACATTCTTAACAGAGTTCAAATAAGAGGTAATAGAACTAAGACTCCTTATGAGTTATGGAATAATGAAAGTTGAGTAAGTTGTGTATTTGCCAAGTGCTTTTGAGAAAAATTAAGAAATAATGAAAGTTGTGTTGGAGTGTGTTCTAAGCGAGCTCTGGTATTGTGGTCCACATTTTTTTTGTATTGATCCTATGCCTATGTGGATTTGTAGGTGTGTTCATAAGCTTAAATGGATTGTATATTCTGAGTTTCAGCTTTTGGTTCGATAGAGAGTAAAAGTTATGTTCATTGGTGTGTGAACTAGTTTGTTAGAGTTATCTGGTTGTGGACAAGGAGAAATGTTTTGGCTCCGTAGTCTTTTGATATTTGGTTTGAGATCTTGCGGATCTAGGAGATTACTCTTTTTGATGGTTTCTATGTTCTAAGTTTTTTTCTTGTGGTTTGGCACTCTGGAAGACTTGCTCCAAAGCTCTTGTGTTTTTTTTGGTTGTTCTGGTTGAACTGGTGAAGAGTTCTCTTTGAATGAAGGTTGTTGAAGTTGTTGTGGATATATCTGAGTTGTTCTCAGAGATGGTAAAATGATTGGTGAAGTGTGTTGAGCAATCCATGTATGATTATCTTGTTGGTGATGTGTATACTTCAAAGATAATCGGTGTTCTCATTAGGTTTGGTTGACCTGGTGTTTACACGTTACATTATGCTTTTGCATTGATTTGATAAAGCATGTGCATGATCCAAGATGGTGTTTGGGTCCTAAATTAAATATGTAATTTAGTCCTCTCACATTCTTATCCATTGCGAGAATGTTGAGTAGCCGACCTATTTTGAATTTGTATATGCAATTCTATAGCCGAAATTGGTGAATGTTTCTAAGGTTGAATATAGTATAAAAGTGAATCAAGTTGTAACCAATTGATTATCCATCCATCATTCGATTTGAGAAAGAGAAGAGTGTGCAAATGAGTGTGAAAATCAGAGTGTGGAAGAGTGAAGTGTGGTAACAGTAATTTATTGTACATATTTATAATCTTCTAATCAAGTTGCAAAGTGTGTGGAACTCCTAGTGGTGGATCTTTATCTATTTCTTTGTATTTTTTCAGTAGGTAGTGAGCCTCTCTTTTTGGAAAGTGAGTCCTAAGGTTGTGTTCCCTTAATCTGGGTAGTGAGCCCTCTGGTAGTGAGCTTGTGTATCTAGTATTGCATTACTAATATATTGTGAGTTAATCCTCATCATGGTTTTTCCCTCATTGGGTTTTCCACGTAAATCTAGTGTCTCTGGTGTTGTGTTTATGTTATTTTCATTTCATGTTCACACTTAATAACATATTGAAGATAAAGTGGAATTGATTAAGTTAAGAGGAAAAGAATTTGATGCAACTGATTCACCCCCACCTCAATTGTCTTGTGCATTTCAACACATTAATCCTATAAATGGACTAGGGGAAATGATTCCTACATGAATCAACCTCTCACCATCAATAATCCCATCATATTACAAATGTACACATGTGAAAAAATAGGTGCGCATATCCCTAACCTAGGTGCCCATGTGCAAAACATAGGTGCATGTATCCCTAACCTAAGTGCCCATCTTGTAAACCTAGGTGCCCAAAAAATCTAATCACACCAAAAATTGAAATATAGGTGCCAAATATTGACACAAAGATGCCTATTCCAAACATAGGAACCCTAACTGAAAACATGGGTTCTAAAAAATGTAACACAGTTACCCAAACCCTAAACCTAGGTTCCAGAAAACCATGCATAGGTACCAAAACTTGGAACATATGCACCAAAACATGAAACGTAGGTTCCAAAACATGACAGATAGGTTCCCATGCTAAATAGAGGCACCCTAATTGAAGATGTGGGTTCCTAAACATGCAACACATGTACCCAAAATTCCAAACCTAAGTGCCTAGTTTGCAAACATAGGCGCCTAATTCTAAAACTTGAATCTATTCTCAAAATAAAACTCTAGATTACCTTCATTTCCAATCCCAAAAATAAAATCCTTGGGGCCTGAGGAGGAGCTACTTATCAACTCTCTTATGTCAGCTAACCACTAAAACTCATGAACAGACCCTACATAGTGAGTGTGGTGTGCAATTTGTGCCATCTCCTCTTATTTTTCTCTCCACTCCTCCAACTCCACAAGTGAAAATGACACTAATGGGTAACTTTTTGCATATTTGTATACATGTTAACCCTAATAGAGCCCTTTTTGTGGATTTCACTTGCCAATTATTTTCCCCTTTCTACTTATTAACCTATGTCATAGCTCATAATTCTCATCTCTTTAAATTTCCTTCCAACTATTTTTTAAGAAACCATAGAAAAATATTTTTTAAACTTTTTCCTACGATCTCTCAAGGGAGCATCATACTACTAGTAACTTGCTTGGGGAACTTTTATTTTTCTTTGACACAACATCACTCCCAACACTACATGAAATATGGGAAAAATGTAGGCACCTCAATTTTGATATTTTCATGATTAATTGAAATTTGAAATTTTAATTTTAATATTCCTTAAATTACTTAAATAATTTAAATAATTTATCATTTAATTAATTTCACCTTTTTCTCCAAAATTTAATTAAATTTCATTGAATTAATTTCACCACTTTTCTGTAAAATATTAATTAAATATTTATATAATTAATTTCCCCTTCTTCTTAAAAGTCAATTAATTAAATTTATTTAACCTTAGGCCCCATATTATTTTTTATTAATTTTTTTATTGTTATTATTTTTTTGATAAAAATGGCAAAGCCACTAAACAATTTTATAACTTAAAAAATGTTACAAACCTAGTTCAAAAGAGCATACCATCCTCAAGGAGGTTAGGGGAAAAGTCCATTCCTATACTCGGGTCAGACCTTAGCCCCCATATTTTAATTCCTCTAAACCAATTAATTAATTAATTAATTAACTAATCATCCTTAAAATCTTTGAAGACAAGAAAATGGTTGAAGGTAAATAACATAGAAGATAATGCAATATGCACATAATTCCTTCACTTGAAACCCTTCTTTCTCTTGAGATAGAATTTGAAGTAGAGTGAACCCTAGCTCCACTTGATTTTTTATTTTGATGTGGTGATGAAGGAATGTGGTTTCTTAGAAAAATGAGTAGCATGATAAAGTGATTGATATGATGATAGATCAAATGGATAGCATAAGGATATGATAATGAAATATTAGATAGAAAATGAGAGAAGTAGATGAAAAAATCAGCAACATAACAATAGCATAAGAATAGATTGATACAAATGGGATGGAAGGCCTCTCATTTATAGAATCTCCAAGAAGTAAATCAAGGGCCAAGATGGATTGATTAATCAATTGCTAGGATTTTTGGTGTGAATAAAGTCTTGTACTAGGTAGTTAATTCTTTACTAGGGAATAAGGGAACTTATTCACATGTTAATTTTACTTAGGATATAAGCTTTCTTCTAGATGTCTTAGTTGTCTTTTCTATATTTTACCTTATCCTAGGTAGTTATGAGTTAGTTCTCTCATATGATAAGATCAAGACACTTGTCATGATCTTGTCTAATCCTATCACTGTGCACCTTTCCTTTATAAACAAGGCATCCCATGGATATTTTGCATCTTGATAACATCTTGATCACATCTTTGTGAATCTTGTATCATATTGTAATTATTTCTTGGTGGAATAGATTCTTGCATTGGTGCTTCTCTCTTTTGCATGTGGAGGTTATTTGGTGTTATAGATTGAAGATCTTGGTTGCTCACTTCAACATGGTATCAGAGCTTTGAATCTGGAAAGCCCATTCCTTTTTTTCTTAGGGAATTTATACCATCAAGTTTTTCATTGTTATTTGAGTTTCTTTTCTAACGTGTAAATTCTTGTATGCTCTTCTCTTGCATTTCAATACAACTTGGAGAATCATAAAGGATTTGTAAAGATTTGTTGATCCTATATTCCATGCATGATTTTTGGTGAGATCTGGTAATTGTAGCACTTTTGGATATAGTGGTAGTATTTTTGGCTGTCCCATTGCATCTAAGAGGATCGATAAAGTTATATTTGGCTTTTGTTTCACTCAATTTGGTCACCATTTACAACTTTGGCAAATAAGGGTTTGAAGCTTAGATCTTGGAAAAAAAAATTATAGGAGCATTTTTGGGAAAAATAAACCTTTCCATTGCATCTAAGAGGCTGATTCCATGAAATTTGATATATAATTTTCCTATATTTGGCAAAAATTGTTTTTGAGGCAATTATTTTTGGTAGGGCAGTCGTATGGCCACCCTGCATAGTCTCATAATTATCATTTTCGTAGAAAAATTAAAAAAAAATAAATTAAATTAAATTTTATTAAGCACTTTATTAAGTGTTGCACTTAAGTATAGTGCTTAGGCTAAGAATTTTTTACAACACTGCTCGTGGCCTTAAGGTTGCAAACCATGGCCTAAATAGCTGCTAGTTGTCTAGTGGCTTAAAATAAAACTGCGATCAAATTTTTAAAAATACTGCAACTTATTTTTAAACCGCTAGGAATTTTTACCGACTACCACCCTCCAGACGTCGAAGCACCGCCAACCCACCACCCAAGCAAGCATCACTTCAACCAGCGACGCAACTCGGGGAGCCACTAGGGCTCCATTTTTGGCCTAAAATATAGGCCTTTTTTTCAATTTTGTACAACATTTTGCTAGGGTGTTGGTTTTCTATGAATGAGATATCCTTGGAAAGTTGGTTCAACAAACTTCGTAGTGGTGTAAATGATTTTTGTTTTGTTTTTTCCATTTTTTTGTAGTTTTTTCAGCCCAAAGGTACACTTACATTTATTACTTGTAATTGGCATAACTTTTGCATATGAAGTTGAAATTTGGAATTTTTTTTTTTTGAAATTGCTCAGAAAATCACAAGGAATCTAATTATAACCTCTACTTTCAGTTTTGATAATCCATTTTTTTCAAACATTTTAAAAATCACCATGTTATAAATAGTTGATTTGGGCTTATCGCTAGTATAATTGTAAAATTTCTTCATTGTAATTTGTTGGGGGTTGCAAATTAAATTTTAATACATTCTGGGGGGTGAAAGGCATAATTTAAGTGCTGCATTGTCTTCTTTCTCTTGGTGTTGTTTTATCCAACATGGTAGATCTAAGGCAAATTGATCCACTCACTCCACATAATTACCATACATGGAAGATAATTTAATGAATCAATTGTTACAATTTAAGGGTCTATGGAAACTGTTAGAATCAAAACTTGAATTCACAAGGGAATATGAAAAATTTACCCGTAGATGTAAAATAGATGAAGAAAAAGGGCTCATTGGCTTACATGTATCTTATAACTTGTTGCTTCATATTGTAGAATTTAAAACACCTAAGAATTTTTGGGACAAACTTGAAGAATTGAAAGTTAAGTCAATCAGTTTAGAATCGTGTAGCTTCAAGCGGATCTACAATCACTCTCTCTAGATGCATTTTTTTTATTCAATATTTTCTTGCACAATTCAAATTAATTTTATGACAATTAAAAGGATGTGGAAATGATAAATTTGATGATGAATGTATCTTCTTGATTCTGTATAAGTTAAGAGGCCCTTATCAAGTGTTCTCTTCTACTTTTTATTCTACTATGGATTCCATGGGAAAAGATTATAAAATTCCTTCTTTTGAGTTATTTTGTGGGTGTCTTACTAGGGAGAAGGCCAAGTTGATTCAGATGGATCCATTCCTAGTTCTAAGAATCAAGCTCTAATGGCTCAATCTTCCAAGGGTAAAGGAAAGAATAAGAAGAAGCCTAAGACATAATCATTTTCAAGTAGTGATTCTCCCTCCAAACTAAAGCAAAAGAACAATTAGAATTTCACTCCACCCCCTTCTTCTTCTACCTCTAGAGATTCTTCTTCCAAGTCCAAGAAAAAGAAAGGAAAATCTTGTTCATTTTGTGGCAAAATTGGGCATGATGAGTCTCATTTTTTCAAGAGACTAGAGGCCTTGGAGGAAGCTATGCAGAGACATAATGTTTCAGTGCCTAAGTCTTTTTCCATTGGAAAAGGACAAGCTCTTTCAACACATACCTTGCATTCATCTACTGATAGTTGGATTCTTGATTCAGGTGCTTCACATCACATGACCAATTCATATGATCTTCTTGATTCTATTGCTCATACTTCTACTTCTCAGATTGTAGTTGGAAACTCTTCACAGATTCTAGTTTTGGGGACAAGCTTTGTTTAGATGCTAGATGGGTGTAGTGAGGATGTTCTTCTTGTTCTTGATATTTCAACAAACCTAATTTCTATATATCAGATTTTTCATTGTGGAGATGGAAAGACTGTTGAGCTTACTCCATAGAATGTGACTATTAGACAACTACATGATCATGGGAAGGTGGTTTCTATAGGGATACTTGATCATGAGAATCATTTGTATTGGTTTGATGGATTTGAGTCTTCATTAGGTTAATGTTTTATTTCTCATGTTGATTCAATGAGAAAGCTTTGGCATGAAAGATTTGGGCACTTGAACTATAGATATCTTTAGCAGATGCATGCACATAACTTAGTGGTTGGTCCTCCAAATATCTCTTGCAAAAATGGTGTTTGTCAAAATTGTGTTCTTAGCAAACAACATCAATATCCTTCTCCTAAGGGTCAAGCTACATGTGCAACCACACCCCTTGAGTTGGTTCATAGTGATCTTATGTCCTTTCCAACTCCTTTTTTAGGGGCTAAGTATGTGCTCACTTTTATTGATGATCTTTCATGATGCATGCGGGTCTATTTTTTGAAGCTCAAGAGTGAGGTTCTCACCATCTCCAAGACCTTCAAATCATTTGTGGAGAAGCAATCAAGTTTTAATCTTTGACGTATACACATAGATAATGGGGGGAGTATGTCAATTAGTCATTTTAGGAATTTTGTAGTGAGCATGGTATTCTTCATCAGTACATAGTTCCTTACACTCCTCAATAGAATGGTGTGGTAGAGATGAAGAACATGACTTTATGGGAGATGGCCAATTGTATGATTTAGTATAGGTCCATGGCTCTAGTGTTTTTGGCCAAAGTTTTCAATTGTACCAACTATATTTAGAATAGTATGCCTCAAAAGGTAGTGTAGAATATGACTCTTGAGGAGGCTTGGTCCCATCACAAGCCTAATGTATCCTTCTTTAGAGTATTCGATAGTGAGCCTTCAAAATTCATTCGGGATGGTTGGTGTAAATAAATGGATAGGAAGAGTCAGCAATATATTTTAGCTATTGTGAGGATGTGAAGGCATATAGATTGTTTGATCCTAGCACATGAGAGGTTTTTTTTTGTCATGATGTTTAGTTTGCTAAGTCCTTCACATAGATGGATCCTCCTTACACTTATTCTTCATCACAACCTACTCAATCTTCTTCAATTGGGGATTTTTTTCTTCTTGAGGAAGATTATGATGATGGTCTTGATCCACCTACCAAGCCACGATGCGATTGTACTACTCTTGAGTAGTCCGGTCCTATTGTTGGTGATCCCACAAATACTTTTACATGCATTCTCAGACTTTAGGTATCAATCTTTTGAGTCATTCCATTTTAGGTGATCCTTAGAAGTTTTTCTGATGATTTTGGTATTCCTAAGTGGGATAGTTCTATGATTGAGGGGTATTCTTCTTTGATGAAGAATCATACTTGGGATATTGTATCTCTTCTTAAGGGAATAAAGTTGGTTCGATGCAAATTGGTGTATCATACCAAATATGTGGATGATGGTTCCATTAAAAAGTATGTTTCATCTTGTTACAAAGTGGTTTTCATAGGCTGAGGGAGTTGACTATTCTGAGACCATTTCTCTTGTTTCCAACTATTCATCTTGTCCTTGCTATAACTGCATCTCAAGGATGGTCAATGTATTAGATGGATGTGAAGAGTGCTTTCTTGCATGGGAATCTTCATGAGGATATTTATATGGTGTAGCCACTAGGTTTTGTGTAGGAATATTCACTTGTTTTCAAGATTTGGTGTTCATTATATGGTGTCAAAAAGGCCCCTGGAGCTTGGTATGAGAATATGGATAGTTTCTTGCTTGCTTCCAAGTACACCCATTTTCATTCTAATCCTATAGTTTATACTCAAAGATATGGAGATGATATCCTTATTATTGTCCTCTATCTGGATGATTCGATTCTCATAGGTAGTTCCACTTCCATGTTTCAGAGTACTTAGCAAGCATTGATGGATCAATTTGATATAACCGACCTTGGCCTTTTACTTTACTTCCTTGGTCTTTAGGTTCATCAAAATTATGATGGGATCTTCATTTTCTAGTAGAATTATTCTCTAAGATTTTCTTCAAAGATTTGGCATGGTTGATTGCAAGCCTACCCCCACACCTTTTTAGTCAGGTGTTGTACTATATACCAGTTGAACTAATCCTATAGTTGATCCTACCTTGTATCAAAAATTGGTTGAAAATATTTTGTACTTGAAACATAGTTGTCTTGATATTTCCTTTGTGGCTGGCCTTGTCTCTCGCTTCTCTCAAGAGCCTCATGACAGTCATTGGAAGGATACCAAATGTATCTTGTTATACATTCAAGGCACTACACATTTTGACATTCATTATAAACCAAGAGCTTTTCAAAATGTGGGCTTCACTAACTTAGATTGGGTTGGTGATTTCAATGATCGAAATTCTACTTCTAGCTTTGTATTTTGCCTTAGTTCTGGTCTAATTGCATGGTCATGCAAGAATAATATTTCTATTGCATTATCATCGACAAAGGCTAAGTATCGAGGTGTAGTTCTTGCTAGTCAGGAGGTTTTGTGGCTTTTTCAGTTGATGAATAAGTTTGGATTTCCTTCCACTCGACCCACTACTCTTTGGTGTGACAAGCAGAGTTCCATCCATATCTCTCACAACCCACTGGAGCATTAGCATACTAAGCATATTGAGATCTATATGCACTTCATCAGGTAGCTCATCTAGGATGGTGTTCTCAACTTGGAGTATTTGTCTATGGCGTAGTAGGTTGTAGACATCTTCACTAAACCTTTGACACCGCCTCATTATCTTCGGTTGGAATAAATTATTGGGGTGAAGTAAGTTTTCCTTAGGGGGTCTTGATGAGTCTTCCTTCTTTTCTTTTCTTCACAGTTTTTTATTTATTTTGGAGAGGAGTTTTCTCCCATAGGTTTTTTCTCCTTTTCTTTATTTATGAGAGTTTTTTTTGTACATGGGTACCTTATCAAGCCTTGTTTTTGGGACCCATCTTCCACATCTTTGGAATTGGCTTGTTCCTCCCTAAGTTTTACTTAGAGGTTTGTTGGTGTGAATAAAGTCATGTACCTAGTTAATTCTTTACTAGGGACTTAGGGGACTTATTCACATGTTAAGTTTACTTAGGATATAAGCTTTATTCTAGAAGTCTTAGTTGTCTTTTCTAGATTTTACCTTATCCTAGGTAGTTATGAGTTAGTTGTCTTATATGATAGGATTAAGATGCATGCCATGATCTTGTATAATCCTATCATTCACCTTGTCTTTATAAGAAAGGCATCTCATGCATATTTTTTATCTTGATAACATCTTGATCATATATTTGTGAATATTTTATCATATTGTAATTATTATTTGGTAGAATAAAATCTTTCATTGTTGCTTCTCTCTTTTGCATGTGGAGGTTATTTGGTGTTGTAGATTGAAGATCTTGGTTGCTAACTTCAACAAGGATTAGATGATGATTAGGGTTGGGATCAAAGTTGTAGTCATGTGACAAGTATCACATGAGGGATAAGGTCTAGGTTTAGAATTAGGACTAGGGAAACATCCTTATGTGAATGGTTGATATTTAGAGATGTAGTATGAAATGAATGAATGAGATGGAAATTTAGTTTGACTTTCAGGAAGTTTCTAGGTTTAATGAATCTAGACAAGATCTTATTTAGACATGTGAGAGGGGCACTTATCACATGATAGAAAGTTTAGATTGCGATCCATGTGAATGGAATCAATAGCTATAGTTAAATGGATAAGGATAGAGGGATAAAGTGGAATTAAATATTGGAGGAAAAGGTGGGGGGATTAATTAGCCCTAATTAATTAATTAATTTAATTGGAGGATTTGGGATAAAGGTAGTGGATAAATAAAATAAAGAAATAATGAATATTTATTTAATTAATTGGCTAGAAGAATATGGGATAAAGGTGATGGGATAAACTAATAAATAAATAAATATCATTTAATTAATTAATTGCTTAAGATATGATAAAATTAGATGTGGTTGGATAAGGTAAGATTTTAGGTGTCTACACTCTTGTTAAAATTTATTCTAATTTTATATTATTTCACCTCCAAAATTTGCCATCATCTACCATATGTTATTTCCCTTCACATGTGCAGTATTGCACATTACTCCAAATATCCCTCTCCATAAATATAATAGGGACAAATTTCACTCTTTAGTTTGAATTTTGCATGGAGCCACCTCCTAAAATCTGATTTTAAATTCCCACCTCTCTCATGATTGGAAAAATTCAATACTTTCCTCTTTTTGAAAGACAACCACAATCTTCCTCTATTATAAGCCTATCACCATCATTAAGCCTCCATTCATAGTAAATCCTCACATGCTACTTGTACACATCTTGATTGAGATAACATATTAATCTAGGCCCTTAATCTTTTGGAAAGATCTTAGCCTTCTATCCCTTTCACCATGAATCTATAAATCAAAGCCCTTACCATTCATTTTCATCAGGTCTATTGATATTAACCTTATGTTGCTACTTTTCCATCTCAATATCACAATCCTACCTAGGCTATGTTGGTTTAGTTAGAAATCCATATTCTAGACTAGTATATTCAAGAGAAAATCCTTTGTGATTTTTTGTTCACTCCATTTCAAGCTCAATCTAAAGTACTATGGAGCTATTGAGGTACTAAGGTATTTTATTATGATCTTACTTATGTGTTTTTGATACGTAAGAGGTGAGTTTTATAAATAAGCTAAAATTTAGCCCGGCCAACACTAGTTGAGATCATCGAAGAGGGATCTCATCCCCATGGATTTATAACTATGTCTGATTTATTCGGCCATGGACATACAAATCTCTACAAACTTGTTCACAATAAAAAGCTATTTATACCTAGATTAAAAGACTCCAACTGAACTATTACATCAACAACCCAACTACTCATGTACATAATTCATGTTTTAGAATCCAACCATAGCAAACCAATTTATGAGACAAAGACCTGACAACTGTTGCCTACTGAGTGTTGGCACCTAATTTAGCTTGAGAGCCCAACATATTTATGATTTCTTTTATTTTGCGGATAACCTTTTCCTTATTTTGTACATTGATCCTTTCAATTTCCCCTTCATTCTATTGCTGTAATTTACAATAAGCATCCCCATTTTGATTGCTATTCCTTTTCTTTTTCTTTAGTATTTGCCACTCATATCTTGCACCCCCAACAATTTAATCCTTAGAAGAATGTGATTGAGCTTGTGAGTAGTAGTGTTCAAAAGCTATGATATGAGAATCCTCACCCTCTCCCATAGAGCCTAGAGAGGTAGCATCGTTGCCACCAACATGGGTCAATTTTTGTGTTCATTCTGAAATTTGAGGAGGCTCGGTAATCTTTCCCTCCATCTTGTTGTTGGTATCATAATTTGAAGAATCACTATTTTTGGGTGAGTTGAAAACAAATTAATGTTTTGGAGAAGCATCCTTCCACTAGGATGCCTCCCCATTTACTTGGGTTTTTGCATATGAGCAATATGCTGCAATATGTCCAATTTTGAAACATATTCTACACTTGAAGGTTAAACCTTCATAATCCAAAAGTTGCAGCCAACTGTTACCATTTGCATTCAAGATGATTTTTATTGGAAGGGCTTTGGGGGTATCTAACTCAACTAAAATATTGGCGAAGGTTGTATGGATAAAATTTCTTGAATCTGCATCTATGTGAATGAAGTTACCAAATTTTTTTCTGATGGCTACAGAACAAGATTAAAACCAATAGTGTAGGGGAATATTTGGGATGCATACCCAGATAGGCATAATTGAGAATGATTCTCTGGATCAAAATTTGAATGCCACAATTTTAAGAGCAACATGCTCTCTCCCTACAACCATGTGTGACTAAGAATGACATTTTTGTCTTGCTTGTTATCAAAAGCTGCTATAGAAAAACCTTTTACACAAGGATAGATTTCTAAGGAGTTTTCCACAAGAGGAAGCCATGATTTTGAAATACACTCATGAGGCATAGGAAGACTAGGCCATAGATGACTAAACCTACCTATTAATCCATTCACAATTTTTTTTTTCTTCATTCTCCCTTAAATCCTTAAGTAAACTATCATCAAAGTCCAGTTTTAGGGTTTTTCAGAGCTATGAACAATTTTCCTATTGTAATTACCTGAATGCTTTAGTTTCAAAGACACTTCTAGAGAGCCAGACCTAAATTTACAATTTTTCAATGAAGTGTTAGTCTAAAAGGCATCTGTAGATTGCAATTTGTTCCCCTACACATATTTCACCACATCCAAAAAGAGGGTTTTGTAGCAGGATCGGCCCCAAAATAAATTTGTATGGAGGTTGTGGTGGACTGTGAGTTGCACTAGCCGTACCTCCCATGGACCCAGAAAAAGTGCTATTTCCTGAGGATTCTTTTGGGATTCCTTGGAATTGAGGGCCCTACTTATGGCATGAATTTTCTTCCCCAAAAATGCCACACCTCAACCCCACAATGTTCAGATGATCCATTCTTGCTTGTAACCTTTTAGAGACTACAAAATCATGAGCATCGCTACCATGTAAGTCGACCACACCCTGGAAAATCATGGGCATAAAAGAAAATGATAGTGTGGTAGGGGCTTCTTTCAATGCAAAGACATGACATTGTAGAAGCGAAAAAATGTAGAGCCCTTATGATCTTGTTTATGTTATTTCAATTCATCTCTTTACTTTGTCTACAAGGGAAAATATTATTTTTTAAGCTAAGTTGGTTTTTATGGGTGAGATAGAAATAGGGAGGATCCCATCTTGTGTGCAACTATGAATTAAGATTTGAATGTTTGGTGTATCTTGAAATAAGGTGGGATATCCAATTACATGAAAAGAAATAATGGTTTTGACCACACATTCTTAGTGGAGTTTTCCAAGACATGGAATTATAAAATGGTATGTGAAATGAAGGGAAAAGGGGGAATGAATTAAATCAATGTGGAATGATTAAATGATCTAGGATTCAAACAAATCTTTCCCTAATTTCTTTAAAAAGAGAGATCACAAAGGGATAGGATTGATCTTCAACCTTGATGTGATTCAACCCTATTTTAGACCTTAGATCTCTGCTTTCTTATGAAAATGAAAGGAATGAAATTGTTGTTTTTTTCTAGGGTTTAGAACCTAGACTTAAAATCTCCACTCTCTCTCATTCAAGAACAAACCCTAGAGATCTCAATGAAAAGGAGAAAGAAATCTTGCAATAGGGTTTTCGTATGGGCCGAGTGTAAACTAATAATGGGTTAACCACCAAGTAAGAACTTGGAAAGACAAATGAAATGCAACTCACAATGCTTAACCCTAATTCAATGCAAATTTTAACTAGATGACCTAGAAATGAAAATGAAACATAATAACAAATTGTAAGATGAATTGTGTGCACCTAGAAACTTGAAGATGACTAAATGGAGGCCTAAAATGCTGGGAACTTTGAATTTAATGTTGAGTGGGACTCATTCACCAAGTTGGGTGAATCAGTCCAAAATCTGGGTTTTTGCATAGGAATAGGAATCTGACAAATGGGTATTCGAATCTATAAAAATATGAATTTTGACCTAAACTAGGACTCATTCGCCAGAAGTGGAAAATCAGTCCAGTTAGGGTTTTCTAAAACATGAGGATCTAAATCTTCTCTTCTCAGTTTACTTAATCTTCTTCTTTAAGATTTTGGATGCAAATCTCTATAAATCAACATGCATGTGTTCTCCAATGTTCTTCAATGCTTGATTACAACTTTGACAACTTTAGGAACTTTGATAACTTTCTCCTTAATGCATATTTAACCCAAACCTATAAATCACACATAATCTCTAGCAATAAAGTGTTGTAAACATGTATGAAGTGGCTCCAATGGATGTAGATCTTGACTCTTGCTTGAATAGGATAGATCTTGGATGAAATGGTAGCTTGAATCATGAAACCCTACATCACAATTACTAGCTCCAAAAAAAACATGATGCTTGATGTTTGAATAATTTTCTTAAATGCTCTTTTAAACTCTTGAATGCTCTTGTAAACTCAAATTGGATATTAGGATGAATACTTGAATGCTTGGGGTGAAAATGAGTGAAAAAAATTGTATTTATACTTAATTATGGAAGAATTACAAAAATTACAACACTACAAGCCGACATCGGATCTAGGAGGATAAAATCCTGCAAAAAATTTGAATTAATTTTAATTTTGAGTCACTCGGGACTCATTTGCCCAAGGTGGCGAATAAGTACCATTAGGCATAATTTAGAGGACTATTTTCAAAAATTCTTAGAAAGGTGTGAAACTAGGATCAGGGCCCAAAACTCTAGGTGGGACTTGTTGGTGTTCCAAAACAACAGATCAAATGAATCCTAAAGACTTAGCCAATTTCTTATATTCAGACTCATAGATGGATTTGGCCAACTAGTAGGAAATGAGATTAGCACACATTTCCCTTACACTTCAGGCTCTGTAGGACCTAGGGGGGGTG
Organism: Sequoiadendron giganteum; assembly: GCA_007115665.2. Classification (NCBI taxonomy): domain Eukaryota; kingdom Viridiplantae; phylum Streptophyta; class Pinopsida; order Cupressales; family Cupressaceae; genus Sequoiadendron; species Sequoiadendron giganteum. Next base: position 416,439,402 of record CM021105.1, read on the forward strand.
ACCCTTCAACAACATTTAAAGATTCAAACATACACTTAATAGGATGTTGCATAACATATAATGTTATCACAAAATTATTCTGAGCAACATAAAATACCACTCAACATTGGAAAGACATTAAGTGAATTTCAGAAACCAGCATGGAGAACATGACAAACACATGACCCAAAATACATGATTAAAATGGTTTTTGGTTTAATAATTTGGGACAAAATTGAAAACAATAGAAGCATGAAAACTTGACCAGTGCCAATAATAGGGCTATGGAGTCACATAACAAGCATCTCATCCTACAATGTTGAACATGTTCTGAAGATCTTTTGTAATTGTTATCATATTATGAAAACAAGACCACTGAAGCTTTATCTGGTAATCATTCTTTACAAATCCACCTGAAACACAACACTCTTGTCACATTTTTTGTAGCAATTACACTATCCCATTAATAATAGGCAATAATAAATTCTGCTGACATTCATTAAAGCAATTACATCATTCACAAAATAGAAGGCAACAACAAATATAACTCAAATGCAGCAAATGTGCATGAACAAACCCATATGATATTTTATTATTGGATTCAAAAGAGTTTTACATCTCATCCATGGAGAAAAATAATAGATAAAATATAAACATGAAAGCATAATTCAGAACACACACTTCATATTTAATGACTCAGTTACAATCTTCCTAACTTTATAATTCTACCCAGAGCGTTTTCCTGACTTGCAGAGCTTTTATAAATTTTTGGAACCCTTTACAATGAGAGAAGAAGATGAGATATAGAGAACATAAGAAACCAAGAGAATCCCTAAAATGTATCCACAGTTGACAACTGGTAGCTTCATCCTCCATTAACCTACAAAAAGAAAAGCCTCTCTCTTCTCTCTTCCTTGAACAAACTTTGCCTCCAAATCTTCCTTTGCAAGCCAATTTGCAATAGAATTTTTTTTCATGTGATGAATCTCCAATTTCACCCAACAGCTGAAAAACATTCTTTGCCTGTGAAAAATTCATATTTCTTCATTTTCCCACCAAGTGAAAAATATCTCCCCTTTTACAATGCTGGAGTTGCACATTGTATTTTTCCTTTATATATTAAAGTTTTGTAACTTTAATATTTATTCTTAATTTCATTTTATTTCTCAGCAGATTGATATTTCAGCCTTGTATTTTAATATTTCCACTCACTTTAATTCCAAGTAATAAGAAACATTATTGAATAGTGTATTCACTTTTAAAAAATACCCCATGTGCAATTTTACCTTACTGCACATGCTTGCTACATTTTGCATTTATATTTCCAACAATTGAAGTTATCTTGTATAGTGAATAATTTTATTCACTTTGATCTCACTCCACTGTGCATAATAATATCCCACATTTTCACATTCATCATTAAAATATTCCATTTAAGATGAAAAACTTTAAATGCAATACTTTAGGACCATTTAAATCATTTATTTGTGCCCTTATATTTACCTTTCACATTTAAAAAGTTTGATCATTTACTTTGGGCCCACCTTTTAAAAACAAACCTTACCCCATGCCTTTATTTAAAGACAAGCTTTTGAAAAGGTGAAAAACCCCACATTACCCATCAAGCAACACTTACCACTAAGATAAATTTCAAACTCCTGTATTAAAAATCCGCATGGCCCCACCATCCACATGGAAAAATCTCACCAACCTCGTAAGGATTAAAAAGTGGGCAACTTCAATCCATGAGCTAGCGGGGAAGGGTGGAGATTCGTCTTCACAGCTACATCTCTGGCTGTTCATTTCATGCTCTGCCCTAATCTTGTTCTTCTTGGAATTTCAACTGCTTCTCCTCTATTTTCTCATGTTTCTCTTGACCATGGCGGCAAGAACAAAGACATATGTTGCAACCAACACATAACTTAATACACCCCCCAATTGGAACCATGCGTGCTATTTTCTTGAACTCAAACCTCACAATGAACATCACGTTATGCCTTCACAAACTATGCGAGCCTATTATATGGAGCCCTCCTCTCCTACACATTGGATGCTTGTATTGAGGCCCTGCATAAAACACTCGATGAAATTTTATCCACACATTGACATCATCCAAAATGCATCTGTCATTTCTCACACTTGTGTAGGCTGCCATCACACTTGCTTGGATGTTTCTAAAGTCCTTTCAATGCATCTACATTGTGCATATGCTACACGTGCAACATTCTATGGAACCACATTTATGCGATGCACTCATCAACAAAATCACGTTCCTTCCTCTATGATTTGGTGGATGACCCTGATCCAATGCCATAGAGACCAATTCAATGCAAGCACAAAATTTCCTTAGAAAATGTCATGCTGACCCTTTCAATGGGTGTGATGGCTGCTTCCCTTCATTACTATGTGAAGCTTCCTTTATAATATTATTTGGACCCCTCTTCAGTTGGTGTAAATGTCACACCTAATTGCCCTGACTTGTTATCTATTCTTCACATTTCTATTGGTTCTCATTGATGGTAGCATGATATCCATACCTTCTGCTTTAGACCACAACCTCCCCCATGTGTTTTGTTGCACTATCTCTTCACTAGCACATTGACTCTCTTTCCAATGAAATCATATACCTGGTATAGCTGAGCCATGGTTGTCCTCCATTTGGAAACTCCAATATGTTTTTTAGTTCCACATTCCAACACTTACAAAGCATTGGATATATTGTATCCATCCTAAATGCCTCCTCAATCAACTCAAAATGGACCTCACATCGAGCCTCTTGCCCTCTTGCAAGATGTAAATGTGCATCCACTTGATTAGAAAATTTTGACTATACTGATATGAGAAAAGCTTTGTCTTCGGTATCATGTGGCTATTTAAACATCTAAACAAGATTTGGAGTGTTTTTTTTTATCCCAAGGGAACTCAAATGCAACCTCACCCACTTTCTATATGCTTTGGAGAAAAAGCATTTTAGACATTGACATAAACTCAATGCTTGAAGGCACTTTAATTGAACATTCACATCGCACAAATTATCTGCATTTTCAACTACAAAAACAGTGATTGCAAACCACCACCCACTATTCTTATAACCATGACTGAAGCATTTCCTCCAAAGCATTCCACAATGGTACCAAGCATGTTGGGTCCCAAGTGGGCCCAACTAAAAATAAATTCGTTTTCAAACAACTTTTGTGCTCAAATGGACTTGATGCAACTTCTGAATGCATTTGGAGTTGAAAAAATGAACTAGGTTATTATTAAATATTACTTTTAGGCACTTTTACAAAATGGTGAAAACTAGCCAAGTTGGCTTTGGAATCGGCCTAGGAAATAGGTCAAACGACCTCTCGGAGCCATAAAAACTTGCAAGCTTGTAGACATTCAATCCAGGAGTAGAGTGCAAAAATGGATCAGAGAAATGAGTTGTGAGGTGAAAGATATTAATCAAAAAAGTTCATCAGTTGAACTTTTCTGAAACTGCACCTGTTCAAAACCAATTAAACTTCATGAAATCACCTCGTTGAAAAAATATCAAATCACCTCCTGGCGAGTTGCCACCAAACATATAAGAAAATTTAGATGCAGTGAGCATGTGTACAAGAGGGATTTCCTTGAATCATTACCCATCAAAATATATTGACGGACTAAGTTGACCTCCCTGAAAAGGTTTCAGAGAAAGCAGGTGCAAAACTGAAGAAATTGCATTTGGTTTCAATATGTTAAAAATAGAAAATCAACTCATGAGGCTTTGAAAAATGACATTTGAGCTCATCTTGGTGTGGAGAATGCAGAGCAACAATCGTTTTGGCATGTCAATCAACCAGTTGTAAAATACAAGCTCAAACGAGAGGCTACTTTACAAAACTAAACATTTGCAAACAACAGAAAAGTGCCAAAACCCTCCAGCTTCACTTTTCGAAACCCTGAAAATTGACATGCCAACTCACATAGGACACATGAATGCATCTGAAAATGGGTTTTTTCTTGACAATCAACTAGCTTCAAATTATGAACCTCCAACATAGGTCATTCGGGCAGATTTCTCAAGTGCACTTCTAAAAGTGCAAAGGCAAAATTTTTGAAATGGGCATCTCAAATTTGCGAAATTTGAGAGTGCCAATAGGACTCACTCACCCAAGGTGGCGAATGAGTCCCAAACCACCAAATCTGGGCCACACAACCTAGAAACACCTGAATTATGATTGGATGTTGATTTGTGTGAAGATTATCCTCGAAAATATGCATTAAATGAGGCTTGTGGATGCAAAATGAGGCCAATTAAAGCATAAAGAAGCCCAATTATTAATGACAACCCTAGAAAAGTGTGAAAGTGTGTTACAACACTCCACATAAGGTAGGATTAAGGTACATTTTGGTTAAAAAAAGAGGTTTATTAGGTTCAATTAATTAATAAAACCTTAGAAAAGTGTGAAACCGTGTTACAACACTTCACAACACTTTAGCAAGGTACCATTTAAGTTCATTAGTTCACGAGGGCCCAAGACCTAATGTGAATATGTTAGACATATTACAACAATAAATCAAGGCATCATTAGGCTTAATTTAACAAGGAGGGCTCGAACAAGTGTGAAAATGTCAACAATGACACTTTTTGACACTACATTTAGATCCCACTTTAGTGAGAAGATGAACTTGCTTCAAACTCACACTAAAGTAGACAAACACACATCAAGAGGGGTCCAAATGCACCACTGCCAATAAGACAGAATGGTAATGATCAAGTGGGGTGATCAAGCCCCCAGGATCAAGATCCCATGGAAAACCAACATAGACACAAAATAACACACGTGAAAATGATAAATAGAGCATCATAAAGGCAAAGACATACACTACAAAAGATGAAAAAGAAAAAAATAAAATAAAAGAATCGTATCAAGCTTCGACCATTTGTCCATTACAATGTGGATCATATCTAGGTTGTTTGTCTGAAAAATGCAAGCTCACTTTGAGGCAATAAAACTTCAGGTTATTCACTAGGTGAGGATCTGAAAGAGGTGAGACACATATACACACGTCCGGTATGAACTCACACTCACTTGTGAGTGGATATGGGAAATTCATGCCTCACTTGGGCTTCCTGTCAAACCATACCAAAGTTATACCTCCTAATAACTTTAATAAGGCACCACACAAAGAAAAATGATTTTTGAGCTTCATGAGGCAATCAAAAATTCATATGCTTGGAGCTCATGAACAAACAAGATGGCTCCATAAGCATGCAAGATGTGTTATGCAAGGTGGCCATATAACTGAAAATGCAAATGCAATGATAATGAATGTCGAAAGGAGTCTTGCTTAGTTTATGCAAGGTCTTTAACTTTAGGGACATTGTGCCTAATGTCCCCAAGAGAGGACCAATCAAAGGATATGAGATTCAAAACTTAGTGGATGCAATGTCTCACATCAAGCCACCAAGAGGAATATAATATGCTAAGATAGATCACACTTTTGAAGGAAATCACACCCAATGTCATCCACAAAGTGAAAAACACATCATATAAGATAAGACTACACCATGAGCCATGAAAAAGAAAAAAAATTCAAAATAATAATGCCAATGTATGCCCCCACTTTAAATAAATTGCTAAACACCACACTGTGAGAAATTACTTTAAAGTAGAAAATGATAAATGTAAGCAATAAAGAAGACATGAGAGCTAGTTTTGAAAGCCCTATGCCAGGTCATATGTTTTCAAGTAAAGCTATGTCATGCCAAAGAAAAGAAAAGAGAGAGGTTGCCCCCAAAATGAAAACACCAAATACATAAGGGATCTATGGATTTTGGGTCAGTATGTTCTTGCTACAATTTTTTTAGAGAGCTCATAATTGTCATCATTCCCCAAATACACATAGAACTATAAGAATGACACAAAGCGAGTGAAAACAAAGAAAAACCTTTTGGGTCAACATGGAAGAGACATGAATGTCTCAACGCCTTGCGTCACCCCAAAAGGAAAACACGAGACAAAGAAATAAATAATAAAGGAAAATATTTTGGGTCAACATGGAAGAGACATGAATGTATCGATGCCTTGTGTCATCCTTGGTAGAGCTCTTAAAAAATTTCCACAATTGTGCTCATTCTTGTTTCCCTGGTGTTTGGCACCACTGGTCTACCTTGGGGTTTTGGATTTTAGCCATAAAAACCTTTGCTTTGGGCTTTTTACTTCGTTTTGGTCTGGATATTCTAATCCTATGTTGACCCATTGTTCTAGGTTTCTACATGCATAAGTCCTATTTTGAGACTTTTAAGTTGTTTGTGTTATTGGCCCCTATTACCTAGCCTATCGTTTCTTCCGTATTGGGACTTGATTTTATTTTTGCTTAATGTCGGGTCAATAAAATTTTATCTTTAGACTTGTGTCTAAATTCTCTGCCTAAAGGGTTGTTCCTCGTCTGCCTAGTCAGTCCCCTTTTATGAATAACAATTATGGCATGTGCAGGTTTTCTGACCGTCAAATGGATTGGCTGAATCCTGACCATTCCCCGCTCGCCTCGTAAGGATTTCCGATGACATCACTATTGTGCTACGAGGTGTGCGAGATCTTGCCACATGTCACTTATGGTCATGGGGCCCAGTCTTTGTTCATGTTTTGATTAATGTTGAATCAACGACTGTCATATAACGATGAGTCATGGCTATTCCTTGTTGACCTTGTGTAATTAAAACAATCATTTTAATGATTCTGCGAGGTGTACGAACAAGCAACGCATTGATGTTGATGCCAGGAATGATGTGATCTAGGTGGGACCCACTCGTGCTGAGATGGTGTCTCGTAGGTGATTTTTCATTCGCCTAGGATCTGGTGGATGAACATGGCACATTCAAACCACATTGACTCGATCTAAGTCGCTCCTTCTTGCCAATGTGGATTGAGATCAACAGCTGGTATTTAAAATGGGTTAGTGTTGTACGATAGCCATTGTTTCTCATGCGAGTGAATAGTAATGGCAGAGTTCGAACTACGCCACCAAATTTAATGCTAAAAGTTCCCTGAACTGCTATTTTAATGTATTATTTCACACTAAAGAAGAATTTCTAGGTACTAGGCGACATGAGCTATTTTCCTGTAAGTCCAGCATCACTTCCATTAAAATTCTTTGTAAGAAAAATCATAAGTAACATATACACCACGTTCTCTGTCTTTCTAAAATCTTGTTGATTTCTTGAGGACAAGTGTAAATTGCATTTTGATTTGTTCTAAAATATTTAACAAGTTCATTTTCTTTAAAATTATTTTAAATCTCATCTAAATATTTTCCAAGACCTTTTTAATTGTGAAATTACTATGTTTCAAGGCTATAAGATAGAGGCTGCACCCCATAAACTTTCTGGTATTTTAAAACCCTAGCTCGAACCTTAATTTGTCTTCTGCAAATGGCACCCAAAGCTCAAAGTTCTAGCTCTGAAAAATCTCTAGGTCCTTTTCTCAAGATGTCATAGACTTATTAAAACCCTCTACTAACAAAAAGCTTGAGGGAAAGGCTTTGTTTTATGGGCCCCTAGTTTTGGAAGGGTTAACCAATAAACAATGTACAGTTCAAGATCCTGAGGTTCCATATACAGGATGGTAGTTGTTTTCAAATTGGTTTGGGAATAGGAATTTGTGTGCTCCTCTATGCAACACTTGGAGGTTGGACCTTGGCAAGGTGGTAGTCCCAAATGTATATCTAGATGTGGATTTGTTAAAGGATGTTGTAGCGAGGTATGACCCTATAACTAGAGTTGTCAGGACATATCCTGGTGTGGAAATGGTTAAAATAACCAAGGAGGAGATTGCATAAATTTTTGATCTGCATGAATGTAATAAGGATGTGGTTACCATTGACCTTCAGGCATTTAGAGAATTGTACAAAAATACTAAGCGATTATTTAGGACTTCTCTGTTAAAACCTCATTTGGCGACCACATGGATTGGAAAGAATAGGAAGAAGATAGTGATTGGAAAAAACGAACCAAAACCTTTTCCCATAAACTACTTTTACAATTATTTCAGGAAGACTGTTTGTTCCTTGTGTCAGGTTCTTGGTATTAGTACAAAGACTACCTTGTTTACTGATCTCATGTACAAGGTTGTGAATCTTCAACTTCCAGGTTTCAATGTGGTATATGATTTTTCTACCTATCTAGAAGGAAAAATGCACGAGAGTTTGGTGGCTCTTAAATAAGGAAAAACCCTGGTTGGTTTTAAGTGGAATTCTCTATTGATGCACATGTTTCTATACAAGGGAGAGAATTTTTTTGGGAAAAACATGGAATTGAAAAATAAGGAAGATGATATTAACATGCATGTCTAGTACTGGACTAGAGTTCTAGATAGGAATGATCATGAGTTTGATTATGTGGTGTTCCATAATGTTTTTGGGTCAAAATAGAGAAGATATTTGGTCTATGATCCACCTAGAATTCCAAAGGAGATTCATGATTTCTTGAGGCCAATGGAGACGAGGCTTGAGTTGAATTTAACACACAATTGGGAAGATATCATCCCGTATTATAATATAACCATTTTCAGGGTATATGGCACTAATGTCAACCCATTTTCTTTTCCAAGGTATGTACCTCTAAGAATTGGATTCTTAAAAATCATGAGATAGTTGGGACATGCTCAAATGGCACACTTGCCAATAGAGTAGAAGAAGGGGTCTTTCTTTCCTGAGTGTACAACTTTTGCTAATTTTTTCATGGAAAAAGGGGGATGGATGGGCTTGGGGACACTACTTGAGCCTTATGGATTAAACATTGTATGCCCGAGGAACCATCCTGAGGGTTTTATTGCTCAAATGAAGGAAAAGCACAGGATAGGTGTATTCATCCACAACTTTTACTTCCCAGAGGATATCATTAGAAACATCCTTGATTTGCAAGTGGAGGAGGAAAGGAAAGAAAAATATGTTGCTTTTACCAAGATGATGGAGAAGAAGAAGAAAAATAACCCTGCATACAATCCCATGCCAAATATTTATGGTGAGTTGGATAGGGCCATATATGCTATTGAAAATTTTGAGAGCATGGTGGGGGTCATAAAGGCTGAACAAGTTGTTGAGGAATATCTTGAGGTAAAATTGGAGGAAAGACCTTCTTACCAGCCTCCACAAAAGGTTAGGGTATATTCTAGGAAGAAGGGAACAATGACTGAAAATAAAACCATGCCACCTTCTCTTGTCTCAAAGGAGCCTGAGGCAATGTCTCCTAAGAAGTTAGTTCCATCATCTTCAGGGAAATTGTTGCATAATATCATTGATCTAGACTCTCCCCTGAGAGCTCCTTCTCCAACACAACCACCATCACCCAAGAGGTAGAGGGTTGAAAAGGAAAAAGTGGTTGAATATCTTGATTCGGATGATGAAGAGATCATGGTAACCCCCGATGATATGCAACAAGGAATGCCATCTTTTCCAAAAGGTGTTGCATAAATTTCTGGAGCAATTTTTTTAAGGCTAGGAAGAGATGAAATAAGAGGGATAACCAATACTGATGACCTAAGGATGGAAGCCTATAGGGAATTCATGAGGGATGATTCCTTTATTAAAGCGAATGATTTTAAAGATTTTGTGTGGAGGGCACATGTTCTAGTATACACTGAGAAGGTGGCTCAAGAAAGGAGTCTGCATCCAGAGCTTGCAAAGAAAGTTATTCAATCCAATATTATGGTGCAAATGAGGGAAACTTTCAAGGAAATGACACCAAAACAAGGTAGAGCATTGGTACAAAAGAGTGGAGTATTGTTACTCCCTAAGTGGGATATCATTGATGCTATGGTATTCGATACAATAAGAAGGGCCAATAGGCCACTTCTTGAGACTAAGGAGGAAGCTATGTTGGCACTTAAAGGATCAACCTTTAGTGAAGAGTGGGATGCCTTGGAAATTTGGTCATTATCTACCCGGTCTAGGAAGCCAATAGTTGCAGAGCCATTTGATTTCAGTGGTCACTTGGTTGTAAGAAGATTTGCTAATACTCCAACATTGGAGGCAGTAGATATGGCAATAAATGTTGCCAAGTTTACCAAGGAAACTATTGAAGATTTAACAAAGGATAGAGATACTCAGAGGGGCCAATATAATGACCTCATTATTGAATATAATAAGAGTCACCAAAGGGTTGCAAAGCTAGAAATTGCACTGGCATTATTGAAACAAGAAATGGAGGTGTGGAAGTCTCAAGGACAAGTTAGCTCTAGCCATAATGTTCCTGATCTATCAATGGAGCAACCTCAACCTCCCTCACAAGAACAATCCTTAGCAATCATTCCATATAATATGGGATAGGTACGTGTCACAATTGAAAGGGAAAATATCCCAAGAGGAGGAATTTCAGGTTTATGAGTACAAAGAATTATTGCAACAAATCTAGGACTCAACGTTGAAAAGAAATTTAGTAATTGTAGATACTATATTGAGACAATTGAATAGAAAATTCTAGGGAAAATTAAATAGTGTCCATGCTAATTATGTTTTAATGTTGCAAGCAATTAAGATGTTCCTGAGAGATAAAGAATTGGCCACACCATTTCTAGATAGATGGAGCCCTAGGGCTGAGCAACTGAAGTTCATGGTGGTAGGAGAAAAGCATCAGAAGGATATGTATCCCAAGCTTATGCCAACTTATCAATTTGTTAATGAAATTGTGGAGAAAAAGTTCTAGGGATATGTTGCTCCTATGGAAATGAAGATCAAGGAACTGAAGGACAAATATGATGGATTAGACCTTACACGATTACTAGAAATCTAGCATAACTATGATGAGGTAAAGCCTTTGCAAGCTTGGAAGGATCAAATGAACAATATGATGATGGCCTAGACAAATGAGATATACATGAATGTTGATATCGGTATGCTGAATGATACACTTGAGAAACTATCGTTTGTTATTAGTTTCTTACAAGATTTTGATAATGAGGCTACTTAAGTGATGGTGAAATATGCACCATATAGAGATAAGATTAATCAGGTTATTGCTTTCAAGTGTCCATCTGAAGCAGAATTTGAATTGTGGAAGATGGTATTCACTAATGAGTTTGGGATATGAGCATTGTGGTGGAGAATATGACTTGGTCGAGTATAGTATAGGTCTGGCCTCAAAAGTTACAATTGAATACACACATATTCTCTCGAGTCAACGTGCAGATGGATGGAGTGTTGTAACAGTTAAAGATGATTTTCCTTCCTACAGGTTGCATTTTGGAAGGCAGTTTCTCTTCCCCGCAATAATTGAAATAAATTTTGTCTTATATGCATTCCCTCCAATTGCAAAATGCAAATATAACTGTAGAAGGGAATTACGGTCCAATCAAATGTGGACATGTTTACACTTTGACCTGAAGCCTGTTTTGCTCCCTTATTCTATAAAGGGGAATTCAGGGCCGATGTATAGGGTCTTTTGTTGAATCCGAGATTTGAGAGTGCAAAATTTGTAATATAGAGAGTATGAACATTGAGTCCATATTTTAAGGTGTAGAGTCAGATAGGAGAATTTTGTCAATTATTGGGTTTTCAAGCATGTTTGTGTCGAATATGACAATATTTTGAGTCTATTTTCTCTTCAATTGTGATACCTTGCATGAATTATTAATGAAATATTGGTCAAAGACTAGTTTCGTTGATTTTTCGTTGTTCTTTACTATGAATTATACTTTAATTGTGGCTTTGGTCCAAAGGACCAGTTAAATGCTTTAGTTATTGTGTGAGTTCATGTAGGTTGGAAGCTAGATTTATAAGTAGTAATAGATTTTTGGTAGAAATACGTGAATTCTAATGCAATTCATATATATCTTAACTGTTTAGGATGAAATTTTCCTTATAGTTCAATTCTTTCTCATTTGACTCTGTGCTTTAGGATTTGGTACTGATACTGAAGTAGTGGTTGTATTTCTCACATCTCTGGCATTTGGTTTTAGAACATTTATTCATATTAATCTTCATATCAAGCTATCTTTGTTATATGTGAAGTTCTTTGCTGATAGGAGTTAGATCTTTGAAGGAATTGCCAATTTCTTGAAGGATAACATCTATTTAGTGCTGATGGGGAACTTATCTATCATTATGCAATGTGTATTTGAAGTTGTTTAGTTATTTGTAAGGAACACATTGTGGGATCACCCTCTCGGGTCTTCCAGAGCCCAAAGTGTAGGATAGTAAGCATTATTTCTTTTTCTCATTAAGTTGGCCAATTGTTTCCTAGGCTTTCATCATTGGACGTGGAAAATTCACAGAAGCTTTGAGGAATTCACTTGGGTTTTAAAAAAACACCAACAATCCCCACAAGACAAATGAAATAGATAAAGAAGTCTTTTGGGTCAACATGGAATACACATCAATGTCTCGATGCCTTGCATCATCCCCAAAAGGAAAACACAAGACAAAGAAAATGGAAAAGCGAAAAGATGTACAACATAAAGAAGAATGAAGGTACAAATAGCAGAATGCCACAAAGAGAGGGAGATACATCAAACATAAAATCATGGGGGATAGCAGTAAGCACATGCAATCAAAAGAAAATGAAAATGAAAAAAGAAATAGTGCAAAAGACTAGTAAGACACATGTGAGTCAACCTATAAGCAGGTTGTTTGCATCCCAATCATGTTCATTGTATACAAAAGGTGGAAAACTAGCCAAAGGGCTAACAACAAGTGTCGAAATAAGGTCATGACTAGGTTCAACACTCTTTTTAGGAGAATTGTCATTTAAGCTCATAGAAGAGGAAAATAATGTATTCAATTCATTATGCACCTCTTCATCAATTTCATCAACTTCCTCATCATCATCTAAATTAATCACAAGAGGAGGTTAGATGATAATGTCCAAAGAATGGTTCAAGTGTTGTTGCGGTTACATTATAGGATCGTTTTGTTTCAGGGAAGGGGCAGAATCGTCATGCATTGCTTTAGTCAAGTTTGGGTCCTGATTTTCGTTGTTTATTTCCTCGTGTAACTTGTGATCAAGGGCATGATGTTTATGCCTACACTCTCTAGCACCTATGTTTCTTTTAGTTCGGTTTTCAAGCTGCATTTTTGTAGGAGGGGGTTAATCAACCATATGTTTCTCTTCTTTCCTAAGGCTAAGAATGGAAGGAACCACATGGGGTTTGTTCAACCATTTTCTCTTTGACTTTGTAAACTTGTTTTATTCTAGGAGGCGTGATGGGATTGTTTTCATTATCTATTGGTCTTTTTTAGGAAGGAGGTGAAGGTTCTATCTTAGGTTGATCTTGGTTATTTGGAATTTGTTTAGGAACAATCATAGTTTCATCAAGGATGGTAGGATCAGTGGTGTGTTGAGGCATGTTTCAAAGGGATAATTCTGCTATTTTCTTTGCCTTGAACTTTTGATAGGATTTGAAAAATAATTCTTCTCATGGTCTAATAGGTTATATAGGCTTAGGCCAAAAGAAATCTAAGGAAAATTTTCCACATGAAGACAAAGGGTTAAAGCCACTATGATGCACAATAAAGATTCCATTGTCAAGGGGAAACTTTAAGCATTTACGCACAACTAACAAGACGACATTCATGGAGAGAGGCCATGGATAGCTTAGCTTCACATGGAATTGGTCCAACTATGGGATGATGGAGAATGATATATCTAATATTTTCAGTCCTATTTGTAAAGGCAAGTTGATTGATCCCATCGTAGGGCAAGCAAAACAGTTATGCTTCTTGATCCATGCTTTTGGTTTATCATATATGTCTTGATAGAGTTCATGCAGAAGTAAGAATTCCTTGGTGATCACATTCTCTCCACAGTCAAGATCTATTAATATCCCATTAGTGAGCTTATCATAGATTTGGCCAGCTATGTAAAGAGGACCATCGGGTGCATGTTTAAGTATATCTTGTGAGGAGAAAGCAATCTCAAGAGGATTTTTAGTTTGGCCCTTATGATGTTGAGTTTTGACCAATGCAACCAAGCCATCGATAAGATTGTGTTCTTGTTGATCAGTGTCCATAGGACTTTGTTGAATTGTATCTATGTTCTCATCATCTCTATCAAAATTCATCACATCAATTTTTGTAGTTTCACTAGCTTTGACAAATGAAATGTTATATTTTGGCATGGGGTTGGTAAAGATTTACAAGATTTAGTTAGGAGGGGAAACAAACTTATTTCCTTGATCACTAACACCTCCAATGGAAAGACAACCGGACTTAGTGAGGTCATGCACAAGATGTTTAAGATGCTTACAATGTTTTGTATCATGTCTATTTTGTCAGTGATAATGGAAATAAGCATTTGATCTAAAGCTTGGAGGTAAAGGTTTATTAGGATCGAGTGTTTTGATGGGAGGCAAGGTAATCATTTGTTGTCCTAAAATTTGGGACATTATATTATGAAGGGTGTTGGGTAAGGGAGTGAATTGTCTTTTTGGGTCCCCATAGCTAAAGGGTATCACAATCTCAATAAAAAATACTTGGTTATTAAAATTATGAGTTGTTTGTTGAAGTGGATTGACTTGAAGGAAACCTTTATTCTATTTTCTAAAAGGTTGAGATTTATTTTGGTTTATGGACTCAGACTTCTTAGTATGGCTAGAAGTGGATTTTGTATCTCAACTACTAACCAAGTTTTGATAATCATAGAGGTCAGTACACAAGTGCATGAAGGAGGGAAATTTCATCATGGCAAGCTTTTTTTGTATCTTTCTTTAAAATTTTCTATGAACATCTTTTGAAGGTGAGGATCGGGAACCTTGACATTGATTTAGGAATAAAGCGATTGATAGCGTGAGATTAAGCCAGTTATCTTTTCTTCTTTTTTCTTATATCTCATCAAATTGGCCAAGGTCATCTTAGGAGTCATATGCACTTGGAAATGGTTGAAAAATGTCTCAACAAGTTCATTGAATGAATGAGTTGAGTTGTTTGGTAATGAAGAGAACCATTCCAAGGTAGTATCTTTCAAGGACCAAGGGAAACGCTTAGCCAAAAGTTAATCATCAAGGACAAAGTCACTACATAAGGTAGTATAAGAATTAAAATGGTTAGAAGGATCTCCTTTTCCTCCATATTTCTCAAATCTAGGCACCTCTACACCTTGTGACATTGGTGCTCACAATATCTCCAAGGACAATGGGCTGCTTTTGACATAATATGTAGGTGGGCCATTTTGATTTTGGTTGATGGTGGAAATTTGTTTTTGAAGGGATGAAACAGTTTGGAAAAGTTGATTTATAAGAGGTTCATTGCTTGTGTTATGAGATGGAGGTGAAAAAGGTGGAGGGGTGCTTCTATTCAAGGGAGAAGTGAATGGAATGCTTATAGGTGGTAGGGTAGTAGAAGATATGACATGTGACGCCACAAAGGTACTAGGGATGATAACAGAAATACCCAAGGAAGGAATCACATTACTAGTTGATTACATTGTTGTTGTGACTTGAGGGTTGGTATAGGTAGGAATTTGTGTTCCTCCTTGGCTTGTGATATTTCTTGTAGGTAAAGGATAGCTAGTGGTTGAGGTAAGGTGTTTTCCAAAGATTTGAACTATATTTTTCACAAGGTCAAGTCCAACTTCACTTTCAAGCGTGCGATGAATGTTGTCTATAGTAGGTATGGTGGTAGTTGAGATTTTTTCATTTTGCACTTGGTGTTGTAGGTTTGATAAGTCTTCATGGATTTGAATTATGTTTTCTTGCAAAAAACTAGCAACTATTGTTTCAACATGCATGACACTACTTGAAGGCAATGAATTGTTGATGGTATGGTCCATATCTAGTGTACTAGTGTCAATACTAGGAGTGAAAGAGCTAGACAACCCAAGATACACGATGATTGTGCTATCACAAGATGACATGAGTCTTGAACTTTGTCTTACTACAGTATTAGCAATAAGACAACAAAACTCATGCAAGGGCTACTAAACATGCAAAATGAATGCAAATGCAATATAAGCTAAGAACAATGAAATGACTATAACATAAATTCTATAAACTGAAATAGAAAGATATAAAGAGGAAAAAAAATCTCAGAAACAATTCTTTAAATATTGCAAATGCAGTGCAAAATCTACACTGGTACTGATACACCCAAGGTGGCGAATGAGTCCCAATGGGGATTTTTTTTCAAAAATTTCAAAAAAATTCAATTCATTTTTATGCTTTTCATGTTGTATGATCTAAAAACTAAGTGCAAATGCAGATTTTTTTTATTTTCAATGAGATGAGATGCAAAAATCCAAGCTATACGAACTTTCACCAATGCAAAATTTGAAATCCCTAGAATGCAAATTAACTAAAGAAAACCCTAATGCAATGTTAATGCAAGCAAGATCTTGGATGATGATGCACTCCAAATCAGAAATATGATGTTCTAAATGTAGGTTCACAAAATGAAAGGAAGAAAATTGTGTTGCTTTTTAGGGTTTAGGATCTAGAATGACAATCTTCACTCTATCTCATTCAAGAACAAACCCTAGATCTCTCAATGAAAAGGAGAAAGAGATCCTCAAATAGGGTTTTCCTAAGGGCTAGGTGTAAACTAATAAGGTGTTCATCACAAAGTAAGAACTTGGAAAGACAAATTAAATGTAACTCACAATGCTTAATCCTAGTTCAATGCAAACTTTGACTAGATGACTTAGAAATGCAAATGAAATAGAATAACAAACTATAAGATGAATTGTGTGCACCTGGAAACTTGAAGATGATTGAATGGAGGCTTGAAGTGTTGGAAATTTTAACTTTAATGCTAAGTGGGACTCATTCACCAAACTAGGCAAATTAGTCCCAAATCTATGTTTTTTTGTAGGAATAAGAATCTAGCAAATGGGTATCCAAATCTGTAAAAAATTGATTTTTGACCTAAACTAGGACTCATTCACCATAAGTGGAGAATAAATCTAGTTAGGGTTTTCTGAAACTTCAAGATTTGAATCTTCTCTTCTCATTTTTCTCAATCTGCTTCTTCAGGTTTTCAAATCTGAATCTCTACAAATCAACCTGTAGGTGTTCTCCAATTTTCTCCAATGCTTGATTACAACTTTGAAAAATTTAGGCACTTTGATAACTTTCTCCTAACTTTCTCCTTAGTGTATCTTCAACCTAAACCTGCAAATCACACACTAAAGAGAGGGAAAAATGTTGTTTTGTTAGTGGATAGGGGTTTGCCTTGGTCAAACCCCATTTTGGTAATCAAACCTTGAAATAGAATGAAATAGGAATGGAAATTGATGAGTTAAAAAAATAAGACGTTGCAACTCACCAATATCTTGCAATAAAGTGATGCAAACATGTATGAAGTGGCTCCAACGGATGTAGATATTAACTCTTGCTTGAATAGGATAGATCTTGGATGAAATGCTAGCTTGAATCATGAAATCCTACATCACAATTGTTAGCTCCAAAACAAAATGATGCATGACGACTTTGACATGAAGTTCGATTCTTGAATAATTCTCTAAAATGCTTGAAAATCTACCCTTGAAGACCCTTGAATTCTCTTGTAAATGCTTGAATACTCTTGTGAACTCAACTTTGCTATAAGGATGAATACTTGTATGCTTAAGGGCCTAAAATGAGTGAAAGAAACTTGTATTTATACTTAATTATGAAAGAATTCCTGAAATTACAACACTACAAGCCGACATCAAACCTAGGAGGACAAAATCGCACCAAAAAATTGAGTTAATTTTGATTTTGGGCAACACGGGACTCATTCACCTAGGGTGGTGAATGAGTCCCATTAGGCATAATTTATGGGATAGTTTTCAAAAATTCTTAGAAAGGTGTAAAACCAAGATTGGGACCCAAAAATCTAGGTGGGACTCATTCGCCCAAGGTGGTGAATGATTCCTAGACCACCAAATCTGCGTAATGCAACCTAGAAGCACCTGGATTATGATTGGATGTTGATTTGTGATAGGATTATCCTCAAAAAGATGCATTAAATGAGGCCAATTAAATCATAAAGAAGCCCAATTAGTAATAAAAACCCTAGAAAAGTGTGAAAATATGTTACAACACTTTACAACACTCCAAATAAGGTAGGATTAAGGTACATTTTGGTTTAAAAAAAGAGGTTTATTAGGTTCAGTTAATTAATAAAACTTTAAAAAAGTGTGAAAGTGTACATTACAACACTTCACAACACTTTAACAAGGTACCATTTAATTTCATTTGTTCAAAAAGGGCCCAAGACCTAATGTGAGTATGTTAGACATATTACAACACTAAATCAAGGCATAATTAGACTCAATTTAACAAGGAGGGCCTGCACAAGTGTGAAAATGTCACCGATGGCATTTTTTGACACTACACTTAGCCCCCTCTTTAGTGAGAGGATGAACTTGCTTTAAACTCACACTAAAGTAGATAAAAACACATCAAGAGGGGAGCAAATGCACCAATTCTAATAGGATAGGATAACAATGATCAAGAGGGGTGATCAAGCCCCCAAGATCAAGATCCCATGGAAAACCAACATAGACACAAAATAACACATGTGAAAATGATATAAAGACCGTGATAAAGTCACAAGCGTACATTGCTAAAGACGAAACAGAAAAAACATAAAATAAAAGAATCATATCGAGCTTCGATCATTTGTTCATTGCAATGTGGATTAGATCTAGGTTGTTTGTCCAAAAATTGCAAGCTCACTTTGAGGCAATGGAACTTCAGACTATCCACTGGGTGAGGATCTAAAAGAGGTGAGACACATACACACATGAATGGTATGCACTCACACTCACATGCAAGTGGCTATGAGAAAGTCATGCCTCGGTCGGGCTTCCCGTCAAAAACCATACCAAAGTTATACCTCCTAACAACTTTAATAAGGTGCCACACAAAAATGATTTTTGAGCTTCATGAGGCAAGCAAAACTTTGTATGCTTGGATATCATGAACAATGAACTTCTAGCTTCATGAGGCAAGAAAAACTTCGTATTCTTGGGACTCATGAACAAACAAGATGACTCTACAGGCATACAAGATGTATTATGAAAGGTGGCCATGTAAATGCAATAATAAGGAATGTTCAAAGGAGTCTTTCTTAGTTCATGCGAGTTCTTTAACTTATGGAACATTGCACCTAATGTCTCCAAGAGAGGACCAATTAGAGAATAGAAGATTCACAACTTAGGGGATGTAGTGTGTGGCATCAAGCCATTAAGAGGAATGCAATATGATAAGAGAGATCATGTTGTTGAGGGACATCACTACCAATGTCAACAACAAAGCGAAAAATGCATTGCATAAAACAAGAAGGCTACACCATGAACCATGAAAAGGAAAAGAATGCAAAGGAATAATGTCAATATATGCCCCCACTTTAAAGAAATTGCTAAACACCATACTATGAGAAATTTCTTTAAAATAGCAAATGATAAATGCAAAAAATAAAGAAGACATGAGAGCTAACTTGGAAAGCCCTATGCCAAGTCATGTTTCCAAGTAAAGCTATGACATGTAAAAGAAAATGAAAGAGAGGAGTTGCCCACAAAATGAAAACACCAAATACATAAGGGATCTATGGATTTGGGGTCAGTATGTTCTTCCTACAATATTTTTAGAGAGATCAAAACTATCATCATTCCCCAAATACACATAAAACTAGAAAAATGACACAAAGAGAGCGAAAACAAAGAAAAACCTTTTGGGTCAACATGGAAGAGACATGAATTTCTCAATGCCTTGTGTCATCCCCAAAAGGAAAACACAAGACAAAGAAATAAAGAATAAAGGAAAATATTTTGGGTCAACATGGAAGAGACATGAATGTCTTGACGCCTTGCATCATCCCCAAAAGGAAAACACAAGACGAAGAAAATGGAAAAGCGAAAAGATGTACAACATAAAGAAGAATGAAGGTACAAACAGTGGAATGCCACAAAGAGAGGGAGATACATCAAATAGAACATCACAGTGGATTACATTACACACATACAATCAAAAGAAAGGGAAAATGAAAAATAAATAGTGAAAAATACTAGTAAGGAACATGCAAGTCCACCTAGATAAGGAGACAAGGTCAAATGCACTACTAGGACAAGGCTATGTAATTCTTGCCCCCACTGAGTGCAAGACAAGAATGAGCCGAGGTGGGTGATGGGAAAGATCATGTGATGGGGAGAATACAATATTCTACAACTATTACATGACAAGGGGAAAAAGGGTCCTACTTTAAGGGACTATTTCTATAATATCAAACCTTTTGAATATTTGTTGTAAAGAACGACACTCATTGGTACTATGTCCAATCACTCTATGGAGTTGACAATGTGATGTGTTTGTGTTCTTAGGATTTTTTTTTGGTCTTCTCTTATGGGGGTTAATGTAATCAATCCTCTATGGCTCACCAAATGAAAGGCAAAAAATTGTTGTTGTTTTCTAGGGTTTAGGACCTAGAATGACAATCTTCACTCTCTCTCATTCAAGAACAAACCCTAGAGATTTCAATACAAAGGAGAAAGAGATCTTGCAATAGGATTTTCCTAGGAGTTGAGTGTAAACTAATAAGGGGTTCACCACCAAGTAAGAACTTGGAAAGACAAATTAAATGCAACTCACAATGCTTAACCCTAATTCAATGCAAACTTTAACTAGATGACCTAGAAATGCAAATGAAACAGAATAAAAAAATGTAAGATGAATTGTGTGCACCTGGAAACTTGAAGATAAGTGAATGGAGGCCTAAAATGATAGAAAATTTGAATTTAATGCTAAGTAGGACTCATTCACCAAGCTGGGTGAATCAATCCAAAATCTGGGTTTTTGTGTAGGAATAAGAATCTAGCAAATGGGTGTCAATCTATAAAAATCTGAATGTTGACCTAAACAGGGACTCATTCACCAGAAGTGGAAATTCAATCCAATTAGGGTTTTCTGAAACTTCAAGATCTGAATCTACTCTTCTCATTTTTCTCAATCTACTTTTTCAGATTTTTGAATTTGAATCTCTATAAATCAGCCTATAGGTGTTCTCCAATGTTTTTCAATACTTGATTACAACTTTGACAACTTTAGGCACTTTGATAAATTTCTCCAAACTTTCTCCTTAATGTATCTTTAACCTAAACCTGAAAATCACACACAATCTCTATCAATAAAGTGTTGCAAACATGTATGAAGTGGCTACAATGGATGTAGATCTTGACTCTTGCTTGAATAGGATAGATCTTGGATGAAATTCTAGCTTGAATCATGAAACCCTACATCACAATTGTTATCTCCAAAACAAACATGATGCATGAAGACTTTGACATGATGCTTGATGCTTGAATAATGCTCTAAAATTCTTGATAATCAACACTTGAATACTCTTGAATGCTCTTGTAAAATTTTGAATGCTCTTGTGAACTCAAATTTGATATTAGGATGAATACTTCAATGCTTGGGCTGAAAATGAGCGAAAGAAACTTGTATTTATACTTAATTATGAAAGAATTCCCAAAATTACAACACTACAAGCCGACATCAGATCTAGGAGGATAAAATCCCACCAAAAATGTGAATTAATTTTAATTTTGGGCCACACGAGACTCATTCACCGAAGGTGGTGAATGAGTTACATTAGGCATAATGTATGGGACCATTTTCAAAAATGCCTAAAAAGGTGTGAAACTAGGATCGGGACCAAAAACTCTAGGTGGGACTCATTTGCCCAAGGTGGCGAATGAGTCCTAGACCACCAAATCTGGGCCACACAACCTAGAAACACCTAAATTATGATTGGATGTTGATTTTTGTTAAGATTATCCTTGAAAAGATGCATTGAATGAGGCTCGTGGATGCAAAATGAGGCGGATTAAAGCATAAAGAAGCCCAATTATTAATGAAAATGATAGAAAAGTGTGAAAGTGTATTACAACACATTACAACACTCCAAATAGGACAGGATTAAGTTATATTTTTTATTAAAAAAAGAGGTTTATTAGGTTTAGTTAATTAGTAAAACCTTAGAAAAGTGTGAAAGTGTGTTACAACATTTCACAACACTTTAGCAAGGTACCATTTAAGTTCATTAGTTCATGAGGGCCCAAGACCTAATGTGAATATGTTAGACATATTAAAACACTAAATCAAGGCATCATTAGGCTCAATTTAACAAGGAGGGCCCAAACAAGTGTGAAAATGTCATTAGCGACATTTTTCAAAACTACAGACAAAAATGATTGATTGGCAATGTTTTGGAATGATTTAAAGTGCATTAACTAAATGAATTATATGAACTAAAACTTGAAATGTAGAATTCTATGATAATAAAAATAAAAATGACAATTTGCAGGCAGATTTGTGAAGTATCTGATGGTGTGCACCTGTGATAAAAAGTGGGTTTCAGGGCCTGTAGGAGGACTGGTTCACCCTTGGGAAAATTGGTCCTTGACTAGGGCTCCAAAATGAATTTTTATAGTCCTTTGATCCTAGATTTAAGCTTTTGTTTTCTCTAGGTTTGACTGTTGAAAAGAAAGAAATAAAATTTGTGAATGAGTTTCCGTAGCTTGACAACAATTATGACAACTTATGCAACTTTTCAAAATTCCTCCTTTGAGCAACTTTTAGTATTTCTTCACCTGTAAATCTACACATACAAAGAGATAATAATAAATGTTCTTTTGGGTGAATGGGGGTTTTCCTTAGTCAAACCCCATGTTTGGTAATTAAACCTTGGTAATGAAATAATAATAAAATGAAGGAATTGATGAATGAACAGAGCTTGTTACAACTCACCAAACCCTTAATGGTTGTCCTTAGAGAACTGGAGTCAAACACATCACTCCAAGGCTTGGATCATACAACAATTATCTTTATTGATCGATGCTTGAATACTTGAAATCTACATCATAATGTTAGCTCCAATACATGACATGAACAAACATGAACAAACATGAACTTTGACATGATGATGTGATATGAAATTATTTATAATTTTTCTCTTCAATGCTCTTGACAATATTATTTACTCTTGTGAACTCTTAAAAAAGGTGTGTTAGGATTTGAATGGATAGAAATACTATGTATTTATAAGTTTTTATCTAATTTCTTGAAAAATTAGATTCCAAAAGTTGACATTTGAAACTTGAATTTGAATCATTAAAATTCCACCAAAACCATATTAAAAATTTGGTCCTAGGACCTAAGTCTAGGACACTCAATTTACAAGGTGATTTAATTAATGTTGAAAATTGTTTAATATAGGTTTCCCTTTTAGAAAATGGGAATAATAAGTCATTGTAATGCATAATTTGGTCAATTAGAGACTGAATTAAGTCCAATTAATTAAGGGGATGCAAACATGGTGTGAAATTGTAAAGGTATACTATTTACAACACTACATTTAGCACCCACTTTAGTGAGAGTATGAACTTACACTCAGACTAACTCTAAAGTAGATAAATAAGTCAAGAGAGGTCCAATTGTACAATTGTTGGAAAAATAAGATGACAAGGATCAAGGAAGATGTTGAAGCCCCAAAGATCTAAGATCTCATAGCAAACCAACAAAGGCACAAAAAGACACATGCATGTAGAAGTGAAACAAGATACACAATCATACAATGTTAAAAATTAATGCAAAGAGAAAAGGAAAGGGAAAGGGTAGATCAAGCCTCAAATATTTATCCAAAAGGTATGGATCAAGCCTCAACTATTTGTCCAAAAAAATGTTCACAAGTGAAAACCCACTGTCCATTACGCAAACAAAATACTCATGAGGGCTAGTGAAAATCCGTTGTTCACTAGGTGATCCCCAAAGGATGAGAAACACACACTAGGTCTAAAAGGTGTGCACTCAACAAGTACCATACTAGGAAAATCACTAGCTTCAACACATGGTGATTCACTCTTGTTAGGAGGATCATCATGGTTTCCCCCATCTAAGTTCATGGAAAATAAAAATAAAAAAATCATCTCTTTATGCACTTCCTCATCAATCTTAATAATCTTGAATCATCATCATCCAAGTTAATCACAATAGGAGGTCTAATGAAAATGTGCAATGTAGGTTCATGTTTTTGTTGTGGTGAAGGTGGAGAATCATCATGCTTTGTTTGAGTTAGTTTTTGATCTTGGTTTGTTGGTTTGTTCTTTTCTTATAATTGACGAGCAATAGAAAGAAATCTACACCTACACTCTTTGGCATTTTGGTTTCTTCTTGCACATTTTTCAATTTGTGATGGTGTAGGAGTGGGTTTATCAACCATTGGTTTCTTTTCTTCTTTCAATGGAGGAACGAAAGGAACCATCAAGGGTTGGGAAACTGCTTTCTCTTTAGGTTTATAAACTTGTTTTATTTTAGGAGGCACCAAAGGAGTTGTATGGTTATCTCTTGGCTTCTTTTAGGATATAGGTGGTGGAATAACATCATGTTTTGTTTCTTTTGGTTCAAGCATAGGTTCATCCACAACATTCAGAGTGGGAGGAACAACTATGGATCTTTCAGTTTCAGGTGGGATATTGGCAAGGGATAACTCTACTATATGCTTCACTTTGAACTTTTGATAAAATTTAGAAAATAATTCCTCACGAGTCTTAATAGGTTTTATAGGTTTGGGCCAAAATATATCCAATGAAAAATTTTCATGGGTAGACAAAGGATTAAATCCACTATGATGCACAATAAAAATTTCATTGCCAAATGGAAATTTCAAGCATTTATGAATAACCAATGTGACAACCTCCATCGAGTGTAGCCATGTGTAGCTTGACTTCACACGTAATTGGTCCAATGATGAGATGATGGAGAATGATACATCTAATTGTTTCGGTCCAACTTTTAGTGGGAGAGTGATCAAACCTATCATAGGGCGAGAAAAACTATCAAGTGTTTTGATCCATACTTTTGATTGTTCATAAGAATCTTGGTAAAGTTCATGCACACATAAGAATTCCTTGATGATCACATTCTCTACACACATGGGATCAATTAATATCCTATTTATAGGTGAAAACACTGAAAAATGTCCTAAATGATATCATACACTCGAATTAGGTATACTAACATCACTTCCTCCTAAAATCCATCCTCTTTTCGCTTAATTGATTAAATTAGCCTAGCTATTTAATTAACTACATCACTTGGATCTATTAGCCTAATTAATTTAATCAGGTTAATTCACCCCCTTTCATGCTAACATTTCATCTGATTAAATAAAATAAATCAAACTATTTAATTTAATTCCCTAAGTCTTCTTATTTAATGAAAAAACCTAAGTTATTTAATTAAATGTCATTTCACCTTCCCCATTCATTAAATCATTTAATTTAATGAATATCACTTTATTCTTCTAATTCCCCTAATTGTGTGATTAAACCCTTGTTTAATTAGCAATTATCTAATTAATCTAATTTCCCCCCACTTCCAAGGGAATATTCCCTCCCCTTTTGCACAATTAAACTTTGTATTAATTAGCAAAATATCTCTTTTTGTCACCCATGAGAATATTCCAAAGAATATTCTCTCTCCTCCAATCATTTAAGAAAGGGATTATTCTCACTTAGCTTCATGTGTAAGTTAACTTTTGACCTCTTGTACAGGTCATAAGTGTGCTTGTTTGGAAGGAATGAGAACCCTTGATTAAATCTCATCTTGTATTCTCACCCGTTGATGAGAATCCATGATCCATACCTCCAGCTTCTTCCATCCTTGACCATTGTTAGCCTTTTTAGTCTCAACCCTTCATTTCTCATTTGCTCTCCTATAAATAAAGCACTATTTGGAGATAAATGGATCCATCTCTCAACATCAAACTTTTTCTATTGAAATTACTCACACTCACACTCATAATTTACATACATTTAGCATATTTTAGTTTAAATTAGTTGCATAATAGCTTATATTCCATTAATGGCTTCCATAATGCATCCATTTAGCTAATTAGAGAACTGGGGTTTGAATATTTTTAGTTTAAATCTCATTTAGATTAGGTTGGCAATTGCATATCTGAATCATTTAACATAAATCATGTTAGATTAGCTTTTACATCATGCTCATTTTAGAATAAATCATGTTTCCATTCACATCTCACAACTATTTCATCGATTCTCTTCAATAGAATCGATCGAAACAAGCTCACTGATCCACAAGATTGGGAAAGGGTCATCATTTCACGTCAAAATGACACCAATCTAAACATGGGATAAGTTTCAAATGGGTTAGAGTAGATATTTAATGCTTTCATAGTTTAGAATGCTTTGTTTTAATGAATGCCTAGTTTAACTTTAATTTGAATGATCTTGTTTAAGATTGAGTATTATTGGCTTTGTTATGCTTCGATTCTTCATGGATCAAGCGTAATCGACCCATACTAATATCCTCAGTCACAGTAGGCTTGTCATTGATTCTTTCGACGATGTAAAGAGGACCATTGGGTGTATTTTTAATTATGTCATTTTGTGAGAAAGAAATGTCAAGAGACAATTTGGTTTGGCCCTTATGAGGTTTAACATCAATGAGGTTGACCATACCTTACAAATCATCCCCATAATCACTCATGTTATTATTAGTTATGTCTTTTAGTTTGTATTTTGATTGAAAATTTGAATTTTGATTAATTCACTTTTTTTGATCAATTGACTTAAATGCAAACAATTACATAAAACTACCACTTTTGAAACTAAAATTGAGATCTATAAACAACAGGAAATAAAGTGGACAAAGACAATTTTATGCCCAAAAATTTGAAAAATTACCTATACAATAAAAAGTTTACCCGAGGGTGAATGGGTCTTTATACAAGGATTTGAAAAATTAAAATTTAAGTTTATGATTTAATGTTTAAGTTCTCTATTTCATGTTGCATTTACAGATTCTTCCAATTACAAATTTCCAAAATTTTATGATTAAATTCACATGCAATTTGATGGAAAAAAGAAAACAAAATGAAAACTTTTGAGATGCAATTTTGATTGAATTTTCTAATGTAAATGACTGAAAGACACCCTTATGTAGAGTACTATGTGCAATATATGCAAGATACTTTTTTTTTGTGAATTTTCATGATGCAAACTGCAATTTTGAAACCCTAAATGAGATGCAAATCCTAGATCTAGGGTTTTAGAGACTTCCAAATCAGAATTTTCATGTACAATGTTAGGTTCACCAAAATGAAATGAAAGGAAAATAGGGAATGAATTCAATCAATGTGAAATGATGAAATGGCCTAGGATTCAAACACACCCTTCCCTAGGATCTGTGCAAGATCATGGGGGTCCAAACTAGGCCCCTAAATGGCAATGAAAATTCAAAAAAATAGAGTTAGGAAACTTGACATAAAAATTTGAATAGGTTATTAACATAATTCGAAAAATATGTAAGAACAAAACTTGTAGAAAATTGAATTTAGTTTCTAGGCTACTAGTCCTTTTTTGGAAACAAATAAAACTATTTTATGAAAAATTGAAATTTCAATATAGTGGTAAGTTAAACTTTTCAAGAAAAAGATAAAAAACAGGTGTATGTTTGACCACCCTAAGTACGAAAAAATATTTTTTTTTTCTGAAACTTTCAATATATGTAGAGGATGCATGCCTGGATGTGCCGATTTTTTTTTTTTTGTAATTTTTTTCATGTAAATAATTCGTTATAATTTTTTTATTAGAACATTTCAAAATTATTAAAACATGTTTGTTTAACCACCATAACTTGGTAAAAAATTTATGAAATTCAGTTTTTTATCCTATAGTATGTGAAGCATAGAATGTGACACATCTTTTAGATTTGAAAAATGTGAAGTGGTTTGAAATTTATATTTTTTCAATCAGCCTATCAATCAAGACTTTAGTCATAATGCATGTAGAAAATCAATAATAATAATTTATTAAATTCAAAATAAGGTATATCTTATATTGGTGGAAAGTTGACAATTTTTTCTATAAACCCTTTTCATTTCATCAAATTTGGATAAAAGAAAGTCATCAGCCATAAGGGAAAATTTTGAAAAACTAAGGAAATTTTGTAAACACATATTTTGAGTTGACTTTCCAGGTTTGGCAATCCCAAACCAAATTCCGAGTTAAATCCCGAGCCTACTGATTTTTCATTAAAAATAGATATCCATTTGAAACAGATATTTGTCTCAAATGGATATTTGTTACTTCTATTATTTATAATACCTAATATTTAATATATTAATATATACTAATATACTAATATATTATATATATTATATATTACATATTATGTAATATATATTATATTATATTATATATTATTATATTATATACTATATATAGTATATATTAAATATTGAATATTAATTAATATTATGTAGTATATATTAATATATATTATATACTACATTATAATATATATAGTGAGACAAAGAGAGGGTGGGAAGGAGGGAGATAGAGAGAGGTAGGGAGGGAGGGAGGGAGAGACCTAAGAGAGAGAGAGAGAGAGGCACTGAGAGAGAGTTGTCTAGGTAGGGTGGAAGGTATAAAGGGAGTGAGTTACCCAAGAGAGAGAGGGTGGGAGAGAGGGAGAGACCTAAGAAGAGAGGGGTTTGGGAGGGAGAGAGAGGGACTGAGAGAGAGTTATCTAGGTAGAGTGGGAGGGATAGAGGGAGTAAGAGACCCAGAAGAGAGAGAGAGAGAGAGAGAGAGAGAGAGAGAGAGAGGAGAGAGAGGGAGTGGGGAGACTTGAGAGAGAGAGATCTAAGAGGGAGAGAGGGAGAGTGGGAGAGACTTGAGAGAGAGAGAGGAAGAGAGGGAGTGGGAGATACCTAAGAGAAAGAGAGAGACTTAAGAGGGAGAGAGAGAGAGAGAGAGGGAGATGGAGAGTGTGTGTGTGAGAGAGAAAGAGGAGTAGGAGACTTGAGAGTGAGAGAGAGACCTGAGAGAGAGATAGGGGGAGTGGGAGAGAGAGAGATATCAAGAGAGGGAGAGGGAGAGAGAGTTACATAGTTACTTCCTCCTAGATACTTGTTGGTGATGTTGTCAAGCACCAAATTTCAAATAATCATGTTAACATTGTCTTTGACACCAAGTGATTCATTAGAAATCACTTCTATGATTCTTCTGTGTAGGACAACCTAAAATTATGGCATTTACCATCATCCAAGGGGAGGATGATAAACCTCTCATCCAAGGACCACTTACAAAGGAGAAACTAAGTTATTTTTCCTTGAAGAGATCTCATCCATGTTGCTCATGAAAATGAAGACTATTTCTGAAAAATACCTTGAGTATGAGGTGAAGAATGTGGTTATTACTATGTCTGCTTATTTTAATGATGCACAAAAGAGAGCCACAAAGGATGCTAGTAAGATTGCATGCCTCAATTCCATGTGAACAATTATCGAGCCAATGTTTTCAACTATAAATTAAAGATTTCATAATGTATTCGCTGGAGAAAGAAGCCTTCTCATCTTTGATTTGGATGGAGGTACATTTCAATGTGTCAGCCAGTAGAGGGGATATACATTTGGGAGGTCAATATTTTGATAACAGAATGCTTAATTACTGTGTTCAAAATTTCAATACAAAATACAAGTTGGATATTAGTAGTAGTGCTAGAGCTAGAGAGGGAGAGAGTATAAGATATATATAATATATAGTATATAGAATATATACCTTAATAATAATACTAATATATAATATATATTATATAAATATTAATAATATATTAATATATATTATATAAATATTAATAATATATTAATATATAATATAAATATATTATATATATAATATATTATAGAGGGGTTTGGAATGGATAGAGGGAGTGAGAGAGAGAGAGGGAGATACCTAAGAGAGAGAGAGAGATGAATAGTTTCTTTGCTGGAATAAATTCTTACCAAATACAAAACCTCTCGAGTTTTTCCACTTCTCCATTACCTTTCTCCCATTCCACACACTGCACATGCACCTTCCTTGAAAATTCTTGAAATGGAGTATGACAATTGCATTGGGTTGAATGGTATATATGACAACATCCTACTGTTTTTGGATTTTGTGTTAAGCATACATCATAACTAGTGTTCATTATGGTGTGCTTAGTGTTTTTATTCATGCATGTTGATTATGACTTCTTGAGTGAAAGTTCTAATAACATATATGCCACCAACTTGTATGGATTTGAGTTGATGGTTACACATTATTATGTATGGAATTTTTTCAAAATTTTCTTGTTCATGCATTATAATTGAGTGAAATTAATGCTTCTATGTGACTGTATGACATTTGCATGAAGGAATTGATGATATATATCATTTTTTTTATGTTGGCTTTTGTTCAATGGTTGCATTAAATTTGTATTATACTTATATATTCTTATTTTAAGATTACGTCAAACTCATATAGCAAGTTTGGTGTGGGTCAAGGTTGTTTGACATATATATGATAATATCATATGAGTGTTATTGCTTTTGTGCGAAGTGTGCATTATGACTAGTGTGCATCAAGCTCATATGGTATGCCTAGTTTGCTTATTCATGCATTATGGTTAGCAACATTCATTGTTGCACATTACAATAACACAAATTACATGTGGAAGGTCAAATAACATGCATGCCATGGAGTTGTATTTGTTATTTTAATGGTTGTATCAAACTCATATGGTGTGCATAAATAGTGTTTGTTCATGCATAATGGTTGAGTGATGTCTTATTTGTTGATCATGATTATTGTATATATTCACATGAACAATCTAATGAACATGTATCTTGTTAAGTTGTAAGGATTATATTTGAAGGTTGCATCAAACCCCTATGGTGTACATATTGTTCTTGTTTATGTATCATGGTTGAAAGATAGTGATTCTTATTTATGATGATTTTATACCTTTTATATGAACCTGATATAGTGACATGTTATAAAGCTTGAAGGTTTTAATGGCATGAATGTTGAATTGAGTTGTAATGGTTTTGTTTGATGGTTGCATCACTCATATGGTTTGTATAGAGTGTTTAGCATCACTGAGTGACATTGATTTTTATCAAGATGATTATATTGTTTTTGAATGAACATTATAATGACATATATTTCATTAAGCTGTATGGGATTTGTTTGAAGTTTTTCAATCAAAAGAATCAATGCCATAGGATTCTCATAATATGCTCTTTTCATTTTTATTGCCTTGTCTATGAGACCATAATTCTTTGAGGCATTTTTTCAAACAATTCTTCTCAACAAATATTATACAATGCTTCTCATACCATTTTTCATTAATTTTAGCTTCTTTTGAAAAAGAGATCAGCTACCCACTTCATTATAGGAGTTCAAAAAACAAAATAATGTCAAATGTAAATTAATTCAAGAGAGCTTAAAATCACACGTATTCCCAAATTGAGTGTTCAACATGCAACATATGGAGGTAATCAAATATATGAAAACTCTATTACTCTTCCTCTTTGTTGGTACCCCTATGAAAATTTTCCTATAATCACATTGGTAGTCTTAGTTCAATTCATTCATATTATGTTGTTAATGTCTACTAGCTTGTTTGAAAGAGCCTATTTTAGGCTTTTAGCCATAACGAAAAAGCAGTAAAGTGTTTGATAAAATGCTTTGGTAGACATGTATGAAAAATGTGGTATAATAGAAAAGGAAGTGGATTTTTTGAAAAAATTCCTCAAATAAATGTGGTCTCATGGAATGTAATATATGTGAACCTTAATATGAATGAACTCTAACATAGATGGATTACCAATTGTAATTCATAAGTTTTATTAAAATACAATTTCATTAATCTATAAAATGTTATTGATCATAACTTTAAACCATTCTAAAATAATTATACATTCCATTTTGAAGATTCAAAGTAGAAAGACATGCACACGAAGAATAAATTAGATCGAATATCAATACTTATATATCAAAATATAGAATAATTGTGTTTGTGCATATACAAATTTGGTATATATGCCTACTCAAAACAAGTTTTACAAATTGTGGCATATATGCCATCTCAAGATCTATCAAACCCTAAATGTATCAATCTCTATCAAATCCTAATCTTGTGTTGGATCATAAAAATCAAGCCTCCTTGAAGAACTTAGTGGCTCTGAAGTTCCTACACAATAACAATTCAAACCACAAATTAGATTAATTATGTGAATGGTTGACAAGATAGACTAGTAAATAGAAACTTATATACTATAATTTAGAAATTATCAATTTAACATTAAAATCACTATATTGAACTATATTAAATAAAAAATGCAATTCTTGTTTACCTCAAGTCTTTCTCTCTTTTCTGCAAGACATTATGCATATGATTGTCCCTTAGGATGATCAGAAGTCCTCATATAATAAAATGGTCCCACATTCATAACATTGTTGAATCATGCAGAGGACTATAGCAAGTAAAATAAAAATGATATGAATTAACATATAATTGTTGAAAAATAACCATATTTACCAAACATATATCTACTCCTATCTAAATGTAAATATCAACAATATAAAATAGACACATACTTACTATGATGCTTCTACACTAGACAGGCTCATGATGGATGAAGCATCTAAGATGGTTTCCTATATAAAAAATGACAAGAATGTAACACAATTTTAATACACATGCACATATAATCATAATGTCGAGAATATAAGAAAATATATACCTATTGTGCAACTTCTTCCAATCGGCCAGGCTCAGTCAACATGGCTATAAAAGAACTAGGTTTCGTTGCATAAAAAGACAAGATTACATTAGAATATCAATCTATGTACATGTATTTAAATATAATAGATTTTAAAAACTAACATCTAAATAACAATTTAAATGATAGCATAAACTAAGTCTCTAGGCCAAATGAAATGGTTGATTGTGTAGCTTCCTGCACTTGGGAATTTGGTCCCCTATCAAAAATTGTTAAAGATTATGACACATAAACATAATATTAGTATAAATATCTCTTATAAAATATGAAATAATTTAGATAAAACACACTATAAAATAATTTAAGTCATACTGGTGCTTCCAAATCATCTCTTCCACCCGATGGCTCTCCTGGAAATGGTCCACTTCGTGCTCTCTCAACTCCTACATCTAACATATCATGGACCTCATAGTTAGATGTGTCTATTGGAGCCTCACTAGAATGTCAAAGAGGACACAAACATATATTGTGGCACATGCTGTAGTAATGGGCCACACCAATATGTGTTGAAGAGGAGGGTGTACTAGTTGCAACTGATGCAACAGGTGCATCAAAATCATGTTGGGATTCACCATCATGTGGTTGTGCAACATGAGAGCTTTGCATCAAATGATCACTCAATTAATATATGAAAAAAATTCTCTAACTCCCTGCATCTAAAACAATCTTGGGGTAACGTATTGGAGCTAGAGAATCAATAGGCAGAGCAAGAAGAAATGGGGTGACTCGATGTGCTCTAGGTCTATCCTATGGCATCCCTTTGCCTACACCCTGGAAATATTGCATATCAAAGTAATTGACATGCCTCCCTAGGACAAACTCGGCATATAATTTTCATAAAAAATATTGAGGGACGTCAAGATTATTGTTGGGTGGTTTATCAAAAACCATCCACCAATGTTTCCAAAAATTATCTAATATACCTCTATGTGTGCACCATTTAATTAAAATGTTTGGCTTCCACACATCTATGGGCTGTCCTTTTTTGGGATTGATGAATAGATGGGCTAATTGGGCTTTGTCAATATCAAGTGCCCTCACTTCATCATACGATAAACTATTGACATAATGTTTCCTTTGGGACTCTCACCACTTTGCAAACCTATTATGCTCATTTGTTAGAGTTTCAACATTCAAAATGGTTAATTCTAAAGTGTTTTTCATATTTGAGAACTCAGGGATTGTCTCGTAAATTCAACATAAATTTCTTAATTGATTTAAATTTCTATGGATATATTCATGTATTGTGGGCACGTTTTGGTTTGGAAACATCGGTGGTAGCGAAGGAGGATTTGCAGGGTTTTCATCTTGATAGAGGTTGGGATCAGCCATTCTTAAGCCTGTTTGTTGATGAATTTTTTAAAAATTAACAATCATTTTAATGCAATAAAAACCTATTCAAAAACCTATTTTTGACTAAAATTCATAAAAAAATATGTGAAACTGATATAAAATTGAAAAAAACATTAAAATTTATAAATACCTGTGAAATTTGGGTGATTTGAGGAAAAAAATACAACACCAAATGGATATCCGAGTCCCTCAAATGAGAAAACACATAGACAAGGGAAATGTAAAATGAAAAATAACTCTTGGGTTTTTCTTTTTTTATTTTTATTTTATGTCGTAGGAAACATATATCCATTTAGTTTATGTTGTTTTTTAAACTCATCGGGTCTAGGATGTGACTTAAATATAGTATGAGTGTAAATTTATATTGGAATATATACAACAGATTACATATTTAACATATATATTATGATATTGTATTATAATATAATATATTGTATTATAATAAAATATATTGTATTATAGTATAATAATAATATATTATATTATAACATAATATAAAAATAATATATTATATTACAATCTAATATATTATATATATATATATAAATAAAAGGGGTAAATTTTTTATTGAATATCAAAGCAAAGCAATGCAATAAAGATCAAGGACCACAGGCCTGAAAATCATCAAGAAACAGGCCATCTTACATAGTGACAAAAGCCAAAAACCATCGACATACTCCTGTCTTCCTCCAGTAACTGATCCAAATCTTGATGTAACTTGGGAGAAACCTAACCCCAATCCTCAACCTCCAACCAACATCATGCTCAAAAGCCCACTTTTCCAAACTGTCAGCAACCCGATTCCACTCCCTCAGAATGTGGACAAAGGACACAACCTCCAACAAAGAGCTAATCTGAAGAATTCGTCAAACCACCAATGCCTACTGATAATTAATATCAAACACCTTCCACTCATTAACCAGATTAATCAACACCTATGAATCAACTTCACAGATAGCCTTCCTCCAACCCAGAGCAAGAGCCCTCTCCACAGCATAAAGAATCACCATACCCTCCATATAATTAACAGTCTAGACCCCTTTATGAACTGAGAAGAGAAATACAATCGAACCAAATGAATCTCTTCCAATCCCACCAATCCCAGCCAACCCGGGGTTACCCCTAGAAGAACCATCAGTATTGACCTTTAAGACTCCATCTGGGGGAGGTAACTACCTACCCACCCGAAGAACTCTCTTTTTCCCATTCATGCGGTACCTATTACCAATTGAGGAAGAATTTAGGTTTTGAAGTCCTAGTTTGTCCACCAACTCGGCATCACCTTTCTTCAGGAGGAAGACCACCTCACACTTAGCCACAATCAACTCCTGAATCATACCTAACATACATAACCAAACTTGTTGAACAACTAGCTTCTCACCACTAAAGATCCTAAGATTCCTCTCTAGCGAAAGCTGCCAAAGAAGAAAGGTAGGCCCAACATACCAAATGTCCTATAAAAAGGAATCCATAGAAGGAGGCCTACCCACACTATCCCAAAAC
This sequence comes from Sequoiadendron giganteum, assembly GCA_007115665.2. Lineage (NCBI taxonomy): Eukaryota > Viridiplantae > Streptophyta > Pinopsida > Cupressales > Cupressaceae > Sequoiadendron > Sequoiadendron giganteum. The sequence continues at coordinate 416,474,796 of CM021105.1, forward strand.
ACAACCAAGGAAGAAGCTTGAACACACAGACTCTTCCAGACATCCCACGAAAAGTGCCAAAGTTGCATAACAAAGGGGCATCAGAAGAATAGGTGTGAAGAATCCTCCTCATTCCCACACAAAACACAAACATAAGGTCCCTGGAATCCCTGCTTGTGTATATTATCCCAGGTTAGGCACCTATTCCACGCTAGAGTCCAAATGAAGCAGTTACATTTCAGCCAAGAGAGCTTGTTCCACACCCTTTTCCACAAAAGAACCTCGACCCCATCCAGATTCTAAGCCAAAAGTGTTTGATAACCAGAAGCAACTGAATAAACCCCCTTAGGATTATGAGTCTAGGCAATAATATCCTCATCCTGAAGAGAACTGCAATTCCTACTATAGAGGATATTGTGAAGCTTAGCGGTCTCCTCCTCTAAACCAGTATCTGACCAATCCTCTAGACCCTTACAACAAGCCACCTCCAACTAAACCGTCAAAGAAAGAGATTTGAAATCACTCACCCTAGCCCACCCTAACTCAAGAAACCTCTAGCACAGAGGAATCAAGTTGGGGAATTGAGAGATGAGGAGAGGAAAACCATCCCAAGAGTCAAACCAGAAAAGAGCTTCAGTGCCACACCTGTAGATCCAAAATAAACCCTCCTTGATGAGATTCACACCCTTATGTAGAGTAGACTAGATCATAGATCCTTTACCCTACAGAGGGTACCTAGGGATATCATACTGGGGGATCCCCTAGAAATACTTATGAGAGAAAATCTTGGCCCAACTCTAATCCTGCTCCTTACACCATCTCTAGAACAACTTAGCAGCCACAGCTACTCCAAACATAGCTAATTAACGAAGACCAAGGCCACCATACTACTTTCGACTACACACAACACCCCATCTAACAAGGCTCCATTTAGAAGAGAATAAACTTCCAAGTCTAAGAAAACCCATTAGAGCTACCTAAAACATACATCTATAGGTAGGGAGAGCTTGCACCATCGACTGAAGAAGTTGAACCCTTCCCACAAAAGATAACCATCTATGGGTCCAATGATTAACTTTCACCGAAACTTATCAATGATATTCTGCCAAGAACCCTTGGGAAGTCTACCAATAGAGATTGGGATGCCCAAATATGTTAGAGGGAGAACCCCTATTTGAAACCTCAAAATATTCACAATTCTTTGTTGAATAGGAGCCAGAGTATTGAAAAAGAAAATAGAGGACTTATCTCCATTGATAAGTTGACTTGAAGCAACAAGATATACATCTAGCACCTGCCTCAAATTAGAAGCTTCCCTAACCATAGCCATCCCCATCAAGGAAGTATCATAAACAAACTGCAAATGAGATTGTGGGGGCAAAGCTCCTCTCCATCTCCAACCCTGAATATTGCCCAACTCCACATTTATTTTCATCAAATGACAAGGACCCTCAACAAGAAGAAAAACTAAGTACAAAGAAAGTGGATCCCCTTGGTGCAAACCCCTAGAAGCACTAAAGAGCTTAGAATGATCACCATTTATTAGGACCGAGAAGGATATTGAAGTAACACAACTCATGACCCATTGTATCCACTCCTCATAGAACCAAAAAGCAGCCAGGATCTTTTGCAGGAAAGACCATCTAACCCTGTCATAAGCTTTCAACATATCCAGTTTAATGAACATAGCCTTCTCATCGGAACTGGCCATAGAATGGATGGTTTTCGTAGCAATAACAACCCCATCAAGAATTTTCCTACTTGCCACAAATCCACTCTGCTCCTCTGAGATCAGCACTTCAAGCCACTTCTTCAATCTTTCTGCCATGAGCTTCGAGATAATTTTATAAACCACATTGAAAAGAGAGATAGGCCTAAACTAAGTTAACCTATCAGCCCCCTCACACTTGGGAATGAGAGCGAGGAAGGTGGAATCAGAGCTTGAAATAATTTCCTATTCCTCTAGGATTCTTGGACAACCACCAGAAGATCCAGCTTTAAGATATCCCATACCTCTTGGAAAAACTCAATCGGGAAACCATCGGGCCTGGGTGCGTTACCTTTCTTCATCTGAAACACAATCCCCTCCAAATCCTCAAGAGTGATCTCACTCATCAAATGATCATTCATCTCCCTAAAAACCAACTAGGGAATACAAGAGAGAACTTGGGCTTCCTCAATAGATCCCCCAAGAGAGTCCTCCCTAAATAAAGTGACAAAGTACTAAGACGCCTCTACAACAATTTCCTGAAAGGAGGCAAAACACTCCCCACTATCATTCACCAGACCAAAAATGGAATTACCATGTTGCCTATCCTTCACATAATTAAAGAAAAAGGCAGTGTTTTTGTCTCCTTCCTGCAGCCAATCAACCTAGGCCTTATGCTTCCAATAGAGTTCCTCCCGTAATTCACAGTCCTCAACCACTTTAAGAATCTTGGCCTCCTCCTTTAGAAGATCCTCAGTAAACCCATTTTCATGAATCAACCGTGTAATATTGTTCAACTCATCCTGAGCTGCAACCTTGTCATGAAAGATATTACCAAAACACTGTCGGTTCCACCGTTTATGCTGAAACTTGACATACTGAAGAAGCTTAGAAAACATGTACATTGCAATACCAAAAGTAGGTTTTCCAATCCTCCACCAAATCACCACTTGATCAGAAAGAGTAGCATCCCATAACCACATCAGCTGGAACTTGAAAGAAGGGGTCCTAGGCATGCGAGTAGAACAAATTTTAAGCTTATTGAGCTAGTGATAAGAACCCCTCCAGTCCAGAATTTCAGAGCTGATAAACCATAATCCATCGACCTAGTAAAAAGAAACTAAGAACTTGTCCAACCTCTTAGCAACACAATTCACTCTAGCTCTTCTATTGTTCCATGTGAAGCAATCATTATTGGGCTTTACATCGATAAGATTCAAGGCTGAGATGTTATCCCAAAATAACAGTGCAGAAGGTTCCAGCCTTGTTGTTCCACCCCATTCTTTGACAACACAATAATAGCGTTAAAGTCTCCCACCATAACCCAAGGATGATATGGAGCCAAGCTATGAACAAATCGAAGATGAGACCATAAACATTCGAGAAGAGACCACACTCTCCTATCTCAAAGCAAGAAGCAGTGAGGGAAATAGAAGATCTAGAAGATTTCCACCAAATAGGGAAAATATTTTGAGGGTTCCATAAGCAAGCCACAAGCCTCGATACACTAACATTCACCATATCTCCATAGCTTAGGAATAATACCCATCATACTCTCAACCGATAATTTAGTCTCTTGCAAAAAAATAATATCAGGAGATTGACTTCTAATCAAATCCCGAACAACTTTTTGTCTATGGCATTTGTTCAAGCCCCTAACATTCCATGAGAGAACAATCATTTCGAGGGACAAGAGAAATGTGAATAAAGGGTTTTGACTACCCCTGATTCCACCAATGTTTCCCCAACTATCTTTATCTTTTACATATCCTTCTTTCGACCTAGTTTGGAAGATTTTTCAACAGCTCCCTTTTTTGTATCCTTTTGCTAAATACCCATGTGAGAAGAGGAAAAAATTCTCTTCCCTACTTACGCACCTTCTTTCAGGGATTGAGGAGACCCCCCACTTCAATTCTTCATAACTCTGACACCCTCATCTGAGCCTGCCTGAACAACAAACTGTTGGTCAGTATCCATCTGTCTTGCACCACTATCAAGCATAACTTGCATATCCTCCAAAGGAATCCCAGCCTGTCCTGTGCCCAAAGTCCCCTGATCTAGATTAATCAAACCTAGATTCACTTCCTGCTGGCTCAAATCATCCAATACCTCAAACTTATTAAAAGTGCCATCATCCTACTATAGGAGTTGTCAAAACCAACTTCAGACTCCAAAAACACTTGCATGCAAATGGATACCTGTCACAAGGAAGAGAATGGATGGAGAAAACAAACAAGGGTGTAAAGCTCTGAAAAATGGAGAAATTATCTTATCAGAACAAAAAAGGAATTCAATGAAGTGTACAATGGATCAATCCTTAAGAAGGAGATCATGCAAACCCTAAAAGAAACCCTAATAGGAAAACATTTAATAATTAATATAATTATTAAATGTCACTTTATGCAAACTAAAGTGAAATCTTAAGAAGGGAATAAAGGTAACTTAATCAACACAATTAAGTTAAAACCTTTACTCTAACACCCCCCCTTAAAATGAGCAAGAGTGCAACTACAAACATGTGCAAGAATGCAAAGGTAACTACAATGCAAGAAGGCAAACATGGGTCCCGGCAACTAGGCCAGATCAGGTACCCAAATACAACCAAATCTTTGTAAAGAGGAGAAATAGAGAAAACCTCATGAGAAAAACTCTACTTCAAAAAGAGATGTAGAAAGCCATGAAGAACATCAATGAAGCAGAAGAAGCTGCAAACAATTGTCAAAAGATGACTGCTATGGTGTTGAAGAACCTCCTCTGAAGATAAGATGATTAGGATTGAAAAGACAACAATCTGCATGAGTGCCCCAAACGACACTACTCGAATCAGATGGCAAACAAAGGTAAACACCTGGAATGAAGATACAGATGGCACAAGTACCAATAATATCAAGAAGACAACAATCTGCATGAGTGCCCCAAATGACACTACTCGAATCAGATGGAAAACAAAGGCAAACACCTGAAACGAAGATACAAATGGCACAAGTACTAATAGTCAGAAAAAAACTGATCAACTGAGAATGGAAAATTCCTTCCAAGGCAAAGACAAGGAAGCATTAGCGTGAACAGTATAACACCCCCCCATAATGCTGAATTGGGAGAGCTTGATAGATCCACTGAAATGGTGTGTAACACCCTATAGTGCATGAAGAAGAAGAAACAACATCTGGAAGTGCACAAGAAAGTACTTGCAACTAAAAAAGTGGTGTGCAAAACAAAGCACGCATGCATGAGGTTGGAATCATATGGATCCACTATCGTCGTGGAGGGACACTCACCGAAAAAAGGTGTGATGGAAAAAACAAAGGCACTACACAACCCCCATGGCACTTTTATAATATAGTGCGAGTACAAAATATGACACAACCTTATGTGCAAAATCACCAAAAAAACATGTACAATAGTGTGGCACTTTATCTTAGCACGTTTACATAAAATATTGCTTACAAATGATGCTCAAAATGCCCTCAAAGGACAAAAAACTGGAAATACATGAAGAACAGCCAAAAACGAAGCATCCCATGCAAACGAAAAGTTTCCAAGAGCAAATATGTCCAGGTAATTCACTAGAGTGTGAAAACACAAAAAACTAAATAAAATATACCTGGAGTGAAATCTGGAAAAATTGCACAGATGGAATTGAAGAGCTCTGAAATATGGTTCCAACGCCACTAAGATCGCGAAAAACGGAGAAACAGGTCAAAAGTTATGAGCTCGGGACTGAAAAAGTCTCATTTGACTTCAATTAGCTTTAGAATGCTCCAATAGTAAAATGAAGTGATGAGAACCACACCACTGGAAAATTGATAGAACCAACTTTCTGATGATATCTTGTTTTCCAAAAAAAGATATCGTATGCCCAAGTTATGACCTCTAGAAAAAAATAGCTCCAAAGGGGGAAAAAACTAGTGCTGCATTAAATTTGACGATCATACGGCCGTCGTAGCAAAAATACGGGCCTAAATTTGATGGCCAAACAGCCATCACTGCACATGTACAACTAGGCTTATTACATGAAAAATTGTTTTTTTAATAAGAAAAATAAAAAATAAAAAACTTTTGATTTAAAAAAAAAAAATCATAAAAAACATTGTTCTTTTTATTTTTAAAAAAACCTTAAAAAAAACAAAGGGTGGCCTGTATCGCCATCGACGGTACTGACAGATCACCGGTCGGTAGTAAGGCCGTCGGTGTATAGAGGGCCCGCAGGCCTGCATACGCAAGTACCTGCGGGTACCCTGTACCAAGGCCGACAAGCCCTTAAAACTACGTTTTTTCTATTAAAAAAATCAGAAATACATTTGCAAAAACTGCGAATTTTTTTGCAAAAAAAATATTTATTTATTTTTGATAAAAAAATGATGCGGAAAAATAAATATTTTTTTTTTACTAGGCAGACAGATGGCCGTATGGCTGTATGGCTAAAAATTTTTTGCCCCTCAAATCAACTTTGTCTAAAATGGACGAATGAATAGTCGATTTAGGGGTTTTGGACCGCTGCGGATCCAATGGTGAGGTTTGTTTGGACTCAAAATGCTTTGAAATTGTAGGTGATTCCCTGGATCAAAAAATACAAACCCCAAAACTATGAATGCCTAATCCAACCCTTGTAGCTCCAAATAGCTCCAACTTCTTCAAACAAGAACAGGCATGCAGCAGGAGAGCTCTGATACCATGTAGAAGTTGTCAAAACAAACTTCAGACTCCAAGAACACCTGCATGCAAATGGATACCTGTCACAAGGAAGAGAATGAATGGAGAAAACAAACAAGGGTTTGAAGCTCTAAAAAATGGAGAAATTATCTTATCAGAACAAAAAGGAATTCAATGAAGTGTACAATGGATCAATCCTTAAGAAGGAGATCGTGCAAACCCTAAAAGAAACCCTAATAGGAAAACATTTAATAATTAATATAATTATTAAATGTCATATTAATTATTAAATGTCACTTTATGCAAAATAAAGTGAAATCTTAAGAAGGGAATAAAGGTAACTTAATCAACACAATTAAGTTAAAACCTTTACTCTAACACCTGCCTTTCCCTCAATGTCCTTTTCTGACCTTGGTTTCTGTTTTGAGCCTTAACAACCACAAAGCCATCTTCACCAACATCATCCCTCATAATAGGCTCCTTTCCCTTATCAACCCTAGGTGGATTGCAGGAAGGTTGAGAAGGATGAGAATCCACAAAATTAGCCCTAGGGAATCTACGCAGTAAATGACTATACTCACGGCACATACGACAACGAAAAGGAAAAGTCTCATAGTCAAGCTACTGATCCCATGAATAAGAACATACACACACTTCTATAGAATCTAGAAATGGCTTTCTTAAATCAATTTCCACACTTGAATCCGGGCAAAAATATTACTTTTTGGAACTATGTCTGCTACGGAGAACCAACAGGCCTATCAAACATTGCAACCAAAAAATGCAGAACATCATCGCACAAACATTCTACCAGAAATCTCGGCAAATGAACCCAAATTGGAACCCAACTCAAAATCTCCTTAATCGGATTGAATCCCGCATGTCATGGTTTAATGAACAACCCCACCTGATTGTGGAAATAGGGGCCACCTTCGAAAACCTTATTCCTATCCACCATGCAATTAAAGGTGACCATAAAATAGTTATTTTCCAGAAGACTAATCTCCATTTCTCCTTCTAGAAACCAAGTCCTCTAAGCCCAAGATTCCAAATATTATAGCAAGATTCTCAATCCCATGAATTTGCAATAAAGGGAGTGCTTTGAGTAATACTCAATATCATTAGCTAACATTTCCATTAGGATCACCAGTCTTGCCCTTTCTTTGCACCTTTCCAGACATCCATTAATCTTCAAAATACATGACCCACCAGACAATCCCATCTCAGTCATCTCTAGATCCGATGAAAAAGGTTATTGCCGAAAGTTTTAGCACTTTGTGGGAAAGGTTTTGATCCAAAAGCAGAGAAAAAATTCATCTTGGGACCGGCCTCAGATGAATCCCCTTACACCATTGAAGAAAATAACACCCTCAAACGAGGATGCAAGCCCCTGGAATGCTCGAAAAACTACGAAGACAACACTCAACGCACACCACCTCTCGAGCTTCCCACCACCCACGGTCCACAATAGATTGAGCCACCAAAATAAATTTGAAGAAGAGGCACAACATTATTTTGCATAACCAAACACACAATAAGGAACACGAGTATCCAATATACCACCAACGCCCCTCAACCCAACATCAAGCAACATCAAGAAAGGAAAGTCACCCAGCTCGTGCAAACTCTAACCATAGAACACAATCTAAAGAGTGAGGACGCAGCCAAGCAGCCCATGTCAGAATGAGAAAATCTAGAGATCTCTCAAACAATATCCCTCCCCCCTCAATCACTTCAAAGAACCCACCCCTGTGAACAACACCAAGCCACGATTCCAAAGCTGAAAATGGATCACACATGCAATGAATACAATCGACATGCCATTGGTTCAACCAATTATAGGTCGCCATGGACACACCCCAACAATCTCCATCCTTCAATTGTTATATCCAACTTTGTGTCTGCTGTGAAGAACCAAGAGGCCTACCGAGCATTGCAACCAACAAATGTAGAACATCATCACGCCAACATTCTACCAGAAATCTTGGCAAACAAACCCAAATTGGAACTCGACTTAGAAGATCCTCAACCGGATTGAATCTCACATGCCATGGTTTAATGAACAATCCCACCTGATTGTGGAAATAGGGGCCACCTTTGAAAACCTTCTTCCTATCCACCATGCAATCAAAGGTGACCATAAAATAGTATTTTCTAGAAGACGAATCTCCATTTCTCAATCTAGAAACTAAGTCCTCTAAGCCCAAGATTCTAAAAATTATAGCAAGATTCTCAGCCCCATGAGTTTGCAATAAAGGGAGTGCTTTGAGTAATACTCAATATCATTAGCTAACATTTCCATTGAGATCACCAATTTTAGCCTTTCTTTGCACCTTTTGAGACATCCATTAATCTTTGAAATGCATCACCCACAAGTCAATCCCATCTTAGTCATCTCTAGATCCGATGAAAAAAGGTTATTTTCAAAAGTTTTAGCACCTTGCTGCAAAGGTTTTGATCCAAAAGCAGAGTAAAAGTCCATCTCGGGACAAACCCTAGATGACTCCCCTTGCACCATTGAAGAAAATAACACCCTCAGACGGGCATGGAAGCCCTCGAAATGCTCAAAAAACTATGGAGACAACACTCAACACACACCACCTCCTGAGCTTCCCACCACCCGCAGTCCACAATAGATCGAGCCACCAAAATAAATTTGAAGAAGAGGCACAACACTATTCCGCGCAACCAAATACACAATAAGGAGAATGAGTATCCAGTATACCACCAACGCCCCTCAACCCAGCATCAAGCAGCGTCAAGAAAGGAAAGTCACCCAGCTCACGCAGGCTCTAACCACAAAACATAGTCTAAAGAGTGAGGACGTAGCCAAGCAACCCACGTCAGAATGAGAAAAGACAAAGATCTCACAAACAATATCCCTCACCCCTCAATCACTTCAAAGAACCCACCCCTATGAACAACACTAAGCCATGATTCCAAAGCTGCAAACGAATCACACATGCAATGAATACAATCGACATGCCACTGGTTCAACCGATTATAGGTCGCCATGGACGCACCCTAGTGATCTCCATCCTTCGATTGTTATATCCACCTTTGTGTCTGCTATGAAGAACCAAGAGGCCTACCAAAAATTGCAACCAACAAATGCGGAACATCATCATGCCAACATTCTACCGGAAATCTCAGCAAACAAACCCAAACTAGAACCCGACTTAGAAGCTCCTTAGCCGAATTGAATCTTGCATGCCATGGTTTAGTGAACAATCCCACCTGATTGTGGAAATAGGGGCCACCTTTGAAAACCTTATTCCTATCCGCCATGCAATCAAAGGTAACCATAAAATAGATATTTTCTAGAAGAGGAATCTCCATTTCTCCTTCTGGAAACCAAGTCCTCTAAGCCCAAGATTCCAAAAATTATAGCAAGATTCTCAGTCCCATGAATTTGCAATAAAGGGAGTGCTTTGAGTAATACTCAATATCATTAGCTAACATTTCCATTGGGATCACCAATTTTAGCCTTTCTTTGCACCTTTCAAGACATCCATTAATCTTCGAAATACATGACCCACCAGACAATCCCATCTCAGTCATCTCTAGATCTGATGAAAAAAGGTTACTGTCAAAAGTTTTAGCACCTTGCGGCAAAGGTTTTGATCCAAAAGCGGAGAATAAATCCATCTTAGGACCAGCCCTAGATGACTCCCCTTGTACCATTGAAGAAAATAACACCCTCAGATGGGCATGCAAGCCCTCGAAATGCTTGAAAAACTATGGAGACAACACTCAACACACACCACCTCCCGAGCTTCCCACCACCCATAGTCCACAATAGATCGAGCCACCAAAATAAATTTGAAGAAGAGGCGCAACACTACTCCGTGCAACCAAATACACAATAAGGAACACGAGTATCCAGTATACCACCAAGGCCCCTCAACCCAACATCAAGCAACATCAAGAAAGGAAAGTCACCCAACTCACACGAGCTCTAACCACAAAACATAGTCTAAAGAGTGAGGATGTAGGAAAGTAGCCCACGTCAAAATGAGAAAAGCCAAAGATCTCACAAACAATATCCCTCCCCCCTCAATTGCTTCAAAGAACCCACCCCCATGAACAACACCAAGCCACGATTCCAAAGCTACAAACGAATCACACATGCAATGAACCCAATCGACATGCAATTGGTTCAACCAATTATAGGCTACTATGGACGCACCCCAGCACTCTCCATCCTTCGATTGTCATATCCACCTTTGTTCCATCAATATATTATATTATAATATAATATTTTATATAATATTATATTATATTATACTATATTATATTATATAATAATATATTTAATATATTATAATATTATATTATATTATATTATATAATAATATATTTAATATATTATAATATTATATTATATTATAATATAATATAATATCATATTATAATATATTTAATACTATATAATAATATAAAAAACAACTTAATATAATATATTCATGTCAGATCAGACCAAATTAAAAAAAAAAAAGAACTTAAACTAAACAAATATTGTTCATGAAATGGATGCCCATTTTAGAATGGATATCCATTTCAGAATGGATATCTAATTGGTAACAGATATCCATTCTAAACAAATATCCATTATAAATAGATATTCGTTTACCTTTGGTGTTTGCTATGGCACCATGTACTTTCTACCCGACCCTAGAAAATGTCAAAGTAGATTTTCGCATTTTTGGGCAAGTTAAAAACACCTTTTTTCACATCACCACTTTTTGGACCCTGATTATCTTGCACAGACCCCCTAATTTCATTAGAAAGAGATAAGATCACAAAGGGATATGATTGACCTTCAACCTTGAGGTGAGTCAACCCTATTTTGGACCTTAGATCTTTGCTTTCTTATGAAAGAAATGATTGATTGGAAATGTTTTGGAATGATTTAAAGTGCATTAACTAAATGAATTATATGACCTAGCACTTGAAATATAGCATTCTATGATAAAGAAAATGGAAATGATAATTTGTAAGCAGATCTTAGAAGGATCTGATGGTGTCCACCTATGATAAAAAGTGGGTTTTAGGGCCTATAATAAGACTATTTCATCCCTGGGCAAATGGGTGCTTGACTCCAAAATAAATTTTTGTAGTCCTTTGATCTAGGATCTAAGCTTCTGATTTCTCTAGGTTTGACTATCGAAAAGCTAGAAATAAAATTTGTAAATGAGTTTCTATAGCTGTACAACAATGATGACAACTTATGCAACTTTACAAAATTGCTCCTTTGATCAATTTTTAGTTCTTCTTCACCTATAAATCTACACATACAAAGAGATAAACGAAAATGTTTATTTTTAGGTGAATGGGGGTTTGCCTTAGTCAAACCCCATGTTTGGTAATTAAACCTTGATAATGAAATAATAACAAAATGAAGGAATTGATGAATGAACAAAGCTTGTTACAACTCACCAAACCCTTAATGGTTGTCCTTAGAGGATTGAAGTCAAACACATCACTCCAATGCTTGGATCTTGTATGAATTGGCTTGACTGATTGATGCTTGAATGTTTGCTTGAATGATTGAAATCTACATCACAATGTTAGCTCCAATACATGACATGAACACACATGAACTTTGACATGATGATATGATTTGAGATGACAAACAAATCTTCTCTTCAATGCTCTTGACAATAATATTTTCTCCTGTGAAGTATTCAAAAAGTGTGTTAGGATTTGAATTGATAGAAAGACTATGTATTTATAGGTGTTTATCTAATTTCCCAAAAATTAGATTCCAAAAGCTGACACTTGAAAAATTGAATTTGAATCACTAAAATGCCACCATAAATATATTAAAAATTGGGTCCTAGGACTTAAAGTGGACCCATTCACCTTTGGGCGAATGGGTCCTAGGACTTAAGTTCAGGACACTCAATTTCCAAGGTGATTTAATTAATGTTTGCAATTGTTTAATATAGGTTTCCCTTTTGGAAAACGGGAATAATAAGACTTTGGAATGCATAATTTGGTCAATTAGAGGCTTAATTAAGTCTAATTAATGAAGAGGGTGCAAACATGGTGTGAAATTATAAAGGTATACAATTTCCTACACTACAGTATGAATGAAAGGTGTTGAATTGGAGGTTTCTAAGGAACTTATTATATTGGTCATGTGGTTATTTATAGAAGGTAGGAAGGTGTACAAAGACTATAAAATAGAGATCAAGTGCTAAGCTATTTCCTCAAGGGTGGTAAAAAGGTGGAGCGTATCTAGACTAGCTATGCACAAAATTATATTCCTCATTTGTGAGATGAGATAGTCATCCAAATCATGATGTTTCTGACACTAGAACGCTAGTTCCAAGACATCTATTATAATCATTTTATGTTCTTAAGCATTTTTTCGATATCTATCTAGTTGGTTTTCCCTTCTTATTTTCTTCATTGGAGTACTATGTTCTCAAATTTAAAAGTGGTATTGGGGTGGACCCTTCACACCAATCTCTAATTGTTTTATTAATCAAGCATGCTCAATCCATGAAACCCGAACCTATTATTGAGAGAAGTAATGATATTCTTGAATCTTCTTTATATTCTAACTTCCCTCACAAAAAGAGACATTCCTCCCCCTCTTTTCCCTTTCATTTCCACATAGCATCATCCACCCTCTCCCTCTTTAAGAACCAATATTATCCTTTTCCCCTAACTTTGACCCTCCTTATCAAGATAACCTTACTAGTACTATATTTGTAACCTCTTTCTATGAGGCTCATGGGAGATAGTTTTTGTTGGCAACACAAGGGCAAACAACTGAGAGGGAAGGGGGGGTGAATCAGCTATCTCAAAAATTATACTTATTAAACTTATTCTCAGATCTGATAAATAAAAATGAAAGCATAAACCATCACCACATCAAAAACACACGTAAGACCAAGATTTTTACGTGGAAATCCTGTTAGGGGAAAAACCATGGTGGAGGTTAGTCCACAAGATTATACTCTATTAAAAGTATTTATAAATGGTGAACACATGTATTAAAACACATTGCCTAGAGCTCACTACTCAAATACAAAATGCTTACTTCCCAAAGGAAGACTCTTTGTCTTATAGTCACATTCGGATTACATCAAAAAGATTTTAACTGAGAAAATAACATCTTCTAATGCCTTATTACAGTTTCAGTTAAGCACATAAACACTTTCTTTTGCTCACTCTTCTTCACACTTTACTTCCACCTTCGAAAGATTAGAACATTATGTGCACATAATTCACTTGAATGGTATAAACAATCAATCATATATATCCACAACTAAGGATAACATCAACTACATGTCGGCCCAACAAAATATAAACTATGTACAAACTGTCAGCCCAAATCAATAAACAATTTATCAATGTAGACCAAACAATGTTGGCCAAGACATAGTAAGGACCCAAAAACATGTCTCAATCACGAAACACCTTAATAAATTATGCCTCGAAGATCCGCAACACACTACAATCACCCTGTCGGCCATGATCATGAAAAACATGAATTCACAGAAGAAAATCACCAATCGCGAGCACAAAAGTCAATGTGGACCAACAACATAGATAGAGAACGATGTAGAAGTATCCACAAGCATCATGAATCACCACAAAAGCATCCACAACAAATCAAATTACTAGAATCACATCATCTTCTTTCAGCAACACCAACTAAAGCAACAAAATAACTGTCAGAACACAAATACTCATAACTTAATCAAATCTTCATGCGAACTTTTGAAACTTCATGTGGATAAACTAGATATACTTTTCAACAAACCCTTTAATCCGCAACTTCTTATCATCAATATACTGAGCTAGCCAACATACTGAACTTCACTGCATTACCGACAACCTGCAACTTATTTTATTACAATTTTCTCAATATCCTTGACATTAATGGCAATAGTGTTGACATCAATGACAACCACATATTAGCAATATCCAATATTGTTTTTGGTGTTTGAGTTAATATTGGAAGAATCAAAATTATTTCTTGGATGAAAGGTAGAAAGGGGAGGGGAAGGGATCTCATGGCATGGAACTATCCATAAAAAAATGAATGCAGTAAGTATGAGAAAAGGTAAAGGGAAAGTGAATGAGATTGAATATTTAGATATTTCAGCTAATATCCCATAGGTTGAGGGCCTTTACCCTAGCCTTTTTTTATTTTCCTACTATTATGTCTTTCCCTTTCCCTTCTCCTAAAGTTGTGGCCTCTATTATCAACTCATTGACTAACAAATCTAATGAAATAAGCAAGGATTCCAACATAGAACATAAGATTCTAAAATGGTTTGTTATTGATTTCAGGAAAATGAAGTTGAAGACTTCATTAGTGGTTGATTGTGATATTGTTGAAGAAGAGGGAAAACTAAAAGAGTAAATCTCAAAATGAGATGATAGAATTAAAATGCTAGAGAAGGACCTTGGGAAAATCAAAACCAATTTGAGGAGGGTGGTGGATTTTAGCAAGGCCACCATAAAAAACTCTAAAAAGAGTAATCAACTGCTATAAGAAAAGTTGAAACTTTACTCCATGCAAGATTAGGGTGGACCTAGCATGAGAACCACAAGTAATAAGGCCTAAGTGATGATGCAAAAGGATAACAAAGTTAATGTTGTTGTGATGGACACGCACCTCAAAGCATAGTAGGAGCAATAGGATGTTGTCATTACCCTCAATGAGCTATTGCTGTCTTTAGATTTATGTTGTTGTTTGTTCTTGTTTTGATTCCTTCTTTGTTTCTTATTGCTCTAGGAGACCTTGTCATTATAATTTTACTGTCATATTGTATTGCTTGAATATAATTAAACTACTTTTATGTAACTTTCTCTAATACTTTTCATTTGAAAATTGAATCCTTTTCAAAAACCTCCTCCTTACTCTTTAAAAAAATATATATATAAATAAAATAAAACAAATCTTAACTACACATTAAAACTTATATATCTATATATAAATAAACTAGGCTAACTCTTGAATAATTTAAATAGCACTCGACATCATAATTTTTTTAAACCATATATATTTTTATTTCTCTTAAGCCATAAAGCTTGCTTTTAGCATACCACGTAGACACCCTATGGAAGTATGTAGGAGCCAATTATAGATTAGGTTATGATGAATAAGGTGTGAGACTTTTGAGCGAGAGATATACCTTAAAACGATAGCGAACCAGTTATACGTTACGTGAAGGACAACCATGAAACGAAAATAGCAGGCAACAAGACAGACAAATCGAAATAAAATGAAAACTGCCTAAAACTAAGTTCCCCCTTACTATAATTACTACTCATGCGAAACAAGCCTTTGAATTCCAAGCATTACTATAATAAATATAAGAAAGAAAGATTAGATATAATGCAATACGTGTTACTCACCTAAAAACAACCTAACCTAAGACAATCTAAAATCCCCCACAACTACTTCCGTGCAAATCACTTTAAACATTAATTACATTAATTTCACCATCACATCAAAGCAAATACTTCGTTAGAACAGCAAAGAAGGCATGCCACAGTCAAAACAGGGACCTTTTCTTTATAAATGGAAAGCTTGAACTGTCCAACGTCATGGAAGAATGTTGTAAGACAAAATCATTAGGGTTGAATGTGAAGAATAAGGGAAGTTCACAGCCTCAAAACAACTGCAGAATGATGGAGGAGGAGAAAAAGGTGTTTAGATGAATGGGGGAGGAGGGGGAGATTCTTTCGTCTCAATCTCTTGCAGCTCAATCCATAGGGAAGTGGAGACCATGAAGTTTGAGTGGAATTCACGTGACCTTTTAAGCAAGGAATTTAGTGGTGCACCATACTGTAGAAGTACTGCAATTCCATCCCACCCTTCATTGACTTCTATGCAAATTACCTTACATATACTTGAAGCATATTTTTCCTCCTTGGGTCCATATCTTCTAACATACACAATCTAAGTCTTTTTTTCCATGGTGGGATTGGATTATAAATAGTCTTCTTAATTCCCCTCGTAATCAAGAAGCTCTCAAAAGTTGTGTATGTGATAGGAATATGAATACGGGTGCAAGCAATATGAGGTCCCCTAGAGGCTATGGAACAACATGGAGAAGCCTACTTTTGTTTCTAGTTATATTCTTCTCAGTTTGTGTTTTGTGTATGGAGCATGATCCTGCAAACTCTAAGTGGTTTGGTCCTGGAAGTGTCTGTTCAGAGCCTTTGAATCAATGCCCATCTACTATTCTTTCAACGAGTATGATAGAAGAAGAAGAACCTTTGTCCTTCATGGACAGAGATCAAGAAGATACTGCTTGTGCTGTTGATGAGGAAGAGAATGGGGATGAGGATGAGGAGGAGGAGGAGGATGATGGTAGTACTAACCATTTACAAATGTTTTCTAATTCATTAGACCCATTGACTGGTAAAGTTATGAATGTCGACAACTTTGGAGCCAAAGGAGATGGAGAAACAGATGACACAGAGGTAAGATGCATTTCATAATCAATTCAGATTGATCTTACCTTGGAAAGTATTTTTTTTCTTGTGTGTCTATAATTTATTTGATTGGGTGATTAAATCGTTTTGTTACAGGCATTTTTGAATGCGTGGAAAGAGGCATGCTCCTCTGCTCCTTCAACGTTCAGAGTACCGAAAACAAAGACTTACATTGTGAAACAAGTTACCTTCGCTGGTCCATGCCAATCTGCCTTAAGAGTGCAGGTTCAGCTTTACATAATCTCAAATGAAACATTTTTATTTGCTTACATAAGAATCTCTAAGATCAGTTAGATTCTACCCATTTATTTTACTAACCACAACAAGTTGAACCAGAGATTAAGGTTATAGCACCTTTGAGTGTAATGTTTACAGAAATGAGATGTAATTGAACAATCTAGTGACTTTTTTATTGTGTTAAGGTGTCTGGTACAATAGTAGCACCAGAGGATCCTAGTGCTTGGAATGGATCTAACCCAAGATTATGGCTGCATTTCCACCAAGTGGATTATTTAGCAGTTGATGGTGGAGGTACTATTGATGGCAGAGGACAAAAATGGTGGGCCAAATCCTGCAAAATCAACAAACAAAACGTACAATGCCTTTCTTTCCCATTACATCTATATTATTATAAGAAAATTATTGACATTAACTAATGATAATGATGTTCGTCATGCTCTTTTTGCAGCCATGTTCCTCAGCTCCAACGGTACGTAAACATATATCCATTCTTTGATCACATTTTAGCCATGCCTTAACAACCTGGGCCCCGTCAAATTTCTGACTAATCTTTTGAGTAATTTATGTGCACGTTTGTTTAATGTTTATTTCAGGCACTAACCTTCGAGTCTATCAACAACCTGCGAGTGAGAAACTTGCAAGTAAAAAATTCTCAACAGATTCATGTGGCTTTCCAAAAATGTTCTACTGTACAGGCAAAAGATTTGAGGGTGACTGCTCCTGAGCATAGTCCCAACACAGATGGCATTCATGTCACTGCTTCCAAGGATGTGGTCATAAAAAGCAGTATCATAGGGACTGGTATATTGTACTGAACCTCATGCAATTCTGCAAAAAATTCACACAAGCTCAAAACATGAAAACAAATTATTGAAATGTGAATTATTTTGTATAAAATTATGTTGAGATATTTTTGTATCAGCGTTTCAAATCATACTACATGATCCCTCATCATGAAATTGTCAATATTGTATTTAAAGCTGACTCTTACATAATATTATAACATTCTCATTGCATACCAAATGCTTTTCTATTGCAGGAGATGATTGCATATCCATAGTCAGTGGCTCTACCAACATTAAAGCTCAGAATATAACCTGTGGGCCTGGTCATGGAATAAGGCAGGGCTAATATATATTTTTGAACAAATGGTTACATATTGATGGTCCTGAAAACTTGTGTACATGAACATAAGATTTAGTAATATTGTTCTTTCTTGTGATTGAAATAACAGCATTGGAAGCCTAGGCAAAGGGAACTCAGAGGCAGAAGTGTCCAATATAATGGTGGATGGTGCCTACATACATGATACTAGTAATGGAGTGAGGATCAAGACCTGGCAGGTAATGCATTCACTTACCTGGACTTTTTTTCCTCAACCCAACCCTTAAGGTGGTGGAATTCCTTAAAAAATATATTTATTCTGTAACAAATTCAATGGAATTATTCTAATATTTTATTTGGGTATTATTGCAGGGTGGCTCTGGCTTTGCTAGGACCATAACATTCAGAAATGTATACATGAAAAATGTCTCGAATCCTATCATCGTCGATCAGAACTACTGTGACTCTGACAAACCATGTCCAAAACAGGTAATCATAACAAGTGAAACTATAATATAGTAAGTATTGTAGATCATATGTGATAGAGATGGCAAACATATCCATAGTTTTCTGATATGTGATGAACTAACAATGCAGGATTCAGCTGTGAAGATAAGCAACGTTTCCTACCAGAACATCAAGGGAACAACCCCAAGCATAGAAGCTATAAAATTTGATTGTAGTGAAGCTGTCCCTTGCCAAGGCATTTCCATGCAGAACATTCATTTGGGCTTGAATTCAGGAGGCACTCCAAACTCATCTTGTTCTAATGTGAATGGATCCACAAAGGGCGTCATAGTTCCTTCTGCCTGTTTCTAAAAGTATATCTGTTTTTGGGTCCTCTCAATTCCAAGACATGTTCACTTAACGTAGCTTATTGTTGTAGATGTAGACTAAATAACACTGCTTAAAGTTATTACACCATTTTGTAGCTATGATATGAAAGTGGTATAAATTATATAATATAATTATGTTTGTGTTCAAATTTTCTTTCAACAAACTGTTAAAATCACTTTCTAATCTATTGGATTAGACTTCTTCATCCATCATAATGATTTTTTAACTATAAATTTTAAGTAATAGTTCAGTTTAGCAATGCTTCCAAACTCCCATTCTCCAAGAATAGAGCTGCAGTGTTATTCAAGACTCTGATTCTATAGCTATAGCGAGCTTGTATGATGGAGATGTGTGGGGCTGTATAAAGACAAACACACCAAATACAATTAAAAAGTTATACCTGCATGGGCACAGACTTTGAGTGAGTGAATTAAAAGCCAAGCACATTATGCAAGGGACCCCAAGTAATGACTACAAAAAGTAGAACGTAAACTATAATACAACTTTCTATGAAAAGCATAAAGCTGTTATAAAAAAGTGTCTAAAGTGGGTGTCTGTCACATAACCATTTTGCTTTTGCCTCCCCGAAATGCCTATTTTCTCCATTTGAGAGAATTTGGTTGCTTCTTCCTTGATAGCTAAACGTCCAACGTAGCATTACCCTTGTGCCCAGAATAATGTAATCTAAATAATATTCTACCTATATTTAGAAAAGAGGCGAGTTTCATTCAAATGGGATCATAAAAAATTAGAAAGTTCAAGTCATTAAGATATTTTTCTCAATCATTATTCAATTTTGTTAAGTATTATGGGACATGGACGATTCAGAATATATTTATTGGGATTTTTTTTATCAAGAACAAAATATGCAAATTTGTATACAAATTTATAGAGGTTGCATGAATTGAACACCTTACATTTATAACATAGGTTTATAAGAAATAAAGTAAAATAGAATACAATTTTCATAATGAAAAAATCATCAAAAAAAGGGGGACAATCTTGCCTCTATCATGGTAGTTTTGCTTGTGTCATGGGAGTATTTAGGTGATGTATATAATAGATTTTTTTTTTCACATTTTTCAACATCGAGGCTTCATGTTTAATTATTTATTTTTTATCATGTTATACACACACCCTTGAGGCATCACTGCGAGAAATTCATAGGTTCATGGTATTATTTATTTATATATAGGTGGGAGAGTGTCTACTAAAACAAATTGTATAGTATAAAAAATGTGATGATATTATTAGTGTTTCAAAGTCCTTTAAAAAATGAAAGGAAATTTATATACACTATTAATATAAAATCATTGATAAAGCTTTGATAATTTTGTAAAAATAATTATGCTCATAAATAATAGAAACTAGATATTTTCTACATATAAAATTTATGTGATAGATAATGTAAATAAGTTCAAATCTACACAATAACAAAAATAAATGTTCACATACACGATCTACTCTATGAAAATCCTTTCCGAAAAATCCTACCTCTAAAGTGCACCCAATGTATTATTAGCATCAAATTCATTACAATACAATATCAAAGTATTAGGGTTCTAATATGAAAAAGAGAAGATCATCATCCATTGGCTCCTAGAGTCAATCCAATAGCACAACATATCTAGCACATACTCCCCAACTTGTGAACAATCCAGTGGCATCATAACCATACATCCATACATATACTACAATGTCACAACCTATGTTATCCTACACAATATAAGGAAATTTTGACTACTTAAATATTTGAAGCTATAAGAGTTTCCAGTTACTAATGTGGTAGCTTACCAACATTGCTATCAGCTCATATGCACCAAAAGGGTTAAGTATTTGATCTATTTTAAGATGCCAACAATTTTCTTAAATTGTGTAAAATAAGTTAGCCCCAATGTCACAAAAAAAGTAACAAGAGACCAATACTCTTCAACCATGGATGAGATACTGTAACAATATAACCTTGCAAGGACAACTACATTTCCATTCATATAAAACCACTAAACCAAGCATATAACATACAAATAATTCCCAAATAAAGAATCATGAGCCAAAACCATAGGAAGTATCAAATGCTATAAATGAAAGGCCCAAGTTTAATGCCCCCTCTATGATGGCTCAATAATCTAATAATAACATATATTCCTTATGCATCATTATTCCATCCACCAAACTTGGTGTGTCATTTGGTCAAATTCTAGCTTTAGTAAATATGTTTTTATGATGTGTTAGTCTTACACATCATACATTGGTCAACATCCATAATCCATTTTGTAACTCCCTTCTTGCATGGTCATACATGCATAGTAGAATCTCTTACACATCTTACAATTTCATAGATTCTCTTACACATCTTTCATGACATAGATAATTTCTTACACATATCGTAGTGCACAGGTTATATTTGGCATTGAGTGCCACCTCAAATGGGATGCCATTATGTGAGGACACATTAAAAATATAAAATAAATAAATAAATAAAATATTAGGATATACAAGGTCTAGGAAACCTAATCTCAACATTCTCTCACTTTTCATATACATTGCAAGAGAAAAAGGGAAACAAATAAAAGTGGATAAACCACTATGGAAGCTAAGAAATCCATAACCATGTTGGATTGACTAGAATCCTATATGGTTACAAGCTTCATCAAAGCATTTACAAAAGTCACCAAGGTGATTACTATCTTGACTAAAACCCTCATCTAAATTGGCATATCATAAGAAAATTAAAATTACTTCATCCATAAATGAAAGATAAGATCTCTATCCAATCTAATGGCCACTAATTGTCAAATAAAATCACCATTATATCCTACTTCAACCTAATATCCAAACACACATACCAAAGCTAAAAATATCTCCTAGATAGAACAATGACCACAACCTATTTCTCACTCATCTAACTAACCACACCAAAAAAAAGGGTTAACACAGGGTAAGTGCACAAAGATGGTTCCCAAAAAGGGGACTTAAGTGGACAACTTTTTTTTGAAATAAGGAAATACTGACATTGGACGTGAAATTGAGGATAGTTACACTCAAAATTTTGAGATGGAACAAAAAAAGAATTAAAGTGCTCTGAGTATACTTTATAAACTACTAATTTATTTTTAAAATAGTTGATATTAAGGGGTTCGAAAGAGGGATGTACACAAATTGGTGTTGTTTTTATCAAAAAAACATAACATAGCAACTCTTGTACCACCCTCGTACGGTGAACTTTATTTTAGTATTTTTAAAATTGCAATGGTCAGAAGTTAGCTAACAGTATTTAGTTGATGCACGATTTTTCTAATAATCTTTTAATGAATATTTGATTTTTTACTAATTTTCGAAGTGGACATTTCCTGAAAAATAGAATTTTGACCGTGCTACCCCTACAAATTTTGGAAACTAATTGGATTTTTTTTTTTTTTTTTTAAATTTGTAGAATGGAGTCTATTTTATAAAAAATGTAACTTATTTGAAAATTTGATGAACAGTTAATTTATAACGAAAATAATACCAAACATTGCTTTTTGGCAAAAAAAGACATACAAATAAAATAGATTATGGATGAAAGGCTTAACATTTTCAGAAAGTGAAAAAAATTACATCGTTGGATAGCTAAGAGAGAACCCAACATTACCCATGTATTCGATTTTTTTGATATTGAACCACGTGCAATCTTGACGGTGAGCACGAACTCGATTATGTGAAATATGGTAGATTTTCTAAAAACACGTCTCTGGTCATTGGGAATGCTTTCGAAGCCTTTGGGTTGGTATTCCAAGGCAAATACCAAGCCTAAGGCTCAGAAATTCCCAAAGCAAGATATAACGCGAGCGCACTATAACACGCTCACGCTATATTTCAGTTTTGACACTATTTTTGCTTCTGCGGAAAACATGTCAACTAAGACATAATGTGAGCGTGTTATAACATGCTCACGTTATGTTCTCCTTTATGTTAAATTCCAATATATTGAATATATGTTGATATATTTGTAATTTTGTATGTACATATATGCTTGTATGTCATGTATGCATGCTTGTATGTATGTATGTATGCCTGTATGTATCAATGCATATATATTGTATGTATGTACGTAAGATTGTATCTACACATGTATGTATGTATTTACGTATGTATTTAAAGGGAGGGAGAATTTAGAGAGAGAGAGAGAGTCTGGAGAGATGGAGAGGGGGTGGAAGTGAGAGTTTACGAGAGAGGGAGTGGGAGAGAAGGGGTCAGAGTGAGAGGGACTTAGTTAGGTAGGGTGGGAGGGATAGAGGGAGGGAGAGAGAGAGGGGGGTGGGAGAGAGAGAATTGAGAGAGACATAGGGGGGAGAGAGAGACAGAGAGAAAAAGAGAGTTATGTAGGTAGGGTGCCAAAGGGAGAGACTTGAGAGTGTGAGGGGGGTGTGAGGGAGATACTTGAGAGATAGGTAGTGAGAGGGAGTGTGAAAGAGAGGGAGTGAGAGAGAGAGAGAGGGAGTTGGAGAGAGAGGGAGTGAGAGTGAGAGTCCTGTGAGAGGGAGAGGGAGTGGGAGGGAGTGACTTGATAGAGGTAGAGAAAGAGGGGGATGGATTGAGAGGTAATTATCTAGGTAGGGTGGAAGGGATAGATAGAGAGAGGGGAGAGAGATAGAGAGAGAGTTACTTAGGTAGGTTGCCAGAGGGAGAGACCTAAGAGAGAGGGGGGTTGGGAGGGAGAGACATGAGAGAGAGGGAGAGGGAGAGAGTGGGATAGAGTGGGAGGGACATAGAGAGAGATGGATAGAGGGAGTGAGAGAGGGTGATAGGGATTGATTGAATGAGAGGTATGTAGAAAGAGGGAGATGGTAGACAGAGACAATTAGAGAGGGTAGGAGGGAGGGAGGGAGGGAGAGGTGATAAGTATATATAGAGAGAAAGTGATAGGGGTTGAGGGTATAGGGTTGAGAGATTAGGGTGGAGGATCTATAGGGTTGATGGTTTCTAGGGTATTAGGGTTTAAGATTTGAGGGTTGAGGGAATAGGGTCAATGGTAGAGGGTATTTGGTTGAGGGTATAGGGTAGAAGGTTTAAGGGTTTAGGGTTGAAGGGTTTAGAGTTAAGGGTTTAGGGTTAAGGGTTTACTTGATTGAGGGTAGAGGGTTTAGGGTATAGGTTTGAGGGTATATGGTTGAAGGATTAGGTTCAGGGTCCAATGTAAGGGGCAGAGGGTATAGGGTTTAAGGATTGAGGGTTGAGGGATTAAGGGTTGAGGGTTGAGAATTGAGGGTTGAGGGTTTAATGTATAGGGTAGAGGGTTGAGGGTTGAAGATTGAGGGTTTAAGGTTGAGGGTTGAGGGTTGAGGGTTGAGGGTTGAGGGTATAGGGTATAGGGTCGAGGGATTAGGGTTGAGGGTCCAATATATAGGGTAGAGGTTATAAGGGTTGAGAGATTAAGGGTTGAGGGTTTGGGAATTAGGGTAGAGAGTTTTCTTGGATTTAACGGTGTAAGGGTTGAGGGATTAGGGTTGATGGATTAGGGTTTAGGGTAGAGAGTATTGGGTTGAGGGTAGAGGGTTTTAGAATTTATGGTTTAAGGGTTGAGGGTTGAGGGTCAAGGGTTTAGGGTTGAGTGTTTAAGGGTCAAGAGGGTTGAAGTATTAGGGTAGAGAGTTTACTAAGTGGGTTTAAGGGTTGGGGGATTAGGGTTGAGGGTAGAGGGTAGAGGATTGATAGTAGAGGGTAGAGGGTTTACGGGTTAGGGTTTAAGGGTATAGGGTTTAGGGTTGAGGGATTAAGAGGTTATAGAGTAGAGGGTATAGGGGTTGAGAGATTAGGGTTTAAGGGTTGAGGGTTAAGGGTTTAGGGTTAAGGGTTTACTTGGTTAAGGGTTTACTTGGTTGAGGGTAGAGGGTTTAGGGTATAGGTTTGAGTGTATATGGTTGAAGGATTAGGTTCAGGGTCCAATGTAAGGGGTAGAGGGTATAGGGGTAAAGGGTTTAGGGTTTAAGGATTGAGGGTTGAGGGATTAAGGGTTGAGGGTTGAGAATTGATGGTTGAGGGTTTAATGTATAGGGTATAGGGTATAGGGTTGAGGGTTTAAGGGTAAAGAGGGTTGAGGGATTAGGGTAGATATATGAGCCATCCAAGAGAATGTTAGCCAAAAAAGCAATGCAACATCCTTATTTTGATGATCTTGACAAATCTCAATCATGATTTTAAGCCATTAGAAAAGTGTGTGCAATTCTTGGTGAGGGACGTCACTAACTCATTTGATTGCAAAATATGACGAAACCTTCTAACGAAAGCTATATAATCAGATGTATCGTCGAGCACTTGTGCAAATTTTCATTTTTTAAAAATTTTTATCCTCGATGTTCATTGAAATTTCGATGAACCATTTTTTTCATCTATGTTTCGACAAAGATCTTTCGTCGAAATTTCGACGGACCTACAAAGTTAAATTGTCACGGGCATAAATTGAAATGAGCTCAACTATTTATTGTGTTAGTGTTTTACTCGACGATTTTCTTGGGGAAAATCAAAAGAAACTCAAGAAGATATCGCCAGGTTGAGGGTAGTCATTGTCTTTTTCCAGAATTCATTTGTGAAGTTAGATTTGTACTTCCAGGTTTGAAAATCATATTTTAAAGCAACATCACATCATATTTCATTTTTAGTCTTGTGCATTTTTAGAATTTCATTTCCAGATTTTAGACCTGACTTCACAAATTCTTTATAAGGGAATTGTTTATAACTGATGGAAAATTCTTGATGGATTTGGACAAAGATTATATTTGCAAGGTTTGAATTTTAACCCTAATGATCAATTTTCAATAGATTTGGGAGCCATAGCTAGATAATATCAATTCTTACTGTAACCAAGTTTATCTTCTAGACACAGCATATAAAATCTCAGATAATACTGCCTTACAATACCATCAATCTATATTCTAACCCACTACTACTTATCAAATCCTTATATGAACATAGTCACTTATAACCTCACTCAAGGATTTTAATTAATTCCTTGAATTAAAGCCAAAATGAGAATTACACACACCATAACAGTGAGATGAACAAAATAACCCTTGATCATTTTATTCAAGATAATAATATATTCATACAGTGGAGATACATGACCTTGAAATGAGTAATTTTCATTCAGATGCTAGTACTGTCTTAAAAATTAAGTACCCATGAAACTAAAACCTACAACAAAATGACACCAAACCTAAGAATAGTATCTTCACTATAATATCAGGCTCTTTACAATTTTTCTCTGCAACTTCACTTAGACTCGACCTAAAGATATCTAACTTGGTAACCCATATTTTTGGTCCTGAAATCCTTCTTATAAGGAAAATGAAGGAGCAACAAGCATCGGACCAGAAATACACCTGTCACTGCTCACTTGGACCACCTTATGACATTTCAAAAATTGGTTACAACAGTTGAGTCTCTGGAGAATCTTCTTGTTCATCCCATCCACTGGAGAAGAACTGTTGCATTTTCCAAACTTCGAAAACTTGCACCAAAACTTTCACCAAGACATAGCCAAAATTTGTTATAACCATAACCTCTGAGCTATTAACTGTCGGTTGTAGACTCTATCCTATTCTTGTTCAGTTAAGTACTTTTATACCCATCCTTGATATTCCTCATCCATTGGTCAATTAAAATTTACCGCCTCATTTACCTTAGCACTGTAAGGTGTATACTTTACTACTACTTGATTCGCCTCCCTTTCAAAAGATTCTGAAAATGTGCTAGTGTTAATGATTTTATCCATACTACTCATCAGCATGTCATAATCTAAGTCATGACAAATCAATTTTACTTGTTCATTGATGATTTCATCTACCCTATCCTTCCATTGCTGTAGTGTTCTAACATTTCCTTGGGCATCTAGAATATCTTGTAAAGATGTGTCACTCCAGTCATCAAAAATATTTACCAACTCTTTAATCCTCCTGCTGAAATAATCAGGTAAGGCTTGGAAACCTTGCAGTGACTTCACAAAGTCTTGAGTAGGCCTTAATTGTTGAGGCCTATAAGCTACATTTTGAGAATTTCATTTCCAGATTTTGTTGTGCAAGTTCAATATTCTGATTTTAGGAGTCTAACAGTTGAAAATCATAGTAAAATTAGAATTTAATGATTTCTAGAATTAGCATTTGAAAGTATTTTTTGGGGTCATTAACTTTAGACTATCTTCTCTTTTGCAGGGGTGGTTGCATGCCGAATTTTTTTGGTGTAAAATATCATAATTATTATATTTTGTTACCTGTGTATGATTAAAAATTATTGGAGTGTGATTTTGATATTTTTTGAAGATCTAAATATTCAAGCTTGGTAAAGAAAAATCATGTCAGATAATATTAGTCCAGAACAAAATGAAGAGTCACTTGATAGATTGTGGGCTAGATTCATAAGGAAGGGTGATGGGAAAGTTTATTGTCCTTGCAATAATTGCAAGGACTTAAAGATGAGAAGATTTTTAATCACAACAACTGAGAAACATTGTAGGCAACATGGTCACGTTGAAGGGGGGCATGGTTATCATCCATTGGTAAGTTGTTTATTATATGTGTTTATATTGTTTCAACAATTGATATATATCTAAAAAATCACTTGATCATGATCATGGTTTATTTGTGTCTGTCATTATTATAAAGGTGGGGCACCCTAGGGCACATGATATGGATTATCATGGCCCAGAGAATGTGGTTTTGCAAGCGGAGGAACATGGAGCTATGAATATCGAAGATGAAGTTAATGATCCTATGGAAGAAGATGATCATGTGCCAGAAAACACAATTGAAGATGATGGTACAAATACATTGATCCATGACACATGTAGTGGCACATCTGATCGTGTTGATCGAGATGACTTTGATGATGTTCATGATTTACCTATACTTGAGAAGGCATATGAGCCCCTTTATGAAGGCTCCCAAACAACTCTTTTCTCTATTATATTGTTGCTGGTGAACTTGAAAGTTATGAATGGTTTATCCAACATAGCAATTTAACAGATGTTAAGGTATGTCATATATGTTATCTTTTTTCATCTATTTAAATTATTGTTAGTTCATCACTAGTAAATAAAAGATGAAGTATGTACCATTAATATTCTTTATATTAATTTTTTTTTTTTTTGTAGATTGATTGGTGAATTTTTGTTACCACCATCAAATATTTTACCTCGCTCATATCAAGATTTATTTGGCATTATGAAAGATATTGGAATGGAGTATCAAGCAATAGATGCATGTCCCAATAATCATATTATATATCATAAACAACATGAATTTGCAACAAAATGCCCATAATGTCATATCATTAGATATCGAACAGATCAACTAACAAAAAAGGTGCCTTGCAAGGTTCTTCATTATATTCCCATTATTCCACGTATGCAACAATTATTTAGGTGTGAAAGCTTAGCGCAATTTATGGATTTCCTTGCACGAAATAAAGGTGGAGATGAGACTCTTTGAATTCTTGTGGATGGTTCTGCATTTAGGGACATGGAGGAAAAATGGCCACACTTTAAAGAAGAACCTTGTAATCTTAGGCTTTCATTGGCAGTGGATAGTGTCAATCCATTTGGAGAGCTGAGATCTATTTACTTGGTGTGGCTTGTTTTTGTTATCAACAATAACATTCCTCCATGGATGTCAATAAAGAGGGAGCACATAATGTTGGCAATGATTGTTCCAAGTATTTTTTTACATCAATTTTCTTTAACATAGTAGCATCTCATTTGTCTTATTTGTTGCATAATGACTTATATGTTTTTTCATTTAATAGTCATGTACATGAATTTATATATATTGCAGTAAAATGGTTATAATAATTATGTAATGTTTATGTTCATTCAACTAGGTAAGTACCAAGTTAAAATATGAATGTATATATTGAGCCTCTTATCGACGAGTTACTAAAATTATGGAATGGTGTGACAATGTATGATGTATCTAGAACAATATGACAAAGGCAATTTCAATTCCATGCAATGCTTGTATGGACAATTCATGATGCCCCAGAGCTAACACATTTTTCTGGTATGTTATAATATTCGACTGCATGAATTTAATGATATTTAATTTTATGAAGTAGATTTCATGCATGTTTTTTAACTAATCTATTCATTATATATAATTATAAAAATTGACATATTTAATCCAATTATATATGATTCACAGGTCCTCAAACAAAGGGAAAATTTGCATGTCCAATTTGTGGTCCAAAGATGAAATCTCATCATTCAACAAGTTTAAGAAAGCAGGTGTTTGATGAGTATAGGCACTTCCTCCACATAAATCATAAGTATCGAACTACTAAAAAACATCTTTTTAATGGGAAAGAAGAGACTACATCAAAACCGTGAAGAATGACACCTCGCCTATGGAAGTTGGAATATAATAGAATTAATCATCAAGGTTATACATTGGATCAAATTGTTTATCTATCATTTATGATATGTTTTGAATTTATATTTTTATATTGTGTTGTGTTTACCCATGTTGTAATTGACAATGATTGTCGTTGTTAATTTTTTTAACTTATATGCTTCATGAAGGTCGTCAAGGCATTAATGGTCAGCTTCCACAGGGACTGAAAAGTTATCCCAGACAATTTAGTAGGTTTCCCTACTATGAGCAGCTACAAATTGTGCATTTGTTTGATACAATGCATATCAGAAACAATACGACAAAAACGTTATGGAAAATATTGGATGGAAAGCATGACAAAGAAAAAATTGTCAAAATTTGTAGTGATATTAAGGAAGCCAGTCATGCAATGAAAATTTTCATTCAATTAAATAGCGATGGAGACCAAATTAATATAAGTGCCCTTCCTTGGTTATTAACAGAGCAACAAAGCAACGCTATAAAACAATTCATATGAAAAAAATTGATTTCCCACAGGATTTGTTGCAAACATAAACAATATCATAACAAAGAAAGGTGAATTTGGGTCAGAGATGAAAATGCATGATTGACATACCTTCATTAATGTAATTATTCTGGTATATTATATATATATTTGTATAGTGCATGTACTTTTTAGTGTATTATGTTTACTACTTTTGGAAAAATATTAATGAAAAGATCATTTTATAATTGTTGTAGTACATTCTACCTCTATCTCTCCTAGACAACTTCGACAACAATGTTAAGCAGGTTATATATGATCTTGGAAAATACATGAGGTAAGTAGCAATATTTGTTCAATTCGTTGTATATTTTTGTTAAATCTCATTAATATATTTGTGTCTTGAATCACTTGTAGATGGTTGTCATCTAAAGCAATCCATAAAGAAGATATAAATTATTGGAAGAGAAGAATTCCTTGTCTAATGTGTGAAATGAAAAAGTGTCTACCTTCGACATTTTTCAATGCACAAGAACACTACCTCATACACCAAGTTGAGGAGATTGAATTGTGTGGACCTATACACACAAGGTCAATGTGGATGGTTGAGAGGCACTTAAAATTTTTGAAGGCTTTGGTTAGACAAAGAGCACATCCCGAGGGTTCTATGGTGGAGTGATACATGGTATACCAGACCATGGTGTACATTACTAAATATCTTCCTAAGTTTGCAGCAAAGATCTATGTAGATCACATTTGGGATCCCAACTCCATTAACAAATTCAAAGGGGAGTACCTGATGGGGAAAGGTAGATTGAGGAAAGTGATAGGTAATTATAAGATGGTCATGGAGATTAATTAGAATACATTTTACATTTGGTTTTTATGTATTTTGTACTTATTTAATTATTAATCTTCAATATTCATCAATTATAAATTAAGGTCGTATATTGTGGTAATTAACTAATTATACATCATTTATGAATTTCAATTTTTTTGATAAAGTTGGTCATGAGTGGGATGCACTACATTTGTACATCACAAACAATCTTGATTGGATGACGGTATGGATTGAACGATGTCAACAATCTGGTCGCGCATTAACATGGGAAGGTGTGGCTTCATTGGTTAAAGAAGCTCATCGTAATGGAGATTCCAATGTTACACCAAGGGAAATTAATTTAGCATATGGTTTAAGAGATAAAAAGGTATGTATAAATATATTAATCACTCATATTATTTAATTATTTTCAATTATATTGATGTATATATATGTTAAATTTTTTTTCTTTGCATACATTCGACCAAGAATAAATATGTTTATCAACTAAAGATATTGCAATAAGTTTTACACATGTGACATATTGCAGGTGAAACACCACAAGGCTATGTGGTGCAATGTTCATAAATTTCAAATCAAAAAGTTGGATGACATGAAGAAAACTTGTGATTCTGGGATAACTACAGTCTTCTAGGTGACTAATGTTTCATCTAGAAGCAGCATACATCCAGAAGTCTCAGAAAATCAATACTATGGGACTTTGGATGATATACTTGAGTGTGACTTTAAGTCCTTCAAATTATTTATGTTTTTCATCCTATGGTATAGGCTACGATTGAATGAAAATGATCCCGAGAGAACTATTATTGAACATGATAATGGATTTACCATGGTTAATACAAGGTATTTTGAGCGAGGTGGAAATGAGCCCTATGTTCTTCCAAGCCAATGTGAGTAGGTATTTAACTCAGAGATTTCAGGTAAAATGAGTTGGTCATATGTTGTTAGACATGATCCAAGAGGGAGGCCGGTAAAGTATAATGTGGTGGAAGAAGAAGATACTGAATAAATAGAAGATGATGTAGATGATGATCAAGATCAACAGTTAGTTGATGATGTGCCTGACGAAGATGTCGAAGAGGAGGAACTAAATCATGATGATGTAGGAGTTAATGTGCATGAAGATGATATCCATGTGGATGATGACATTATCGAAACTAATATCAATGAAGATGATGATGATATGACCAATCCTTACAATGTTGAATCTGGATCGGATGATATAGAAAAAGAGTTGGATGAAGAAGAAGATCAATGACATTGAAATGTATGAGTTATGTGATTGTATTATCTATTTGATATTAATTTCTTGATAGAATTATATTTGAATTATTTGGTTACATAATTAATTTATGATGTTTTCAATTTTAATTATATTTGAATTATATTAGAATATGTTCAGTTAACAGATGTAAAAAATAAAATGGATAAACCAAAAGATGAAAGCATGAGACCACTGCCTTGTTGGGTGTATGGAGTCTAATGAAGATCTATAAAAGTGTAATCTATGATGGCAATAATTTAAAGTGTTTGGCACATAGATGTAGTTTATAACTTGTATAAATGTGCAAGTAAATGACTGACAAACTCTACTTGAGATAGAATGAAAATCCTAGTTATGTGATTCTTCTTATTGATCCAATTAATACTCTTTAGTTATTGTGATTGACTAGAAAGGTTTAATCTTTACTTGAAAGAACCAAATAATCACATCACACAAATACAACAAATTTGTATCGGTAAACTAAATATATATATTCTTGATATATCAATTTAAACAATAGAAAAGAATCAAAATGGAGACAACTAGATAACTATATAATTCCACAAATAGCTGATACCAAGATTAAGCCACAAGTTTAGACATCTTCATTACCTTCATCAAAATTCATACATGCATCTAAGTCTTTTAAAGGAAAGTTTCATTGCAAACTATCTACTATATCTTTCTCCTATCCACATATATCTGTTTTACATTATGAAACAGATATAAATATATCAAAATTGTGAAAGGGCGCATCCTTTGAGAAATGTATTTTTCTTAAAAACAATAAAAAACTAGAAATTATGCTCTATTAAGCCATAAATAGATGTTTGACAGATAATCTCGGTAAGTTGGCCACTTGTGTGTATCAACATCCTCTAGTGCATTCCTTATGGCTATCTCTATTTCGAACATCTTCTCATTCTATTCACATGCCCTGTCCATTGTTAAATCATTTCCTGTGGCTGTCTCCAAAATTGTTTGCATCATCATCTCACATTCCTTCATCCATCTTGTGGTAATAGACATTTTTTTACTCCTCTTCAGTTAAGTACTTGTCCACCCATCTCTGATACTCTTCATCTATTGGCTAGCCAAAATTCACCACCTCATTCAGCTTAGTATTGTAAGGTGTGTACTTCACTACAACCTGATTGGCTTCCCTTTCAAAAAACTCTAAGAATGTATTGGTGTTAATTATCTTATCCATACTATTTACCAACAAATCATAGTTTGAATCATCACAAATCGATTTGATTTGTGCATTGATAACTTCTTCTACCCCATCCTTCCACTATTGCAATGTCTTAACATTTCTTTGTGCATCAATAATGTCTAGCAAAAATGTATCATTCTAGTCATCAAAGCTCTTTATCGGCTCCCTAATTCTTCTACTCAAATCATCAGGTAGGGCTTGGAATTGATTCAATGATTTTATAAAGATTTGAATAGGCTTCAATGACTAGGGCCTATTGTCCGCATCAAACCTAGAAGCTTTGTACATAATATCCAGATCATTAGCCCTAGGGATCCATTTCTCAGCCAAAGGCAAAACTATTTCCCGATCCCTATTGATATTTTTTATTCCATCCAAGAATAAAGAATACAAAGAATGTACAGATGGTAATTTACCATGAACCTTTTCATTAAGATGCCTCAAAACTATGTCAACCACCTCACTTTGTTTGGAAATTGCATCATCCTCACTTGCTTTTAAGGCAGCCTGCAATTTTGTGATCCTATTCAACATTTGCTTCTTGGTGGGATCCATAGAATATTCAACTTCTTCTTCAACTAGCCCTGGTGTAGGACAAAGAGCAGGTGCCTAGATGGGGGACCCTGGAGTTGAAACAATTGGAGTAGTACGGGGACCGATCTTGCAATAGAAGGTAATGCTCTGATACCAAGAGCACTGGAGGATTCTCCCACCTGCCCATATTTCAACCTATCTACTTCAGATTGTAGCTCAACATTCCTTTGCTGCATCCTACTAGATTCTACAATTATTATATTGTATTTCTCCACCAAACTCTTCTTTTCAGCCTCTTCTCTCTCAGCTATATTTTGGGCCAATTTGGCCACATTTACTGTCAGGCTTGTAGCTTATGTTGTTGAAGTTTCAGAAGCTCTCTTGAGGATTAACCCTCCCTTTAGGTGTGGGCTAATATTAGTTACATTTGGCTTTTTTCCCTGGGGTGCCAATGCCCATATGGCCAAAGTTTCATACTCCTCACTGAAGGCAATCCTGCAGAGCTTCCTTAACCTCTTCTTCACTACTTTTTATAGGGAGCTTGGACTGTAAGATAGCATTGAATGCAACCGCATCAGCTATGTCCCATTCAGGAAAAAGTAAGACACCAGCCTAAGTCACAAGTCTTCTTCCCTCCTCAGAAGTGATGCCTTTGAATTCTTCCATTAATTCGGCCTTGAACTCATCATCATTCTCCTGCTCAGACCTATCAGGTCTCGATTCTATCCTACTCTTGCATTTGTTCTGGTACTCTTCTAGTTTCATCCTCCAAACTAGTTGCAAGAATACAAGAGTCTTTACAAATGTATCATCATCCAAGAATGCCTTGTAGGCCTCCATCCTGGCATCTTGTACACATTGCCCCTTTACATCCATGTTAGAAAGCACCAATTGTGTTGATCTAGGAGGGGAAGGGATACCAACCTGCATGTCTTGATCAGTCACAATTATCTCATCCATCAGAGTTTCCTGTGTTTCCTCAACGCTCTTCCTCTTAGGGCTTGGCTCTGATGGTAATAGTATAGGATCACCTCTTGGTGGTGAATCTAGGTCCACAATCCTTATCCCTCTGGGTGCTCTGATCCTTGGACCCAACTGTGATGATGCTTGCATGACTTGTTTTCCCTTCTTATCCCCTTCATCCTCATCACTGCTTGCATTCCTCTTTCTCTTGTATAGAGGCCTGTCAACTGGTGGTTGATAAACTAGCCTTGTTTCTTCAGGCCTCACATCTGGTCTTTCTATACCAAAATCTAATTCCAAACTGACCCTCTTGGTCATCAAGGTGCCCATGATATTTTTGAAATTAGCCATTAAGAAGTCTATTCTCTTGTGAAATGGAGTGAACTCCATTAATGGATCATATTTTGAATCCATTTTATGTATTATAGCCAACAGGTTTTCATATGAAATCCATTTTTCTTTATTCAACTCCTGTCTATTCAATTCAAACTCATTTCTGATTAGGTCCTTAGGAAAGTTGAATTCATGTGAAAATTTTCCACCTTTAATTCGTTGTCTGAACAATGCAAAGAATACATGCTGTCTCCTAGGACCATTTCTCAAATTTAAGTCATCAAAAAACCTTCCAAAGTGGACCCATTCTCCTTTGGAATAGACAAAATCAGAAACAACAGTGTAGTCAGGGAACAAAGTCCCTTTTCATTTCTTTGTTAGGTTTTCCTCATGAATACAACCTAGTTGTCACATAACTTCAGCAAACTCCATCCTTGATGGTACATTAAAGGGGAGGATATGAGGGGTTCCCTGAAAACCATACACCCTCAAGACAGTGCTTACAGGGTACAAGATGATATCACCCTAATTGTGACACACTTTTAAATTAGGCTTCCTCACCTTCGATCGGAGGAATTCATGCAAATCTTCAGGGACTCTTAGCACATTTACCACCAACCAAGCCCTGAGTCTGGAGGAAAAGCAGTTATCAAACTGCACAAAGCTGGCACCTCCCCTGTTGTAAGACAAATCTGCACTCCACACCTATACTGGTAACCTTTCTCCATTCACCTCCTGCCTCAACTCCATTTTTTTGAGAAGAAAACAACATTCTTGTACAGGAACATATGCATCAACAGGGAGTACTAGAAAAAAGGAGTGCTAGTATCCCCCACATGTAGCTCCATCAAACCCTCATGCATATTCTCTGACAGGAATGATGCAAAGTCATATACCATAGAGAAGTTGGGATACTGAATCTGGGCTCCCATAAACATGTATGCAACTAGCATCACAGTATTAGGGCTGAACCCTAAAATTTGGCACAATGAATAAAATGTTGCCAAGAAGTGACTGGCAAAACAACTTAGCTTGAAACACTCCTGGTCATTTGGGCTGATAAGAATTGTTGAAATGCCTGCCCTAGCCAGGTGAGGAGGAAGCAACCTCGATCTAAAAAGAGGCTTTGACCTTTTGTACTCCTCCTTCATCTCCTCAAAATCTATTTGGACTAAGAAAGGGCTATACTCAATCAAATAAAAAATCTGCCAAATCTCATCTGCATTTATGCTTAGCAAAATTCTACCATCATTATCCCTTATGACCCTTGTCATAGGATCATACCGTGCTACCACTACTCTGAGCAAGTCAACATCAGGGAACACATTTGGCACTGTTAGTTTCCCCATGTCATATCTCCAGGGATTAGAGAAAGGGTGAGGTAAGTTTCGCTTTCCATACCATAGCCTAAACATTTCAAGACCAGTCATAGGAATCTTGGCACCCGCAATTTATAATTTCTACACACTATACCTTTGCCTAGGGTCTTTCCATTCATTAAAACCAAACCACTCTTCCTATCATTTTTTGACAACGGGAGTTGATCCAGAAAGTCATCATACAAATTCCTCTTTAAATAA
This sequence comes from Sequoiadendron giganteum, assembly GCA_007115665.2. Taxonomy (NCBI): domain Eukaryota; kingdom Viridiplantae; phylum Streptophyta; class Pinopsida; order Cupressales; family Cupressaceae; genus Sequoiadendron; species Sequoiadendron giganteum. Next base: position 416,511,360 of record CM021105.1, read on the forward strand.
TCAACATGGCTAGAGTGCTACTTCGGTGCCATCTTAAACAACTAGGGCTTCTTTTAAAAAATCAAATCCTCGAAGAAACTAGGGGTACCCAGAACACAAAAATACAACACAACTGTGCAATTCCAATAATCCAAACTAACTAGTAACCCTATGAAAATAATTAACAAAACCCCTTGACCAGCACAATAGAACCCTTCACAAAGACACAGTCAAATTAACCTAATAGTTTAGAAAATAACTCATGGGATTTCACGCCTTGCAGAGAAGCAAACTTCATGGTGATCACTTAAAAAAATTTCTCTGGCTCTGAACTGCTTGGAAAATACTTGAATTCTTTTGTGATGAAGATAGAAAATGAGAAGATACTTTATGTCGATTGAATTGAGCCAGTAGACGTCTCGTCCGCCGCTAAATCTCATTTGCATGTCGTGCCAATGACTCCAATCACATTTAATGCGTATTTAAACTTCAGTCGTCGATCTTTTATTTTTGTTAGATCATCGAATGGCCATCTTTAAAAAGGCTGACAAAATCTCCATGTCAGCATCGAGGGCCCACCACAGAAGGCAGTGCCAAAGGAATACATGTGGCGCTCGCCTGTGATATCACGATCACTAAACATCTTGCATCTTTGGATCACGCAATGGCGGGCAACTGTCAATTCCTACCATCGGCGATCATGTTCACTCACAGCAGTCAACAACACCATACATAACCATCGAGCAAATTTTTACCAAGATTATAACATCACTGTCGATCTCGAGTACGTGCATCTCGTAGCTATTTTAGTAACCCAATTTATAACGTATTTAAGTTCGATAGATATATTAAACACTTTATTAATCCCTTTTCGGCATCAACGGCTTGGGACATGTGGTGCTCGCTTGTGATATCGCAATCACCAAAAAACTAGTGGTGATGTCATCGCGAGATCGTGGGGAGCGGTCAGGATCAATCGTAGGAAGATCAACAGTCATTAAAAACACAACAGTCAGCAACACCAAACATCACTGTTGATCTCGAGCACATGCATCTCGCAGCTATTTTAGTAACCCACTTTATAATGTATTTAAGTCCAACACAAATATTAAATGCTTTGTTAATCCCTTTTTGGCATCAGCGGCTTGGGACACATGGCACTCGTCTGTGATATCACAATCACCAAACAACCAACGGTGATGTCATCGTGAGATCGCGAGGAGCGGTCAGGATCAATCATAGGAAGATCGATGGTCATTAAGAACACAACAGTCAATAGCACCAAACATAAGCATCGAGCAACTTTTTACCAAGATTATAACATCATCATCGATCTCGAGCACGTGAATCGAACAACTATTTTAGTAACCCACTTTATAATGTATTTAAGTCTGACACAAATATTAAATGCTTTGTTAATCGCTTTTTGGCATCGACAGCTTGGGACATGTGGTGCTCGCCCGTGATATCGCAATCACCAAACAACCAGCGGTGATGTCATCGCGAGATCACGGGGAGCGGTCAGGATCAATCGTAGGAAGATCAACGGTCATTAAAAACACCCCCTACAAAATAAAACAACTATTATAAGGGAGAAGGGGACATCGCCTAGGACAACGAAAAATGATGGCTCAAATTTGTTCTTAAAGCACGAGGCATGGACCGACCCAGACTTAAGAAATAATAAAGTCAGGCGAAATAACCTTTTTGCATGTGCATATTGCGTGGTCGTCGAATGAAGTGATTTCAATCTTGACCATTGCTCGCAGACCTCGCAAGGTTTCTGCTAATGTCACAAATATGGTGCGAGGCATGCGAGATGCTGCCATCTGTCACATTTGATGGTGGGGACCAGTTTTTCTTGCTGATCAATGATGAAGGCTGATGCCGACCCATACTTAATAAATAATAAAGTTAGGCGAAATAACCTTTTTGCATGTGCAGATTGTGCAGCCGTCGGATGAAGTGATTTCAATCTTGACCATTGCTCGTAGACCTCACAAGGTTTCTGCTAATGCCACAAATATGGTGCGAGGTGTGCGAGATGCTGCCATTTGTCACATTTGATGGTGGGGACCAGTTTTTCTCACTGATGATGAAGGCTGATGCCAACAGCTATTTTTGTACTGATGCATCGTGGTCGTTCCTCATTGACCTCGCACAATTAAAACTACAGTTCCAATAATGTTGCCAGCTGTACGATTTGGTGACGCATGGAATCCAATGTTGTGCATTGATATCAAAGGTGGGGCCCATTTCTATGCTGATGTGGTGCCCAGTAGGTGAATATCCTGTCCATTTGGTGACTGGAGGGAGAATGTGACATTTTCAAACTATTTTGACTAAATCTGAGCCATTCTCCTGGCCAACGTTACGATTGATTAACGGCTCGTATTTAAAAATAAATTGGTATTGTACTATAGCCATTTTATCTCGCGCAAGTGAATAGTAATGGCCGAGTTCAACTCTCCCTGCATAATTAAATGCTAAAATTTGCAAATTACTATTTTCGTGTTGTATGTCTACATTGAGGAAGAATTGTTGTGGTTGTGGTTATGATTTCTCAATTTCGCTACCCTGGATGTTCTGCGATTGAAACCATAAGTAGCACATATGCCATTTCTTGTAAATTTAGAAGATTTTATGGTTGCTTGCTGGGCGATTCGTGATTGTTTCCTATTTATGTTCTTGAAGAATTGATTGAATAGATTCGCTTTTAGAGCTTGTCTAGATAATTGCTAAGGATTTTTGAATATTGAAGAATTTTCTATAAAGGCTAAAGGAGAAAATTATAATTATTTTCTATCTGAAAATAAGCAAACCCTAGTTCAAATTATCATTAATCTAGTATAAATGGCACCCAAGGCCTAAAGTTCTAGTTCTGAAACCACTACCAGGTCTTTATCCCAAGATATTATTGATTTGTTACAACCCTCTACTAGCAAGAAGCAGGAAGGAAAGGTTTTGTTCTATGGGCCTCGAATCTTGGAAGGATTGATAGACAAGCAATGTGCAATTCAAGATGTCGAGTTACCATACACCGGGTGGTAGTTGTTCTCCAATTGGTTTGGGAACAAGAATTTGTCGGTTCCTTTGTGTAACCCCTAGAGGTTAGACCTGGGTAAATTGGTGGTTCCTAATGTTTATATAGATGTAGATCTTTTAAAGGACATTGCTGCTAGATATGATCCTGTGGCCCAAATTTTTAGAACACATGCTAGTGTGCAGATGATTAAGATAACCAAAGAAGAAATTGTAGAGATTTTCAAATTGCACGAATGGAGTAAGGATATAGTTCCTATCGACTTGGAGGTTTTTAGACAAGAATATAGAAATACTAGGGGTTTGTTCAGAACATCCTTTTTAATACCTCATTTGGTAGTCTCATGAAGAGGAAAAAATCAGAAGAAGGTAGTAATTGGCAGGAATGAGACTGAACCTTTTCCTATGGACTATTTCGCCAGTTATTTCAAGAATATTGTTTGTGCTTTATGTCAAGTTTTGGGAGTCAGCTTAAAGAAAACCTTTCCTACCGATATTATGTATATGGTAGTAAATCTCCAACACCCAGGTTTTAATGTAATATATGATTTTGCCACTTATTTGGTAGAGAAGATGCACACGGGTCTAGTAGCCCTAAAGGAGGGGAAGAATTGGATTTGATTTAGATGGTATTCCTTGTTAATCCACATGTTTCTATATAGGAGTCAGACTGTGTTTGAAAAAGATATGGAATTAAAGAAGAAGGAAGGAAACATTGAAATGCCTGTCCAATATTGGACTAGGATTCTTGACATACATGATCATGAGTTTGATTATGTAACTTTCCATAATGTTTTTGGATCTAAATTAAGGGAGGATCTGGTTCATGACCCCCCAAGGATCCCAAAAGAAATTTATGACTTCTTGAGGCCGATGGAGAGAAGGCCTAAATTTAACATAATGCATAATTGGGGAGAAATTATCCCCTATCATAATACCACAGTTTTCAGGGTTTTTGGCACTAATGTCAATCCAAAGGTTTTTCCAAGGGAGGTGCCCCTTAGAATTGGATTTTTGGAAATCATGAGGCAGTTGGGGGGTGCTTAAGAAGTACACTTGCCAGCTGAATAGAAGAAAGGTTCTTTCTTCCTTGAATATACAACATTTGCCGATTTTGTTATGGCAAAGGGAGGATGGAAGGAGTTGCATAAATTACTTGGGCCTTATAGGCTAAGGACTGTGGGCCCCAGGATTCATGATCCTAAGGGTTTTATCTCTCAAATGAAGGCAAAACATCAAACATGAGCTTTTGTCCATAACTTCTACTTTCCTGAGAACACCATCAGGAATATTTTTGATTTGAAATTACAAGATGAGAGAAAGGCACTATACATTGCCTTCTCTAAAATGGTAAAAAGTAAGCAGGAGAAAACACTTGGTTTCAATCCCATACCTAATGCTAAAGATGAGTTTAGCAGGGAAATGCATGCTATTGATAATTTTGAGAGCTTGGTTTGGGTTTTGAAAGATGAAAGGGTTGTGGAAGAAAGGGGAAAATCACAAACCATCAAGGAGTACCCTGAGATAAAAGAAGAGGAGAGGCCTACTTATCAGCCCCAAAAGAAGATAAGGGTTTTTTCTAGAAGAAAGGGAAGTAGGGCTGAAGATGTTGCTAAAAATATTGCACAATCTTCTTCAAGGTAGTTAGTACCAAATGTTGTTGATTTGGATTCTCCTCCAAGTTTTTCAGAATAGGCTTTCCCACCATCACCAAAGAGGCAGAGGGTTGAAAGAGTAAAGATTGTTGATTGTGATGGTGATGAGGATGATGACATTATTGTCACTCTGGATGAAATGCATCCTGAGATTCCATTGGACCCATTTGACATTGCAACAAGTTCAGGTATAGTTTCTTTGAGGTTAGGAAAAGATGAAATCAAAGGAATAACAAGCAATGATGACTTGAGAATAGAAGCTTGCAGAGAGTTCATGATGGATGAATATTTTATTCAAACCATTGCTTTTAAAGATTTTGTGTGGAGAGCACATTCTATATTATATGCTAAGAAGGTGGCACATGAGAGAAGTCTGCATCCAGAGCTCCCAGAGAAGGTAATTCAAGATAAGGTCAGGGAACAGATGAGAGACAAATTCAAAGCAATAACAACAGAGCAGGGCTAGGAATTGGTACAAAAAAGTGGAGTATTGCTACTCCCTGAATGGGATATCACTGATGTTGTGGTGTTTGACACAATAAGAAGGGATAATAAGCCACTTCTTGCTACTGAAGAGGAGGCTACATTAGCACTCAAGGGATCGGCCTTTAGTGAGGAATGAGATGCATTGGCAATTTGGTCCCTATCCACTGGATCTAAAAAGCCAATTGTTGCAGAACCTTCTAACTTCAGTGGTCACTTGATTGTGAGGAGAGTTGCTGACACCCTAGCGTTGGAAGTTGCTGATATGGTCATGAATGTTGTCAAATTCACCAGAGCAACTGTTGAAGATTTGACCAAGGACCGGGATACTATGAGAGGCCAATATAATGACATTATTATTGAATATAATAAGAGTCAACAAAAGGTAGCAGAGTTAGAAACTGAATTGGATTTATTGAGGCAACAAATGGATACCATGAGATCTCAAAAGCAAGCTAGTTCTAGCCACATTGTTCCTAACCCACTAGTAGAGCAGTCTCAACCTCTTGCACAAGCACAATCTTTGGCTATTGTTCCATATAATATGGGACAAGTGTCTATCGCTATTAAGAGGGCTACTAGCTCTGGAGGGGGACTTTCTAGGGAGAAATTGATTCATCAGGTTGAAGAATATAAGGAGATGGTAAAGGAAATCCGGGATGCAGCAAGGAGAAGCAATGCAGTGATAGTGGACACTATTTTGAAAATTTTAAACAGAAGGGTCTAGAGTAAGCTAAACAGTGTTCATGCAAATTATGTCCTAATGTTGCAAGCACTAAAAATGTTTCCAAGGGATAAAAAATTGGCCATCCCATTGCTAAAATAATGGAGCCCTAGAATGGAGAAGTTGAAATTCATGGTAGTAGGGGCAAAACATCATGGTGATAAATATCCTAATGTTATTGCAACATATCAATTGGTCAAGGGAATTGTTGAGCAGAAGATTCAAGGATTTCCCGCCCCAATGGAATCCAAGATTAAATTGCTGAAAGATGTGTATGATGGAAAGGACCTATCCCCATTGCCTCATATTTTACATAGTTAGGATGAAGTCAAACCTCTATAGGTTTGGAAGGGGAAAATGAACAATATAATGATGTCTCAAACACATGAGATATGCAAAAATCTTGACATCCGCATGCTAGAGAATACATTGGAAAAGTTGTCTTTTGTTATAAGTTTCTTAGAGAACTTTGATAAAAATGTCACGTCGATAATGGTAAAGTATGCTCCCTATAGAAACAAGGTTGACCAGGTTGTGGCTTTCCAGTGGCCTTCCGAGGAGGAGTTTGAATTATGGAAAAAGGTGTTCACTAATGAACTAGAATTATGAGTGTTATAGTCGAGAATTGTAACTTGGTCATGTATAATATAGGTTTGGCCTTAGATATTATATTCTAAAATTGCATTCTCCTTTTGACTCCAAGTACAGGGTGCTGAGGTGGAGTTAATACTATAACGGCTAAGCATGCCTTCGATGTATGGGGTGCGACATTTGGAGCGATGTTTTCTTTCCTCCTTATCAACTAATGATGATCTTTGTCTTATGCTCTCCACTCGCATAATATAATTGTAACTGAATCAAGAGTTAGCGGTCCAATTACATGGACATGTGTACTCTCCAACCTGAAGCTTGTTGGCTCCCTTGTGTTATAAAAGGGAACTCTAGGCCAAGAGAGTGGTTGGCTGAAATATCCAAAATATGAGAAATAAGAGTCTAGTAATATAGAGAGTATGAATTGTAAGTCCAGGTTTTAAAAATTTTTGAGTCAGATTGGAGAACTTTGTTAATCACGGGGTTTTTGAGCATGTTTGTATCAAACTCATGAATATTTGGAGTTTATTTTCTCTCCTATTGTGTTATGTTACATGGATTATTAATGAAATACCAATGAAAGATGATTTTCATTGATTTTCATTTGTTCTTTACTATGAATTATGTTTAACTACAACTCTGGTTCAAAGGATCAGTTAAATGCTTCAGTTAACCAGTAAATTCATGCAATATAACAAATAGGATTCATAAAGGAGTAATAAACTTAGGTATAGATATATGGGCTGTAATGCAATTCATAATAGATCATAAGTGTTCAAAATGAAATTTACCCTGTAGTTCAGTTTTCTCTTTTGACTTCATATGCTGGGATATGGCACTGGAATTCTGATTACGTTTTATTCTCGTATGTTCTGTGTCATGGCATTAGGATATTTTACTCAAACATTTCCTATCAATTTACTTTATATGAAGTTTGCGATTCTCTGTTAAATGGACATGAGTCTTTTTTAAGGAATAGCCAACTTCTTAAAGGATCATCTTTTAACATTAATTGGGGATCTATCTATTGCTTACTTGTGTGAAAATGAATTGTTTAAATGTTGTATGTTAAGAGCACATGTTAGGGAATACCCTCCTGGATTTTACAGAGTCCGAAGTGTAGGAGAATTAGCCTTATTGCTATTCTCATTAAGTTGGCCATACTATTCCTAGTCTTTTATTATTGAATGTGGCGAGTTCAGAGGGGCTTCTAGGAAACACGTGTGGGTTGTAGTAAAAAAATGCCAATAGGTTCAATTGAAAACATGATCTATTGAGTAATTAAAAAGAATTCATAATTTGAAATTCTAGATTTTGACAACATGATCTATTGACAAGTAGGAAGTATTTTTCATATTGTGTCAAATTTTGATATTGTTATCAGGATTCAATTATGCAATTTTACAAGTCAAACTCATTGACCCATGTTTCATGAGTAGTGTTTCACAAGAACCCATCTCTCATGATAATGAATGGTCCACTTAGAACTCATTGCATCTAAAATATTCTCAAAGTGATGAAGCACTAGGCCTTCCTAGGAGGTCACCTATCCCAATATTACATTATCCATGATTTTATTAATAATTGATCATTTTGGATTTTGAAAAATTTGACACACAAATGACAATTTGACAATGAACTTAATGTATCACAATTAAGTTTCAAATTGATTAACACAATAGAAACTAAAACAAATTGAGAGATTGTTATGAGGGTAGTGATGCAACTTTTCTAATTAGAGTGTATTCCATGAGATTACAATTCTTTGAGATATTTTGTCAAATAGTTCATAAGATTTGTCTATCCTCCCACGTTTTACATAGATTTGAAAATGGAGTCTACAACCACAACATTTGAGAAAATTCATCTTCATATTATGGTTTGACAGATGTCCATACCTTGTTCCAAATCTCCCATATTAAGGAAATCGACAAGGATTTTGGTGAAGGTTGTGAAATTTGTCTATGCATCTACCAATTGCATTTGATTGAAAGTTTCTAAAACCTTTTAAAAAAATACATTATGTATATTCTATAATCATTATAGTCCACAATTTCAAATTTATTTGGTTTTGCATCTACCAATTGTATTTGCTTGAATTTTCGTACCAAATTTTGAATGTAGATCCATTTTGTGTATATCTTACAATCTGTTGGTGTTTTTTCCCACATATGATTTGCAATTCTCTAAGAGGTAGCCAACCTCCGTTATAAAGAACTACAAAGGATAGTGGCCAACTAACAAGAGTCAGTCAAAGACTGACATCTCCTACACTTTTGGCTCTGTGAAACCAAGGTGGGTAAACCCAAGTGTGTTCATAAGAATGTTTCATGATTGGTAAGAACACTTCTTCTTACAGATGCAGTCCCCATTAACACTAACAAATAGTCATTACCTTGGTTGTGGCAAAACCAAAGAATAATAACAGATATTCCAAAGCAAGGAGACTAAAAATTATCATAAGATCTATATTCCAAAAAGATATAGCAGTTGATATTTGTTAAAATGTTCAAGTATTGACTCACTGTGCTTAGAGTCACAGTCCTATACTTGAAAGGAATTTACCAATACTATCCAGTGCCTCATCCATTGGGTGGGAGTCATATAAAATGTAATTTAGATGAAAATGAACTTATCACCATAATGCTTTGCTACCATGAGATTTGTCAGTATATTAAAACAATACTCCTTAGTGAATCTTGAGCATAAAACCATAAACATGCAATTTGTGTTCAAGCATTTGATTAACTCATTAAGTTAAAGCAAGAGAACAAATTACACTTTCAACTACACCATTGAAACTAAATGAACAAACCCTTGATAAATCCATTCATAAACCATGGCCCATACACAGGAGAGAAAAATGTCTTAATTTTTTTAGATTTCTTTCGATATCAGTAATTACAAAAGCATAGTATACTTATTTCATACTATTCCCAACCCAACATGATTTCCTACATAATACCTTCAAAATCCTGCATTACCACTAACTGTACCTAGTCTAAGCCTTCAAACCCAAAAAAAATAACAACCCTTAAAAATGAGCTGTCAAATTTCCTTTATAGGATAGGAGAGAAACAAAGCAATAGGCTACATTGTTCATTCCAAAATTGAATTTCATTTAGAATTAAATTCAAATTCGCATTCCTCACCATTAGAAAAAATGATAATCAGATCGAGGAATCAAAACAGATATACCATTGTAACCAACCAGAGCTAAAGACAAAAGAGCGTGGTAGGCATGTGTACGTCCACATCAACACACCACCCAAAAGTAACACACCCAGCAAATGAAACTACTTGCAAGACACATGGCCCCGATAGAGGCGACCGCTCCTGGTCCTTGTTTAAGTAAGAAGTGAGACCAACTTCCTTTTATTTGCTTTAACACATGATCTAGTAGCATGGCACAATGCCATCGTAGTTATTGGTGCAACTGCAACGAGCTCTTCATTGACCCCCAATAGCTCAATCATGGACTCCAAGTAACGTTGGTAGTCCGAGTCAGTTTCGGACCCATCACCATCAGAACTAGAAGACAACACCAGTGGGGACTTGGAGCTCCTTGTCCCTTTATAATTAGCATCATGGACAACCTTGGACTTGCTAAGGACAAGTTGTACCTCATCAGGCTGCAAATTTCTCACCCTGAGTCTTGTCCTTCTGCGCACAACCGAATGGTCCATTACAAAAAACACCTTGCAAAATATAGGAGAAACTCGACCACCTGCAAACAAGAAAACTCAAAATGTGATGATAATACTAGATAACACAATGAGCATTTATAGATTTAATTGGTGCGAGAATATTAATTGCTCGAATCTAGCATGAGCATTCGAGCATTTTAGTGGCTGATGAAGGCACCAAAAATTATTCCTAGCTTGTGAAGGCATGGCATATAACCCATAATTGCATTTATTAGGAGAACACTGTTCACACACAAGAAAATTAGGTGAGGATCCACTGAAAAAACCCATGCCATTAATGAGAACAACTTGCAGAGAGCAAGAACTCCCATCGTGGATGAACAGGAACCCAACAAAAATTGAACCGTTAATGCGAATTGAACATGGCAAGTCGGACGACTCAGATTGAGTCAAAAATTGTTTGAAAATCCACATCAACGCCCTAGGAGAACCATGCCCAATCACAACCCAAGAAAACAAGAGGTTGCAACTAGACAGTGGGTCCCACCTAGCCCTGTCGCTTCAAGAACCAGGCCACATGTCGCCTCTTCGCAGACCTCGCAGTACCATCAGAGGCCTTTAATCTGATCATGCAAGATCCACGAGGAAGGATTATCATTGATCTCCCTCATTAATACTCCACCAGTAGAAAACACCCATCTTAAACCCCAAAACCCTAGCCTCCATCCATGTAAATTTTAAGTCCCACCACAATCCTTGTATGGTCCACATGATTTTTTTATCCTTTGTTGAAGAAACTATTACAATATATTTCTTATTTATGTACTTATTTTCCATACATGTTTATAAAAGTTTGAAATTATTAATAATATTAATTTTGGCAAGAAATTAAAAGAGTGTTGATTGTAAAAAATATGCATCCTAATGTGAAAATGCAAACAATGAAATCAATGACTATAACACATAAAGTTTTATGTAGTATCCAATTCAAAGAATCGTGTTATCCTCTACCTTGAATTTTTTAGTATAAAAAGCTAAGGAGATGCTATAAATAAGATAATAAGTTGACTATTAGCATATACAATTTTTCATAGAGATGTAGATTGTTGGATGTTGTGGTTGTCATTGATGTCAACGCTATTAGCATTAATGTCTTAAAGGTTGTAAATGTCGAGGATATTGAGAAAATTAGAATAAATATGTTGCAGATAGTCTATGAAGTTGTGGAGATCAGGGTGGTGGAAATTTTTGTACGTTGGTATTCTAAAGTCATGTATTAAAGGGTTTGTTGCTAAGCATATCTAGTATATCCTCTGGAAGTTTCAGAGGTGTGCATCAAGATTGGAGCGAGTTATGAGTTTTTGTGTTCCTACAGTTATTTTGTTGCTATAGTTGGTGTTTCTAAAAGAATAGAATGTAATTCTAGTAAATTGAATTATTGTGTATGCTCTTGAGATGTTCATTTATCTTTCTTGATCTCATACTCTATCATTGTGGTACGTCCATGTTGATCAGTGTGCTCGTGATCAAATATTTTTCCTTTGCATGTTTGAGTTTTCATGTTCTTGGTTGACATGATGGTGGTAGCGTGTTGTAGATCCTTGTGGATTAATTTTTGAATGCTTGGCATGTTCGAGGATGTTGATTTAGGTCTTCATTATGTTTTGACTAATTTAGGTTGGTGCGCATTGAGATTTATTCATGAATTGGGCTGACAGTTTGTATTCATCTATTATTTATTTTTGGCCGACAGAGTTGTTAATGTAAATTCATGAAGTGGATATATAAGAGCGATTGTTAAATTTATTTAGAGAGAATGTATGTGAAGTGTATACGAGATATGTGTGAATAAAGATTAGATCATTCAAATGTAGAGTAGAGTGTGAAGAAGTTTAAGAAAAGTATGAAGAAGTATTTATGTGCCTAATTGAAACTATCATCAGGCTTTTGATGAAGCCGATCTACTCTTGTCAAAACACACACAACACTCAAATTTAGTATAAGAGTCAACCAATCATAAGGAACACATAATATGAAGATGAATTTTCTAAAATCTTGTGGTTTTAGATGCCCTTTTGAAATCTATGCAAAATGTGGGAGGATAGGCAAAGCTCATGAACTATTTGACACAATGCCTTGAATAATTGTAATCTCATGGAATACACTCTAATTAGAAAAGTCTCATCACTACCCTCATAACAATATATCAATTTGTTTTAGTGTCTATTGTGTTATACCCAATTTGTGACTTGGGGTATAACAAAATAGACACTAAAATAAATTGAGAGATTACAATTCTTTGAGACATTTTGTCAAATAGTTCACAAGCTTTTTCTATCCTTCGACATTCTGTATAAATTTTAAAAGGGCATCTAAAACCACAACATTTGAAAAAATTCATCTTCATATTATGCTTTGATGGATGTCTATACCTTGTTCCAAATCTCCCATATTAAGGAAACCAATAAGGATTTTTGTGAAGGTTGTGGAATTTTTCTTTGCATCTACCAATTGCATTTGTTTGAAAGTTTATAAAACCTTTTCAACAAATCCATTATGTGTATATTCTAAAATCATTATAGTACACAATTTCACATTTATTTGGCTTTTCATCTACCAATTGTATTTTCTTGAATTTCCCTACAATATTTTCAATGTAGATCTCTTTTGTGGATATCTTATAGTCCTTGTAGTCCACATCACTTTGTTTTTTGAAGAAAATATTACCATATATTTCTTATTTATGTTCTTATTTTGCATACATGTTTATAAGTTTGATATTACAATTAATAATATTAATTTTGGCAAGACATTAAAAGATTTTGTTGATTTTAAAAATATATGCATCCCAATGTAAAAATGCCAACAATGGAAGCAATGATTGTAACACATAAATTTTTATGTAGTATCCATTTCAAAGGATCGTGTTACAATTTAGGGTTATGATTGGGTATTTAATTAGGGTTAGGATTTAGTGTTCGGGTTAGTGTTAGGTTTAGAGTTAGGGTAAGGGTTAGGAAAAATAATGTTAGGATTAGGTTTATGTTTTATGGTTAGGGTTAGATTTAGAGTTTTGGTTATGGTTGGGATTAGATATGAAATTAGGGTTAGGGTTTAGGATTAAAATTAGGGATTATAGTATTAGGGGTATATTTAGAATTAAGTTTTAGGGTTATTGTTATGATTAAGGGTTGTTTTTATATTTGGCTTAGAGTTGGGGTTAGGATTAGGGCCAGGGATAGGGCTAGGGTTAGGTTTAGGGTTATTAGAGTGAATACAACTAATTAATAAAAGAAAAAATATTTAGGGTTAGGTAATTAGGGTTAGGGTTGGGGTTAGAGTTTTGGTTGTGGTTAGGGTTATAAAGATAGGATAAAGGTGAGGGTTAAGGTCAAGGTTAAGGTTTTGAGAAAAAGGGTTAGGTTATGATTAGGGTTAGGGCTAGGTTTAAGATTTGGATTATAGTTTAGGGTGTATCATTTGTCTTTCGTTTAGGGTTACAATTAGGGTTAAGGTGAGGGTGTAAGTTAAGGTTAGTGTTAGGATTAGATTAGAATTAGGATCATGGTTTAGGGTTTAGGGTTAGGATTGTGTTTATGTTTAGGGTTACAATTAAGATCATGGTTTAGGGTTTAGGGTTTAGGGTTAGAGTTATGCTTATGTTTAGGGTTGTGATAAAAAGGATTTGGGTTATGGTTAAGATTATGGTTTTGAGAAATAGTGTTAGGGTTAAAGTTATGGCCAAGGTTACATTAATGAGAAAATGATGGTTTACTTTCCAAGTAAGGGTTAGGATTAGGCTTATTGTCAGGGCTAGGGTTAAGGTCAGGGTATGAGTCAATCTTGTGATTAGGGTTAGGGTTATGGTTATATTAGGGATATGATGTTAGGTTTCAAGAAAAGGTCTAAATTTAAGATTAAGCCATAGTTGGCTAAAATGAACATGAGAAAAAATGGATCTAATTTCCTTTTGTGGGAAAATAATCAACTACGACTTAAACTTAAATTTAGAGATTACCCTAAACTCTAACCATAACCATAAACCTAATCCCAAACCTAACCCTAAAGAAAACACATAAACTAACCCTAATTGTAGTGTTTGAGGCTAGGCTCAAACACTATATAACCTAACACTAGAAAAAAATTGTTCTCGCAAACAATCTCCTCTACTTCTATTCACGCCTATTGGATTTGCAACATTCAACATTGGTGCTTCAACCATTCATTCAAAGCTAAGAATTCGAATAAGAGATTTCAATGAACTAGAAGGGACTACAAGACTTACAACTTTCCAAGAATAAATATCACATGTCAGATACATATTGATAGATGAAATGAGTTTCATTGGGGAGAGGTTGCTTGAAAACATAGATTCCAGGCTTTGACAAGCATGCCAAAAAAATAGTAACCAAAGTTTTGGAGGTGAGTTCTGGATTGAACTTGCTAACTTTAATAACTTTACATTACAATATTTTTTATTCAATTCTATTATAGCTCCTTCTATACAAATTCATACTTATCAATTTAATTAAATATTTTATATTCAGGCATATCTACATGATTTTAGTTGGATACTTGGCACAATTACCTCCAATAAATGACATGGCTCCATATGAAAGAAAAAGGTGAGAAAATATATTATGGGAAGAATAAAAAATGGTCATTACATTAAGTTGTGTTTTTCGAGAAGATGGACAAAATGAAGAACAACAAATATTTCGTCAAATTCTAACAAACATTAAGGATGTGAATCCCACAATCAATGATTGGATGTTGCTTTCATAACTCTATAGCCCAACTATTCAATGGTTATTTTTCTAATGACTCCTTTCTCACTCTCTTGGAGGACAAACACGACATTATTTACAATATTCAATGCCTAGATATTTTCTGGAAAGCTTTAAGGTCAAATATATAGTGGCATAAAACTCAATTTTATAGGAAATCATTCTTAGCCAAGCCCAATTGGTTCAATTTCTATGGATAGAAGGGGGTTGATCATAAGGAAGTGTTGAGATTCCCAAGCATCTCTTTTACCTTTTAGGTTTCTCCTTCCTCTTTAAGGAAACATATCATTTCTAGAGATAAGAAAAATTATCATATTAAATTATGAAGCCCCTTTCTTTGGCAAGGGGATTCCATGTGTGTTCAAAACTTCTTGCAGTTGCACACATTTCCATTACTCATGTTTCTAAGAACCTTGCAAATCCTCATATTTGAAGATTGAAAAAATCCTTAGGTATATTTTATGGCCTCCCTTTAACCAGGGAAAATGGTTTCACAAAGTATCCTAGGAGTTTTATTATTTCCCTCATGACTATAATAGGCTTGGCTTACTTTATATTCACTACTCTAAATGGCACCATAATAGGCTTTGCTTGCTTTATATTCACTACTCTAAATGGTACCATAATTTTAAATTTAATTAACATACTCTAAAACCTAACTAAACCAGGTTGTAGCTCGTCAAATTGGACAAGTGAAAGGTCAATACCAGCATTGAGGAAGAGTTTGGAGGAGTGAAAACAAGGTCAATACTAGTGCCGACGAAGAGTTTGGAGCTAAAACAAGGTCAATACCAGTGCTGAGGACAAGGTTGAGGGAACTCAGGGAAAATCAATGACCAAGGGACAATGAGTACTATAAGTTTGGCATCCCCATTCTCTTTAACCTTGAATTTTGATGCCTAGTTTCCAAAGATCTTCTCATACATTGGGCCCCCCATTCTCGTAAAATGGTATAAGATAAGACAAAAAAAATAAAATAGCTTAGTCTTTCACATTTTTATAGTGATTACTAGAGGCACATAGACCAATTCTTCATAATAGAAGAATTTGATCATACTTTTCCAATGATGGCATTATGAGAAAACCTTAGGTTAAATGAATAATTCCTAGCTAAGTTCTTGAAACCATATAAGAGAAGAACGCTGCTATGTGTACTTGGATAACATGGAGAAAGGCATTTTGGGTTCTTTCATCAATCTACGTATTGTTAAATTTGAACACCTAAAAGTGAGAATAAGGAATCTTTCCTAGGATGGTGGCCAATTAATATTCTCAACACCTAGATTACAAAATCCTAGTCAATATCATTGCCATCACAATTGAACATATTTCTTGAGATATAGTCATAGAGGTAAAAAAATTGGCTTTCTTGATAGTAGATACATTCTAGGCAATTCAATCCTTTCATCGAAGATTGTTGAATGGACCCAAAAAACTACTCATGATGCCCTTACTATTAAGTTAAAATTTTGACAAGTCATATGATTGCATCAAATGTCCTTTCATTTATAAAAGGCTCAAATGGATTTATTTTCAACCCTAAATTATTATCACACATTCAAAATTACAAAATAACAGTTAATGAAGAACCTTCATTTGAAGGTGATGTCGTCATGACCTTTGAATGAAGAACCTTCATTCAAAAATGATGCCATGTCAAGACTTTCAAATGAAGGTATTTTTTATTTTAAATATTTCATGTCCAAAATGATTTATAAAAGGAACCTTGGCTTGAAGGACCTTCAAATGAAGACCTTAATTCAAAGGTCCTTCATTAGAAGATCCTTCATATGAAGGTTCCTTTAATGCCATCCCGTTATAGCTCTTCGAGTTGTTAGAGATATTTTTGTTTTGAAGTAGAGATTGGACCATCAAACAGTGTCACCATGACTCTACCAAGATATCTATCAAATTGATAAACCCTGACTTAACAACCACAAATTCACAAGAAAATTCCCCCTGTCAGCCCTAGGGCATCAATTCAATGCCAAGTTTCTTGATTTAAAAGACCCATAAATGCAATGAACCTCTATCATACCATGATGCACACAAATCCACCGAGTTATAGTTCCAAGACAGTGGGTGGATTGGTGGATGTCATTTCTATTTAGCCCTCAAACCCTTACATAGGCAAAATAGGGCAGTCCCTATAAATCTGGTAAAGACGTGCCACTCCAGTCATCAAAATTCTTTAGCAGTTCATTAATATTCCTACTCAAATCATTAGGTAAGTCTTGAAAAACTTGTAGTGATTTTACAAAAACTTGAGTAGGCCTTAATGATTGGGGCATGTTTTTTGCATCGAATCTAGAGGTCTTATACATAACATCTAGGTCATTGGCCCTGGGGATCCACTTCTCAACTAAAGGAAAAACTAATTCCTGATCCCTAGTAATGTTTCTTATTGAATCTAAGAATAAAGAATATAAAGAATAAACTAATGGTAATCTACCATCAACCCCCTAATTCAAATGCATTAAAATTGTGCCTACAACTTCATTTTGCTTGGAAACTGCTCCCTTCTCACTTGCTTTTAGAGCTACCTGTAACTCTCTAATCTTATTAAGCATCTAATTTTTTGTGGGATCTACATATTACTCAACCTCCTCTTCAATTGGCTCTAATGAAGGACTAGGAGCAGGAGTCTAGATGGGGGACCCAGGAGTAGAAATAATTGGAGAAGTTCAAGGTACTGATCTTGATGTAGAAGGTATGGCTAGGGTACCAAGAGCACTAGAAGACTCCCCCACATGTTTGTACTTCAACCTGTCTACCTCAGTTTGCAACTCAACATTCCTTTGCTGCATTCTACTATACTCTCCAATAATGGTGTTATACTTCTCCATCAAAATTTTCTTCTCAGCTTCTTCTCTTTCAACTGTTTTTGGGCCAATTTGGCCACATTTATAGTCAAGTTTGTAGCTTTTGTAGTTGAAGTTTCATAAGCTCTTTTGATTACTAACCCTCCCCTTAGGTTTGGGCTAATATTAGTAACATAGGGCACGAGCCAACCTAAACTTAGAAAGTAATAAAGTTAGGAAAAATATTTAACTCAATTTATAAAAAGGGGCCCAACCTAGACAAAAAAATGAGACATAAGTCATTTTAATACCCACTCCAAAAAGGTAACAACCGAATATATCTCACCCAAGGATTTACATGGAACATTAGGATTTTTATGAAAGCCAAGGTAAAACCCAACCTTAGGTTCCTCCCAAACAATGTAACAAGCCAAGACAAGGGAAAAACATAAATGGAATTCAACGAACAAGATTTGAAACTCCATCAAATCCACCATGATGCATGCCAATCCACCGAGTTACAGTTCCAAGATAGTGGATGGATTGGTGGATGTCATTTCTATTTAGCCCTCAAACCCTTACACAGGTACAAGAAGGCAGTCCCTGTATTTGATTGTTTAATCCCACAAAACAGTGATTGAGAATTTCAAAACAAATGCAAATGAAAGGGAACTAATATATTTATCTACACCAATGATCTCAGAGCATTTCAAGCTTGTATGGATCCATACAACACAAAAGAACTTTAGAAAAATTGTAAAAACATAGAAAATTGCTTTAAGAACATGGTATCTGATATGAAATTTTGGTATCAACTCCTCCAACAATTGCAATGGGATGGGAAAACAATATGATAGAAGTGGGATAAAAAATGCATCGTTTGAAGCATCAAACCAATATGCAAAGATGAAATAAAGTGTAACCCCTTAAACTGAAAAATATTCTTTTAAGTTATCAAATCCTACCATTATACAAAATCAAAATGTTGTTGTTTCAAATGACTATGAGCACTAACTTTCACTATTTGAAGATGTTGAAACCTTTTCATAGAGAATTAGAACATTGATGTGACCACTCATCCTACCTTAAAACATACCAAAAGTCTCCTAGCAATTAGACATAGGAAGAGTTAAGATGACTTAAACATTTTTTATTGCCAAAGCATAAACTTATGATGACTTTACCAGGTCTAGTACACACTCCCTCCCCATTAACTACTTAGACATATGGAAATTAAATGTAAATTTTCTGCTATTTTTAGTCATTTAGGTGTCCAATAAACCACTTGGTGGTGTTTCCCTTCAAGTTTATTTGCTTGAATGAAGAGAAAAAGTCCTTTGATTACAATTATAGAATACATTTGATGCCTTGGTTGTGTAACTAGTGGACCATAGTGACATTTAAAACTTGTTACAAATTTTGGGAGTTAAAACATTAAGTAGATTTGATTTGTGATGGACACATCTAGACGGTAGTAATAATAACTTGCAATCTACCAAGACTTGATTACCTTATAACCTATCAAATTCTAGTGATGAAATGATAGATTTACCATAATGTCACCTTCAGATCACATTACCATGAAAGAACTTCATCCAACATCCTTATGAGTGCAGGTATTGCCAAATAGGTATTTGTCAGATTTGTCTTCCTCGAGCGAGGGAAATTCAAGAAGAGAAGAGGAAAGCGAGACATGTAGTAGGTCTAAAAGAGGGAGATCAACTAGAGGTCAAAAGATTAGAAAAAAATTCCATAAACGCATGGAATTTTTTCTTGCTAAAGGGGGGTCATGTTCTTATGATGATGAGCACATAGGTGACATCGAGGTTCCCTTGAGGTACAAACATCTACGGAAACAATGGGTACCCAAGGAACTTCCTCCAATAAACACCGATCTTTGTGTCAACGAGAGGATATATCACATAGCACCATCATCATTACATGGTTTGGGCCTATTTTGCATGGAAAACATAAAGGTATGTTATGAAAAAGTTACTGAGTTGATGGAGTATGTTGGACCTTGTTACAGTTACAAAGATTGGATGCAACTGGTTCGATATACATGAAGTATGCGTAGGTATGCACTATCAAAAAATTATATACAACTAAAAGATAAGGATCAAAATAAAGGATTGGCTAGGTACATTGATGGGAGCCCACAAGCATCATGAAATATTGCAAGGTTTATAAATAGTACAAGACCTAGGTCAACAAATAAGCAACCCAATTGTATATTCGAGGCACGAGAGAGAAACCATGTATTCATATGTGCGATTAAATCAATAACTGCAGGGGAAGATTTGCTAATCGATTACAATTTGAATTGCTTAGATACAAACACAATTACTATGTGGGTGGTATGTACTATATACCATTTTACCCAACCTCCAATTAATGACTCCAATATAGCATTTTATTATTATGTTTTTTTTCGTAAGTCTATTGGTTTCATTTCGGTGATGTTTTTTATATTTAATTTTTGGCATAGCGGGACATTGATCATACGAGGAAGGCTCCGGTCTAGAGTGCAAATCACGATCCATCTTCAGGTGCTTATATGCGACAATTTTACCTCACTGTGATTGTACAAATTAGATACGAGCGAAATGTTTTATTATTATGTTTTTTTCATGAGTTTATTGGGTTAATTTCGATAATGTTTTTAATATTCTTGTTGCAGTTGACTGATCAGGGAAAGGCACCAATAGTACAGGACAGCATCCATATGGAGGTGCAGTCACTATTATGCAATGATGACATCACATTTTTTGCAAACCCTGTGGATATGATGAGGAAGGCCCAAAAAAAATGCAATGAAGAAATTCTTAAGTTGGTATTCATAGTGCCTCAAATAGATGAGATAAGCGAAAGGGTTAAAATATTTTCTAAGAGAGCACAAAACTTGCAAGTAAGCTCTCATGAGATCTTTAATTATAACATAAGTTCATTCATGGTTTTATATTTTCTACTCTTTTATGTCAAGAACTAAAATATGTGTTGTTTTTACAGGATTATTTGCATCCTCATCATGCTGTTGGCTATGATCAAGGTACTGCAAGTGTTGCCCAAGAAATAGGGGTCAATACAAGTGTCAATCTTGATCTTCCTATGCATACAACACATCATTCGACCCCATCATCCATGCCTATATTGTCGAATGAAATGTTGACAACACATACCATGCAGGCATTCGGTAGTGCACCATTTGGCAGTAAACGCATGCCACTACATGTCTCAATACCTATGGATACAGAGGCCGCTACTACTGGTGATGTTTTAGCAGCATTTCTTGGGTCTTCTCGTATTACTAGTATGGGAAGATTGCCGGTCACATTTATGATGATCAAGGATTTCCTTCCCATAAAGATAGAGAAGGTCCCAGGTACTTTAAAATATTTTAATTATTATTATATATAATCCAATTGAAATTTACTTATTGATCACTCTTTATAGACTAATGATCCCATGATCATTTTGCAGGAAATGATGTTTTTTATAAACATCTAAGTGATCTTACATTGGAGCTCTTCGGGCCCACCATACGTACATGATGAAATGCCCAAAATCAAGCTTTAAAAGTTGAGCTCATTAACCATTTAGTTGTCTTGTTCGGTGATAAAACATTCAACTGAACCAAGGTCCTTAAGAAAGCTGGTACCTATCTAAAGTATGTGAGGGACCAATATAGGTCACATTTACAGAAGAACAAAAAGTATGAGCGTCCCCCCATGATTTTGGAGAGGGAGTGGAAGGACTTGGTGTTGGATGGAAATGAGAAGGCTGAAAAGAAAAAAGGAAAGATACCACCGGGCCAAGGAAGGTATGTGATACTATCAACAATTTAATTATATAATGATTACTCTTTCTTTTTACATAGTCTAACGTATTTCAAATTTTGCATAGATTGCTCGAAACATCAAAGGCAACAAAGGCAAGACTAGAAAAACATGGGCAACACAAACTTGGCTTTGGTGGTTATATGAAAATAGCCGCATGATTTGTAAGTATCAATAAATGAAATATTGCACCCAAATAATAAATTGCAAAAAAAATTGGTTTTATCACACCATAGAAGCAAAATTCATGATCGCATGCAAAAATGCAGGGTTGTGATTTCAACAGAGTGCCCACAGAAGAGGACCTGAAGATTTCCTTCCACCAAGGCTATGGAGCCCTGACTGAACAATTAAGAGTCTCAATTGGGCAAACACAATCTTCCACTACATCCAACACGCAGGTAAATAAACTCAATAAAGTTTATTTAAAATTGAATACTTGTGCAATCTATTCAATATTAATTTCCACCATAATAATGTGCCTATTTGTTTTACATAGATAAGCAATGATAATACTACACATGACATTGGAATGTAGCCTGGTGAGGGTGGAGCACAACCTGCAGATGAAGTCCATGGTTTGCATCCTGGTACTAGATGTATTCATGCACTATACAAAATGCAGTACGGATTAATACAATTAAACATCTTTAATTGCATTTGGTGTATTAATCAATGTAACCTTTCATGTTTCAACTTTAGAGCATGTAGAGCGTGATCAACATGTTGAGCATGATCAGGCTAGATAAGATTAGGAACATGATGTGGCTCCATTAGGTAAAGAGGACCACTCTAATGTTCTTTTAAACGTATTTAATTGCAATTGTTGTATTAATTAATGTAATCTTTCGTGTTTCAACTCCAGATTAGGATTTAGAGGGTGTTCAACATGTTGAGCATGAGGCTATGAGACAATATCAAGAACATGATGTGGCCCAATCAGGTAAAGAGTACCACTCTGATGTTATTTTAATTAATGAAATACGTGTAACAATAATAATAGAACATATCAATTTAACATTTCTTTGCTATTGCAGTAGACCCCCCCTTGCAGCTGCATCCATGTTGTGAGTACACAACTAGGAATACATTAAGATCATGAGCAGAGCTTGGAACAACTCAAGGGGGGACAGATAATTTTGAAAATGATACTCCACTTCAGCTTTTTTTAGCTGCAAAAAAGAAAAAGAAAAGTGATTGTAATCATATTATGATAGCCATATTTTTGAAAATATGTAAAAACTGAAAAAATGAAATATGTTAATGAATGAATGTTATATGTTATTAATGCAGGATAAATGAATGAATGTTATATGTTATTAAGAGATGAATGAATGATTAATGTTATATGATTAGGTATGGGGGATTGAGAGTGATGCGAGGGGGGGGGGAGGGGCCAAATGAGCTTCCACCTTCACGTGGTTGGCCTTGTTAAGTAGAGAATATTAAACTATTCTCAAAACAAAGAGAAGCTCAATAAGGTAAGTAATGCACTTTTCAATATAAGAAATGCATCGTTTGAAGCATCAAACCAATATACAAAGATGAAAGAAAGTGCTAACTTTTCACTATGAACATTTTGTTGTGTGTGGATTTGGTTTCAAAGCTCTATTTTCTATTTTTATTTAGTGGTCTCTAAAATTTGACTTTTGTGCATAACAAGTTAATGGAAAATTTGATAGCTCTGAAGGGTTTAGAGGATCAATTGAGATAGATACATAGATATTTGGATCTTGTTGTTGATGCGAGGCTTCCACTTAACCATGAAATTTTGTACCATCTGCAGGTATGCTAAAATGTCTCTACTTACATTCATTCAACTTACTGTAATATAATACCTGACAAAAATATCCTTTTCATTATACTTAGATGGATTTTCATGATGCCCTATTCCAAAGCACATGTTTTAAAATAGGCAAGAAGGATGCTAGCAAGGGTTAAGGAGTTTGGCTTTACACCTGCCAATTGCATAGTTTACTTCATTCATACAGCATATTGCCAATGCATTTCACAATTGTTGGAATCATATCCTATAATTACAGAACTAGTAAAATTAAAATATGTAAGTTTCAAATATGGAATTACATATCTTTCTATAAATTTTTGAAAGAAAATATCAAAATCTAGGGGAGAGGACCCCGTACCTAAGCAACTTTCAATGTCATGCTGTTAGGATTTACTATGAAGCTAATCCAGTGTTTTTCATTGTTGCTCGAGGCCATATTGTAGTACTTTCTCTAGGAAGCCCACATGATCCCCATTAGGTATCTTCTTTTTGTAGTCTCTAAATTTCTTAGAAGAAATCAACAACTAGTTTGTCTAAATGTTGCTCCTTGTTTAAACATTAATATCTCTTTTGGCAGCAATGGATCATAGTGGATTCATGGGGTCTTAAAGAGAAGGCTCTCAAACATGGAGATCAAGAGTGGGACCAGGTAAAACCATTCATAATCATGCTCATATTGCTTTATTGACGATCTAAGAGCTAAGCATCCAGGATAACATTCTATATTTTTCTATTGAATTTCCAGAGTGAGAATAATTTTGGGTTTGCAATCCTATTTTTTAGTAAACTAGCTAAGTATCCAAGACACACTGCAGGTACTTTTTCTCACCAAATTTCTCATTTTCCACAAATTGAGATTCTAGTGTGTAATTTAATATTCACTAGTTTGATTATTTATTTTTTAGCAAAATTAGAATCCAGTTCTTAGGTTGTGCTTGTTGTCCATGACAGTCCCCTTGATCTCATGACTCATCATAGGTTTTATATTTTTCTCCAATTGTTGATCAACATCAAATGTGGCCATCATAATATCATCCATAGCCTCCATATTCTACAATTATTCATTGCTCATTTCTCATACATAGTAACCAAATAATGCAGGCCTAGAGCTTGGACTGTAGTTGTATACAAAAACAGATAAATCCTTGCCTCTGTAAGCCTAATTAAACACAACAACTGACATGTTGTTTGATATTCTAAACAGTCATATGACTGTCCTTTTTCTACCTTGTAAACACTTACTCAATGCATACAATAATTTATTGAAATTCAAAGTTGAATGGCCTCTTAAATCTTGACACTAATATCATTGCATTTGTCCAAACAGGGTTAATCATATTGTGATCTAAATTTTCATAATGAAGTCTTCCAATTTGTCTGTTAAATCTGAGCATTGATGACAATCCATCTTGTCTTTTACTACCCCTATTAAATGCTCATGGTCTTGGCACATCAACTTTCTCTCTCTGATTGACCTGTCCTTATGTCCTATCATTATCCCTATAGATGCACTTTGGAGCGTCCTACTACTTTTATATATCACCTAGAGTCACCTCGATAAGTATTTTGATCCATTTGTACCTTCATCGACAAGAGATCACGTATTGCTAGGATATTCTATAGTTTCCCAAACGTGGTGAGTCTCCTCGATGATTATTCTTTCGATCTCAACTATGTCGCCAAGATTCCTACCTACATTTCAATGATTAGTTTTTCTATAAAAAAAATTGCATTGTTCCGTCGAAATTGCAACGAACCACAAAATGCGTCTGACGAATCTGCAATGTATTCGATGAACTTTTGCCATAATGAATTGCCTATTTTTTCGTGCGTTCGACGAACTTATGTTGTTAATCTAACGGTTTGGAAAGTTATGTAGCTTGTGCTTTGCGTACTATTCGTCACTTGAGCAACAAAACTGTCATCTTGGTTTCAACGAATGTATGTCGTTGCTTCGATGCTTCATTGATGGTATGTCATCCATGCTCCACGTATTGTTCATCATGCAATCGACGAAGGCAGCATCATGGTTCTAAACAATGTATGTCGCTGCTCTGATGCTCCATCGATGGTATGCCGCCCGTGCTCTACATACTGTTTGTTGCACGATCGACAAAGATGACATCGTGGTTATGACAAATGTATGTCACTACTCCAATGCTCCATCGACGGTATGCCGCCCGTGCTCTGTGTATTGTTCATCATGTGTTCGACGAAGATGATGTTGTAGTTTGACGAACGTATGTCACTACTTCGATGCTTCATTGATGGTATGCCACCCGTGCTCTGCGTACTGTTCATCGCGCGATCGACGAAGTCAACGTTGTGGTTCTAAAGAACGTATGTCGCTGCTCTGATACTTCATCGATGGTATGCTGCCTATGGTCCAACCACTGTTCGTCGCATGATCGATGAAGGCGACGTCGCAGTTTTGATGATCTTGCATCGCGCGTTCGATGTTTTAAAGTTCGTTGGGATGTAGATGAAAAGTGATCGACGACGCTGATTTTTACGATTCGTCGATTGGTCGACAATAGAACGTTGCTAGTCTGACGAACGTCCATCAAAAATTGGGGTCAAATTCAGTAGTGGACTTTCAAGTTATTGATTTGAAGTTAACCTTATCATGAGCAGCTATGATGTGCACATTATAAGAGCATCTAAAATTTAAACTTACTCTATTCATGAGAGGTGTTGTGTGCAATAGGTATGTTGGAATTCCTAGTGAAGATGTATGAGTAGGAGTGACTAAGTTGTGAGACCTGCATGCCTATCTGTAAGTACCTTCCATCTATTTTTATTTCATTTCCATTTTGGATGCTCTTTTTTTTTCTCTTTTACTTTGCGTATTTGTAAGTAAACTACTAAAAAATGATTGATCTCTCATTGCAGAAAATGCTAATTTATGAGCCATCAAAGAGAATCTCAACCAGAAAAGCAACGCAACATCCTTATTTTGATGATCTTGACAAATATCAATTTTTATTTCAATCCATTGTAAAAGAGTGTGTGAAACTTAGCGAGTGAATCTGAAGTTACTCAATTGAAGTTAGCCTCATAATGAGCACCTATGATGTAGACATTTAAAGAGAATCTCGAATGTATGAGTGACATTGTAATAGATCTGTGAGAATGAAGTACCTAAGGCATTGTAATGAGATTTACTTACATAATGAGATTTACTCAAATATTGTAATATTGGAGTTCATTTTTGGTGCAGTAGCACCTTGTTTTGTAAATGCCTTCAATAGGAAAATTTTGCAAATTTTGAATTTTGAAATGTAAACAATGTGAAAAAGGTCATGTAAAGGTCATATGTAATGTATTCAAAGTCTCAAAGAGGTCATTAGGTGATTAGAGAAGTGATATAAAGCAACACAAACCCTATAAAAATTATTCCATTTCACTTATAAATTTCTTGTCTAATCCAACAGGATCCTATTGGGCCCCTCTAGAAAATTCTCTCTCGGTATTGGCTATCTCGGAGTGGTTTTCCCATGGCGACGAATTTTCAGTTGATGGAAAAAGTGTCAAATTCAAGTTGTGCAAAGTTGCAAAGTGGTGCAAATTTTTCTCTACAACTCATGTGACCAAAATAACTACTCCAACATGTTCGAATAGGTATGTTTATGTTAGGCATGGTCCTCTTTCACAGCGAAACACGAAGAATCACTTCGAGCTATGCTCCACCGAATCGATCCCTTAAGGGTCCAAAGTACAAAATGGCTGCAAATTTCAGCATGCTATTACTCAGATACAGTGAAGCTTAGAAAATTCTCATCTAATCTTACAAGATCACATTGGGCCCCTCTACAAAAACCTCTCTCGGTTTTGGCTATCTCAAAGTGGTTTTCCCGTGGCGGCGAATTTTCACTTGATGGAAAAAGTGTCAAATTCAAGCTGTGCAAAGTTGCAAAGTGGTGCAACTTTCACTCTATAACTCGTGTGACCAACCTAACTAGTCCAATGTATCCAAATAGGTATTTTTATGCTAGGCATGGTCTTTTTTCACACCGAAACACGCGGAATCACTCCGAGCTACATTCCACCAGATTGATCCCTTAATGGTCCAAAGTGTAAAATGGTTGCAAAATTCAACATGATATTACTCGGATACTATGATTCTTAGAAACTTCTCATCTGATCCTATAGGATCGTGTTGGGCCCCTCTACAAAAACCTCTTTTAGTTTTGGCTATCTTGGAGTGGTTTTCCCGTGGTAGTGGATTTTCACTTGATGGAAAAAGCGTCAAATGCAAGTAGTGAAAAGTGGTGCAAATTTTTGTCTGCAGCTCATGTGACCAAGCGGACTATTCCAATGTGTCCAAATAGGTATTTTTATGCTAGGAATGGTCCTCTTTTGCACCGAAACACGTAGAATCACTCCGAGCTATGTTCCACCGGATTGATCCCTTAAGGGTCCAAAGTGCAAAATGGCTGCAAATTCAACATGCTATTACTCGGATACCATAACACATAGAAACTTCTCATCTAATCCTACAGGATTATGTTGGGCCTGTCTACAAAAACCTCTCTCGGTTTTGGCTATCTCGAAGTGGTTTTCGCGTGGCGGAGGATTTTCACTTGATGGAAAAAGTCTCAAATTCAAGCTGTGCAAAGTTGCAAAGTGGTGCAACATTCACTCTGCAACTCGTTTGACCAAACTAACTGCTCCAACGCATTTAAATAGGTATTTTTACGCTATGAATGGTCCTCTTTCACAATGAAATACACAGAATCGCTCCGAGCTATGTTCCACCAGATTGATCCCTTAAGGGTCCAAAGTGCAAAATGGCTCCAAACTTCAGCATGCTATTAATCGACTATCATGACACTTAGAAACTTCTCGTCTAATCCTACAGGATCGTGTTGGGTTCCTCTACAAAAAAATCTCTTGGTTTTGGCTATCTCAGAGTAGTTTTCCCATGACGGAAAATTTTCACTTGATGGAAAAACTGTCAAATTCAAGCTGTCCAAAGTTGCAAAGTGGTGCAACTTTCGCTCTGCAGCTCGTGTGACCAAGCTAACTACTCCAACATGTTTGAATAGGTATGTTTATGGTATGCATGGTCTTGTTTCGCTTTGAAACATGTGGAATTGCTCCAAGCTACATTCTACCAGATCGATCCCTTAAGGGTCCAAAGTGCAAAATGGTTGCAAATTTCAGCATGCTATTACTCAGAAACCATGATTCTTAGAAAATTCTCATCTAATCCTATAGGATCACATTGGGCCCCTCTACAAAAACCTCTCTCGGTTTTGGCTATATTGGAGTGGTTTTCGTGTGGCTGCGGATTTTCACTCGATGGAAAAAGTGTCAAATGCAAGTAGTGCAAAGTTGCAAAGTGGTGCAAATTTCTCTCTGCAACTCATGTGACCAAGTGGACTATTCCAACATGTCTAAATAGGTATTTTTACACTTGGCATGGTCCTCTTTTACATCGAAACACACAGAATCGCTCTGAGCTATGTTCCACTAGATCGATCCCTTAAGGGTCTAAATTACAAAATGGTTGCAAAGTTCAGCATGCTATTACTCAGATACCGTGACACTTATAAAATTATCTAATCCTATAGGATTGCATTGGACCCATCTACAAAAACCTCTCTTAGTTTTGGCTATCTCGGAGTGGTTTTCCCATGGCGGCAGATTTTCACTTGATGGAAAAAGTGTCAAATTGAAGCTGTGCAAAGTGGTGCAGCTTTTGCTCTGCAACTTGTGTGACAAAACTAACTACTCCAATGGGTCCGAATAGGTATGTTTACGCTAGGCATGGTCCTCTTTTGCACCAAAACATGCAGAATCGCTCCAAGCTATATTCCACCAGATTGATCCCTTAAGGGTCCAAAGTGCAAAATGACTACAAACTTCAACATGCTATTAATCGGATATCATGGCACTTAGAAACTTCTCATCTGATCCTACAAGATCATGTTGTGCTCCTCTAAAAAAAACTCTCTCAATTTTGGCTATCTCAGAGTGGTTTTCCGATGGTGGCGAATTTTCACTTGATGGAAAAGTGTCAAATTGAAGCTGTGGAAAGTTGCAACGTGGTGCAAATTTTGCTCTGCAACTTGTGTGACCAAACTAACTGCTCCAACACGTATGAAAAGGTATTTTTATGCTAGGAATGGTCTTTTTTCTCACTGAAACACATGGAATCGCTTTGAGCTACGTTCCACCGGATCGATCCCTTAAGGGTCCAAAGTGCAAAATCGTTTCAAACTTCAACATGCTATTACTCAGATACCATGATGCTTAGAAACTTCTTGTATGATCCTATAGGATCATGTTGGGACCCTCTGCAAAAACCTCTCTCGGTTTTGGCTATCTTGGAGTGGTTTTCATGTGGTGGCAGATTTTCACTTGATGGAAAAAGCATCAAATGCAAGCAGTGCAAAGTTGCAAAGTGGTGCAAATTTCTCTTTGCAACTTCTATGACCAAGCAGACTATTCCAACACATCTGAATAGGTATGTTTACACTAGGCATGGTCCTCTTTCACACTGAAACACGCAAAATCACTCTGAGCTATGTTCCACTGGATTGATCCCTTAAGAGTCCAAAGTGCAAAATGGCAGCAAACTTCAACATACTATTACTCGGATACCGTGACACTTAGAAACTTCTCGTCTGATCCTAAAATATTTCATTGGCCCATCTACAAAAACCTCTCTCGATTTTGGCTATCTCGAAGTGGCTTTCTCATGGTAGCAGATTTTCACTTGATGGAAAAAGTGTCAAATTCAAACTGTGCAAAGTTGCAAAGTGGTGTAACTTTCGCTTTGCAACTTGTGTGACCAAGTGGATTGTTCCAACGCATTTGAATAGGTATGTTTACGCTAGACATGGTTCTCTTTCACACCGAAACACACAGAATCGCTCTGAGCTATGTTCCACCATATCAATCCCTTAAGGGTCCAAAGTGCAAAATGACTACAAACTTCAGTATGCTATTAGTTGGATACCATGATGCTTAGAAAATTCTCGTCTGATCCTACAAGATCATGTTGGGCCTCTCTACAAAAATCTCTATTAGTTTTGGCTATCTCAAAGTGGTTTTCCTATGGCGATGGAGTTACACTCGATGTAAAAAGTGTCAAATTCAAGTTGTGCAAAGTTGCAAAGTGGTGCAAATTTTGTTTTGCAATTCGTGTGACCAAAATAATTGCTCCAATGCATCCCAATAGGTAGGTTTATTCTAGGAATGGTCCTCTTTCTCACCCAAACACATGGAATTAATCCAACTTGCGTTCAACCGACTTGATCCCTTATGATGGCATGCAAAACACTGCAAAAGAGAAACATACAAACAACGGTTGAGAAATTTGAGTATTCCACACAAAAAATGTATGATCATTGGTACAGAGCACCTTGTTCCTCCATTTGATGAAGAAGGTGTAGTTCAGTGGTTTTTGTGATTATCTGATGGTCAATAGGTTGGTCAATAGGTTATTGTGGGTATTTTTAGCATGCTTTGTCTTGAATAAGGTCAATTAAGACCATTAGGTATGTTTTAGGGTGACTTTTGGTTCTAGTGATAAAAAATGTGAAAATTTCAATCTTGCACTAGAAGTTGTCTTTGTAGCCTTTGAAGAAAAATTTATATATGATTGTGAAATAATGGAGTTTTTTCGATGAAATAAGGATATTTGTATGCCATTTGTGTGGGTTTAGAGGTAATTAGATGTACTCATTAGGTTGGAGGAGTCTAAAGTTGCAAATTTGTAAGTTGCTTAAAGCAACAAATTTGAAATGCAATGGTTGCTTGTTTTGAAAGTTGGTTTTTAGTTAGTTGAGGGCATAGATCAGTTAGAGAAGGGTGTAAAACACTATGTAAATCCTTGAGAGGATCGAATGAAGTTCGTTGATGAACTTTTGGAGAAGATCTAATAAGAATTATTCACACTGTTCTCTGTTTTTTAGATTTTTGATACAAAATTGTTGATCCTGTACTTGGTACGACCTCCAACTTTTAGATAAAGAATATATTGGAATCTTTTTATGAATCATTTCATGGAATTCCAATTGTAAACTTGTTATTTTATTTTAGATAAAGTTGTTTAGCATCAATCAATTAATATTCAAGACAAATCATGAAGGAAAACAATGATCAATGCTAGGGCTAACCAATTAATAATTATACACATGAATAATTCAAGCATGTACATGTCAATAAGGGAAGCACAAGTACTCAAAAACATGTAAGCCTCAAAAATTATACACACGAATACATAGTATACACAAATTAATAGAAAGTATATGCACGAATACAAGGTATACACATGAAAACACGTAAGCCGCAAAGTATACATTTGAACACACGTAAATCACAAAGTATACACATAAGTTGTAAAGTATACACTTGAATGCATGTAACTCATATCTACTAAACCATCAATTTAGAATGCAAATATGGACATGCATTGATAAAAGACATTTGTATTAACCAAATAGCCATGTAGGCATACATCAATATATGTCGGTATAAGTATGAAATATATTTACAAAATAGCCATATAGGCTTACGAGAATCCCATATAGGCATACCATGTCAAATATGTCCAATAAAAATATGTACAAAATTGCCATGTAGGCATACAAAAAAGGGCTCTAGAATCAAAAGTCATTGCTCTCCATGCCTTGGAAATAAACTCTTTCACTTTCATTTTCGATCAGATGGTGATAGCTCTGTCACTCATTTTTGCTATGCTTGAGGAGTGCTCCTGCTCCTCCTCCTAGTGTTTAGTTCATGGTGAAGTTTTAGTTGTTACAATAAGAAGTAAAGACATGAATACATAGAAATTACATTATAAAAAATGATATATTTGACAAAATAATCACTTTCTGCCATCTCATCATCTCTCTCCATGGGGGAAATATTCTCATGCCCATGCTTAGGCATGCTCAAGCCCTGTATAAACCATACAAATAGAAATTAAACTACGTGAATCAATAATGGTTTGATTTTTCACTAACTAACATCTATAACAACAAATGTAAATGTAAATTTACTAATTTTCCTCATACCTCTCCTGTCAGAGCCATCAAAGATTGTATAGCAGATGACACACCAATATCCATTGCCCTCATCACATTCAAAGGTGTTTCAGCTTGCATCATCTGAAAATAAAACAACAAATTATTCAACGTAATCAACGAGGTGCATATAAACTACAAAAATCTATTAAGCACTTGATTCATTAGTTAAACTCTTTATTCTATTACCTTTGTGTAGGTTTGAGTAATTCCACTACCACTGGGAAGTGTTCCATCAAAACCTCCAATATTAGTCTATTCAACATCCAAAATTGCATATTAAATTACCATTCGTAAAACAATGCTATTAACATGCAATAAATTTATAATTGTTTACTAGTTACATACCCCAACGATAGGTGTACTACAAAAATAAGTTGGTGGGGGGCCAGTGTATCCAGTTTCAACACTGTGACCCTGCAATTTTATTAAAATCATAAAACATTTTTAGTTAATATTGCATTTCAAAATCAAAATTTAATAAATTAAATTCAATGAACATGCAATAACTTTTACTTGACTATCAATGCCATATGCCTCATGCAAAATTCCAGCTACCCTCTTCATCTCCATAGCTACAGACGGATCCTGCGTACTAGTCTCCTGAGTGTCGGTGGGGTCATATGAACAAGTAGCCCTACAAGATTGACACACATGTGTTTGACAACCACCACTCGAAGACTCCCTTGGATGGTATTATAGAATAGGGATAGTATGATGGAGGACACTCTGGGTCAAAGTGTTGATCACCTATAATGTTTCTACGTCAACATTTTCATTCGTGATGGAAGGCATAACAACGTGCTCATGAGGTGGCCTAGTGAGAGCTCGTCTACCTTGCTGCAGAGAAATCGACTGTGCACTGAGTCTATCCTGAGCTGACCCCCCACCTCTCCCCTAGAAATCCCTCATCAAAATAATTTGTGATTTTTTTCAATATGAAATCACTGTATAGTTTCCTAAGGGAATATTGTGGGACCTCGCAATTGTTGCACGGTGGGTAATCGAAGACCATGTACCACCTATCATAAAACTGGTCCCTAATCTTTTGGTGGTGGCACCAATGGATAGGAAACCTCTTTACATTGAGGGTAAGATTTTGATTTGTGCGTGGGTTGATCAATAATGAGCACAAATCACCTTTTATGATTTTTAAATCCTTTACATCTTTGTATGATAGTTTATTTGCATAATAATCCTTAGCCGCCTGCCTCCTATCTTGCCATCAAGTTATTTGTTTGCTAATTGAATCTACATGTTTTACCATATCTTTAAATGAATTTTCTAGGATAATTCTTTTTGCAGTTGAACCATTTGTATCACTCAACCTACTAATCAAATCCTCAATTTTTTTTTTGTTGTTCTCAATTTCACTCATTAAATTTTGCTGAGTGCTAGGAGGGGGTTGAGTGATTGGTGGAGGAGGTTGTTTTTGTGGTTGATTTTAATCTTGAGGATTTGGTTGGTCTTCCTATTGAGGATCTTGAGGGTTTTCAGGTTGATTTGCATCTCCTAAAAATTAAAACAAATATATATCAAATTCAACCTAAAACTAAATATTTCAAAACAAAAACCACAAAATCCTTACCTCTCACATCTCGTCATCATGGCACAATCATTGCGAAGAAATAGAAATTGGTTGTGAAACAATTTGTTGATTTTCTCCTCCTAGAACGTGAGCACATAAGTATGGGGGTTTTGGCCACGACTACAAGAAAAAAATAGTTGAAATAACAATGATAGGTTTTCACTTTTTTTTTTTCTTTTAACAAGCAATAATGCGAATGTGTTATAACATGCACACATTATTGGTTTGTTGTTTCCGAGCCTTAGACTCGACACATGGAACCAATAACGCCCACACGTTATAACGTGCTTGCGTTATTTCTTTTTCAAATTTTTTTTGAAATGTGTCCATAGAATTGCTACCCATTTCCATGCACCTGCCCCACATACCCATCAAACTAGATCTCATTTTATCCACATATCTTAAACCTATTATGCAACCACAAGTCAATATATACCATTTGCCTAGAAAACTCTGTCCCCCTTAGTATAAAAATATACCTGTGTAAAGATACTTGAAGACCTTCTATATTATAATCCAATGATCCTTTTCCAACATGGACACATACACCTCCCTATCCATCT
This sequence comes from Sequoiadendron giganteum, assembly GCA_007115665.2. Classification (NCBI taxonomy): domain Eukaryota; kingdom Viridiplantae; phylum Streptophyta; class Pinopsida; order Cupressales; family Cupressaceae; genus Sequoiadendron; species Sequoiadendron giganteum. The sequence goes on from CM021105.1 coordinate 416,545,880, forward strand.
CACTGCTTGGGAAATGTTAGCTCTACCATCAATCATAACATATAAATATCCACCAACAACACTCACATAAACAATGTGGCTTGTGGGGTGAAAGTGCAATAGTGTGTCTCACTTTTTAGCATTATTGAGCCACAAAAATTAATATTTTTCAACATTCAATACATTTTATTGATTATATTGAACAAACTATCACTTGTATTTAAAGGAAATTTAAACTAGTAATTTGCCTTATTTTTTATATGGATTAAATTATTATTTTTCCTTAAGTTTTTGAAAAAATGTATTAATTTTGGTTATTTTTTAATTATTTTAGAGTGTAAAATTATACCATAACATGAATAGCTTTTGCTAAAAATGAAATATTCCCATTAAATCATCAACTCTTTAATATCTAGTGTTTGGATTTTTTTATAATTTTTATTAAATATTTTATTTTTATTAAGAGACAAAATAAGGTTTGAAGGGGTCCTAAAACCCTTTACAACAACATAAGAATAGAAAATCAATAACTGAACATTAACAAAAAAAGTGTACCCTTCAAGCCCCCAAAATGAATAGAAGAAAAAAAATCACCCAAACATAGAAATACCAAAAAGAGGGACAAGAAAACCACCAATTACATGTTTTTGAGGATCTCAACCACCTCAAGCTCATGTTGAAGAAAAGGGTGAAGCCGCAATAGTGGTTTACAATTCTTGTGAGAAAGGAAAACTCACAAAAAATGACCCCATGGAAAAAAAATTGATTTTGGGGGTTCAAATGAACTAGTTGGTTCAAACAAACAAAAAAAGGGTTTGCTCCAACCAAGGTTCGAGTGAACCAAATTAAAGCATGCATGGACAAAAAAAAATTGAAAACCCCTTTTGAAAGGGGGGTTTTCTCAAACCTGGGTTTGAGCAAACCAAGTTCGAGTGAACCCATAGGGGTTCAAGTGAGCCCCAATGGGTTCGCTCGAACCCCCCTTTGTCCTCATTCTCCCCCTCAAGCACTTTGGAAGTCCATATTATTATGCTTTGAAGCTTGGGTTGAGGATGAAAATGAAGGAGACTTCACAAGCCCAACTAGAATCAGGTAGTCCTCAGAATGAGCTATCAAACGATTATAATTTTAATATGTTTTGGTTTCATTATATATTTGTTTTTTTAGTTTTATTAAACATAGGTTTTCACCAAAAATCAAGCTCTATGTTCTGCACATGTAAAAAAACAACAGATTAACAATTTTTTTTTTTGAAAAATATGAGTGCACCAGATATTGAAGTCCTTGATCCAACAAAAGTAAATAAATTGAATTTCGATATATACAAAAAAAGTTACATGTTATACGATCGTGCTATGTTTGAATTGTAACTGGTTTGACTTCAAAACTTGACTAAAGAAAAAACATTCAATAAAAAAACTATCTAACCAAGTGTAAGCACTATGTATCGGAGTTACAAATCTAAGTTCAAAAGAATTAGAATTTTATCCTAAGTCATGGAAAAAAAGTTGTGTTATATGGTGTGCGCCACTTTTTAAGAATGTTGTTTTTTGAAAACACCAGTTTTCGTGGGAGATAGAAAAAGAAGTGCAATCTGATTCCTAAAATTTTGAAAAAAATATTTTTAGAATCTACAAACAAAATGTGATGAGACTCTAGTTTGCACCATCTTCAAATTCCTCATGGTTTAGCCACTATAGGTGCCTGAATGTGAAGATTTAGTTAAAAATAATAATTTCAGTGTCCAATTTGGCCAAAAATTGTAAACCAGCATTGTGGGATCACCCAAAACTCTCATGAAAATTAATGAGATATTGTAGTTCTCTCTTCTCATCTTCAAAGGATTTTTCTTGTTGCTTTTGGTTTTAGTACTTGGACCCGTCTTTGCACTTTCTTCATCAAGAACCATTATCTCTTTCATACTATAGATATATCTAGTCCTTCCTTTAACTCCTTCAATTTATCATTAAGAATTTTTATACCAATAGTGTTGTTCTAAATAGTGTAATTTCTCACCTGGATGACATGATTGAGGTTTTCCTTGATATAAAAGAGTTCCTTCTCAATATTAAGCACATGTTGGAGTGCCCCTCCTTCCATTTTTCAAACATCAGTTTACGAACACTATTCTCTTTTATAGCCACCACCTCCTTTTCCAGTTTATTAATTTTGGGAATGGCTTCCCATCCTTGATACATATGGATCTCATAGTTTCTCTAAATAATGGTATTTCCTCACACCTTCTTCTCCATAAGGTGCACTTTCAAATTGAGTCAATTGATCTCAATAAAGAACCACTTCATCATAGAGTATTGAGTGTCCACTACTTCCTTTAAACCATGTTCAATATATATGTCAACTCTTGCATGGAGGTAGCATTCACCACCTGGAATGATAAATATTTACGGATGTTAAGAGATGAGTCCTCAATCCTAAGGAAGAGGGACCCAACCAAAGGGTCACGGATGACAACTTTCCCTTTTCTTAAACTCCTATATTCTTTAGCTTACACTTCCTCATGGTTCCTCTCAAAATATTTTTTCTTTCCTCTCTCAACCTTCATCTCTAAATTCTCATATATAATAATAATTTATTTTTCCTACTATTTTTCTTGACTATCTTAGGCTTAGAAGAAGCCCATCATTAATAGAATATGTACCCATTAATTGAATTATTGGAATCAACTCCCATAGGGATGTATAGGTGAAAAATATGGTAGACCCAAATGCATAAAGAGGATCTACCACTTATTTTTCTAGGTCCCTAAACACCTCAAATTATGTAAAATAAGATGTCAATAACAACTAGAAATGCAACCTAACTATTATAGCAACTATGGGGGATGTTTTTAGAGCATAAAACATTGTGTACCTAGCTAGAAAGTTGTTTTTAAGCTATGGAGGAATCATTCACCTTAAATGGTGAATGGGTCCTTTTAGGGTTTTGAAAAAATGATTTTAGGATCTTGTTCCTTGATGTATGCACTCTTGAATTCCCTTTTATCATCTTCTCAAAGTTTGTACATAATTTTGTAGAGCTCTTTCTGTGATCTTTCACTTTGAATGATAACTTTTGCAACTTTGACAATTTTGCTCCAAATCTTGCTCAACTTGATATTCAACCTATAAACCTACAATCACACACTCAAGAGAAGAAAAACTTGTTGATTTGTTAGTGAATGGGGTTTTTCCTCAGTCAAACCCCTTGTAGGTAATCAAACCAAATGATGAAATCATAAAATGAAGCATGAAGCAAGAAATATGTAAAAGATATAACCTTGGATGACGTCTTGTAAAAAAAAACTTCATACTAATAGGTAGTGGCCATGAAGAATGCAGATCTTAGATGTGAGATGATTCTTGTAAATAGATCCTCAATGCAAAATTAACTTCTTAGCTCAACACACATGCATGAATGCATTAAACCCTTGACATGATGATATGGATTTGAATTGCTACAATGAAACCTTGAAATCTGCCTTGAAATGCCTCATGAATGCTCTTGAAATGCTCTATAATTCTCTTGCTCTTGATCTCATGAAGTCACATAAGTTTTATAGGAGAAATGGTGTGACTTAACCCCTTATTTATACTAAATAAGGAGATTAAATTTGAAATTCAAAGAATTAAGGCCGACACTAGATCTAGGAAGAAAAATTGTAAAATTTCTGCTAGAATGAAATTTGAAAAGGGGGGTCTCATTAAGGGAGGACCCATTTGCCACCTTGGGCGAATGGGTCTTGGCTAAGTTTCCAGGACCAAGCTTTGGGGGATTGAAAGAGGGCCAAAAACCCATTCTAGATCAGCTGAGAAAGGGGAGTCATGTTAAGGGAGGACCCATTCACCATTAAGGGTGAATTGGTCTTGGCTCAACTTACCAGGACCAAACTTTTTCCAATGAAATAATTTGTTAATTAAGTTATGATTATCGGGATAGATCTTTAGGAGGTGTCAAAATTAAGGCCTAAATTTGAATTAAAAGTGGGTTAATTACTCTAATTACTCACAACTAATTAAGACCACCTAGCTAAGTGTGAAAGTGATTTTTAACACTTTACAACACTTAAAAAATGTACATATTATTTTTATTTTATTAGAAAGGTGCCCATTAGGCTTAATCAAGCAAATATATCCTATAAAAGTGTGGAAGTGTGTTACAACACTTTAGAACACCAGTACAAAGGATCAATTAAGGCATGTTTTAGTTAGGTAAAGGTCCTAGAATAGTGTGAATGTGTACACCACATTACAACACCACTCCAAGACATCATTAGTTCAATTTTATGTCAATTATCCAAATTAAGTGTGAAAAAGATTACTTTTTTCAATACTACATTTTTCCCCCACTTTAGTGAGAGGATGACCCCATGTCAAACTCACACTAAAGTAGACATTTAAGACACTTAAGTATGCATCAATAACAAGGATACATGATCATACCCTATCAAAGTCCAAGAAAAATAAACAAAAACAAAGAATCAAGAACAACCGTTTCAATGCAATGTGGAATGGGGTTGTTTGTCCATAAGAAATGCTGCTCACTCTGGGGTAGTGGAACCTCAATCTGTCCACTAGGTGAGTTGTCCCAAATAAGTGGTTTAGTGACAAAGTCATGCCAGTGTATTGAATTCCCACCATATAATGAGAAATTCATGCCAGTGTATAGGATTCCCATCATACTAACCATACCAAAGCTATCCTCTTGATAACTTTAATAAGGTACCACAAAGTAAATTCTTTTTATAAAATGATTTTGTAATGTAAAAATTTTGTTAAAGGGGATTTTTCTTTGTTCGTGTAATGATCTTCCTCTTAGGGAGCATTGTGCCTAATGTATCCAAGAGAGGACAAGTCAAAAGTGCCAGATCATTGCCCATGGAATGCCTTGTTCACATCATACCATGACAGTAGATCGTACACTCTTGGATGACATCAAACCCAATGACACCACCAAGAAGAGAACACATCACAAGAAAAATGGAAAATGACACCAAGAAATTTTCCAAAAGATGTCATATATGTATGCCCCAACTTTAAAGCAGTTGCTACACCATCATTGTGAGAAATTTCTTTAAAGTAGCCAAATATTTTTAGCCTAAGACATGAGAGATTTCCTCAAAAAACCCTATTCCAAGTCATATTTCTAAAATAAGTTGCATCATGAAATATGAAGGAAGGGTTGCCTCCACAAATAGATAAGGGGTCTATGGATTTGGGGTTAGTATGTTTGTGCTACAATTTTTTCATAGAGAATATAACTTTCATCATTCCCCAAATACTCATAGAATTGGAACAATGACACAAAGAGCCAAAAAAATAAAAAGTCTTTTGGGTCAACATGGAAGAGACCTAAATTTGTCGACACCTTGCATCATCCCCAAAAGGAAAACACACAACAAATAAAAAAGAAGATAAAGGAAAATATTTTGGGTCAACACGAAAGAAACATAAATTTCTCAACACCTTGCATCATCCCCAAAAGGAAAACATAATAAAAATAAAAATGAATAATTATGACATATAGAAGAATGAAGATAGATATAGAAGAATGCACAAAAGAGAGAGGATATATCAAAAAAAATACAGTGGGATAACATTACACACATGCAATCACAAAGGAAAATAAAAAAAACAAAAGACTAGTAAGGCACAAGCAAGTCAGCCTAAAGTAGGTCATCCGCCTCCCAATCTCGATCGGTAAAAATGCAAGGTGGGAAACTAGCCAAAGGCACAAGAGAAAGTGCCGAACTAGGACACATACCAATCTCAACACTCTTAGTAGGAGATTTTTCATCTAAGCTCATAGAAGAAGAAAACAATACATTCAACTCATCATGCACTTGTTCATCAATATTTGCAATTTCAATGTCATTATCTAAGTTAATCATAGCAGGAGGTCGAATAACAATGTCCATGTAATGTTCTTTGTTATGTTGTGATGAGGGTTGAGAGTCATCATGCATTGCTTCAGGTAGGTTTAGATTTTGGTTTTCTATGTTATTATTTCTTTCTTGATTTTTCAATCTACGACCAATATCACGACATCTAAGTCTACGCTCTCTAGCACTTCGATTTATTTTTAGTTTATTGTCAATATTTTTGGTGTAAGTGTGACATCAAAAAAAGGGTCCTTAGCCTTTTTCACGATTGTTTAGCTCCTTCTTATGGATTTTGACTAAATTTGGCCTTGATTTAGTGTTGTAATGTGGATAACACATTCACATTAAGTTTTGGGCCATTGTCGATTGGTGCACTTTAATGATTCCTTGTAAAGGTGTTGTAAAGTCTTGCAATACACTTTCACACTTTTTGAGGATTTCCAAGCATAATTAACTTTATTTTCATCATAATTTCTCTTAGCCTTGCCTTATTTTGTGTGTTGTAAAGTTTTGTAGCACACTTTCACATGCCTCTAGGATTTTCATCAATAATTGAGCTCTCTTATTATTTAATTGGCCCCTTTTTGCATCCACAAGCCTTATTTTGGTGTATTTTTTAGGATAATCCCAACAAATGGCATTTAAAACATCAAATTCTCGAAAACCCACCTCAAATTCCTAAGGTGGGACTCATTCAACATTCTAGGCAAATGAGTTCCCTTAGGTGGGACCCCTCTTGACTCAAAAATCAAATTTAATTTAAATCTTTTGTAGGATTTTATTCTCCAAGATCCAATGTTGTCTTGTAGTGCTGTATTTTTCAAGAATTCTTGCATAATTGGGTATAAATACAAGGTTCTTTCAATCATTTTCTCCTAGCAAGAATTCAAGTGATCCTAATAGAAAATTGAGTTCACAAGAGAATTTGTGCAAGAGCATTCAAGGTCTTCAAGGGTAGATTATCAATCGTTCAAGAGAACTCTTCAAGCATCAATGAATATGCCAAAGATCACATCCATTATGTTTCTCATTGTGCTTACAATTGTGGTGTAGAGTTCATGATCCAAGCAAGCTTTGCATTCAAGATCTATCTCCTACAAGCAAGAATCAAGAACCACATCCATTATGGCCATTTCAAGCATATTTGCAGCACTTCATTGCAAGGGTTTGGTGAGTTGCAACATCATCTTTTGTTCATTCATCAATCTCCTTTCCATTTTCTTTCTATTTCAGTGTTTAATTACCAATAAGGGGTTTGATCAAGGAAAACCCCCATTTTGTAACCCCACAACCACTTTTCCCTCTCTTGACATGTGATTTGTAGGTCTAGGTTGCAAATTTATCAAAGAGAAAGATTGGAAAAGTCATAATCAAGTTGTCAAAGCAAGTCAAACTTTTCAAGATTGTGAACAAACCTTGGAAGAGCTTGGAGAAGACCTATAGGTTGAATTTAGTAGTTTTGGACTCAGATCTGAACTAGGAGTAGTAGAGAAGACTACGGACTACATAATACAACTTTGAATTTCTAGAAATCTAGAAGTGAACTAATTGACCACTATTGCTGAATGAGTCCCACTACTGTTGTCTACCAGAGATTTTTATAGATTTGAGTACCCTTTTGTCCAAAACCTGTTTTGGCACAAATTTCTCAACAATAGATTGATTTTCTCAACTTGGTGAATGAGTCCCAGTGGGCTTCAACAGTAAATTTTCTAGGGTGTTAGGCCTTCATTCTTCCATCTCCAATTTCCCAGGTGCACCTCTTCAATTTTACAGTTTTTTGTTGTTATTTGCTTGCATTTCTAGTTCATTCTTTGAAGCATTGTGTCAAATTAGCGTTTTTGCATTTCGTCATTCATTTCATTATCTTTCCAAGTTCATACTTGGTGGTGAACCCCTTAGTTACATCATCCCATCCCCTAGAACAAACACTTTGGTAGATTTCAATCACCTTTGCATTGGAATCTGAAGGGTTTGTTCTCGAATGAAAGGATAGAAAATAACCTCTCTCCTTTTAGGTCCAAAACCCTAGAAGTGAAAAGAGACCCCCACCATTTTCTTTATTTCTGTAAGAGTGGGTTTTTTAACCATAGGTTTCTTCTCTTGCTTGGTAGGACTAGAAAAAACAACAGTATGTTGGTCAACCACTTTATCTTTGGATTTGTAAACTTGTTTGACTCTAGGAGGGACACCAGGATTGTTTGTATTATCTTGTGGTCTCTTGTATGAAATTGCAGGAGGTTTCTCTAAAGGTTGTTATTATATGTTTGGAAGTGTTTTTGGTTCAATCATTGTCTCATCAAGGATAGTTGGTTCGGTCATAGATTGAGGCATGTTGCTAAGGGATAGTTCTGCTATTTTATTTGTCTTGAATTTTTTATATGATTTGAAAATTAAATTTTCATGAGGCTTGATAGGTTCCATTGGCTTGGGCCAAAATTAATCTAGTGAAAAATTCCCTTTTATCGAGACAGGATGAAATCCACTATGATGCACAATGAAGATGTCATTGTGAAATGGAAACTCTAGACATTTATGCACAATCGAAGGAACTAAATTCATGGAGAAAAGCCATGGATATCCTAGCTTCACACAAAATCGGTCTGATTATGGGATGATGTAGAATGAGATTGTTAATGTTTTCAATCCCACTTTTAAAGGGAAATCTATCGAGCCTATCGTAGGGAAAGAAAATCTATTATGTGTCTTGATCCATGCTTTTAGCTTATCATATGTATCTTGATATATCTCATGCACATATAAGAATTATTTTGTGATAACATTCTCTCCACATATGGGATCAATCAATATCCCATTAGTGGACTTATTATTGATTCAACTAACTATGTTAATAGGACTATCAAGTGAATGTTTAGGTATGTTATTTTGTGAGAAAGCAATTTCAATAGGATTTTAAGTCAAGCCCTTATGAGTTTTAGCTTCAATAAATTTTATCACTTCATTTGTGGGAGGTAATTTCATATCATCATCCATGTTGATATAATTTCTAGTTTGAGTAGGACGATTGATTGTGGCATGTGTGTTTTTATTATCTTGTTTGATCAAGTAATCTTGAAGGAAGAAACTAAGCCTATAAATGATTTGTGTTTAATTTCAAGTTTTAAGCACTTTCCTTATATTTTGTATGATAGGAACCAAACTAATGTCAATGCATTCACTAAGGATATGAACTTGTAAGTTTTCTAGTTGTTCATCTATCTTGTCAATGACATAATGCACATTAATTGTAGGAGGCAAAGTAATGGGTAACGAAGTATTCAAACTATGGGCCATGGAGGGTTGGTTCTCAACACTATTAGAAAGAGATTTAGAAAACCCAAGATCCACGATGAGTGATATATCATGGGATGACATGAGCCTCCAAATATGTCTTATAATAGTATTGTGAATAGGACACCAAGTTGTAAAGCTCATGCAAGTTTTACAACCCTAGTGTGCAAACCCTATAATGGTAAAGGGACAATGCAACAACCTAGAATGAAATGCAATTTAATGATTACACAATGCAATGAAAATAAATTTTTTTAGTGAAATTTTGAACTTTTAACAATGTATTAGAATGAAGCAATTTAAGCTAAATGTAATGAAATTGATGAAAAAACAAATTAGGAAATTGAAACAGAAAGATAAAAACACCGAATAGAAGCTAAAAAATGAGATTTCAATGTCTTGAAAATGTGGATTTACACCTAATAGGGACTCATTCGCCAGTAAGGGTGAATGGCTCCTGGCTAGGTCTTTTTGGGATTTTTTAGTGGATTTCAGAGTCAATTTTATTGCCTTTTTAGATGCCAAAAGGTACATATCAGACCTGATAAGGGACGTATTCACCAGTAAGGGTGAATGGGTCCTAGTTAGGTATTTTAAAACTATTTTTTAATGATTTGCAATTTCTTATTTATATCTTTCAATTCCAGGTTTAAAAAAGTGAAATGCAACTTTAGATTTTCTAGAAATTCAATGCAAAAATGCAAGCCTTAGGTTGAAATGCCAATTTGTTTTGTTTTTCAAATCCAATTGTATGAGGTGTAAATAAGATGAAAAATGGTTGAATTTTTGTTGTAATTTTCAAATTTAGAAAGATGCAAAACAATGCAAACCTAAACCCTATATGATATGCAAGATTTCAATGCAAAAGAATTAACCCTAAATGAGATCTTAATGAATGCAAGATCTAAGTTAAGATGCAATGAGAGACTATAAATATCAGAAAATTGCAAGGTTGAATATGTCAGGTTCACCAAATAATGTTTAGGTGAAAAATAGGGTAGACCCAAATGCATAAACAAGAGGATCTACCACTTATTTTTGTAGGCCCCTAAACACCTCAAATTATGTAAAATAAGATGCCAATAACAACTAGAAATGTAACCTAATTTTTATAGAAACTATGGAGGATGTTTTTAGGGCATAAAAAATTATGTTCCTGGCCAAAACGTTGTTAATTTTGAGCTATGGAGGACTCATTCGCCTTCAGTGGTGAATGGGTCATTTTAGGGTTTCAAAAAACTGATTTCAAGATCTTGTTCCTTAATTTTTGTACTCTTGAATTCCATGTTATCAACATCTGGAAGTCTGTATGCAATTCTATAGAGCTCTTTTTGTGATCCTGCACTTTGAATGACAACTTTTGTAACTTTGATATTTTTTCTCCAAATCTTGGTCAGCTTGATCTTCGCTTATAAACCTGCAATCACGCACTCAAGGTCAGAAAAAATTGTTGATGTTTTAGTGAATGGGGGTTTTCCTCAGTCAAACCTCTTGTACATAATCAAACCAAATGATGAAATGATAAAATGAAGCATGAAGCATGAAATATGTAAATGATATCACCTTGGATGATGCCTTGTAAAAAAAATCTACATACTAATAGGTAGTGGCCATGAAGATTGTAGATCTTGGATGTGAGATGATGCTTGTAAATAGATCCTCAATGAAACATTAGCTTCTTAGCTCTACACACATGCATGAATGCATTAAATCCTTGACATGATGATATGACTTTGAATTGTTTCAATAAAACCTTGAAATCTACCTTGAAATTCCTTATGAATGATCTTGAAATGATCTATATTTCTCTTGCTCTTGATCTCATGAAATCACATAAGTTTTCTAGGAGAAACAATGTGAATTAACCAATTATTTATACTAAATTAGGAGATTGACCCCAAAATTCAAAGAATTAAGGCCAACAGCAAATCTAGGAAGAAACATTATTAAATTCCCACTAGAATGAAATTCAAAAATGGGGGTCTCATTAAGGGAGGACCCATTCACCACCTTGGGCGAATGGGTCCTGGTTAAATTTCCAAGAGCAAGCTTCGGGGGATTGAAAGAGGGCCAAAAAAACATTCTAGGTTAGCTGTGAAAGGGGTGTTCTATTAAGGGAGGACTCATTCACCATCAAGGTAAAATTGGTCTTGGCTCAACTTACCAGGACCAAAATTTTCCCAATGAAATAATTTGTTAATTTAAGTTATGATTGTTGGGATAAATCTTCGAGAGGTGTCAAATTAAGGCCTAAATTTGAATTAAATGGGGGTTAATTACTCCAATTACCCACAATTAATTAAGACCACCTAGATAAGTGTGAAAGTTATTTTTAACACTTTACAACACTTAAACAAGGTACAATTATGTTCATTTTATTAGAAAGAGGCCCATTAGGCTTAATCAATAAAATACATCCTAGAAAAGTGTGGAATTGTGTTACAACACTTTACAACACCATTAAAAAGGATCAATTAAGGAATGTTTTAGTTAGATAAAGGTCCTAGAACAGTGTGAGTGTGTACAACACATTACAACACCACTCTAAGACATCATTAGTTCAATTTTATGTCAATTATCCAAACTCAGGTTAAAAAAGGATTACTTTTTTTGACACTACAAGGGACAAAGAAATCAAATGATATACAATCACTTCTCATTCACTAGATTAATAAAATCATCCTCATAGGTCGAATGCCTTTGAATGGTAGCCTATCATTCATATTGACCCTTGAGCATGTGTGGGAAGATCCATGAAATTAATTCAATTACTCATCCCACTATTGAGTACCCTTCATCTGGTGAACAAATTAACACTCCAATTCCCCTACTGAAATACATGAGTAAATTGGACCTGTTAGCACCGATAAAGTTAAGTGAATTTATAATACTTTGTATTGTCCCCTTGTGTTTCCCATCATTTTTGGCCAACCTGAGAAATCTCAATGTTGTATCATGCTCCCCACTAGTGGTTGCATTACCTCTTTGTACGACTATGGTCAAAAGACCATTTTGTAGAATGTCAAAAAGATAGATTTTTCCACTTCTTTCTTTCCTTCTTCATATCCTTTAAGGGATTCAGGTCCCAAACAGACATTTGGATCAAGTCCATGATCCAAATATCCATGTTCTTCCTTGATTCCATGTTCCTCTATTTTTCCTTTTGTCTATTTGGGGATTCGAGCCCTGAATGGACACTTGGACTAAGGTCTAAGTCCGCTCTTGACTTCCAATATCACTCTTCCCCTAGTCTTCTTCTATTCGAGTGAGATTTTAGGTTCTCAATGGAATTTCAAACTTAAGGTTCAAAAGGTCTAAGTCAGATCAAGATTCTTGATCTTGATCAACATTATCTTTTTCCATCCTATTGGGAATTTGAGTCTCAATCAAACTTTTAGATCTAAGTCCAAATTGTTCATGACCTTTTGAAATCCTACCCCACTATTTTTCCTCTCATCCCATTAGGACTTTGGGTCCTAATGAGACCATTGGACTCAATTTTTGCAAGCTCGTATGCCTTCTTTAAGTAGCCTAGTTTCTTCCTACAAAAGTACAAAAATTATGCCACATGGTATGTTTTACGCACACTTGTGCTATGTCCTTTTGTTATGTTCCTCTTCGGCTTGTAGAAGGGTGGAAATGATGTCATGCGGAATCCTTTCTACAAGTCTTCTATATTCTTTTGGTGGGCCCTTCTTCTTCCCATGGAAGTGCAAAAATGATTCCATGTGGCATATTTTCCATGTATCTACCAAGTCCTTTTGGAGGTTCCTTCTTCAACTTGCAGAAGCATGAAAATGAAGCCACATGGAATCCTTTCCATGAGTTTAACAACTTATTTTGGTTGGACCTTTTTCTTCCCATGAAAGTACATAAATCTATCATGTAGCATATTGAACTTCAACTGAAAAGATCAAGTCCGATTGGTTTTCTTTTACCATCCTTGTTGAGATTTCAGCTCCTGACAGGACTTTTGGACCTAAGGTCTGAAGTTTCCAAGTCTAATCGGGATTCTTGATCCCGATCATTCTCCCCTTTACAATCCTATCGGGACTTTGGGTCTCGATGGGAATTTTGGACCAAAGGTCTAAAAGGTCCATAACTGGTCAAGAATTTTTCTCTCAATCCATTTTTTCTTCTTCCTAGACTCTTGTCAAGGTTTCAAGACCTAATTAGAATTTTGGACCAAGGGTCCAAAAGTATGGATCCATTTCACTTTTTAGGACTTGATTTCCTTCCTTTTCAGGACTTCAATATTTTTTATACTTTTGGATTTTTAGCTCGATTATCTGAATATAATTTTTGTTTCCACTCCTATCCTCCAATTCTTTATAGGTTTTGGGATATGATTGGAATTTTGGATATTCTACGAAGTTTTCACATTTTCACTATTAATATTGCAACAACTCTCTCAACTACTAGATTTGATTCCTAGAGCTACATGGATGATCTTAAATACATTTCTCAACAATTGTAAGTAGGATAAGGTGGAATCCATTCTTCTTTATGGTTCTCAAGCCTCCTTTTTGTCAAATATCAATTCTTGGTCATGATTTGCTATAGATTTTGCAATGGTTTTGTTCCTAGTTTGTGTACCCATTAATTTAGGGGCATGGATTCATCATGGGAACCAAGTGTGAGTGGTACATGCAAGCATGGGGTGAATAGTTTCTAATATTCTTATCTCCTAGTCCCAATGCAAATCAATGAGGTAAAAGAATAAAAGATTCTTGTTGTAAAGAGATTCAAAAAAGAGGAAAAAAGAGAGACCAAGAAGAGAGAAGTAGTTGCAGAGTCAATAGAATAAATATATTCATAGGAAACCCAAGGTTTCAACTTCTAGTTCTGGGTATAGCCATTTTATATTGTAATGATCTAGGTTTGATCCCAAGCTTGTAATAACATTTGCAAAATTTGAAGATTGTGTGATTAAAGGAAAAGTTAACCCTATCAAAGTGTCTCATTATGTATGGTATACATTTATAGATGCATAATTGATTAGTTTTTCAATGAGAAGTTTATAAAATGTATAAAGCCTTTGCATGATATATTTTGAATATAATAAAGGAAATGTATGGGGGTAAAAGTACAAAGTTGTGGACCACACTTTTATAAAGGAAACAACCAACACTAATCCAAATTTTAAACTTGAATCATTAAAAAGTGGCATATATGTTTTGAATTTTTGAATGATGTAAACTAATAAAATGTGTATTTTTTACTAAATTTTAAGTTTATATATATATTTATTTTAAATAAAAGAATTTTGAAAATAGATTTTATAAATTGACACTATAATTTAGTTGCCAATAAAATGCTGAAAAGTGAAGTTACATGAGATGTCAATCTTTATATGGTAATTTTGTTTTTTCATTCAAGTTTTTTATGTGTATTTATAACTTGAAACTTTAGTGCATGGATTTTTTTTTTCTAATTTTCATGAATATATTTTTAAATAAATATTAAAAAATGCGTGTATTAAAAATCAGTAAAAACAAAAAATAAAATAATAATAATAATTAAACTATTAAAATATATATTTTTGAAAACTACACTTATGGATCTACAAAAAGGGTATTTTAGATTTTTACAAGAATGTTATTTACATGAGGAGTTGTTGAAACATCAAGTTTTGTGAGTAATTTTATCTTTTGGTAAACTTTCCTCAAAGTGGTGCTACATATGCATTTAGCCAACTATTTTAGTTGAAAAAGTTGCGGAAATATCTAACTTAGCTAGAATTAATCTTATTAGATCATATGTTTGAGAAAAAAATGATTTTTAGATAGAAATACTTAAATTCATGTGTGTTGATAAGTTAGCCAAAAGTGTGACACAACTTTTACTTTTAAATTTAGCAAGAAGTTAGCGGGTTGGAAAAGTGCGCTCCTTAGTCAGGCAGGTAAAATTCAGCTTATTTCGTCCACTCTTCAGAATTTACCCCTGTACGCTATGAGTCTTTTCAGGATTCCTGTAATGTTTGAAGATAAAATGGAACAGATAATGAGAAGGTTCCTTTGGTCAGGGGTTGAGACTAAGGCCATAATTCCTCTTGTGGCCTAGGATTTAGTGTGTAGACCGAAGAAGTGGGGGGCTCTTGGTATTAGAAATTTAAAATCTTTTATTAAGGCTCTTTTGTTGAAAATTGTTTGAAGGCTCCTGAATGGGGATGTTGGGTGGGCCCCTTTGGAAGGTAATACATATCTGTATGGTTTGGAGAGACCTTGGAACATGCTATCTTTAGAGGATATTCCTTATGGTTCATGTTTTTGGATGAATATTATGTTGTGCAGGGATTTGATTACTAGAGGTGTTAAGTGGTTGTTGGGTGATGGTACTAGTATTATTTTCTAGGAAGATTTTGGGTGTGGGGTATGCCCTCTTATTTGTCTTCCTTGGGCTCCCCCTATTGGCCCCTTGTGTAAATGCATTTTTGGGCCCAAAGTGGCTGATTATTTTGAGGATGGGGAGTGGATTAATTTCAAGTTTTGGGACCCATCTTTGAATGTTTTGAAGGAATTCTTGTGTAAGGTCTAGATCCCCTCTTTTCCTAGACTGGATAGAGTCATTTGGGCCCCCTATGGTAGTGGATTTTTTTTTTGTGGATTCTACTCTCATGAGTTCTTTTGAAGGGCCTGCCTCTTTCCCTTTCATGGGGGGGGGGGGCGGTGTTATGGAATAAGAACCTAATCCCCACGGTGAATGTCTTCTTTTGGCTACTTATGCAAGGTAAAGTTTTAACGCAAGATAAACCTTTGTAAGAGGGGGTTTGCAATTCCTAATAGATGCGTTCTTTGTGAAGCTGATGGTGAAAATTCTTTCCATATTCTCATTGAGTGTGATTATTCTTTTTCTCTTTGGAGTAAATTTCTCATACTCTAGGATATTGGTTGGGTCTTTTTGGATTCTCTTGCTAAGTTTTTTGATCAATGGTCATGCCCTTCTTCCTCTCATATTCTACAGTGGCTGTGGGACCTTATGGCCCTACATATTGCTTGGGGATTATGGAAAGAAAGAAATAAAAAGATCTTTCGCGAGTCTAAACTCAAGGTTGACAGTTATCAAGAACTGATGAGCCATTCTAGAGAATATTGTTCTAATTCATTCTGATTCTGCTTGGTGTGTCCCTTTTGCTTGCCTTGTTGGTTATGAGCTTCTAGTGACTTCTAATTGGAATATTATTTCAATTCCTATTTTGAATCCTAAGTCAAGCTCAGTGGCTAGATTGAACACTGGATGGAAACCCCATCCCTTTGGTTGGGTTAAAGTTAACTTTGATGGGGAAGTGAAGGGGAACCCCAAGCTTGTAGGTTGTGGGGGGTGTTAAGAAATGATGTTGGCAGAATCCTTGGTGCGGTGGCACTGTCATTGGGAACTCAGACCAACCATTGCGTAGAGGCAGAGGCTGCATTCATAAGTGTTAGATATGTTATCAGCAAAGGGTACTCCATATTACGGGTGAAAGGAAACCCTATAAACATTATAAATTATTTCTGTAGTACTCATACTTTGATTTGGAATGTCAACCAACTCATTAGGGATATGATAATCATGTTGCAGTCTTGTGAAGAGAACTGTGTCTCTCACGTTTACTGAGAAGGAAACTCATTGGAATTTTTTTTCTTCCAACGAGGCTATTAGTTTAAATGAATTTAATTTGTGGGAGGAGGGATCGATCCTTCCTAAGAAATCTAGGAGTTTATTGAGAAATGATGGCATGGGATGAGGTGATGTGACATTTATGGTCTAGTACCCTCCTCCATTTCACATGCTTTGTGGGTGTCTTGTTGCTCGCTAGTCTTTAGTTGAGTGTTTTTCACAAGGGTTTTGTAATTCATGTGTTGGTAGCCATGGGTGGTGATAGGAGCAGAATCGAGCCACATTCATGTGGGGACATTTGGAGAAATAAGAAACTTTGGAATATTTTGTGCCATGGTAATTTTACTCCATTTTTGGAGAGACTACACAGGCATGACCCTAATGCCTCGGCGCAATTTATTTCTTTCTTGCATAATTGAAAGCTCAATGTTAAAGGTCTGGAAGGGGAGGTAAATGAGGATTTGGTTTCCACTATTACTGGGATGCTAAAAATTGGTTGGAAGTTCTTCAAGGATAAAAAGAGTAATGAGGAGGTGATGGCCTAGTTTTTTAAAGATGATGAGTGGAAGTAATTAATCAAATTGGAGAGTTGGGGATGTGAGAGAACTTCCCTCAAGAAAATATGGGTGAGCTTTGTTGAGGTGCTGATGGATTACGTGACTCTGGAAGGGAGGTTTAAGGCTATTATTGGTCACCATTTTACTCTCCTAAACCATTTCAAACATGGTTTGTTCATTTTGTTTCCTTTCTTTCTATTATCATCATTGGAGATCTTGGTGTATGCACATCTAAAGAATAGGAGGGCCCCTGCCCTCCATGAAGGGTTATTTTATTAATTATGGAACATGTCAAGACTCTTATCCCTGCTCTTACTATCAAGGGAAAGGAGAAGAATTTAAGTGATGTGTCTGGGTCATCAGGGTCAGGGTCCTCTTCGGATGAGGAGGAGTGGAATGAAGAGGAGGATGTTTCTCCTACGGTTGCAACTATTTCTTTGAAGAAGAGGAAGGTGGTTGGTGCTAAGAGTAATAGGACAGCTAAATGACTTTCCCTTTTTGGGAGTGAGGACACGAAGGTGGGGTTGGATGATTCTTCTCCCAAGCTTGTGGAGGTGGCCTTGTGGTCGGGACACAGGATAATGTTGTGGGTTTGGTTGAGAAACTGATCAGGTTGTCGATTCATATTGCTAACCTGAAGAACAAGGCCTCGAAGATTCTAACCAAGGACCCCAATGTAGCTGGTGATGATAAGGATTATGGTGATAAGATGATGGCCATTGAGGATTCCTCTATGTAGAACTTTCCCAAGGAGGAGGAGGATAAGGAGTTGAGGGGTCAGGATGAGGAGGATGCGGAAATGAAAAAAGACAAACATGAGTCTTTGAAGGTAAATCCTCTTTCTAAGGACTTTTCTTACCTTGATGATGATGCTACCTCCATATATTATTTACTAAATATGGCTAGAGTTGTGGCCACTGGTACCTTTAAATTAGCTAAGTGGACTCTACAGGAGTTCAATAAGGTTAACATCAAAATCATAGGCTTGAAGGAGAATCTGAAGAATGTTATGAATGATTTGGTGCCATAAATTCTTATTAACAGAATGGTGGACCTTGAAGGTTCCTATCATGAATTTAGATCTTTGTGTGATGAAAGATTGTCTACACTGGAAGCAAAGCTTTTAGGTATAAATGAGGATATCAAAAAACTATTGTAAGTGTGCCATATCTCTGTGAAGAATAGTGCGAACTCCTTGGAAGTTCTTTTCAGAAAGATTAGGGAGCTTAGGGAGGACCAGGTTTATTTCTCCGAGCTTATGGAGAAAGAGCATGTGGCCAAGGGAAAAGGTTAAAAAGATGCTAAGGATGATGACAAAGTACCTATTGTCAGAGGATCGACTGATTGGAATAAATCATTTGATTCTAAGAAGAAGGAGTTGTTGGATATGGTCGAGAGGAATAGGAACCAACAGATTGAGGTGGAAAACACTCTGAGTGGCTTGAACTAGCACCTGGTCTTTTTCTTTGCTAATTTTTGTTTCCTGTTGGGTGTAGGTTTCTTGTAGGTTGTTTTGTTGTTTTGTGGCTATTGGGTGATGTTGGTAGTTTCTTGCCTAATTTTTAGGTTAACATCTGCTCTATTTTGTTTTTTGGTTGTTTGGTTGTTGTTGGTGATCTTTTGAAAATCCTTTCTTGCAAAATTTTGTTTCTTTTGTTGTAAAGGGTTTCGGGTCCCTTCAAAACTTTGTACTTTTACCCATGGGTATGTTTGAGGATTACTAAGTAGAATCTCTTAATATTTTGCAAATATCTATTGTCTTTCTAAATGAATGTGTAGAGACCATCTTTCCTATACATTTTGAAAGACATTATCTTTTGTGGTGACTTGATTAAGTCATTTCCTTGTTTGCAGTTATTGAATCTTCGATTAAATCTACAGACTCTATTTCCCAATTGATAAAGGCACTAGTCCATAATTGTATTTTTCTCCTATCATCCTCAACACACTACAAACACATCAACTCAAAAAACTTGTAAAGTTCTACTTTCTATGTGTTTTATTGCCATGTCTGAATGAATATAGTTTAATGCAAGGATGTACCATAAAATCATTCTCTGAAACTTATATGGAATATTATCTACCCTACCTAAATATAGGTGTGTGGTAATTTTCCAATTTTGACACCCATGGCACCTAGAAGATTATTAAACCTTAGGTATTTGGGGCATACAACTTTTATCACCAAAAAAATTGGTTTTGTTGTTGGGGAGTAAAGGTAACATATTTAGTCTTTAGTTCATTTTGTTTGGGTAATTTTAGCATCCCATCAACTTACACCAAAAAAACTAGCATCATTTTTGGGGACTATCAAATATTAAATAATATTTTAAAAAGCTTTGGTGGCAGGACAAGAAAGTGTTGATCAGATGTCTATTAGTTTTAAGTATTTTCTCCTTCAAAGAGTGGTGACTCCATCAAGGAAGATTCAAAATTTTATGGTAGAAGATAAAGAATGGATACATATCATCATTTCAAGTCTCAAGAAGTTCCTAAAGCTAGCTCTACTAGTCCAAGAAGGTGATAAGAACATTGGAAATATAAAAATCCAAGTAAGTCCCCTTTACATAGTTCAAGAAATAATGGAAAATTGACTACTTCAGGTAGAAGAAATACTTCTAAAAATTTGATCAATACACATCAAATGATTCGACTGATAATAGGATTAGAACTACTAGAAGAAATTTTAGACATGACTATAATAAATATGGAAATTAAATAGATGCTAGAGAAGAAAATATAAATGTGTGTTTACCTAAAGTCACACCTCAAAGAAACACTAGGCTTCAACCTCTGAGAAATCAAAGAGAAGGTAGACATGATATGCCTTAGTATTTTGAGAAAGATGTTGAAATCCAATTTCAATATGTTGACCCAAATAATTAGTTAGAAAATGAATACAAAGAAAGGGAATTAGATCAACAAATTGATCTTATCAAGATCTCATAGAAAGGTTGCATGAAATAGAGGCTCAAATATTATTACAATAAGTCCAATTAGCTTAGAAAACCCTACTAATGAACCAACAAGAAACTACTAATCAACCTCAAAATGTGGCACCAGTTGTGACAATTCAACAAGTACCTATTGTTCAAAATAATTATCCTGATCGCCCACAAAAAAATGTAATGCAAAATGTGGGGGTCAACCCTAGAAGGTAAGCTCAAATATTTTTTGTGGTGAGACCACCATTGGGATTAGAAAGATATAGAAAGTTGGAGTTTTGTGGTATTTATAATCACCCTAATCCAATTCTAAGTAAGATTAGAGAAAAGGTACCAAAATTATAAGGTAACAATCCTATCACTAGTGAGGACCACTTAAGGAATTTCATAGATGTCACTGATAAATATGAAATTGAAGACGAGGATATGATGATGAAGCTTTTTGTTCAATCATTGGAGGAAAGTGTAAAAGAATGGTACAAGAGTCTTTCAAACAGTAGCATAGACTCATTTGATGAGTTTGTGAAGGTTTTTCAATTTTAATATGGAGAAAGAGTGGATCCAAAGTTTGCAATCCATGAGTTAACCACCATCAAAAAAGGGATAAATGAACTTATTGATCATTTCAACAATAGATTCATTATGATTTGAAGGAAATTACCTCCTCTATATTGTGGATATTTTGATTCAAAGTTAGGCTATATATGCAATGGATGTCAATATAGAGAGTAATCTGAAAGAATCTAAGAAAGATAGTAAAAGAGTTGATATAAAACTCTTGAAACCAAATTTAACTTCCAACAAGCCTCTCACTGTCGAAGAAAAAATAGACAAAATGATGGGAGCTTTGAAATATCTTTCATACAAGCTGCAAAAAATAAAAAAATGTTAGTCCTCTAATGTCAATACTACACATTTTAATGAGGGTGAGAGGTTACATAAAAACCCTACAATCATGACTGGTCCAAGAGACTAGGAGGTAATGATAAATAAAAATCACCAAGGAACTCAAACCAAAAATACCATGAGAGACACACCCTTGATCCCTTAAGGAAGGATCACATGAATCTTTAGCAAGATTCATTTTGGTGTGATATATGTTATTTACCTCAAAATTTAACCAAGTACATTGTTGTAGTTGCACTTGATGAAGAGAAAAAATTCCAAGAGCATGAGGGTAAACCTAAATTTTATGATGATGCCAATGTAGATCAGTTGGATGCTTATGAGGGTGAGGAATATTTTCAAAATGATTATGATAAATATTGTGTTCCTTTTGATATTCCAAATAGAGGCTTTAAACAACTCAAGGAACAAATGAGGTAGAGGTATAACACAAAAAATCCCTCTAAGGAGGATATCAAAGCTCTCACTGAAGTTGGCATTCAAGTATAAAGTGATTACCAACTAAAAAATAGATAGGTAGGTGACAATAATAAATATCATTGTGCAAAGTTTCCAAATATATCATCCACACATTCAAGTAAAGGAAAGCAAAAGGAATATGATGTAGAAAGATCAACAAATAGGTCTACAAGAAATTCCACCAAGAAAGAAGATGCATTTACCAAATTCATCCCTACAAAAAGTATATATCCCAAATATGAAAGAGGTTGATATATCAACCAACCATATGGGAATCAATGGATTATGGGGGCAGGTTCCAATTAGAAGGTGACATAAGATGTTGGAAAAGTGGTAAATACAAAGCAACTTGTTGGTAATGATCAATTAATGCCTTTCATACTTGATACTAATATTGTGATAGCCCCCTCTTCTACTCCTTTTTCTGCATACCAATTGATTGAAATGGCTCAAGCCTTTTGTCAATTAAAATTTCAAGTTCCAATTAGAGAGCTTCTAAGAATCCTCAATTATAAGGAGAGGACATTGTCATACCTCAATGCCCCTACCATTTTAGATCAATTGGATAAAGTTTTAGTTGTTGCCAATTATGGGGTAAACAAGTTCAATATAAAAGAGACCCCTAAAATTTATCTCGGTCTTGTTTCCACAGTTAAAAATAAAACCATTGATCCATTTTATACATCTCTATTAATAAATTTTTGGCTAGTTTATAATTGTATGTTAGAATCTAGAGCATGTAGTAATGCAATGTCATTAGAAGTTATGAATTATTTAGGACTAAAAGTTTCAAATTCCTATGGTAAATGTTATGCTATAGATTCTCACGAGGTAAATATAATTGGGAAAGTAATAATGTTCCTATGCAACTTCCTACATACCCTGGGAAAGCCTTTTTAGTGGACATTATCATAGTTGATTGTCTAGCTAAATGGGGTATGCTACTATCAAGGAAGTGGGTAGCTTCGATGGGTGGTAGTCTTCAAATGGATTTATCCTAGGCTACCATTCAAATGTGTGAAAAACAAGTCCAATTAAATAGGGGGGAAAATATGATCACTGTGGAGAATCCTAATGAGCTAAGGAATGAGATTTGTTGCCTTGATCTAGAATTTGATAATTTGGTAGGCTAGTGTGATAATGAATCTAATAAACAGATTAATTTTCATTTGGTCCCCTCTCATTTTCATCCAAAAAATGATGGACTTTGAAATATGCATTTTTATGGTGTACATTAAAGAGAAGGTAATGGTGCAATAATTATATTGGGAGCTAGGGGAAAATATTATAAGTTCACTTTTAGATTGAAATTTGAGTACATTAATAATCTGGTAGATTATGAGGCTTTTCTATTTGGTTTAAATATAGCTTCAAAATATGGAATAAAATACATTAGAGTTCATGGTGATTCAAAACTTGTGGTATATCAAGTTAAAGGAATATATGCTGCAAAGAAAAGAAGACTAAGAATGTATAGGAATGTTGTTTGGGATACTATTGAGTATTTTTATGCTTTTAACATCACTTGGGTAGAAAGATAAAACAATGTGGTTGATGATCTTCTTCCTGCATTAGCCTCAAAATTTAATGATTCTTTCATTCCCCATCACTATAACTATGAATTTGAGATTCTTACCAAGCCTAGAATTCCAGATCTAACATATACAACTCAGATTTTCATTGATGACAAATACGTTTATGATTTTTTGAATTGCATTAATAATTTTAAAAACAAGAAAATTGATTAGAGACCCATGGTGGAGAAGGATAAGGAAGGTAAAGAGACTCTTTTTGGGAATGAAGTCATCCAACTCAAATCCAATACCATTCCTAGAGGTCTTGTTTCTTTAGAGAGAATGTTTGACAGTTTTGATTGTCACAAGATAAGGAGTAAGCTTGTCAAAGAAGAAGATGTAGAGGGTGTAAACTTAGGAGTTGAATCAACTCCTAAGATGGTTTATATTGGTAATAAATTAAGATTGATATAGTATATGTTGATTGCATTATTAAGAGAGAACATTAAATATGCTTTGCTTGGTATTATGATGAATTGAAGGCTTACAAAGAAGACTTGTTCCAACATACCATTCTATTGGAGCTTGATGCAAAGCCATTTAGAATAAAGTGGTATACTATTAACCCTACTCTTGCCCCTAAAATATAGAGGGAATTGATGAAATTGAAAGAAGGTGGTATTATTAAACCAATTCAAAATTCAAAATGGGTGTCTAACCTTGTTATAGTCATAAAATATGATGGGGATATTAGACTATGTGTGGACTTCAGAAATATAAATATCAAGTCTCTGAAGGATAATTACCCTTTTACCAACATGGATCATTTGTTGTATTAGGTGAAAAGATCAAATATTATGTCTATGATGGATGGTTTCTTAGGATACAATCAGGTTATGGTCGATGACTTTGAGAAACACTAGACAAATTTCACTACATCATGGAAAAAATTTATATATGTTCAGATGCCATTTGGACTTAAGAATGTAGGGGCCAAATTTTAGAGAGATATGGATGTAGATTTTGTAGGGCTTATAAATTAAATAATGTTTGTCTACCAAGATGAATAGTTGCTTACTTCAAGGATCTAAATTATCATTGCAAACACTTGGAGTTATTTTTCTAATGATTCTTAGAATATGGGATATCTTTGAGTCCCAAGAAGTCCATATTTAGTGTGGAAGAGGTTAAGATCCTTGGGAACATTGTGTCTAAGTAAGGGGTAAGGATTGATCCTGAATGTGTAAAAGCTATTGACCTTATCCTACAATCCAAAATAATCAAGGCAGTCCAATATTTCTTTGGTCAAATAAACTTTGTTTGAAGATTCATTCTTAACTTTGCTAAGAAAAAAATCCATCTCTAAAGTGTTAAAGAAGGAGAAATATTCCAATTGGGATAAGGAATCAATAGATTCATTCTTATATTTAAAAGATGCACTTAAAAAGGAATGAACATTGGTGAGTCCAAATTATTCTAAGCCTTTCTTGTAATTTTATTTTGTATATTTTTACACTATTGTTGCAGTTACGCTGAAAAAAAAAAAGATGGTTATGAGTAGCCAATAGCTTTCTTCAACAAATAATTAAGACATGCTGAATTGAATTATTCCATTATTGTGAAGCATGCATATGTTCTTTTCAAAGCTGTGAAAAATCTCAAAAATTGCCTTGTAGGGCTAAGATTATTGTTGTTGTGCCAAGTATAGTTGTTAGATATATTTTTGTATAGTAGGAAGCATCAGGTAAAAGGTGTAGATATATCAATAAGATCCAAGAGTATGACATGGAGATATAGACAACCAAATTTATTATAGGTAAAGGGCTAGAAAAATTAATGGTTGAGGAAAATTTGGATGTTGTTGAGGTTCAACAGGTAAACTCGGACCCCTATTTCATCTCATGTCAATTGAAGGATTTCCCTTAGTATAAGGATATTGTATTTATTTAGAAAACATGAATTGTCCTCTTGAATTGAATGATAAGTAAAAGATGACTTTGAAACTTGAGGCTCAAATGTATGTTTTTCTCTAAGGATGATTGAGGAGAAGAAACCTTGATGGTGTACTCATAAGATTATTTTACGAGGAGTAGGCAATAAAAGTTATAGATAAATGTCTCAATGGATTAAATGTGGTGGATGTTATATGTCAAAAACCCATTACAATAAGGTTATGAGGATGGGTTATTGGTGGTCAAAATTATTCATGGATGTGGCCAAATTTTTAAGAGGATGTGATGCTTGTCAAAGGTTTTCTAGCAAGTTGAAATTTGTAGGTGCACTTCCCCTTACAACCACTTTAGTACAGGCTCCATTCTAGTAGTGGAATATTGAATTCATAAGGTAATTAGTATAAAATTATAGAAATGGAGATAAGTGGATACTGGTGGCCACTAACTACTTTACAAAATGGGTGGAAGAAATTCCTACAAGAAATGCAACCTCAAAGATAGTGATTGAATTTTTTCTAACATAGTCACTAGGTTTGGGTTGCCATCAAGAATTTTTGTTGACAATGCAATGTGTTTTAGATCCAAGGATTTTATTGAAATGTGTTCAAAATATGGGATATATTTAACACATTCATCACCTCGCCATCCATAGAGAAATGGATAGGCTAAATCAAGCAATACATGCATCATGAATATCATTAGAAAAATTGTCGATGCAAACAAGAAAAGGTGGGATGATAAATTAAAATTTTCTATCTAGGTAGATAGGTAACCTACAAGGAGGCTCTTAAGAAGATTCTATTTGAACTAGTATATGGTATTGAATCTGAATTTCCAACTTGAATTGTCAGTCTATAAGTTGTTGCAGTAAGTTGAAAGACAAGAAAAAGGTTTTGTATCCAAAAGAATACATGAGTTGATCGAATCAAAAGAAATCAGGAGGTGTTCCCATGAGAAAAATTTATTGAGGAAAGAAAAGGTAAAGTAACTCTTTGATAAGAGGGTTGTAAAGAGGGATTTTTAGATTAAGGATCTTGTCCTCATGTGGAATTATATGCTAGAAGAAAAAGGAAAAAATGGAAAATTTTATGCCTTATGGATTGGGCCCTATCAAATTGTTGAAGAATGTCGTCAAGGAACATTCTACCTCAAGGGCATAGATGGAAATTTCATGGAGCTACCAATTCATAGACGACATCTCAAGCACTATTTCTCCTAATTGTGAGGTTCTCTGAACCTTTATATCAAATGTTCTTTTGTGTTGTGTTCTTGTTTGCAATCATTACCCTTGTTTGTCATGATGTTGTGTAAGTCAGTCCCAGTCCTTGTCATTCCCCATTTTTTTTTTCTTATTAGAGATTTGTATTATCATTGTGCTTACTGAACCACCAAAAATGAATAGGTGAAAGATGTGTACTCTTGCACATCTAGGGTTTTGCACCTAAGAGGAAAGAGGTCTTTCCTTCACACCTTTTCACTTTAGGGTTCATTCAAAGGGGGATTTAGGGACTTAATATGATGTGTGTGAGATGACCTAAATGTAATAAACTAAAAATGAAATCATTAATGAATGCTAAACTATTGAAATGCAAAGTGTTGGAAAACACACAATGATATGCAGATATATACAAAATGACCTAATAATGTACATTAAACTATATAAAAATGAATGAGATAGAATGTGTGTACCTTAGATTGGAAGAAGAATCTGATGGAGGTCTGGAATGCTGATGAAATTTTTGTAGAAGCCGAAAGGGACACTTGAGCCAATCTAGGCGACCTAGTCCTAGATGTGAGAAAATTGGTCAAGAGCCTATTTCTACCAAATGGGTGTCTGGAAATGTGAAAATCATAGAAAGGCCTATCTAGTGGGACTAGGTCACCATTTTTGGTGACTTAGTCCTCTTCAAGATTTTTGGAATTTTTGAAGGGGAAATAGAAACCCCCAATTTGCACCTTGGTTCTTCACAGTTGTCTGCTTCTGAATCTTTGATATTTGGGCCTGAAAGTGACTTTTGGTGGATGTATGGACTTTGAAAGCAAGGAGAGATATTCAAAAAGTCTTTAGATTCTTTAGTGATCTTCAATGTACCTAAATTTGCAAACACACAAGGAAAGAAAGAGAAAATGTTGATTATTATGGATTAGGGGTTTTCCTTGGTCAAACCCCTTTTAGGTAACTAAACCAAAATGAATAGAAAAAAATTAATGAAATATGAAACATGAAGTAATGAAGTGAGTTACCTTTCCATGATGAGAGATCTTGTGTTGTTACAATAATCATCCCTTGAATGCTTCAGAAAAGATGTCTTGTTGACTTGGAATGCTCAAACCCTAGTTTTATTGAGAAGAGAGAGAGATGAGAGATGAGGAGTGTGAGTTGAGTGATGCATATTATGATGAATTAGGGTTTTTAGGCTTATTTAAACTTATGCCCTAATTTTCCTAAAATAACACCATACAGGCCAACCTTAAGGTTTTAGAGACAAAATCCCAAAAGAATATTAAGTTAAATTTAAATTTTAAGCCACATGGGACTAGGTCGCCCAAGGTGGTGACCTAGTCCACCTAGGAAATTTTAATTAGTTGTTAGGGATTAAAGTATTATTATTTATGTTTGTCAAGATTGTCTTCTGAAAACACACTAAGATAGGACTTATACATGTATTAAGGGGTCATTATAGCATAATAAGAAGTTGATTAAGTGATGAAAAGCCTATAGAAGTGTGATTATGTATTGCAACACCTTAGAACACTTTGGAACAAGGCTTAGAAAGGGGTAAAAAGAGGTTGAAAATGGTCCAAAATCCATAGGAAAAGGTCCAAATGAGCGAAAAATGTCACAGGATACGCTTTTTGGCAACACATTTAGTCCCCACTTTAGTGAGAGTATGAACTTGATTCACACTGACACTAAAGTAGCCCAATGGAGATGACGAATAATGACAAAGAAGAAGAACGAGAAAGATGAAGGAGGTGTTCAAGCCCCCAAGGATTTGAGATTCTAAGTCAACTTGACATCAAAGCAAACATCACATTCAATGGTGAATGACATGCAGAAAAATGAGATACATGATCATACAATGAAGAGGATTAGTATGAAGAGAATGATGAGAGATGCGCTCACTCTGGGGCCATAAAACATCAAGTCGTCCATAGGGTGAGTTGTCCCATAAGGTGAGAAACATAAACATGGTTGGTATGTACTCACACACATAAAGGTGGCTATGGGGAAAGTCATGTTGTTGGTTGGGCTTCCTACTTAACCATACCAAACTTATACCTCGTGATAAATTTGATAAGGTGCCACAAGAGAAAGTGATTTTGTAATGATGGTGTTCATAGGGATTTTTCATTGTTCGTACAATGTCTCATCTTAAGGAAGATTATGCGTAATGTCACCAAGAGAGGGAAAAGTGAAAATGTACTCATATTGTACCCAAGAGAGGCAAGGGCTCATCTTGTATTCAAAAGAGGAAAAATGGAAATGTCTGAACTTGAGCAACATTGTGTGTAATGTTTTTAAGAGACATAACCACAAGAAAAAAGAAGATCACACAATGAAAATGTGAGTGGTGATGTATGCCACCACTTTAAAGGAATTACTACACACCGGTCCGTAAGAAATTTCTTTAAAGTAGAAGAGGAGAAAGACATGAGAGATTGTTCGGAAAGCCCTATGCCAAGTCATATGTTTCCGAGTAGCTATTTCATGAAGGAGGGAGTATGTCACATGCGATTCAACTTAAGACATGTCATCCACATCCCAAGCTTGCTCTTATATATTCATGAAAGGTTGACAATAAGTCGAAGGAGACAACGAAAAGTGACATACGAGGGAAGAGGCTAATTGACCCCTTGCTCCCACTTAGTGTAGGACAAGAGTGAGTCAAAAGGATTGGGTGAAATGCAAGGTTCAGTGAAAATTTGTATCAATTAGAGGAATCAGGTTCCCCCACATAAGGGAGAATACCAAACTCCGTAAGATGTTGGATTTTACAATGCAAGGCCTTAGACTCATTAGTGTGATGACCATGAACTCAGTGGTAAGCACAAAAGGAATGCTTGTTGGAACATCTCTTTTGAGTTCTAGGTGGAAGGGATATCAAGTGATCTCGGCGGAGTCTCAACAAGATACCCTCTTGATCGAGGGTAGAACGTGATCCTTTGGTGTGCAAGAAAGAATCTCATGCTTAGGATAGGATGGCATACCTACACAAGGCACTATGGATTGTGAGATTTTGTATACTCCTTTAGAGAAGTGTGTAAAATCTGAATAAAGAATGGGTTACAAGATGACATGGGCGTTAAGCAAAGAGTCCTTTGTTGTTTTCAAAGGATTACATTCAAAGGTTGGGGTAGAAGGGTGATTTGGGCTAGTGGTGATGAGAGGTGAAGGCTTGGTGATTTTGATTAAAGGACATGAATAACCAAGACCATGGTTGGATGTTTTCATGATAGGCTCAATAGGGGTGTGGATACCTTGCTCACTAGCACCACAACCTTTTCCACTATAGCCAAATTGTTTCATGATATCATAACCTTTTCCATAAAGCTTTTTCAACATTTTTGGATCAAGTGTTTATTCGTTGTTGGCTTATGTGTCTAAAGTAGTTGATTTGGATGCTTGCAAGGAATCAACCAAGTCTTGTGTTGGAAAGACTACGTTTCCCTTGTGAGAGTCTTTGGTTGTGATCTTGGATTCTCTTAGTAAAGGAGGTGTGAAGTCTAAGGAACCCCAATCATCATCTAAGAGCTCGATGATTTTCTCAAGATGTGCGGGTTCCACTTGGCTGGTCATTGTTAAGGTGTTGAAGTGATTCTCTTTGGATTTATCAATGTGTAAGCAACTGTTAGGTTCAAGATCAACATCGAGTGTGTACACCTTGTTATTTTAGATATACTTCATATTTCGATGAAGAGTGCAAGGAAATACATTCATTGCATGAATCCATGGCCTACCTAAGAGAAGATTGTATGAAATTTCATGAGGCAAAACATGGATTATTGTCCAATGTGGCCATTCCAACTAAAATAGGTATAGTGACCATACTAAGTGGTTTCTTAGTAACGTTGTCAAATCCTTTGATAGATAGAGAACCATGTTTGATGTGGGATCTATCTATGCCAAGTCTATCCAAAAGGTGCACACTTCACACATTAAGGGCAGAGCCTGTATCTCCAAGAGTTCTCTTGATTCCTTTTGTTTTCTATTAAGATATTATTATGAAAGCTTCATTTTGTTTTTTGCACATCCAAATGAGGGAGCTCACTTTGGTGAAAAATTATCAAGATTAATTATGTGAATAATAGCTGCTATGCCAATTGATTGCTCACTAGAAGGGATGGCAACTTGTTGTAGGTAATTTTGCATTATGTTGTGATAGTGAGGGGAGACTTGAATAAGATCCCATAAGAAGATTTTAGTGAGAGTATTCCTTAGTTGATCAACAAGGTCATATTCCCTAATGAGCAAATTCAAGTGAGGGGAAGTAGGTAAGATGGGAGGGGATGAAGGTAAGGAAGTGGAGAGTAGTTGTTGTGGTCATGGATTATTGTGGGTGTAATGTGTATGAGCAACTATATTATGACCCAGTTGCTACAACACACTATTATTAGGTGGGTACAAAATGAATTCAGGTTTGGGTTTGGTGGAAGGGGGGTAAAGGATGAGTTGAGGTTGAATAATATTAACATACCCTAGGGAAGGAGAGTCTAATATA
Source organism: Sequoiadendron giganteum (assembly GCA_007115665.2). Taxonomy (NCBI): domain Eukaryota; kingdom Viridiplantae; phylum Streptophyta; class Pinopsida; order Cupressales; family Cupressaceae; genus Sequoiadendron; species Sequoiadendron giganteum. The sequence goes on from CM021105.1 coordinate 416,576,683, forward strand.
GGCTCTACATCATCTTGTAAGTGCATAATATTATTAAGGAAATGATTAATTATGGGATTATGAGGAGAGGAAGGATTAGGATAGGGTTCTATTTGTTGGAAAAACAAGAAGATACAACTGAGAGGGGGGTGGTGAATTAGTTGTCATATAATTTACAACTTTAATCAAACTATTAACCTTTAATTTTAGATTTGATGATTAACAGTGAAAGCAAGAAGTACACAACACATCAGAAAAACATAACACCAATATTTTTGCATGGAAACCCTGTTAAGGGAGAAAACAACAGTGGAGGTTAATCCATAATTATACCCTCCTAAATGTATAATGAAAAATGAATAAGGAATGCACTTGCATTCAGGAACACTTCCTAGAGCTCACTGCTCAAAGAAAATACAATTAGATTAAAACCATCTGACTCGAATGAACTGAGAAAATAGCTTCTACAAAAGCTTGATGACAGTTCCGATTAGGCACATACACTCTCCTCAATCTTCTTTCATACTCTTCTCTGCTCTTGAACAATTTATCTTTATTCACACATGTGTTTCACACATACAAACCCAACACACACACTAAACTCTCTACTCACACTTCAAACTTCTTTTCATACCACAAAACAACCTTTCTTATACATCCGCTACACAAATTTACATCAACAACTCTGTCGACCACAAATAATAGATGAATTACAACTGTCAAACTCAATACATGAATAAATATTTATGCGCATGAAAACAAGTTGGTTAAAAAAATATAGGACCCAAACCAACATCCTCAAATATGAAAAACAACAAGAAATTAATCCATAACGATTTGCAAAACACTACTACCATCATGTCGGCCAAGAACATGAAAACCCGAACATGCATCAAAAAAATATTCGATTGCGATCACACCAAATAAGGTAGACATAAAACAAAGATAACATGATCTAGAATCATCCATGAACATCACAGGAACATACACAACAACTGGAATTACCAGAATTCCAACTTCCTCTTCCAAGAACAACTGCTAGAGTACCAGAATGACTGTAGAAACACCAGAACACTTTACTTGCACAAATCTTGATGTGTACCACTAAGACTTCCAGACAACATACTAGCTAGGTTCAGTAGTAAACCCATTAGCATGCAAAACCTGAATATCAATGTACATAAAATTTCACCATTCTGACCTTCACAGCTTCATTGGCTGCCAGAAGATATATTTATTACAATTTTCTCAATCTCCTCGACATATACAACCTTAAGCAATATTAATACTAGTAGTATTGACATCAATGGCAACCAAATATCAGCAATACAACCACAATGTCCAACAATATCCCCCTTTGGAATTGATGGCAACACATGATGTGAAAAAGAATACCATCAAACCAGACTAACTCTTCCATATTCTCCCTTGGCTCTAATTGCACTTCTCCCCCTTTGTTTTACAAAGGTTCTTCACATTACACTTCTCTCCTATTGCACTTTTTTTCACATTACACTTCTCTCCCCCTTTGACATCAATGGCAAAGGTTCACATGCTCTGAACTACATATTTTTAAAACATCTGACTACTCCCCCTGAGTAGCAGTCACAACATCAATCTAGAATAAGATATAGCAACGAATTCATGGACTGATGCAAAAACCTGCATCATCAACTCTGATCAGGAGGGGAAATCACCCCTAACTTGTCTCTAAGGTACTCAAAAGTATCCTTAGGCAATGATAGTGAAAATATTTACAAATTTCTCTTTAGTAGGCACATATTCGAGTGATCCCACAATAGTGGTTTACAATTTTTGGCCAAACTAGACACTGAAATTATTATTTTTAACTAAATCTTCACATTCAGGAACCTATAGTGACTCAACTGTGAGGAATTTGAAGATGATGCAAATTAGAGTCTCATCACATTTTGTCTGTAGATTCTAAAAATATTTTTTTCAATTTTTTTGGACTAATATTGCACTTCTTTTTCCATCTCCCACGAAAACTAGTTTTTTTCAGAAAACAACATTTTTAAAAAGTGATGCTCACCGTATACAACAACATTTTTTTTGTATGAAGGATAAAATTCTTATTTTTTTGAATTTAGATTTGTAACTATGATATCTAGCACTTTCATTTGGTCTCATAGTTTTTTATTGAATATTTTTTCCTTAATAGAGTTTCAAAGTCAAACCAATTGCAATTCAGACATAGGTAGACTGTATACAACATAACATTTTATGTATGTATCAAAATTTTATTTTATTTTTTTAATGGATCAAGGACATCAATACCCAACACGAAAATATTTTTAAAAAATTTATTTTGACAATTTTCTATTTTTCCACATGTGCAAAACAAAGAGCTTGATTTTTGGTGAAAAACCTATGTTTAATAAAACTAAAAAAACACATACATAATAAAACCAAAACATATTAAAATTATATTCATGGGATAGCTCATTTCAAGGAATACCATAATAATTTGAAATAAATTTTAAATGAATTCATTTAATCCCCCAAAAGTTAAATCAAAAGTGATTTTTTATCAGCATTTTGATAGGTGTAAAGGAGACTCATTTATAGGTATGGTTTAAAACTAGCGAGGTTCTATCCAAGGGGGTTTGATCTAAGGTGGTTTGATCAAACCCTCTTCAATTGGAATCCTTAAAATGGAACTTTTAAAGGCTTAAATCATTATATTTACTAAAAATATGTGATTTCAAAAAAAATCAGTTCCTCTCAGAAATTGTAAACTAGCTTTGTGGGATCACCCATTCCAGTTTGACTTCTCTATCATTCACTTTGTCTTTCAAGAAGTGATACTTGATGGAGGTATGCTTTATCTTTGAATGCATCATTGGATTCTTTGAAATGTTTATGGTGCTTGAAATGTCATAGAATATGGTAATAGGCTATGGTAATAGGCTCTTCATACTCAATCTTGACATCACTTAGCATCTGCTTCATCCACATTACTTGAGTATAGTTGTTAGCAACATCAATATATTATGCTTCAGCAACAGATAAGGAAATTGAGTTATTCTTTTTGCTTAACCAAGACACCAGCTTTTTGCCTAGGAAGAACACACCACCACTTGTACTTTTTCTATCTTTCACATCACCTAACCAATCCACATCAGTATAAGCATTCAGAATAAGATCATCATATTTTGGATACCATAATCCAAAATCAACTATTCCTTTCAGGTATCTGAAAATCCTTTTTTATAAAAGTTACATGTGATTCCCTTGGACATTCTTGAAATCTAGCAACTATGCACACAACATTCATTATATCTGGCCTTGTCTGAGTCAAGTAGAGAAACCCACCAATCATGGATCTATACCTTGTTTGATTTTCTTTCGAAGATTCATCATTCTGTGTGAGTTTACATCCAGTCACCATAGGTGTACCAATAGGCTTTGCTTCTTCCATGCCAAACTTTTTCAGTAACTCTTTTACATATTTGGATTGAGATATAAAGATCCCATCTTCTAAGTGAGTGATTTACAATCCCAAAAATAATTTTAGCTCTCCCATCATTGAAATTTCAAATTCACTTTTCATTTCATCAGCATACTTCATACACAAATCATCACCTCCTTCAAAGATAATATCATCAACAAAGACTTCAATGATCAATTCTTTGTTCTCATCCAACTTGAAATACAAATTTTCGTCAATAGTACCTTTACTGAATCCAAGCTTCAATAAATATTTATCCAATCTAGCATACCAAGCTCTAGGAGCTTTCTTAAGTCCATACAAAGCTTTCTTCAATCGACACACCATATTGTTTTCATCAGTCAATTGAAATCCATCTAGTTGTTCAACATAAACTTCTTCTTCTAGTTCACCATTCAAAATTTTTGACTTTACATCCATCTGATAAACTTTGTAATTCTTGAAAGTAGCATAAGCAAGAAATAATCTCATAGCTTATATTCTAGCAACAGGGGAAAAAATTTCATCAAAATCTATACCTTCCATTTGTGAATACCCTTTGCAAACCAATCTTTCTTTATTTCTGACTACTTCACCTTGCTCATTAAGTTTATTCTAAAACACTGATTTGGTTCCAATCAAATTCTTGTTTTTAGTTCTAGGAACAAGATCCCATGTCCCATTTTTTTGTATTTACATCAGTTCTTCTTTCATGGCTTCCATCCAATATTTATCCTTGCATGCTTCATTGATATTGTTAGGCTCAACTTTAGAAATCAAACAATATTCTTCTAGAATTATCCTTCAAGTTTGTACACATTTACTCTTATCACCAATGATCTGACTATCAGAATGATTTCTCTTTACATACTTTGGATTTTTAATATCTTCTTTGAATTCTGCTTGTTTTTCTCTTCCTTCAACATTTTCATTTATTTATGCTTCTTGATTTCCTTGGTTCACCAGAACAATTTGCAATTGATTTCGTGTTTGAATATTCTATCCATTATTAGAATTGTCATGATTATCATCTGAATCATATCCATTACATCTGTCTGTCAATATCTTCATCAACTTTGACATAAGAACTTTCGACCATTTTATTCAACCTTTTATTAAAACACCGGTAAGATTTACTCTTAAAATAGTAACCTATGAAGATTCCTTCATCACTTCTAGCATCAAACTTGCCTATATCATCATCTCTCTTGATGTAGCATTTGCTTCCAATTTTTTTTAAATACTTCACAATAGGCTTATAACCAAACCATAGCTCAAAAGGAGTCTTACCAGAATTATTGTTGATATTTACCCAGTTGATAGTGTACACACCAGTGCTTATTTCTTTTCTCTAGTAGAAATGAGGAGCATTTTCTTCCAACATCATGGTTCTAGCAGTGTCTAAAATAGTTTTGTTCTTTCCTTCAACAACTCCATTTTGTTGAGGGGTTCGGGTAGAAAATAACTGTCTTTGAATTTCATGCTCTTCACAAAAAGTATTTAATTCCCTAGAAGTGAATTCTCCACCTCTGTCTGATCTCAAACATTTAACCTTCAGACCTGTCTCATTCTCTGCCATAACTTTGAAACTTTTGAACTTATCTAATGCTTCATGTTTTTCTTTTAGGAAGGAAGCCCATATAATTGTTGAATAATAATCAATAAGAAACATAAAGTACCTTTCACCTTGTAGATTTCTAATTCTGGAGGGACCACATAGATCAGTACGTACCAATTCCAATATTCCATAAGAGTTGTACTATTTTCTCTGAAAATAATTTCTCGTTTACTTTCCCATCTGACATTCCTTGCACACAGTGTTAGTAGGCTTCACTATCTTAGGAAGATCTTTGACCACTTGAGAAGAATTTATTTTTACAATATTATCAAAGTTCACTTGACACAACCACCTATGCCATAACCAACTTACATCAATTTGAGCAATCAAGCAACTTTCACTAGCAATACTCAACTGAAATATATTACCTTTCGTATTTATACCTGAGGCAATTACTTTTCATGTGTTTCCTAGTATCCTGCACTTACCATCCTTGAATTTCAGATTGTATCCCTTGTCTACCATCTATCCAACACTCAAAAAATTATGCTTTAAGCCGTCTACATAAAGAACATTATCAGAATTATGCTTACCACCAAAATTAATAGTGCCTCCGCCACGAATCACACTAGAAGTGTTGTCTCCAAATCTTACAATGCCACCATCATAATTCTCCAAGCTAACAAAATTATTTTTTTCACTAGTCATGTGATGTGAACATCCGCTATCAAACACCCATTCATCCTTTTCTTCAACTTTGTCTGCAAGAGCTTTCTCAACACTCACATTACTAGTAGATTTAATGGACACTTGACTATTCTCTTTGATAGCAATAAATACCAATCTGTCTTCATTTCCAATTTCTTTATTAGATTCATCATCAGTAACACCTTCTTCATCATAATAGCATTTCCTATGAAATCTAGTGTCTTCAGGCTTGTATTTAGAAATTATTTTAGGACACCTTGAGGCAAAATGACCTATTTTACTGCAAGAAAAACATTTAATAGGTAGCTTTCCTTTGTACTTATCATGGCATATGGATTCTCTTCTTACAATTAGCTCTTCTAGCTCTTCTAGCTCTCTTTCTTCCTCTTCAATATTTTTCATCTCATCTTCATACTTAAATGTCTTCTTGGAACTTTCTCTTGTATCATATTTCTTTTTCCCAGATACAATGGCTTTGAATGTAGACTCTACTTTAGGAGTAGATTCACCAAATTCACTCAAATCAAAGGCTACAATTTTTCCAATTAGCATGTCCTTTGTTATTTTAGTTACCAACCTGAGTTCATCAATAGCATGAGCTCTTGATTTGTAGGAAGGAGACACATATCTTAGTATATTAGCAATAATTTTTTCATCATCCAAGCCACCCTTGACACATCTAATGCTCATCACCAGTTCATTTATCTTCTAAGAGAAAGAGTAGATGTTATCATCTTCACTCATCTTCATGTCCTCCCATTTTATTTTTAGACTTTCTAGCTTAGCAATTTTTACAAGTGGATCTCCTTCATACAATAACTCCAGCTTTGTCTAGATCTCATGTGTAGTCTTTAGACCCATCACATTTGACATTTTAGAATCTATCAAGGCACTCACCAATGATTCAGCTTCTTTGATCTCATCAGCAGTAGAGGAACTATTTTGAGGAATAGTATATGTATCTTTTGTAATCTTCCAAAAGGGTTCACCAATGCACTTCAAATGAAATTCCATTCTATCTTTCTACATGGTGTAGTTTGTACCATTGAATCTCAGACTATCCTTCTTGTAAGATGCCATCATGGATCACCTCAAGCTATTAAGCTTCACTTTCAGAGGAACTAGCTCTAATATCGATTGTTGGCAAAATAAGAAGATACAACTGAGAGGGGGGGGTGAGCTGGTTGTCACAAAATTTACAACTTTAATCAAACTATTAACCTTTAATTCCAAATCCAATGATTAATAGTGAAAGAAAGAAGTAGACAACACATTAGAAACACATAACACCAGTATTTTTGCATGGAAACCCTGTTAAGGAAGAAAAAGTTGGTGGAGGTTAATCCACAATTATACCCTGTTGAAAGTATAATGAAAAATGAATAAGGAATGCACTTACATTTAGGCACACTACCTAGAGCTCACTGCTCAGAGAAAATACAATCAGATTAAAACCATTTGAGTGGAATGAACTAAGAAAATAGCTTCTACAAAAGCTTGATGACAGTTCCAGTTATACACTCTACTCAATCTTCTTTCATGCTCTGCTATGCTCTTGAATGATTTATCTTTATTCATGCATTTTTTTCACACATACACACAGAGCACACACACTACACTCTCTACTCACACTACTCACTTCTTTTCATACCACAAAAAAATCTTTCTTATATATCTGCTACACAGATTTACATCAACAACTCTGTCGGCCACAAATAATAGATGAATTAAAATTGCCGGCCTCAATACATAAATAAATCTTTATGCACACCAACACAAATCGGTTACAAAAAATATAGGACCCAAACCAACATCCTAGTATATGCCAAACAACAAGAAATTAATCCATAAGGATGCACGACACACTACTACCATCATGTCGGCCAAGAACATGAAAACCTGAACATGCATCAAAAAAATCTCCGATTGCTATCACACCAAATAGCGCAGACATACAAAAAAGATAGAACATGATCTAGAATCATCCACAAACATCACAAGAACATATACAACAATTGGAATTACCATAATTCCAACTTCCTCTTCCAAGAACAACTACTATAGTACTAGAATGACTGTAGGAACATGAGAACACTTGCACAAATCTTGATGCGTACCACTAAGACTTCTGGACAAAATACTAGATAGGTTCAGCAATAAACCAATTAGCACACAACACTTGGATATCAACGTACATAACGTTTCACCATTTTGACCTTCACAGCTTCATTGGCTGCCAGTAGATATATTTATTAGAATTTTCTCAATCTCCTCGACATATACTGCCTTAAGCAAAATTAATACTAATAATGTTGACATCAATTGAAACCACATATTAGTAACACAACCACAACATCTAACACTATTTGATTGTCAAAGGTCTCATTCGCTTGTTCTAGACTATTGGCCCTAGTAGGAGAGCTTGGAAGAGGTTCATCACATGCTTCACTATAAGAAGAGGATGAATCAAGAGAAGGACCACTATGATTTTAAAATAGGTAGGGAGGGTCAAGAGTCTTATGACTCGTAGGAGAAGGGTCTTCTAACACCAACATGTCCTCTTTGTATCGAGGAGTGACATGAGGAGAAGGGAAAGGTTGATCATCATAGTTAGGGAGACTAGGTAAGGTAATGTTTAGAATTGTGTTTGTAATTTTTCATTTTCGTGTGCTAAAATAAATTCCCAAAGGGGATGAGGAGAAGAACAAAAAATACCTTCATGATGCTCAAGGATTGTACCTTCTTTTAGCAAGATACCTTCGTCATTAGAAGGAGATGTATCAAGAGAGAAAAAAATATGATCATCATGATTGTCTATGTTTGCATTTACTTTTAACACATCATCCTCACAAATAGGAGAGATAGAAGGTAGTGTATGTTCAAGACAATTATATACGTTTTCTTTTGCTAGACTCTCATAACTAGGGAATGCATTAAAGGAATTATTAACATGTAAATTTACTAAATTTTTTTGTTCAATCTTAGAAAGAATTGAAACAAACATGTTTGAATAATTTACAATGCAATGTAAAGAAAAAAGGAAATACAAATTTTAGATTACAAAGAGGGAAATTTGTTGATTACACTATCAATGATCTAAAAATGAAATCGTGTAAATGCAAAATTAAAAATGTGCAATGAATGAAATGAGCTAAATTAAGCTAATTTTAATAAAATACATGTAATAGAAACATAACCTATTGATACAGATAGGTAATGGCACAAAATAGAAGCCTAAAAATAGGGTTTTCAGCTCTGTAAAGGGCAATTTCAGAGGCAAAAATGCACTAGGTCGCCCAGGGTGGCGACCTAGTCCACCTGGTGATTTTTTTGAGATTTTTGAGATGTTTTGGATTGATTCAGGTGGTATCTATATGGGGTGATGGAGATATAACACAAAAATGCAAAATTTTGATGGTTTTGAATGATTTAATATGAAAAAATACAATCTAAATGCACTTTTCACTAATGCAAATTTTGAAACCCTAGGATGCAAATTTTAACAATGCACAATGCAATGCAATGCAAACCTAGGATGTTAAAGATGGCCAAATCAAAAGGGAGGGTAAGAGAGTCAGGTTCACCAAAATGAACCACCAAAAATGAAAAGGTGAGAGATGTGTACTCTTGCAGGTCTAGGGTTTTGCACCTAAGAGGAAAGAGGTTTTTCCTTCACACCTTTTCAATTTAGGGTTCATTCAAATGAGGAGTTAGGGGATTAATGTGATGTGTTTGAGATTCCCTAAATGTAATAAACTAAAAATGCAATGATTAATGAATGCTAAACTATTGAAATGCAAAGTGTTGGAAAACACATAATGATATGCAAACATATACAAAATGACCTAATAATGTCCACTAAACTATACATAAATGAATGAGATATAATGTGTGTACTTGGGATTTGAAGAGGAATTTGATGGAGGTCTAGAATATTTATGAAAATGCTGCAGAAGCTGAAAGGGACATTTGTGCTAATCTAGGTGACCTAGTCCTAGATTTGAGAAAACTGGTCTAGAGCCTGTTTCTGCCAAATGGGTGTCTTGAAATGTGAAAATAATAGAAAGGACTATCCAATGGGACTAGGTCACCATTATTGGTGACTTACTCCTCTTTAAGATTTCTGGAATTTATGAAGGGGAAACAAAATCCCCTGGTTTGCACCTTGGTTCTTCACAATTGTCCGCTTCTGAAACTCTGATATTCAGGCCTAAAAGTGACTTTTGGTGGATGTATGGAATTTTTAAGAAAGGATATATCTTCAAAAATTCTTCAAATTCTTCAATGATCTTCAATGTACGTAAATATGCAAACATACAAGGAGAGAAAGAGAAAATTTTGATTATTATGGATTAGGGGTTTGCCTTGGTCAAACCCCTTTTAGGTAACTAAAACAAAATGAATAGAAACAATCTAATGAAATATGAAACATGAAGTAATGAAGTAAGTTACCTTTCCATGATGAGAGATCTTGTGTTGTTGCAACAATCGACCCTTGAATGCTTCAGAAAAGATGTCTTGTTGACTTGGAATGCTCAAACCCTAGCTTGCTTGAGAAGAGAGAGAGAGAGATGAGAGATGCAAAGTGTGAATTGATTGATGCATATTATGATGAATTAGGGTTTTTAGTCTTGTTTATACAAGTTATGCACCCTAATTTTCCCAAAATAACACCATATAGGCCGACCTTAGGGTTTTAGAGATAAAATCGTGAAAGAATATTAAGTTAAATTTAAATTTTAAGCCACATGGGACTAGGTCACCCAAGGTTGCGAGCTAGTCCACATGTGAAATTTTAATTAGTTGTTGGGGATTAAAGTATTATTTATGTGTTTCAGGATTTTCTTCTGAAAACACACTAAGATAGGACTTATAAGTGTATTAAGGGGTCATTATAGCATACTAAGAGGTTGATTAAGTGATGACAAGACTAGGAAAGTGAAAATGTATTGCAACACCTTACAACACTTTGGCACAAGGCTTAGAAAGGGGTAAAAAGAGGTTGAAAATGGTCCAAAATCCATAGAAAAAGATCCAAATGAGGGAAAAGTGTCATAGGCTACACTTTTTGGTGACACACTTACAAAAGAAACATGTCCCCAACTAGAGCCAATGTTAGCACCTATAAATTTAAGTGAATTTATATTTATTTGTATTATCCCCTTGTGTTCCCCATCATTTTTGGTCAATATATGACAAATCTTAATGTTGTATCATGCTCAAGTCCCTTCAGTGGTTACATTACCCCTTTGCAAGACTATAGTAAAAAATGCATTTTGCATATATCTAAGAGATATTATTTTCCCCTTCTTTCTTTCCTTCTTTGGGTCCTTTTGGGGATTCAGACCACAAATGAACATTCAGACCAAGTCCAAAGGTCCATGTTCTTCTTCTATTACCCATTCTTCTATTTTTCCTTTTGTTTAATTGGTGATTCAAGTCCTGAACAAACACTTGGAATAAGGTCCAAGTCCACTCTTGACTTTTGATCTCAGTCTTCCCCTTGTCTTCTTCTATGATATTGATATTTTGGGTTTCATTTAGACTTTCAGACTTGAAACATAGAAAAATAGGGCGGTTTAATTAAAATGTGGAATGATGGACCTATTTCTCTAATTTCATTCAATAAATGAGATCCAAACAATGAAATGAATATCAACCAAAAGGTGAGTCAAGTCAAAGTGTGAATTATAAAATTTCCCTTTTATGCAAGGATGGGGGTCTTGATTAAACAACACTTTGGGGAGAAAGATTAAAAATAGAAAAAAACCTCCAAATTGCAATCTACAAAGCACATCTAGAAGATTAAGCTCAATTTTGATGGAACCAAAAGTTAAATTATAGATCTAAGAAAGGGAAATTTATGTGTACTAGCTACCGAAAGTTCTTTTTCAAAGAAAGTTGAGGAATCATTCACCCTATGGTGAATGGGTCCTGGCTAGGGCTATGTAAAATTTATTTATGGGTTCTCTTATGTTGTGTCTGCACTCACAAATTCTCGAATCTCATAGTCGGATAGTAGGAAATGAATTTTTTAGGCCATTTTTTTTTAAATTAAAAGAATGATGGCAACTTTGCAAATTTTCTCTTCAAGAGATCTTCCACCTAAAATCTGCAAACACACATCAAGAGGAAAAAATATCATTTTGTTAGGTGAATGGGGGTTGTCAAACTTAGTTTTGGTAATTAAACCTTGTGATGAAATGAAATAGCATGAAGGAATGATGAATGAACAAATGCAATGTCACAACTCACCAAACCCTTGTTTGAACCTTGGAATATGGATTTGCAACTTGCATGCAATGAATTTAATGGATGTGAATCTTGATCATGAAACTTGACTGGAAACAATCCCTTTGAATACTTGAATGGATATTGAACACTAAATCAACATATTAATTCAAATAACATGCATGATGCAAGGGGACTTTGAAATGATAATGGGATTTTTATTTCTACAATAATTTTCTATAAATCTGACCTTGAATGCCTTGAAATGCTCTTGAAATGCTCTTGATAATTATCTTGTGAAATATTAGGATGCTTGAATTAAAATTTCTAGAAAAAATATTAAGTGAAACATAGTGAAATGATCTCTTATTTATACATATGTTAACATTAATTACCGAAACTCAAATAACACAAGCCGACATGTGAATATACATTTGAAATCATTGAAATACTGCTAAAAAAATAGTTGAAATTTAGGTCCTAGGTCTAAGTGAGGACTCATTCACCCTTGGGAAAATGGGTCCTAGGTTAATCACCTAGGACACATTCTCCAATGTTAAGTGTTATGTCATGGCATTAATGAATGTTGAGTTTTATCTTTTGTAATTCACAATTAATTAGACTTAGATTTAAATTAAAGGGGTCAATTAAGGAAAATTAATCTCAATTAATTAATAAAACCCTAGATTAGTGTGAAAGTGTTAAGGTACACCTTACAAGACCATAAATAAGGTAAAATTAAGTCCATTTTATTAATAAGGCCCTAAACTTAATGTGAATATGTAAAATACATATTGTAACACTAAATTAAGGCATTATTTAGTCCTTTTATTTAATATTTATTCCCAAATTAAGTGTGAAAAAGGGATAATTTTTCCTACACTAAAATTAGCCCCCACTTTATTAAGAGTATGACCCCATGTCAAACTCACACTAAATTAGACATTCAAGATGCATATGCATGCAACAATGATAAAGATACTCAATCATAGAATATCAAAGCCTAGGAGAAGAGTTGGAAGGATCAAGCTTTGACTATCCCAATGTGATGTGGAACATGGTTGTTTTTATAGGGAATGGGATGTATCAAGCTTTGACTATCCCAACATTATGTCGAACATGGTTGTTTTTCTAAGGAATTTTGCAAGAAGAACTTGATGTCCACTATGCAAATGACATGTACACTCACATGAGCTAATGGTACCTCAGGTCATCCACTAGGTAAGCCCCTAGAAAGTGGCTTAGTGATAAATTCATGACCCTATATCGACTCTCACTGTACTTACCATACCAAAGCTATCCTTTTGAAAAATCTGATAGGGTATCACACACATTTCAGTTTCAAGCTTCACAAGGTTAACAAGTTGTATTATGCTAAAAACTTATGAACATTATATATAGGGATTTTTCAAAGGGATCTTGATTAGTTAGTGTAAGGTCTTATTCTTAGGTATCATCATGCCTAATGTATCCAAGAGAGGAAAAGTCCAAGATAAAAGTTTTGTAACTTAGGGAATGCAACTTGTAGCATCACCACTAAGAGGAAATTCATATGCTAAGAAATATCATGCTCTCGGAGGACGTCAAACCCAATGACACCACCAAGAAAATAATGCATCACAAGAAGTAATAAAATCACACAAAGAATGCAAGGATACCAATGTATGCCCACACTTTAAAGGAATTGCTAACACCATTGTTTTGAGAAATAACTTTAAAGTAGAAGAAGACATGAGAGCTTACTTAGAAAGCCCTATACCAAGTCATATGTTTCCAAATGAGTCTACATCATAAAAAAGGGGTTTCCCCAAAAACACATAAGGTATCTATGGATTCGGGTTCAGTATTTCTTTGCCACAATGTTATTTTAGAGCTCAGAAACATCATCGATCCCTAAATACTCACAAAATAGGAAGAATGACACATAGAGAGCGAAAAAAAAAGAAAAGATTTCAGGTCAACATGGAAGATACCTAAATTTCTCAACACCTTGTGTCATCCCCAAAAGGAAAACACAAAACAAGAGAAAAGATAAATGTTTATGACATAGAGAAGAATGTAGATACATATAGAGGAATGCACATGAAGAGATATATAAAAATAAATAGTACGGGGGGGGGTCACATTATGCACATGCAATCACACAAAGAACATGCAAAAGAAAAGAAATAAAAATGATAGTAAGGCACATGTGATTCAGCCTATAGAAGGTCGTTTGCATCCCAATATTGTTCAGTGTATGCTAAAGTAGGAAAAATAGACAAAGGGACAGCAACATGTTCTGAACTAGGACACACACCAAGTTCAACACTTTTTAGTAGAATCATCATTTAAGCTGATAGAAGAGGAAAACATTAGATTTAGCTCATTATGCACTTCCTCAATAATATTAGCAATTTCAATGTCATCATCCAAATTAATCATAATAGGAGGTCTAATGACAATATCAATAGAATTTTTTTTATGTTCTGGTGAGGAAGGAGAGGCATCATGCCTTACTGGAGACAAGTTTGGATTTTGATTTTCTATGTTATTTTGTTCTTTTGGTTGTAATGAATGAGAAATATCATAACATCTACATCTATGCTCTCTAGCATTTTGATTTCTTTTCATGCGATTTTCAAGTTGTGTTTGTTTAGGAGCAGTTTTATCAACCATAGGTTTATTTTCTTCCCTTAAGGGAGGAACAAAAGGAACCATGGGAGGTTGTTCAACCACTTTCTCTTTGGATTTATAAACTTGTTTGACTTTAGGAGGCACAATAGGATCTGTTTGGTTATCTCATGGTCTCCTATATGAAGGGGGTGATGTAACTATAGATTAAATCTATCTAATAAGATCTATAGCTAGAAAGAACAATATTAATCCTAATCTAAATCAAAACTAATCTAAAATCAAACAATAAAGAACAAATATGAAAACATGATGAATAATTAACAAACTGAATTGATCTCACTAAATATGCATTCACCCTTTCGAATTAACTCCATTGCTCTTCTCCATTTTGCCTTTTTAGTGTTCTTGCCCTCAAATTTCTGTGTTTGAATGCAAGTATAGCTGTGTTGAATGTCTAAGCAAAATATCAAAGAATAGTCTCTTCTCAAAAGTGTATAATTTTGGGAGAGGAATAATGATTGTGACAGGCCATTTTATAGATTATAGGTTTTCGAACAATCAGCTCAGATTGAAAGAGAGATTGACAGATGAGATTGATGAATGTCATGCAATGAGTTATGTAACAGATAGAACACGAGTTAGAATGTGAGTTCAACTGGAGGATAAAGAATAATTTTAGAACATGAGTTAGAAAATGAGTTCCAATATTCATCTTCAAAAATAGAAGAAATAGACTTTGTATGCAAAAGCCAAAGTTAGAAGTTGAAGAATAAATGCATTTGAATGCAAACGTGAGTTAGAACTAGTTAATTGACTAGTTGTGATGGAGAGTTCTGTCACAGAGTTAAACTAGTGTTTAAACTGAAGAGATAACTGGAGAACTAAAAATAGAACTCGAGTTCGAAGGTGAGTGAATGACCTAGTTAACTGATTGACAGAAGAATGTGACATAAATAATTAAATATGAATTAAATGCTAATTTAATTCAACATTCAAAAATAAGACTTTTAATTAAATAAATAAAGTAATTTATTTAATTTGACTATTTGAAAAGGATAAATATGAATAATTAAATAATAAATATTTAATTATAGATAAAGGGGTTAAATGGATAATTAAATAAAGATATTTAATTATAGTTGGAAAATTATGATAAAGGGGGTAATTAAATAATAAATTATTTAATTGATAGATAAAAGGGGGTAGAATAAATTAGTTAGGGATATAATTAAATAATCGTGATGTATTTAATTAGTCAAGTCAGATAAAGGTCATTTAACGAATTAATGAATTAATTAAAAAGGGATATTTAATTAATAGAGGAAATATGTGTTGGAAAAGTTAATTAAATAATTAACATTATTTAATCATGACCATGGACTATAGAAAATTATGTCGAATATGTGTACTTGCACGCCTAGACCAATCTTAGGTATCTATAGTTTGCCCCTCTTTGATACAATGTTGGTATGATGTTGTGTCAAAGAAAATATGCCCTGATCGTGCCCCAGCATGAAATAGGTAAGGTATGCCCCCTTGGGAAAATTGACAATTTTTGAAAAGTTTCAAAAAAATCAGTAAATATTCCTGATAAGTCAATTTGATAATTAGAAATGCTATGGAGTTTACGGAATTGAATTTGGAGTTAATACAGACGAACACAGGTCGTTTGAAGTCGAAAGGTTAAATGGCCAATAGAGAAGGGCTAAAGAAATGCCATTTTAACCCACCTATAAATAGGAATTAGGTCAAATTTCAATTCATTTGCACCTGGAGGAGAAAGAAAAAGCTAAGAATTCTCTCTAACTAATAGACGAAATGGCGCCCATTCCATACACCAGGCATCGAGGATATTGGATCCGAACCTTCCAGCGGCTAGCCAACGCAGGACCATCTGTATGTATACGAAAATGAACAGTTGAAATTATATTTTTGCACATTTTTTGAGGTGTAGAAAATTAGTTTCGCAAATGTGGTGCATCGTGAACGATGCATATGTCGTCGTATTTTCCGCATTTGACTACGAAACGATGCATGTGCAAGTTCACGCATAGGCTAGAATAGGATTTAGAGGGATGCACACATTTGAAGATTAGTGCACTGCATGTGTATACATGCAACGCATCTGGATGGGGGTTAGACGCATGTGTGGTCGTGAACCGCATATGCATTAATGACCGCATATGTAGTAGAAATGGAGGCTATGAAAATGCACCGCATTTGTTAAAATGCACCGCATGTGTTGTGTTAGGATAGGTGTGGAAGAAATATGCAACACATATGTATTATGCACAGCAACTGAGGCATTGTGCAATGCATTTGAAAAAAATGCACTGCATCTGTCAATGTGAGCCGCATTTGGCTAGTAAAATTTTTCAAAAAAATTTAAGAATTAAAACTTGAAAAATTTCTGATATCATGGTTTAAATGTAGGTGGTTTTAGATCCGATTTATACATGGGAGTCGTGACCAAATACGTTTGATCTGAGAGAGAATTTGACTTCTGCAGAGATTCGATTGCTATGGGTTCTAGGTCTACGGCATTGTTTGTTGATGCCTACCATTCGGGCGAACAGGGGGATGTTGATGGCACTATGTGAGCGATGGCATTCTGAGACATCGTCATTTCATTTGCTAACTAGGGAGGCCACTATCACATTAGAGGATGTGTACAGGATCTTGAGACTACCCATTAGAGGAGAGTGGGTTACATATGATCCCTAGCGAGGGCTGACTGAGTTGGCACGGTTCTATCAGGTTGATGACATCAGTAGGCTCAACATTGAGCACTACGAGATTAGATGGCCAGTGTTAGTAGACAGATACGACAGGATTGATTGTATCCTATGTAC
This sequence comes from Sequoiadendron giganteum, assembly GCA_007115665.2. NCBI lineage: Eukaryota > Viridiplantae > Streptophyta > Pinopsida > Cupressales > Cupressaceae > Sequoiadendron > Sequoiadendron giganteum. The sequence goes on from CM021105.1 coordinate 416,594,078, forward strand.
CCTGATTGGGGGTATCGTTCTTCCAGATAGATGAGGTCATGGCTTTCCAATGGGATGGGGAGCTAGGTTGGTTGGGATGTTGGAGAGTGAGACGAGATATGCATGGGGTCCATGTCTACTCAGGATGCTATATTTTCATCTACATGACATTGCGTATAGAGATGCACAGTCATTGAGTTGTGGGATGACACTACTGATGATATGGGGTTTTGAGAGGATAGTTGTATTTCATCCTCCAGTGATAGTAGAGAGAGAGGAGAGACGTCCATATGTGTTTTGATATACAGGACAGATTATGCAGACACATGTTGGAGACACGGGATACTAGAGACATGCATTAGATACACTTGATTAGTTTATATGGAGACCTTACATGGATTGTGAGGTGTGGGTAGATGATCATATACATTTTCCATTCTGCAGACAGACAAAGTACCTTATTGGGAGGACTGTTTCTAGTGTGCACATCATTGAGTGACACTTGCTAGATAGAGTTCTGAGACAATTCGGAGAGGTTCAGGATGTGCCTTTGAGCAGAGCAGAGTTTGCTTGTTCGTCTAGAGAGGTTCCATGGTGGGGACCCATGATACCAGTTACTATAATTGAGGCAGACATATAGGAATTATAGCCAGTACAGTGGGGGTGGAGAGATGGATTTGCAGATCTAGGGACTACGACTGCATACGATGCATGGTGGGCAGTGCATTGACCTGTTCCGTAAACGGATCCAGACCAGCCAGCACCAGTCGAGAGACGAGGCACAGGGCCGAGAGGATGACAGAGAGGTGGAGGTGCCATAGTGGGTAGAGTTGGTGGCAGAGGTGATGGAGATGATGGCAGAGGTAGAGGTAGAGGTGGGAGATGAGGATGAAGAGGATGGAGAGGGGGTCAGGTAGGTGGACATGCACCTATTCAGGAGGTAGTAGCAGTGGATGTACCGATGGCAGACATCAGAGGGAGAGTGGATGTATAGGCTGGGGGTGAGCATGCTGCAATAGAGGCAGTGGTTGAGGAGCGTGTAGAGGTAGATGTTAGAGTAGCAAACGTTGTAGAGGATTCTGATGTAGACATGGCTTTAGATCCACTGGGTGTGTTGGCAGGATATGGAGAGGATGATATTGAGGATGATGTTGAGGATGATGTTGAGGAGGAGGCACCGATGGAGGAGCAAGAGAGATAGCTCAAAGATCAGATTGTAGAGGGGAGATGGGATGAGGATGCTCCTTGAGATGGTGATAGGGAGGCTTTGGAGGAGAGGCTCAGACTGATGACTGTAGAGTTTGAGGCGATGAGACTAGAGAGAGACAGTGCTTATATAGAGAGGGACAATGCTCTTGTAGAGAGGGATAGTGCTCAGACAGAAAGGGACAGTACTCTCATGGAGAGAGACTAGGCTATAGCTTGGAGACATGAGATAGAGTAGTAGTTCATAGAGGTTAGATGCCTTTGTAGTGGGTCCTCATCTGATGGCATGGTACGAGAGTTGATCAGAGTGGTGGAGAGAGCTATGTACTACAAAGATCTTTATGAGGTAGCAGTGCCAGCAGATAGACAAGCTCCTACATTTTCAGAGGTGCAGAGTCAGGGCTGGAGTGATATTCGGAGTCAGAGGACACAGAGTACTGAGGGGGTGGTAGGACCATCGAGGCAAGGTCCATATGAGAGGCCTTCCACCTCACAGATGCCACCTTTGAGCCTTTTCCCACCACCATCACCATGTGACAGTGGAGGTAGTGGGACACAATGATAGGGTTACATATGTAGACATCATATTTTGATAAGAGAGCCTGTGAGCTCATGTTTTATTTATGGATACATTCGGACATTGTACTGTGACACACTATTTTTGAGCGATATATATATATAAGATTTTGGCAGCTTCTACATGATAGCCAGTTCTATTTTATGGATGATGCTTTATTTCTAGATGATTATGTTTCCTAAATGATGTATGTACATGTGTTATGAATGAAATGTTTCTATATGTTATGATTTATGCATTTTATAATGATGTTATGGATGATTCTATTTACTTATGATAACGAATGCAATGATCTATATGATGTTAATTTATAGATGATGGTGATATGTACATGTAATGTTTACATTATGGATGTTATGATGATGCAATGCCTATTATGTCATGATGTGAAATGCAATGAAGATGAATGTTACTATCTAAATGTTGAAAGGCAATGCAACTATGTGAAATGTATGCTAATGCAATTGATTTAATGTTATTATTGTGTCAAAGGAATTTATCCTTATGCTCAAAGAAGAGAAATGTTAGGATGAAAATGAATTCAGAATGTTAGTAAGAAATAATTAAAGTTTGATTGATGGAGAAAATGATATAATGAAAGTTTGATTAATTGAGAAAAAGACATAATCTTTGATATATTGCCAAATACGCTATACTTGCTTGTTATCATCATTGGGTGGGACATGACACAGATGGATAGTACACACTATGATATGAGATAGACCATAGTGTACAAAGTCATCCATTTGTGAAAAATAGATAGTCACAGACAAGGAGTGTCTTAACTCATACTAAGGACAGTAATTGCCCCAGTCATTTTGTTGAGACAAACCACAGACAACAAACAAATAAAAGACGGGTCATGAGGCGTCATCGCTCCTCTAAATCCTTGATAGGACATCCTTGAGGAAACTAGTAACATGACTCAAAAACCATTGTTAAAAAGATAGTTGACAAATAGCAGCCAAAGAAAAAGAGTCTTGAGACATCGTGGCTTCTCTAAATCCTTCAAAGGACATCCTCGAAAAGCTAGTAATAGGATCTTGCACAAATCGATAATAAGATAAGACAAAATAAGATATAAAGTCATAAAGCCAAATAAATGTATTCACCAAAACTTGATCTTGTGGGATTTGTTTGATGTTGATATTTGACATAGAGTAATGTGAGAGAATGACACATACCGCATAAGACGTTGAGTCTAGTTTTGACTTGGTGACTTATGTATAAGGCATGACAAAGCCTGGTTTCAGAAAAGACACGTATCGTATAAGACGTTGAAGTCTGATGACGTTGAAGTGACAAGCCACACGAGACTATGACAATTTGACGACATCTAGTGACAAGAAAGACATATCTTGCGTAAGACATAAGTTGATTGCTTTGACAATGTGTGTGATATTGACTTGATAACTATTTGAGATGTTTTTCCTTGTTGTTGCTTGACCTGTTTTGATTCCTCAACTAATAAATTGTGTGTGTGTGTGTGTTGACCGTGTATGACATGAGATGATACCTTAAACTATGATATGCCACCTATGTGATAGTGATTGTGAATGAACCCTATTGGACTGACCTAGTGTGGTCTCGGGAGCTCATCAATTGATTAACCTTGCCTACGTTGTACACGTAGAGACCTTGTAGTTCAACACGACCAATGACTTTGAATATACAAAGCATCATGATTTAAATATGTGTGATACATGACAAACCTAGACTGACAGACCTAATGCCTCAGGGGCACATCGATTGATGGCCTTTCCTACGTCCCAGTCGTAGAGGCAACATAGTTCGACTATGACTGTGACTAACTAAACATGACCGACTTGACATGATTGACATGACGACCTGATATGATGACTTGACACGATTTTTGGGATTTTTTGACATTTTTCAATTTTTTTAGATTTTTGAAGTTTTCTAATGTTTTTGGTATTTTTCAGGACATTTTCAATGATGCGATGTTATGTACAAGGTGTTAGGGCATAGAACAAGGATTTTCCCCCAATCGGGAATAAGATTTGGAAGATGGAGTGGATAATGTGATGGAATGGATGCTAGATGTCAATCGTTTCAAGGAATGGATAAGACAACCATTTATTATGAATGATGATGAAAAAGTCTGATTAGAATGATAGTAGACAGAAGAGCGAGCTTGACTACACATGACACCTATTTGCCAGGTTTTCACCATGGTACTTATCCATAGCGCCACCAAAGTGGTTTTCACTATTGGACGGATTTATTTCTCTCTTTTTTTTTTTCTCAGTTTTTTTGGTGTTACAAAGACGCCTGTTTGCCAGGTTTTCATCAAGGTAGCCATTTTTTTGTTTTTGCAATTTTTTTTGTATTTTCTAGATTAAGACACGGATTCTCAGAAGCTAAGCATAGAACCTCTTTAGATGCAAACTGTTGATAGGTGACACAAGCAGATCTCCTTCAGGAGTAGAGAGTTGGTACGCTCCTGACCCAAAGGCTTCTGTGACAATGTACAACCCCAACCAGTTAGGCTCAAACTTACCTGGTTTCTCTCTTTCAGCTTGGTTCTTAGGATTCTCCATTAATACCAAGTCACCAATGTCAAAATGTCTATTGAGAACCTTCCTATTGTAACTATGACAAAGACAATTCTGATATGCTTGCAAATGATCTAACATTTTCTGTCTTTGTTCATCCAGCAATTCTAGCTCTTGTAACCTTGAGACACGGTACTCTTCATCATCAACATGACCTTTCAAGGATACCCTTAGAGAGGGTATTTCAATCTCAATAGGTAAGATAGCTTCAGACCTGAATACGAGGGAAAATGGAGTGGCGCCAGTGGGAGTACGGATGCTTGTGCGATAAGCCCATAAGGCAGGATTAAGCTATAGGTGCCAATCACGGCCAGCGTCATTGACAGTCTTCTTAAGGATTTTAACAATAGTCTTATTAGATGCCTCAGCTTGGCCATTACCTTGTGGGTAATACGGAGTGGAGAAATGGTGTTTGATGTGGAACTCTTCACATAAATGGCATACTTCTTGGTTCTTGAATGGGCAGCCATTGTTTGTGATTATGGATTGTGGTACACCATACCGAAAAATGATATAGTCTAGGATAAACTTAGATATTTGTGTGTCGGTTATGTATGTCATGGGAATAGCTTCAATCCATTTGGTGAAGTATTCGGTGGCAGTGATGATGAATTTATGGCCATTTGATGATGGAGGGTGTATCTTACCTATGAGGTCGAGTCCCCATTGGGCGAAGGGCCATGGTGAAGCAATTGGACAAAGCTCCTAGACTGGTGCTCTTATCAAGTCTCCATGTATTTGACATTGTCCACACTTCTTTACAAAGACGTATGAATCTTTCTCCATTGTAGGCCAATAGTAACCTAGTCTCATAATCTTGTGGGCTAGAGTGGGACCACTCAAATGAGATCCACATATACCCTCGTGTACCACTAGCAAAGTTATTTGTGCTTCTTCAGCATCGAGACATCTCATAAGGGTGTTATCTAAGGTGCGTCTATATAGGGTTTCTCTGATGATGGTGTACTTGCTTGACTTTCGGATGAATGTTCGACGTTGGTTATTAGACAAGTCTTGAGGTAGGGTTTGGTCAGTGAGGTAATCAAATATGTCTTTATACCAAGGAGACGTAGGACCAACAATAGTACACACTATCGCCGTATCAGGGATATCATAAGCAGGAACCAAAAGATGTTCAACCAAGAACTGGAACTTAGGCACATTACTCAGAATATCCAACAAGGAACCCATGGTTGTCATTGCATCTGTAGCTCTATTCTGGATACGTGGTATTTGTTGAAAAGTTATGTCTTTGAAATACTATTTGAAACTATCTGCCATTTGCTTGTATGGTGCAAGCTTCTCATCCTTAGTATTGTAGTCATCATTTACCTGTCGGATTACAAGTTGAGAGTCGCAAAAAACATGTAGGCTCTTAATTGTCCATTGAACTGCCATTTTCAACCCTGTCACTAGAGCTTCATATTCTGCTATATTGTTGGTACAAGGAAATGCAATCCTGAATGATTTGGGAATGGTATCACCTTGAGGTGTGACAAATAAGATACTAGCTCCTGAACCACGATTTGTGTGTGACCCATCAAAGTACAGTTTCCATTCTGTTTTAATGTCAATGTTGAAGAGAAATTCATTTGGAAAATCTACCACTAATGGATGGTCTGCCTTTATAGGTGCATCAGCTAGTTGATCTGCAATCACCTGTCCTTTTATAGCCTTCCTTTCGACATATTGAATGTCATACTCGCTAAGTATCATGACCCATTTAGCCAATCGGCCTGTTAAAGCTGCCTTACTTAGGAGGTATTTAAGTGGATCAATCTTTGCAATTAGCATTGTCTGTCGATTGAGCATATAGTGCCGAAGTTTTTGGGTAGAAAAGACTACCACAAGACAGGCACGTTCTATGTTGCTATAATTCAACTCATAGCCCACCAAGGTATGACTGATATAATAGACTGCTCTCTCATGACCTTGATCATCGTGTTGTGTGAGAAGAGCTCCTAATGCAGACTGAGTTGCCGAGATGTAAAGTATTAATGGTTTTCCCTCTATAGGTGGCATTAAGACTGGTGGAGTAAGCAAATAGTCTTTGATTTGCTAGAAGGCCTCCTAACATTTAAGGGTCCATACAAATGGCACTCCTTTCTTGAGTAGATGTTGAACTGGATGTATTTTATCCGCCAATTGTACTATGAAATGTCTAATTGACTGTAATCTCCCTTGTAGGGTTCTCAGTTGACCAATACTGACTGGAGGAGCCATTTCTATGATGGCTCTTACCTTCTCTGGATCTACTTCAATGCCTTTGTGAGAGATGATATACCCTAACAGTTTCCTTGATTTGACACCAAAGACACACTTCTTTAGATTCAACCTGACATTGTAATTCTCCAGCCTTTGGAATATTTTGTCTAAGACTTTCAAGTGATCTTCTCTTGTTTCTGATTTTGCTATGATGTCATCTACATAATCTTCCATGAAAGTATGTACAAAGTCATGGAAAATTGTGGTCATGGCCCACTGATAGGTAGCTCCTGCATTCTTAAGGCCAAACGGCATAACATTCCAACAGTATGTGCCCCATGGAAACATAAACACTATTTTGTGTTGGTCTTGAGGTGCTATTTTAATCTAGTTATATCCAAAGAAACCATCCATGAGGGAAACCAAATGTAACTGTAGATTAAATCTGTCTAATAAGATCTGCAACTAGAAAGAACAATATTAATCCTAATCTAAATCAAAACTAATCTAAAATCAAACAATAAAGAACGAATATGAAAACATGATGAATAATTAACAAACTGAATTGATCTCACTAAATATGCATTCACCCTTTCGAATTAACTCCATTGCTCTTCTCCATTTTTCCTTTTTAGTGTTCTTGCCCTCAGATTTTTGTGTTTGAATGCAAGTATAGCTGTGTTGAATGTCTAAGCAAAATATCAAAGAATAGTCTCTTCTCAAAAGTGTATAATTTCGGGAGAGGAATAATGATTGTGACAGGCCATTTTATAGATTATAGGTTTTTGAACGATCGGCTCAAATTGAAAGAGAGATCGATGGATGAGATTGATGAATGTCATGCAATGAGTTATGTAACAGATAGAATTCGAGTTAGAACGTGAGTTCAACTGCAGGATAAAGACTAATTTTAGAACATGAGTTCCAATCTTCATCTTCAAAAATAGAAGTAGACTTTGTATGCAAAAGCCAAAGTTAGAAGTTGGAGAATAAATGCATTTGAATGCAAATGTGAGTTAGAACTAGTTAATCGACTAGTTGTGACAGAGAGTTCTCTCACAAAGTTAAACTGGTGTTTAAACTGAAGAGATAACTGGAGAACTAAAAATAGAACTCGAGTCCGAAGGTGAGTGAGCGACCTAGTCAACTGATTGACAAAAGAATGTGACATAAATAATTAAATATGAATTAAATGCTAATTTAATTCAACATTCAAAAATAAGACTTTTAATTAAATAAATAAAGTAATTTATTTAGTTTGATTGTTTGAAAAGGATAAATATGAATAATTAAATAATAAATATTTAATTATAGATAAAGGGGTTAAATGGATAATTAAATAAAGATATTTAATTATAGTTGGAAAATTATGATAAAGGGGGTAATTAAATAATAAATTATTTAATTGATAGATAAAAGGGGGTAGAATAAATTAGTTAGGGACATAATTAAATAATTGTGATGTATTTAATTAGTCAAGTCGGATAAAGGTCATTTAATGAATTAATGAATTAATTAAAAAGGGATATTTAATTAATAGAGGAAATATGTGTTGGAAAAGTTAATTAAATAATTAACATTATTTAATCATGACCACGGACTATAGAAAATTATGTCAAATATGTGTACTTGTAGGCCTAGACCAATTTTAGGTATCTACAGGTGAAGGATTTATAATAGGTTGCTCTTAGATATTTGAAAGGGATTTTGGTTTAATCATGGTTTCGTCAAGGATAGGTGGCTCAATCATAGGTTGAGGCATATTGCTAAGAGATAATTCTGCTATACACTCTACCTTAAAATTTTGATATGATTTAAAAATAAGTCTTCATAAGGTCTAATAGGTTCAATAAGATTAGGGAAAAATAAATCCAATGAAGATTTCCCATGAGAAGACATAGGATTAAAGCCACTATGATGCATAGTAAATATCTCATTTCCAAATGGAAATTTTAAATATTTATACACAACTGATGGGAAAAAATTCATGGAGTGAATCCATGGATAGCCTAACTTCACATGAAATTGGTTCGATGATGGGATGATGGTGAATGAGATAGTTAATTATTTTAGTCCAACCTTTAGAGGGATATTTATTGAGCCGATCATAGGGCACACAAAACCATTATGTGTTTTGATCTATTATTTTAGTCTTTCATTTGTATCTTGATAGAGTTTATGCAAAAATATGATTTATTTAGTGATTATGTTCTTCTACACATATGGGATCAATTAATATCCCATTAGTAGGCTTGTCATTGATTCTTTTAGCTATGTAAAGAGGACCATTAGGTGCATGTGTTAAGTATATATTGTTGTGAGAAAGAAATATCAAGTGCCATTTTAATTGGGCCCTTATGAGGTTTAGTGTCAATAAATGCAACCAAATCATCCATAAGGATATTTTCATTGTCTTTTGTATTTTCGTCATCTGTATCAACATTCATCACATCATTCTTTTTTTCAGTAGCTTTGACAAAGGATATATTATGATTAGGCATGGGATTGGTATAGATTAACAAATTTGGATTAGGAGGAGCTATAGACTTATTACCTTGATCATTCACACCTCCAATTAGGATATGATTAGAATCAATGAGGTCTTGCACAAGATGTTTAAGATGCTCCTAATGTTCCATATCATGTCCATTTTTTCGATTGAAATGGCAAAGGAATTTGGTCTATAGTTTGAAGGTAAAGGCTTAGTAGGATCAAGATCTCTACTAGGAGACAAGGAGATCAAATTATTCTCTAAGAGCTGCAACATGGTATTATGAAGGGTATCAGGTAGAGGTGCGAATTGTCTATTTCTATCTACAAAGGCATATGGTTTTGTCATTTTTCTAGCAACCAATTGGATATTAACATTTTGATTGGATTGAGGGGGATTAAGTTTTAAGAAGACTTTATTTTGTTTCTTGAAAGGTTGGTAATTGGTTTGAGGTGTGGATTCAGACATTTCAGGATGATTAGAGGGAGTTTTATCTTCATGGCTACTAACCGAGTTCTGGTAATCATGAAGGGTTTTGCATAGTTATGTGAAGGAAGGAAATCTCAACATCTCGAGCCTTGTTTGGTTCTTATCTTGTAAGTTAGAAAAAATAAATCTTTGAAGGTCGACATCAAGAATCTTAATATTTATTTGTGAATAGAGAATTTGATATCATGTTATGAAATCTATGACCTTTTCATCAACCCTTTTTTAGATGTCATAAAATCAACTAAAGTCATCTTGGGACCCATGTGAATTTGGAAAAGGTTGTAAAAGGCATCAATAAGTTTATTGAATGAACCAATTGAATTATTTGGTGAGTAAAACCAATCTAAAGTAGCATCTTTCAAGGATCTAGGGAGTAGCTTAGCCAAGATTTATCTTCAAAAATGAAGTCACTACATAGGGCGGTGCAAGTGTAAACATGGCTAACAGGATCTCCTTTCCCACCGTATTTCTCAAACCTAGGAACCTCTATACCTTATGGAATTTGTGTTCTCAATATCTCCAAGGATAAGGGATTGGTTTTGATGTATTGTGAAGGTTGGCCATTGTTGTTTTGGGTCAATGCAGGATCATGAGGGTCCCAACTAGGCCCTTAAGTGGCAATAAAATTTTAGAAAAAAAGAGTTATGAAACTTGACATAAAATTTTGAATAAGTTAATAAAATAATTTGAAAAATATGTAAGAATAGAATTTGTAGAAAATTGAATATAGTTTCTAAGGTACTATTCCTTTTTCTGGAAAAAAGTAAATCTATTTGGTGAAAATTTGAAATTTCAATGTAGTATTACTAAATTTTTATGAAAAAAATAAGGAGCGGGTGTATGTCTAACCAACCTAACTACAAGCAAAGATTATTATTTTTTTTTGAAAATTTCAATATAATTAGATGTCACATGCCTGGATGTGTCACTTCTTTTGTAATATTTTTTGCAAATAAATTATTAGTTATGATTTTTCTATTAATTTTTTTATAAAATATTAAAACTTGTTTGTCTGACCACCATAACTTGGGCAAAAATTTATGAAATTTAATTTTCCTTTTTTCTATCCTATAGTATGGGAAGCGTAGAATGTTTCACATATTTTGGATTAAAAAAATTGTGAAATCATTATCGAATTATATATTTTTTTCAATCAACCTATCAATCGGAACTTTAGTCAAATTGTATGTAGAAAATTAATAATAATTATCTATTTAATTCAAAATATGGCATATCTTATATTTTTGGCATTTCATCAAATTTGGGTAAAAGAAGTTGTCAGCCACTTTTTGGACCCCATGATCCTGCACTTGCCCCTTTGATTTAAGGTGGTGATTTTTTGTTGGAGGGATGACATGTTTTACAAAAGTGTGTTAAGGATGGGATCATTGTTGGTATTATGAGATGGAGGGGAATAAGGTGGATTGGTGTACGTATGTGGTGGACAAGTGACTTTTAAATTTGTGAGGGGGAATGGTTGAGATATGAGATTTGAATTCACAAATCTAGAAGGATTCCCAATGGAAATATCTAAGGAAGTGTTGACATTGCTAGTAGGATGAATATTTGTGGTAACATGACTACTAGTGTATATAGGAATAGAGGTGAGGGTTGTGGAAGGGGGAATGGAATTTCCACCTTGGCTTTGCCCCAAAGCTTGAGCACAACTAGTCATGGTACGGATGTTCTTATTAACAAGATGAGCTATAATTCACACAATCTCTATTCCATGTTTAGTTTCAAGCATTTTCCTCACATTATCTAAAGTAGGGATGACACTAGTATTAATGTTTTTATTATTCAAAAAGTTTTGTAATTTTTCTATGTTTTCATCCATTCCTCTTATGTTTTCATGTGAGATGTGAGCAACATCATGAACATTTTTTGTAGGTAAGGAAGTAATTAGAAATGAGGTGTGAAGACTATGATCCATAGAGGGTTGATTATCAATACTATGTTGGAAGAATGAAGAAGATCATTTTTTGTGTTTTTATTGATGTCACCATGTTGATTAAGGTGTCAAGATGGTCTAGTACCCTGAACCGGTATGAAGAAAAAGCTTACATCCTTTAGTGTTTTGGTCTACATTGCCACTCCAGTGATAATTGTTGGTTGTGGTTTTGGGAAAAGGTTTATGAATGTTGGAAGCATGTTTGTATAGAATCTTGTATGCTCATATGATCGTTTGATGGTTTAGCATTGGTTTAGTGTTCCATCTTGTTATTAGGTCTATCCATGGCTGACCTAATAAACAAATAGTGATATAATTATTTAATTTATGTAGTGGATATATAAGCAACCTATCTTTGGTCCTAGCCAAAATGATATAGTGTGATGCATCGTTGAATTACCTTTGGAGAATTTTTGTATGAAGCTGATAGTTATCCTTTTCATGTGATGAATCCAATTAGGTTGACCTAATTGATTCCTATGGAAAAATTCATGTATATATAGGATGGTTTGGAGATTGAAATAGAGAGAAGTGTGAAGTGTGTGTGTGTAAAGTGTGAATAGTATGTGAATATGAAGTAGAGCGAATTTTAGTTTGCTGGCAAGAAAATTCCATCAGCATCAAAGGAATTGAATCTACACTTGAGGTGTAACTCCATTAGTTCATATTTTGGTTGTAAGGCATTATATTACTATAATCCTTTTGTAGGCAGCAAGCCTCCCTATCTAAATAGTGAGTCCTAGTTGTAAGTAGTGAGCTTTTGTATTGGTAGTGAGCCTCTTTTGTATCTAGTTTTGGAACTACTATATATTGTGAGTTGACCCTCACTATGGTTTTTCCCTCCTTGGATTTTCTACATAAAATTCTAGTGTTTATGTGTTGTGTGGTTTCATGTTCTATTATTTCTCTTGCTTATCTTTTTGTTATCTACATTAGAGTAATTGATGGTGTTTGTTCAATAAGTTTAAGAAGATACTGATTCAAACCCCTCTTAGTATCTTAAATATTCAACAATTGGTATTAGAGCATTGGTTCCTTTGAGAGATTCTAACAACTTGAGGAAGATCTTGCGGATTGAAAAAATGGATAAAGAAGAGCTCCAGGCTACTCTCTTTTAAATTTTTTTTTTTTTTATTAGACTACAGGAATTAGGTAGCACGACCCCCTATAAATTGTAGTGCGCTTGGTAAACTTTTTAATGTGACCGGCGGCACTGGTGCGACATGCCCTCCAATACCACAAGGGTGGGGGAGACTAGACCTCATGACCAACCTCCTGCAATAGGAAAGATTTAGCCAACCGAGCTAGGGCCCCAACCCCAGCTCCAGGCTGCTCTTGAAGATCTTGACAAGGCAAATATTTAAAATAGAGATCTAAAAGAAAATCTTGATGAGACAAATGAATGCATCTAGAAATTGAAAGAGAAATTGAAGAAATTCAAAGAGAGACATAGAGAACTGAGTGAGAAACTGAAACAAGCAAATGAAGAAATTACCAAATTAAAGGTGAAAGTGGAAGAAAAGAAGAGAGTTGAGGAGTGCCTAAATGCAGTGGTGCAAAGTAAGTCTAATGTATGCTCAAGGCTTGAACAAGAAGTGATAAACTTAAAAGCAGATATGGAGAAAGAAAAAATTTGTGAAGATAATTTCAAGACAAGATCCACCAAGCTTGATGAATTGATAGCAGGACATAGACCTTCTAAAGATAAAGGTGGCTTGGGAAATGAAGCTAGTTAAAATGTGCAAAACTCAAATCCAGTAGACAATCAAAAGACTCAAGATAAAGGGAAGCAAAAAAGAAATCCAGAAAGAAGAACGCCTATCAGACATCCAAATGCTCAAAGGTACCCATCTTTCAATGTTGTTTTATTTTCATGTAATAAATTTGGTCATAGGGAAACTAAGTGCAAAAGTAGGATGAATCAATTTTCTGGCTCCTTCTTTGGATAGTGTTATGCATACAAAAAGGTTGGACATAAAGCTAGTGAGTGCAGAACTCAGATAATGAATTGGTTTAATGGAGGTAGAGTGAATCAATATTTTGATGGCTATTGATATACTTGTAACAAATTTGGACACAAAGAAAATTAGTGCAGATCAAGGATTAATGGAATTCAAACAAATATGAGAAATTTTATCTACAACAATTGTAACAAATTGGTACATATGTCAAGAGTATGTAGAAGTAATAAGGGAAAGTAGTTTTCTCCAGTAAAGGAAAATGAACCTACGAGGAAGATTGAAAAAGATGAGATTATGCAAGAAATGGAAAATATATGGAAAAATAAAGAAGAACCTGAGACAACAAATGATTTGTGCCCTCATTTGATGCAAATGATTCTTCTGGGAATTAGACCTAGCATGGTCTTGGGGGGAGCTTTAATAGAAAATTGTTCAAACCCCTTGGAAATATGGCATGTTAGATGTTGGCACGAGGATATGTTGTAAGGAATGGATGGATAGAGGTTATGAAAAATAAACTAGAAGAAAAAATGCAAGCATGTTCTCTTACGAAGCAAATTTGGGTTTCTCAATGTAGTGAAGAAGGTTTTTATCATCTTTTTGAAGCTTATTGCATTTAATGTGAATTAGGGCAGAATGATAGTGTATAAAGTGAAATTCACAAGTCATTTTTGATCACCTATGCATTTGAAGAACTCAAAGAATGACTTGGAGTAATTTTGGACCAATTCTGAAGCCATTTGAAGCAATTTAGAGATATAATTGTGAACAATCAAGAAAAAGAAACAAAAAAATTTCTCTCGTAGCTACAGAGGAAGGTAAGAAAATAAGTTTTGTTGTAATAATTTAAAGAAGTTAAGTTCTATGATGTAATCTATTAATAGGGGATTGAGTGGAAATATTCCACTGAGGTTGAAAGGAGTTGAACTAGAAGAATTTGATCATTGAAAAATTAAGGAAATGGAATTAGGGTTAGAGTCGAACGATTTGTAGAATATAAAAAACCTAGGCATGGATTTGTGGGGAGAATTCCCTTGGTTCACAGATAGAGAATCCATCTTGTTTATATTGAGAAAAATCAAGGATGGTAGAATTGTGTTGGACAAACCTTACCCCATTATGAAGAAAGTGATTTAAGCTATCACTGGGTTATGCAATGTTGGTGACCTCCCCAAAAATAAAACAATTAAATACAAAGAGGTGGAGGAATTAACTAGAATTGACAAAGACCCTAGAGGCTTGCTGATAAATACTATTGGAAACCTCTTTGTAGGGTATGTTTCATATGGTATTTCTTACAAAGTCTATTTCAAAAATCATGAAAGTTCCACTTCGGCTATTGTCGTGTATCTGGCACACAAAATGGTGAAGGAAAATAAGAATTTTGATTTGTGTATCTTGATTTTGGAAAAATTAGCTAAAAAATGTATGATTATCCTTGGTCGAGGGATACCCTTTCCGATTTGGATCTTTCCTTACATGCTTGGTATTCTACTTTCTGAACTCGCTTCTGGGAAAGGAAAATTTTGAGTGGGAATCCAAGATTCCTGTTGGAAAACAAATCTATAGATATTTGGAAGGTATGGAGGATATTGCAAGTGCTTGTGAATTCCTTTTCTTATCCTTTCAGAAGGATATATGCTTTGGTATGAATATATCTAGTCAGTTTGAGGAGGGTTCATCCTTCAACATGAAGGAATTGGAAGTTGTTATTTGTGATTACCCTCTAGAATCTAAGAAGAGAAAAGTTATCACAAAAAATATCATCGTCATTCTGGAAGAGGAGAATGAAGAAGAATCCCTACGTGGATCTGAATCTTCTAATCTAGATGATATCTAGACAATGTTAGTGAAAGGTAAGATGAAGAAGATTGGTGAATTGTGGAATGCATCCTCTTTGGTGGAAAGACTCAAGATTGATGATTCTATATTTGAGTATCTACTTAGAAAAGGTATTGATGTTTCAAGTGTTTCTGATTCTTTACCAGATAATTTAGTTGAAGTTGTTGAAGATAGAGTGTTACTAGAAGGATGTAAGTTAGAATCCATGGTTGAGAAGAGATGTGATAAGGCTAAGCGGAGGTTACCCAAACACATTAATGAGACAAAGAAATGCATCAAAGAAATGTCAGATATCTAAAAGTATTGTCTCTGATGGCCTGCTACAATTGACAATTTTAGAAGTAAGATTGAAGCAATTGAATCTGAAATGAACAACATTGGAAAGAATGTTGATATCTTTAAAGAAAAAGAAGGAAAACAAAGGATAAGAGTTGTATAATTACAAGTAGAGTTGATTATTGTTCAAAGAAAAAGAGAATATGTGGTGAAAACATTCTGGCTAGTTAAGAAAATTATTGAGGTCTGGCTAGATCATCTCTCTAGAATACTCCATTATGCAGAAGATTGTGAAAGTCAACGCTCTTTCATGAATTGGTCATCCTCTTTCACATTGTTGGGCTTGTTGGAGAGCATGTGCATGAGAATGGATTTTTTTGTGTTTTCTTGGGAGAAGATCCTTCCAGTTATCATAGAAAGATATAAGAAAGTGTTTTAGGTGAAGAGTGTTATTTTTACCTGAGTTTCTAAATGTTTAAGTTTCTATTGTTTTTTGTTGTGGCAAAAGAAGGAGAGAAAAAAAAGTGAAAAAGGAAAATGAAATCATGATGAGAAGAAAATTTGAATTGATGAACAAAGGGGGATTTTCTAGAAGTTTTTTCTAAGCTTTAAATTTTTTGCATGTCTGAAAGTTTTGGGAAATTTTGAGTTTTAAAAATGTTGGAGTTTTTGAATTTTGAGAGTACAATTTCACCAAGTCACGTACATTTTCATCCTATTTTTGGCCACCCTTTTCCATTGATGTCAAAGGGGAAGAGATTTGGAGAGTTTTGGAGAAATTGTATGGAAAAGATTTTTGGAGAGATTGTCATTTTTTTGGCACATGTTGTCATGAATGACAAAGGAGGAGATTGTTGGAAGAATGAAGAAGATCAGTCTTTTTGTTGTCATTTATGTCACCATTTTGATTAAGGTGTCTGGTTGGTCCAGTACCCTAAACCAGTATGAAGAAATGGCTTACATCCTCCGGTGTTTTGGTCTAGTATTTTGGTCTACATTGCCCCTTCGATGATCATTATTGGTTGCAGTTTTGGGAAAAGGTTTATGAATGTTGGAAGCATGTTTTTATACAATCCTATATTCTCATATGATCATTTGATGGGTTGGCATTGGTTCGGTGTTACATATTTTTATTAGGTCTATCCATGGCCTACCTAATAAACAGTTAGTGATATAATGATTTTATTTATGTTGCAGATATATGAGTGATATATCTTTGGTCCTAGCCGACATGATATAGAATGATGCACGGTTGAATTACCTTTGGAGAAGTTTTGTATGAAGCCGAAATTTATCCTTTTTATGTGTTGCATCCAATTAGGCTGACCTAATTGATTCCTATGGAAAATATATATATATATAAGACGGTTTGGAGATTGAAATAGAGAGAAGTATGATGTGTGTGTTTGTAAAGTGTGAATAGTATGTGAATGCGAAGTAGAGATAATTTCAATTTGTTGGCATGTGAATTCCATGAGCATCAACGGAACTGAATCTGCACTTGAGATGTAACTCCATCAGTTCATATTCTAGTTGTAAGCCATTTTGTTACCATAATCCTTTTGTAAGCAGTGAGCCTCCCTATCTGGACAATGAGCTTTTGTATTTGGTCATGAGCATATTTTGTATCCAGTTTTGGAACTACTATATATTGTGAGCTAGTTGGAAAACCCAAGATCCACGATAAGTGGTGTATCACAGGATGACATGATTCTTGAACTATGTCTCACAACAATATCTCTAATAGGACACTAAGTTGTAAAGATCATACAAGATTCACAAACTCAATTTAAACCCAAAATAGAAACAGGGTGAAATGCAATGTAATGACCTATAATGCAATATTATGTAAATGCAATTTTCAAATTCTAAACAAGGTAATTTTCTAATTACACTATGTAAAAACCTAAAAATGATTTCTTCTAAATGCAATTTTGAAATCACACAATGCACTAATTTTATCCAATTAAGATAAATATGATCAATTTTCACTTGATAGAAAATTCTGCAAGCTAAAACAAAAACTGAAAACAACAAAATGAAATGCAAAAATAAATGTTTTAGTGCTTAGAAAATCAAGAAATGACTTTGATCAAGGATTCATTTTCCTTAAGGCGAATGGGTCATAGGTTAGGGTTTTGAAAAGTGTTTTTATAGATTTTTGAGATGATTTTAGTGGTTTCCAAATTTTGATAAGAAACAGTAAGTTACAGTTTTATTTTTCTATGAATTTAATGTTGAATGTAAGTTAAAAATATGACAAAATGACAAACTAGGAGACCTAATTTGATATGTAATTTTGTTTCAATTTTCAAATCCAAGTTAATGATGATGTAATGCTATGTAAATGGTTTGCAAAATGATTGATTTTTTTGTATTTAGATTTCAAGAGATGCAAAAATTCAATCTAAAACCCTAAATGAAATGCAAAGTTAATGCAAGTTAAACTACCCTAAATAAGACTCAATTGAATGCGATGAAATGTAAATGAATGCAAGCTCTAAATCTAGGTGAAAATAGACTCAAAAATCAAAAAATTGCAATGATCAAAAGGTTGAGTTCATCATAATGAAACATAGAAAAATAGGGTGGTTTGACTAAAATATGGAATGATGGACTTATTTCTCTAATTTCATTCAGAAAATGAGATCCAAATAATAAAATGAATGTCAACCAAAAGGTGAGTCAAGTCAAAGTGTGAATCTATAAATTTCTCTTTTATGCAAGGATGTGGGTCTTGATTAAATAGCACTTTGGGGAGAAAGATTAAAAATAGAAACAAAACTCCAAATTGCAATATACAAAGTGCATCTAGAAGATTGAGCTCAATTTTTATGGAACCAGAAGTTAAATTATAAATCTGAGAATGGGAAAGTTATGACCAGTCACCAAAAATTCTTTTTCAAAGAAAACTGAGGACTCATTTTCCCGATAGCGAATGGATCCTAGCTAGGGCTCTGTAAAAAAAATTTGGGTTCTCTTCTAGTGTGTTTTCTCTCCTAGATTCCTAACTCTCACGGTCAGATAGTCAAAAATAAATTTTGTATGTCAATTTCCATGAAATTACAAGAATGGTGACAAATTTGACAACTTTGACAACTTTGCAAATTTTCTCTTCAATAGATCTTCCACCTAAAATCTGCAAATGCACATAAAGAGGGGAAAATGTTGTTTTGTTAGGTGAATGGTGGTTTTCCTTGGTCAAACACCATTTTGGTAATTAAACTTTGTGATGAAATGAAATAGCATGAAGGAATGATGAATGAAAAAATACAATGTCACAACTCACCAAAACCTTGTTTGAACCTTAGAATATGGATCTACAACTTGCATGCAATTGATTCAATGGATGTGGATCTTGATCATGAAACTTGACTTGAAACAATTCCTTTGAATACTTGAATGGATCTTGAACACTACATCAACATATTAGCTCAAATAACATGCATGATGCAAGGAGACTTTGACATGATAATGGGATCTTGATTTCTACAATAATTCTTCTATAAATCTTCCCTTGAATGCCTTGAAATGATCTTGATAATTCCCCTATGAAATCTTAGGATTCTTGAATTAAACTTACTAGAAAAAATCTTAGGTGAAATGATCTCTTATTTATACTTATGCTAACATTAATTCCCGACATTCAAATAACACAAGCCAAAATGTGAATATATATTTGAAATCATTGAAATACTACCAAAAACATATTTGAAATTTAGGTCCTAGGTCTAAGGGAGGAGCCATTCACCCTTAGATGAATGGGTCCTAGGTCACTCACTTAGGACACACATTCTCCAATGTTAAGTTTTATGTCATGGAATTGATGAATGTCAGGTTTTATCCTTTGTAAATTACAATTAATTAGGCTTGGATTTGAATTAAAGGGGCCAATTAAGGAAAATTAACCTCAATTAATTAATAAATCCCCAAAGTAGTGTGAAAGTGTAAAGGTACACCTTACAACACCAAATAAGGTACAATTAAGTGCATTTTATTAATAAGGCCATAAACTTAATGTTAATATGTAAAACACATATTGTAACACTAAATTAAGGCATAAATATTTAGTCCTTTTATTTAATATTTATTCCCAAATTAAGTGTGAAAAAGGGATAATTTTTCCTAAACTACAAGACTTAAGGTTCAAAAGCCCCATGTATGATTGAGATTCCCAATCCTTATCGTCATTATCTTTTTCCATCCTATCGAGAGTTTGGGTTTCAATCAAGATTTTGGACCTATATTGGAAAGGTCTGGGACCTTTTTGAAATCCCACCCCCACCCTTTTGCTCTCATTCCATTTGGACTTCGGTTCCCAATTAGATCATCAGACTTGATTTATGCAAGCCCAGATGCCTTCTCTACATAGCCTAGTTTCTTCCTACAGAAGTGCGAAAATGATGCCACATGGATTTTTTAAAGTTTTTTCCAAGTCCTTCTAGCATGTCCCCCTTTGTCTCATAGAAGTTTGGAAATGATGCCACGTGGAATCCTTTATATGAATTTGAAACATTCTTTTGGCCCTCCCTTCTTCTTCCCATAAAAGAATGAAAATGATGCCACATGGCATGTTTTTTGTTCATCCACCAAGTCCTTCTGGTAGGTCTCCCTTCACCTCGTGGAAGCATGGAAATGATGCCACATGGAATAATTTTCGCAAGTGTTCCAACTTCTTTTAGTAGGCCCTTTTCTTCCCAAAAAAATGTGGAAAGCTTCCATGTGTCATATTGAACTTTGACTCAAAATTTCAAGTCCGATTGAATTTCTTTTCCATCCTTGTAAGGACTTTGGGTCACAACAAGAATTTTGGACCTAAGGTCTAAATTTTCCAATTTCAATCATTCTTCACTCTCTAGTCCTATCGAGACTTGATGTCCCAATGAGACTTTCAAAACAAAGTTCTAAAAGGTCTATATCTAGTTGAAACTTACACCCCTGATCCCTATTTTCTTCTTGCTATATTACTATCATGGTTTTAGGACCCAATTGGATTGTTAGACTAAAGGTCTAAAAGTCCAGATCTATTTCAATTTCTTGAACCTGATTTCCTTCCTTATCAAGACTATGGAATTTTTTGGGACTTTTGGATTTTTAGAATAATAGTTTGAATCCAATTTATATTTTTTGATCCCACCCTCTAGGAATTTTTATCTTAGGATCCTATCAATAATTTCAGTACTTGATTGGACTTTTGGACATTCTTTGAAGTTTTTGCATTTTCCCCATTAATGTTGCCACAACTCTCTCAACTTTTAGAATTGATTCTTGGGGATACAAGGCTGATACTAAATGTATTTCTAAATAAGTGGGATGAGGTGGCACCCATGTTTCTTTATGGTTCTCAGGCCTCATTTATGTCAAAGATTCATCTTTGTCCATGATTTTTTTTTATTTTGTAGAAGTTTTATTCGTCATTGTGTTCTCATTAATGCATGGGCATGGATTCATCATGGAAACTAGGTGTGTGTGGTACATACAAGAATGGGGGCATGTACAACTTCTAAAATTCTTGGCTCCTAGTCCCAATGTGCCTTGATGAGGTAAAAGAAGAAAAATTCCTATTTTCAAAGAGATACAAAAAGAAGAGGAAAAAAATGAGACCAAGAAGAGAGAAGCAGTTGTAGATCCATCAAGAGAAAGGCATTCACAATAAAACCTAGGCTTCAAATTCTAGTTGCAGGCATAGCCATTTTATATTATAATGATCTAAGTTTGATCCCAAGATTGTAATAAAAATTTCAAACTTTAAAAATTGTGTGATTAAAGGCAGAATAATCCTTAGTATAGTGTCTCCTTATGTATGGTATGCATTTCTAAATGTATAATTGATTAGTTTTTCAAACAAAAGTTTGTAAAATTTGTTTAAATACTTTACATGGTATCTTTTAAATATAATAAAGGAAATTAATGGGCATGCTTGAGGATTTGTGAGTAGAGTCTCTTAATATTTTACAAATATCTATTATATTTCTAAATGAATATGTAGAGCCTAGCTTGCCTATGCATTTTGAAAGGCATAGTCTTTTGTGGTGACTTGATTAAGTGATTTTTTTGGTTTTAGTTATTGCATCTTTGGTTAAATATAGAGACTCTGTTTCCTAGTGGATAAAGGAACCAGCCTATGATTGAATTTTTCTCCTATCATCCTCAACACACTCCAAACACATCTACTCAAAAAACCTTTAGAGTTTGATGAGGGTGCAACCCGAGACACAGAAAATCACACAGAAAAACTAACAAATCTTATTATTTTCAAAGGATGAAATTCCTACATGCAGAGGATCTCAAATCCTCCAGTTTTGCAATACATGCAAATTATAGAAAGAAACTACAGAAATTCCCCTATTCGCAGCATGCGATCTTCTTTCCCCAAAAACTGCCTAAAAGAAACAGTAACTCGCCCATAAATAGCCCGTTTCTTTGTTTGGAGCCAAAAACGGGATTCAAATTATGCACCAACTTTCGGAAGCCCTAACTCAAGATCTAACCGTCAGATCTTCAATGATAATACCTTTTCGGAAAGCTCTCGCGAAGATCTCTTGCCGGAAAGTGGGGCCTAAAGGCTAACCACTTTCGTATTCCGCCAATTTTTCAGGCCCATCCGGAGCCTCTAAGTACCTCAAAATTAGCTCCGAAGATTTCATAAGGCAAAAAGCAGAAATTGAAACTTGAATAACTTTTGAACCGGAAATGCTCTTGATCTGATTCTTTCACCAAAGTGTTTATTATTATGTCCTGAAGCTTCCCTTAAATTTTTGTCTCCTCACACCTTCAAATTCATACCTGCTAAAAATAGCAGTTGAGCAGAAAAAGCAGAAAAGCAGTTCTGAAAGTTGGGAATTCTTCTTCGACGAAAAGGGTATCCAGAAATGCAAAAACATCTACAAAAAAAATCTAAATGAAAGTAAATATATTTTTGGGTGATGTAGGATTGCCCTTACACCACTGGATGCTCCTGCATCAGACACCCAGGGTAATTTGAAAAGTGACTCCGTCACTTCTCAGATGGTTGAGGAAAACCCAAACGGTCAACCTCTGCCTTGGACAACCAGGATGAATCTTCCACAGGCCTTCCTTTCCACTTCACCAGATATTCTTCATATTGCCTATTTCTGGTACTCCTTCCTACACGGCTATCCAAGATTTCTTCAATCTCCTCCTTTTCTGAAGTAGGTGCTGGAATACCGCACTGTTCCATTGCTGGTACTTCCTCTGCGCCACCCTCATGATATTCTATCAAATCTGCAATGTTGAACACAGGGGAAATGTTGAATCCATCCGGCAACTCTACCTCATATGCGTTCCCTGAATCATGCCTCTTCAAAATTTTACAGGGACCGAACTTCTTCATCTTCAATTTGTTATAGGTTCCTACTGGAAACCTTTCTTTCCTCAAGTGGACCATCACTTCATCACCAATCTAAAACTCCTTATACCTCCGCTTTTGATCTACCTTAGCCTTATATTGCATATTCATCTTGTTAATGTGTTCTTTTACCTTCTCATGCATATTCTTGATGTGTTCTGCAAAGTCTTCAGCTTCAGCACTTGTCTTCTTCTCTTGGTCCATCTTCCTCAATTCTGGAGCAGTCCTAGGACTACTTCCATACACAATCTGGAACGGTGATCTACCAGTGCTTCTATTGATAGAATTGTTGTAAGCGAATTCTGCCTGGGGTAAGATCAAATCCCATCCCTTTGGTTTATCTCCTACCAAGCATCTCAGTAGGTTACCCAAACTCCTGTTCACAACTTCAGTCTGCCCATCAGTCTGGGGATGGTGTGCAGAACTAAACTTCAACTCTGTTTTCAACTTCTTCCACAAGGTCCTCCAAAAGTATCCAACAAATTTTGTGTCACGATCTGAGACTATACTCTTTGGCAAACCATGTAGCCTCACCACCTCTTTGAAGAACAAGTCAGCAATGTGGACTGCATCATGGGTCTTCTGGCATGGGATGAAATGTGCCATCTTCGAAAACCTATCAACCACCATAAATACTGAATCATTCCCTCTCTGTGTCCTTGGCAAACCAAGAACAAAGTCCATACTTATATCCTCCCACGACCTCTCTGGTATAGGTAAGGGCTGATACAACCCTGTATTCTGACTCACTCCTTTAGCCATTTGACATACCCTACAACTCTGCACAAACTTCTTCACATCTTGTGATAACTGAGGCCAATAATAATGCTCACTAATAATGGAAATGGTCTTATCCCGACCAAAATGTCCTGCCATTCCTCCACTGTGCTTCTCCTTTATCAGATTCTCCCTCATGGAACTCCTCGGAATACATAATTGACTTCCCTTAAACAACATGCCTTCTTGAATTAGGAAATCCAACCACTTTGTCCTGTCAACTGTAACAGGTTCCTTGCAAGCTTTCCAAGCCTCTGCAAAATCAGGATCATTCGGGTACAATGTCTTGAGTTCACTAAACCCAACCACCTCAATCTGCATTTCTATCAACAATGTATGCCTCCTACTTAAGGCATCTGCAACCCTATTTGACTTCCCACTCCTATGCTTTAAAACAAATGTATAACTCTGCAAAAATTCTACCCATTTCATATGCCTCTGATTTAATTTTCCCTGACTACTCAGGTACTGCAATGCTTGATGATCAGTATACATAACAAATTCCTTCGGCAACAAATAATGCCTCCATTTCTTTAATGCTTGAACTATTGCATAAAATTCTTGGTCATATACAGAGTACTTTCTCTTTGCATCATTTAACTTTTCACTGAAATAGGCAATGGGCTTACCTTCCTGGCTTAACACTGCTCCAATGGCACAACCACTGGCATCACAATCCACTTGAAACACCTTATTGAAATCCGGGAGAGCCAAAACAGGTTGTTCTGTCACCTTCTGCTTCAATAGATCAAAACTCCTTGCTGCTCCAGTGCTCCACTTGAACTCTTTTCTATCCCCTCTCATTGTTTCAGTTAGGGGTGCACAAATACTACTGAAGTTTCTAATAAACTTTCTGTAAAAACTGGCCAAACCATGGAAAGACCTCACCTCAGTAGTAGTTCTTGGGGTAGGCCATTCCAGAATAGCCTTCACCTTCTCTGGGTCCATCTTGAGACCTTCTGTCGAGACAACAAACCCCAAGTACACTAACTCCTTCTTCACAAAACTACACTTCTTCAGATTAATCAGCAATTTCTCTTCTCTTAACTTCTCAAAGACTCTACCAATATGCATTATATGCTCATCCAGTGACTTACTGAATATCAAAATATCATCTAAATACACAATAACAAAGCTTCCTAGGAACTCTTTCAGTACCTCGTTCATGAGCCGCATGAATGTGCTCGGTGCATTGGTTAGCCCAAAAGGCATGACTAACCACTCGTACAGGCCCTCTTTGGTCTTGAAGGCGGTCTTCCATTCATCTCCCTCTCGAATCCGAATCTGGTGATATCCACTCTTCAGATCAATCTTTGTGAAGTACTGAGCTCCACTCAAACAGTCCATCAGGTCATCCATCCTTGGTAGGGGAAATCTATACTTGATTGTTATCTTGTTTATGGCCCGAGAGTCTGTACACATCCTCCACTCCCCATCCTTCTTTGGTGCTAGTACTGCAGGTACTGCACATGGACTCAAACTCTCTCGAATCAAACCCTTTCTCAACAACTCCTCAACTTGTCTGTTTAACTCCTCATTTTCTGCAGGAGTCATTCTATGAGCTGCCTTATTCGGCAAACTGGCTCCTGGGATCAAGTCAATCTGATGACTGATCTTCCTCATTGGTGGTAAACCCTCAGGTACATTATCAGAAACAATATCCTGAAACTCATTCAATAACCCAGAAACTTCTACTGGAACCTTCTCACTACCCTCCTTATCCATTTTAGGAATCAATGCATAACACACACGCTCATGTTTTATGCCTTCTAAAAATTTCCTTCCATCGACATAACAAATTCTAGCACTACTGCATACCTTTTCTTCGGCCTTCTTCAGGGGTTTCAACTTATGGCGGACTCCACCCTTCATCAGGGAATAAGTGTTTGCATGGCCATCATGTACAGCTCGCCTGTCAAACTGCCACGGCCTTCCCAACAACATGTGACATGCATCCATGGGGATGATATCACAGAGTACCTCATCACGATAGCTTCCGATCTTGAACTTCACCAGGCACTGCTCATTGACTAGAACTTTGTGGTCTTTCTGCAACCAGGCAATCCGATATGGATGTGGATGCCTTTCCCTCTTCAGCTTCAACTTTGTAACCATTTCTTCTGACACTAGATTATCAGTGCTCCCACCATCAATAATGACATCACAACATTTGTCTTCACACTTGCACCTTGTGCGAAACAAATTCTTCCTCTGTTCTGGCTCCTTCTCTTCAGTCACCAAGGCTCTTCTAACCACTAGGGCTTCTCCCCTTTCAGCATCATCTGAATGCTCAGATTGAGCCTCCTCATCTACATGCGCAACTCTTGCACGACCTTCTGGCCTTTTGTCTGTCCTTCCTTGGTATTGTGGACATTCATAGGCTCGATGCCCTTCTTCACCACATCGGAAACAAGTTCCTCTGAAACCACCTCTTCCAGGTCCTTGCCCAAATCTTCCTCGTCCTCTACCTCTTTGATCACCACCATTCTGATCACGTGGGCGGTAGAAGTTATCATTCCTCTGGCTTCGACTGGTACCCACATCTTCATTTTTCTTCTCATCCTCATTTCGGCTTCCAAAAGATCTTCCGCTACCCCTTCCGCTTTGACCTCCTCGTCCTTTTTGCTTGCTGTCAAATCTCTTGTTCAGCTTCTCTTCAACTCTCAACAAAAATTGGTAAGCATCTTCAATGGTGGCCATTCTGACCAGGCTTAACTCCTCTTGAATGCTCGGCCGTAACCCATTAAGATAATGGGCTACCTTCTCCTTGTTGGCCTCTGCATGTCCCGTTCTGATGATCATCTTGTGAAAATCTTCTGTGTATTCTTTCACAGATCTACTTCCTTGCTTCAACCCTTGTAATTTCTTCAATAGATCTAACTCATAGTCCATTGGCATGAACTGCTTCTTCAGTTTCTCCACCATGCGATCCCATCTGGTGATCTTTCCCTTTTCTCTCTTATTTCTTTCTAGTTGGACCTCTTTCCACCAGATACTGGCGTGGCCCTTTAGCTTTGTTTTTGCAAACTTAACCCGATCTGGGTCCTCTACTTCTTCATACTCGAAATACTCTTCCAACTCATTGATCCAATCAATCAACTCTTCCGGGTCTAGACTTCCGGAAAAACTGGGAACTTCTACTCTAGGTCTTTTTCCGATCTTCGAAATGGCCCTTATCAGCCGCATTTGATCTTGATCAATAGCTTCTTCTTCCTCTTCTACATCTGAATCTTCCACCTCTTCTTCATCCTCACTTTCTTCTCCCCTTCTCGGGTTTACCCCTCTTCTTAACTCTCTTTGTAATGCATTTATTTGTCTCTGGAGGGCTCTGAAACCCTCAGCCGCTAATGGATCTCTTCCACCAGCATTTCTGGCACCACCTCGCCTACCACGCGCCACTCTTGGAGGCATCTTGAATATCTTGAACCCACAACCACAGTCCTGGTGCGAACTGCCTCACGATCGGCGATCTGTCCACACGCTCAAGAAAACCCGCTCTGATACCACTTGATGAGGGTGCAACCCGAGACACAGAAAATCACACAGAAAAACTAACAAATCTTATTATTTTCAAAGTATGAAATTCCTACATGCAGAGGATCTCAAATCCTCCAGTTTTGCAATACATGCAAATTACAGAAAGAAACTACAGAAATTCCCCTATTCGCAGCATGCGATCTTCTTTCCCCAAAAACTGCCTAAAAGAAACAGTAACTCGCCCATAAATAGCCCGTTTCTTTGTTTGGAGCCAAAAACGGGATTCAAATTATGCACCAACTTTCGGAAGCCCTAACTCAAGATCTAACCGTCAGATCTTCAATGATAATACCTTTTCGGAAAGCTCTCGCGAAGATCTCTTGCCGGAAAGTGGGGCCTAAAGGCTAACCACTTTCGTATTCCGCCAATTTTTCAGGCCCATCCGGAGCCTCTAAGTACCTCAAAATTAGCTCCGAAGATTTCATAAGGCAAAAAGCAGAAATTGAAACTTGAATAACTTTTGAACCGGAAATGCTCTTGATCTGATTCTTTCACCAAAGTGTTTATTATTATGTCCTGAAGCTTCCCTTAAATTTTTGTCTCCTCATGCCTTCAAATTCATACCTGCTAAAAATAGCAGTTGAGCAGAAAAAGCAGAAAAGCAGTTTTGAAAGTTGGGAATTCTTCTTCGACGAAAAGGGTATCCAGAAATGCAAAAACATCTACAAAAAAAAATCTAAATGAAAGTAAATATATTTTTGGGTGATGTAGGATTGCCCTTACACCACTGGATGCTCCTGCATCAGAGTTTTACTATCTGTGTGTTTTCTTTCCATGTCTAAATGAATACAACAATGCAAGGGTGTATCATATACTCATTCTTGGACACTTATATGGTATATTATCTATTAGTAATATGTTCAACCTTGTCTAAACTAGCACATAGGTATATTTTGACACCAATATGGGATACATTATGTAGTGTGTATGGTTTTCTATAAGGTATTGTTTAGTGTTTCAAATAAGCAATTTGACATCTTAGGGAAAACCCCCTTGGTATTGTAGAGCCAAAAATGAAGGAGGTCTTACCCACCTCAATCATTGGTCCTTAATTTCCCAACCTAAAGATACATCTATGGTAATTTTCCAATTTTGACACCCAACAAACCTAGAAAGATTATCATTTTAAGGATTTGGGGCCTACAACTTTCATCACCAATAAGACATTCTGAATTTTTTGAGAAATAAGAATTACATCTTTAATAAACTTAGTTGTGGTCCAAATTTGGGTTTTTTTACCTTGAAGATAATATATAATAATAAGATAATACTTTCTACAATCAATTTATTAGCCACCACTTGAGAACCCATAAGGATTGCATTTAAAGCTATAGATATTTCAATGTAGATATTAGTTTGAAGGCCTAGGTGTAAATAAAATATAGAAATTATATGACTATTTTGACCTCTAAGAACCCCTCCACCACCCACCACTCCTTGATACCCTTGGAAGCACCATCAAATTTCACTTTGAGACAATTCTTCAAAGGAGTCCAAACTACACCAAATATTGGCTTCATCATATCTTTAAGAGGGGTGGAGATGTCAAAGTTCAAGTTCTAATATTTAGAAAATTATAAATCATAAATGGAGACTCCAATTTTCAAGGAATAAGAGACCTACACATTTATCCTAGAAAGGTAATGTTTTACTTTAAAGCCAAAAAAATTTGATCTACCACCCTTCTATCTTCTACCTTATTCTCCCTAAATATCTAATTATTTCTCTTTTAAAAATTCCCCACACAACATGAGGAAGAATAAAGGACCATAGGAACCTCAAGGATAGGTTGTGAGATTGAGACACCCATTATTTAATCATTTTTTTGATAGAGTTCAAAAACACCCAATTGACTTTCCAAAGGTGGAGAAGGATATCCAATACACTTTTGAAAAATGCACAATCTAATAAAATATGAGCAACAATTTCTTCCACCTTCATAAAGGGCACACTTATTTGAGATTATAAAACCTCTCTTTATTAAATTATTAATAGTGATAATTTTATTTTGTGCTATAATCTAATAGAAGACATTAAATTTATGAATAAGTTGAGGGAACTACAACTTATCCCAAAATGTTAAACCTTGAGGCAATTGAAAAAGAATCAAAAGATGTGTCTTTCCAAACTAAATCATCTCTTGGAAAATTATGTATGTGGATGCAAGACAATATAGATTGTAGATTTAAGAAAGGTCCATCTAAAAAATCATAAGATATAAAAAATGATAAGGTCTTCCAAATTTTCATTCCATTAACTTCATGAACCACTCTACCCCCAAAGTGCCTAATGAAAATGCTCATTAAAGGCATATCCCACTCACAATTACTTACAAGAGTGTCAAAAATCTAGTTTTCATCCCAAAACTTTATGCATGACCCATTTCCAAGCTTCCATTTAGTTTCTCTATTAATAAAGAATCTACTAGACACAATGTTTCTCAAAGGGAAGAAATCCTAGGGAATATCATTACAAGATAGCTAGTATTAAACATTCCTACTATGATAAAGGTATTTTAATTTTATGATCGTCATCCATTATTCTACTCAAAAATCAAGTTTCTCATAACTTTAGAAATAAAGGCTAAGTTAAAATATTTAATCTTTATAATATCCAAATTACCCTACTTCCTTGGTCTACAAACCATATTCCATGCCACTAATGGAATCCTTTTTCTTTCCTCAATACATGCCTAAAGAAATATTTTTTCTTTATTTTATTAATCATGTCTAGTATCCTCATTTTTATTCTTAGCAAGCTCATAGTGTAAACAAGGATTTTTTATAATGTGGCTTTGATGAGATAGAATTTTCTAGCTTAGTTTACTATAGTCTATTTCCAACCAACCAATTTTATTTAAAATATTTCTAAAGTTCATTCCGAAATGAGTTTGGAACCTTACCATGAAAGAGTGGAAAACCCAAATATTTGGAAGGGAGCACACCAATATAATATTCAAGAATACTTGTCAATTTGTGTTATCTTGAACAAGGATTGTTTAAGAAAAAAATGGTTATTTTTGGGAGGCTAATATTTTTCTTGAATCCCTTTCATAGTTAGAGGGGATGAATTTCAGTTCTCTAGTCTTAATGACCAAAGCTTCACTAGTAAGGATTATGTCATCCATCAAATATTGATAGAAGTAAGGAGATCCAAAGTAGGCAAGTTTAACACCCTTCGGTCTACCCATTAAGATATAAAGACATTTTCCAATGCTTCATCCATGATAATAAAAATAAATGAGGAGATATTATCTCCATATCTTAACACCCTAGAACTCTTGAATAAACCTAAAGGAGATTCATTAATCAAGAGTGAGAATTTTGGGATGAAAATCATCTCAAAGATCATGTTAATAAATTTAACACTAAAATAAAATCTAGATATGACCTTAACAAAGAACTCCTAAAGCACCCTATCATAAGCCTTCATAAGGTCCAACTTAAGGATAAAACCATCTTTCTCGTTGATAGAAAGTGAGTGAAACACTTCATCAATAAAAATAATAGAATATAAGATCTATCTTGTATGCACAAAACCACTATCTTGAACCAAAATTATCTTGGGTAGGACCACCTTCAATTTGAAGGCTATAATTTTAGAAAAATATATTATAGATAGAGTTACGAAGACTAATTAGTCTAAAATAGGAAAAGGAGTTTTCACATTCTTTCTTTGGGACGATAATTCAAAAAGTAGAATTTAATTCTATTAACACCCTCCTACTACCAAAAATTTTTTTGGTAGTCATAGTAATATCCATAGAGACAATATACTAGTAGATCTACAAGAATAAGTGAGGGAATCCATCATGTCTAGAGGATTTTTGGAATTCACATTTGTATTATGATGCAAATTCTAAAATTTAACTATTATGCCCAAAAATATAGTCCAAATATGTGCTCACTGCTAGGTTGCAATATTTAGACAACCTAACTCTACATTAAGAGGGGAAGCTCCCTCGTATGATAAAGGTTTGATTTTTGGTGGTATTTTTGACACAAAAATATAGAAAGATTTCAAAAGGACAAAAACCTATAATATTTAAGAGAAACCTAGTAAATAAACCTACAAATATAAACTTATGTTTATTGCATTCATTTCAAATAATGATGACCAAATTCACTATTTTTTTTTCAATCATGAAAGAAAATTTATCAATCTTACTATTTGTTTTTCAATCATGAAAGAAAATTTATCAATCTTCCTATTTGTTTTTGAATCATGAAAGCAAATTTATCAAGTAGAAAAATTACTTCTCAAATTATTACAATGAATACCACAAAGATTTTAATTTACAATAGAAAAGAATAAATATTATAAAAAAATTAATATTACATGTCATAATAACTGCACAGATAAGATTGAATGATTCCACAATTCAATTTAGAGGGAGTTACAAAGAAAAATTACTCACTCAACACATGAACAAATAACTCAAAGAATATTTGAACAATACCATTCAAATATTCTCTATTTATATTTTCTTTGAAATGAGCTGTACAACTTCACCCTTACAATTCAAAATTATGAAAGCCAAAAAAAATTGTTTTGAAAAGAAAAAGCCTCATATATATAGGCTTACCTTTGTAACTAAATTTAATTTATCTTTGTAACTCAGATTTTTCAGATTTGTGGAAGATGCTAACTACTGCACAAGATTAAACATCAATTCTAATCCAAATAAAACAACAAAGAACGATAAGTAAGCATGATTAATCTAAACTAATAAAAACATAGAATGATCTCACCGAATATGCAAATACTTCCTCGATTTATCTCAATTGCCCTTCTCCATCTTGATGTATTATTATTCTTGCCCTTAGATATTTGTGTGTTTGAATGCAAGCATAACTTCGTCGAGTGTCTCAGCAAAATATCTAAGATTTTTTCTCTTCTCAAAAGTGTATAATGATTTCGGGAGGAGGAATAATGATAATGACAGGCCATTTTATAGATTTTGTGTTTTCAAATGATCGGCTCAGATTGAAAGAGAGATCGACGGATGAGATTGATGAATGCCATGCGATGAGTTATGTGACAAATAGAACACGAGTTAGAATGTGAGTTCAACTGCAGGTAAAGACTAATTTTAGAACATGAGTTTCAATCTTCATCTTCAAAAAAAGAAATAGACTTTGTATGAAAAAACCAAAGTTAGAAGTTGGAGAATAAATGCATGTGAATGCAAACTTGAGTTATTTAATTAAATAAAGATATTTAATTAATAAATATAGATCATGAATATGAGTTGGAACTAGTTAATCGACTAGTTGTGACAGAGAGTTCTCTTATAGAGATAACTCGAGTCAGACGATAAGTGCATGTAAGAGATAATTGAATGTTAGAGGAATGTGACATAATTAATTAAATAATGAATTAAATATTAATTTAATTCAACATTCGAAATATGAGACTTTTAATTAAATAAATAAAGTAATTTATTTAATTTGGCTATTGAAAAGGATAAAATGAATAATTAAATAATAAATATTTAATTATAGATGAAAAGGGGTTAAATGAATAATTAAATAAAGATATTTAATTATAGTTGGAAAAGTATGATAAAGGGGAAAGAATTAATTAGTTCGCAACATAATTAAATAAATATGATTTATTTAATTAATTAAGTTGAATAAAGGATGATTATGAATTAATGAATTAATTAAAAAGGGTATTTAATTAATAGAGGAAATATGTGTTAGAAAGGCAATTAAATAATTAACATTATTTAATCAAGACGACGGACTATAGAAAATTATGTTGAAATGTGTACTCGCAGGACTAGACCAATTTTCGGTATCTACAGTTTGCCCCTCTTTGATACAATGTTGGTACAATGTTGTGTCAAAGAAAATATGCCCCGGTCGTGCCCCTGTATGAAACAAGTTAGGGTATACCCCAGTGAAAGGGAGAATGACGAGGAGGTAGTGGTATGCCCCCTCGAGAGGATAGGTGGGTTTGAAGAACATGAGTGTGCTCTCGAAATGGATAGATAATGGTGGTGAAGATGCAGAAAAGAAGAAATGTTAGCATGGATGATTTTAGAATGTTAGTAAGAAATAATTAATGTTGGTTAATTTTAGAAAAAGACATAATGTTCGATATATTGCCAAATACGTTGTACTTGCTTGTTATCATCATTGGGCGGACATGACACAAATGGATGGTACACACTATGATATGAGATAGACCATAGTGTGCAAAATCATCCATCTGCAAAAAATAGATAGTCGTAGACAAGGAGTGTCTTAACTCAGAATAAGGACAAGATACCCCAGTCTTTTGGTCAAGACAAACCACAGACAGTAGACAAATAAAAGACAGGTCATGAGATGTCATTGCTCCTCTAAATCCTTGATAGGACATCCTTGAGGAAACTAGTAACATGATTCAAAAAGCCAAAGTTTGAAAGACAATTGACAGACAACAACCAAAGAAAAAGAATCCTGAGACATTCTTGCTTCTCTAAATCCTTCAAGGGAGATCCTTGAGAAAGCTAGTAACAGGATCTTGCACAAATCGATAAAAAGATAAGACAAAATAAGATAAAAAGTCATAAAGCCAAATAAATGTATTCGCAAAAACTTGATCTTGTGGGATTGTTTGATGTTGATGTTTGACATAGCGTAATGTGAGAGAATGACACATACCGCCTAAGATGTTGAGTCGAGTTTTGACTTGGTGACTTCTGTATAAGGCATGACAAAGCCTCGTTTCAGTAAGACACATGCCATATAAGACATTGGAGTCTGATGATGTTGAGGTGATAAGCCACATGAGACTATGACAATTTGATGATGTCTATGGACAAGAAAGACATATCTTGCTTAGACATAAGTTGATTGCTTTGACAATGTGTATGATATTGACTTGATGACAAGTTGAGTGTGTGCGTGTAGACAGTGTATGACATGAGATGATACCTTAAACTATGATATGCAACTTGTGTGATAGTGATTGTGAATGAACCCTATTGGACTAACCTAGTGTGGTCTCGGGAGCTCATCAATTGATTAGCCTTGCCTACATTGTACACGTAGAGACCTCGTAGTTCGACACAACCAATGACTTTGAATATACAAAGAGTCATGATTTAAATGTGTGTGATACATGACAAACCTAGACTGACAGACCTAATGCCTCGGGGGCACATCGATTGATGGCCTTGCCTACGTCCCAATAATAGAGGCAACATAGTTCGACTATGACTACGACTGACTTAGCATGACTGACTTGACACTATTTTGTTTTTGGTATTTTCTGACATGTTTTGATTTTTTTGGATTTTTGAAGTTTTCTAATGTTTTTGTTTTTTTCAGGACATTTTCTGATGGTGCGATGCTATGTACAAGGCATTCATGGAATAGAACAAGGATTTGCCCCTAGTCGGGAATAAGACTTGCGAGATGGAATGGATGTTTAGATGTCAATCGTTCCAAATGATGGATAGGACAACCATTTATTATGAGTGATGGTGAAAAAGTCTGATTAGAATGATGGTAGATGGAAGAGCGAGCTTGACTACACATGGCACCTGTTTTCCAGGTTTTCACCATGGTACTTATCCATAGTGCCACCGAAGTGGTTTTCACTAGTGGATGGATTTATTTCTCTTTACTCTTTTGATTTTCTCAATCTTTTTTTTTTTTGGTGTTACAAAAATGCCTGTTTGCTAGGTTTTCATCAAGGTAACCATTTTTTTGTATTTTTCCAGATTAAGACACGGATTCTCAGAAGCTAAGCATAAAACCTCTTTAGATGCAAACTATTGATAGGTGACAAAAGCAGATCTCCTTCAGGAGTAGATAGTTGGTACGCTCCTGACCCAAAGGCTTCTATGACAATGTACGGCCCTAACTAGTT
Source organism: Sequoiadendron giganteum (assembly GCA_007115665.2). Lineage (NCBI taxonomy): Eukaryota > Viridiplantae > Streptophyta > Pinopsida > Cupressales > Cupressaceae > Sequoiadendron > Sequoiadendron giganteum. Next base: position 416,629,180 of record CM021105.1, read on the forward strand.
AGGCTCAAACTTTCCTGGTTTCTCTCGTTCAGCTTGGTTCTTCGGATTCTCCATTAATACCAGGTCACCAATGTGAAAATATCTATTGAGAACCTTCCTATTGTAGCTCCGACGAAGACGATTCTGATATGCTTGCAAATGATCTAATGCTTTCTATCTTCATTCATCCAGTAATCCAAGCTCTTGTAGCCTAGAGACATGGTATTCTTCATCATCGACATGACCCTTCAAAGATACCCTTAGAGAAGGTATTTCGACCTTTATAGGTAAGATAGCTTCAGAACCGAATACAAGGGAAAATGGAGTGGCGTTGGTGGGAGTGTGGATGCTTGTGTGGTAAGCCCATAAGGCAGGATTAAGTTGTAGGTGCCAGTCACGACCAGCGTCATTGATAGTCATTTTAAGGATTCTAACAATGGTTTTATTAGATGCCTCGGCTTGGCCATTACCTTGTGGGTAATACGGGGTGGAAAAATGATGCTTGATGTGGAATTCTTCACATAAATGGCGTACTTCTTGGTTCTTGAATGGGCGGCCATTATCTGTGATTATGGATTGTGGTACACCATACTGACAAATGATATAGTTCAAAATAAACTTAGATATTTGGGTGCCAGTGATGTAGGTCATGGGAATGGCTTCAATCCACTTTGTGAAGTATTCGATAGCGGTAATGATGAATTTGTGGCCGTTGGATGATGGTGGGTGTATCTTACCTATGAGGTCGAGTCCCCATTGGGCGAAAGGCCATGGTGAAGTAATCAGTCGAAGCTCCTGTGTTGGCGCTCTTATCAAGTCTCCATGTATTTGACATTGTCTACACGTCTTCACAAAGACGTATGAGTCTTTCTCCATAGTAGGCCAATAGTAACCTAGTCTCATAATCTTATGGGCTAAGGTTGGACCACTCGAATGGGATCCACATATACCCTCGTGCACTGCTCGCAAAGTTGTTTGTGCTTCTTCAGCATCGAGATATCTCATTAGGGCATTGTCTAAGGTGCGTCTATATAGGGTTTCTTCGATGATGGTGTACTTGGCGAACTTACGGATGAAGGTTCGACATTGGTTATTGGACAAGTCTTGAGGTAAGGTTTGATTTGTTAGATAGTCGAATATTTCTTTATACCAAGGAGATGTAGGACCAACAATGGTACACACCATCATAGTATCAGGGATATCGTAAGCAGGGACCAACAACTATTCAACTAGAAACTCGAACTTAGGCATGTTACTCGGAATATCCAACAAGGAACCCACGGTTGCCATAGCATCTGCAGCTCTATTCTGAATGCGTGGTATTTGTTGAAAAGTTATGTCCTTGAAATATTGTTTGAAACTATCAGCCATTCTCTTGTAAGGGGCAAGCTTCTCATCCTTAGTGTCGTACTCATCATTTACTTGTCGGATTACCAGTTGAGAGTCACCAAAGACATGTAGGCTCTTAATGTTCCATTGTGCTGCCATTTTCAAGCCTGTCACTAAGGCTTCGTATTCTGCTACATTGTTTGTACAAGGGAAAGCAATCCTGAATGATTTGGGAGTGGTATCACCTTGAGGTGTGACAAATAAGACACCAGCTCCTGAACCACGATTTGTATGTGACCCATCAAAGTATAGTTTCCAGTCGGTTTTAATGTCAATGTTGAATAGAAATTCATCTGGAAAATATGCCACTAAGGGATGATTTGTTTTTATAGGTGCATCAACTAATTGATCTGCAATCACCTGTCCTTTTATAGCCTTCCTCTCGACATACTCAATGTCATACTCACTAAGTATCATGACCCATTTAGCCAATCGGCCTGTTAAAACTGCCTTACTTAGAAGGTATTTGAGTGGATCAATTTTTGCAATTAACATTGTTTGTCGATTGAGCATGTAGTGCCGAAGTTTTTGGGTAGCAAAAACTACTACAAGATAGGCATGTTCTATGTTGCTTTAATTCAATTCATAGCCCACTAAGGTATGACTAATGTAATAGACCACTCTCTCATGACCTTGATCATCTTTTTGTGCGAGAAGAGCCCCTAATGCCGACTGAGTTGCTGAAATATATAAGATCAAAGGCTTTCCTTCTGTAGGTGGCATTAAGACTGGTGGAGTTAGCAAATAGTCCTTGATTTGTTGGAATGCTTCCTGGAATTTAAGCGTCCACACAAATGGTACTCCCTTCTTAAGTAGATGTTGAAATGGATGAATCTTATCTGCCAGTTGTACTATGAATCACCTAATTGACTATAGTCTGCCCTGTAGAGTTCTGAGTTGTCCTATGCTAACTAGAGGAGGCATTTCTATGATAGCTCTTACCTTCTCTAGATCTACTTCAATGCCTCTTCGAGAGATGATATACCCTAACAGTTTCCCTGATTTGACTCCAAAGACACACTTCTTCGGATTCAGCCTGACATTGTAGTTCTCTAGCCATTGGAATATCTTATTTAAAACCTTTAAGTGAGCTTCTCTTGTTTCTAATTTTGCTATAATGTCATCGACGTAATCTTCCATGAGAATGTGTACAAAGTCATGGAAAATTGTAGTCATTGCGCGTTGATAAGTAGCTCCTGTGTTCTTAAGCCCAAAAGGCATAACGTTCCAATAGTATGTGCCCCATGGACATGTGAAAGTTGTCTTATGTTGGTCTTCAGTTGCTATTTTAATCTAGTTGTATCCCAAAAAACCATCCATGAGGGATAGCATCTCATACCCCGCTGTAAGATCCACTATCATATCTATATTCGACAAAGGGAAGTCATCCTTAGGACATGCCTTGTTGATGTCTCTAAAGTCTATGCAAATTCGAATGCCCCCAGTTGGTTTAGTCATGGGTACAAGATTCGATATCCAATCTGCATAGTCTATTGTCCTTATGAATCCTACATCCAAGAGTTTCTTTAGTTCTATCTTGACCAATAGAGCAATCTACGGGTGCATTTTTCTTAACTTTTGTTTAACTGGTTTGATGCTTGGTTGCAATGGTAAATGGTGCAATATTAGATCTGGATCCAGCCCAGGCATGTCAGCAAACGACCATGCAAAGTTTATCTGTCTCTTTTGGAAGAAGTCCTTAAACTCAGGTTTTTCTGTCTTTGTTAAAGAAGCTACAAAATATACCATCTTTGGATTCTCTTCTGTACCTATATTGACTGCAACTGATTCTTCTACTAGCATCGGTGACTTTTCCTGTTCAACGGGGAGAATATTTAAACCTCTATCCTTGGGTGCCTCAGGGAGGTTTTCGCCCTTGGATACGTCCTTTATTTTGACTTTTTCTTCATCCAAAGGTGCCTTTCGGTTTTCACCTAGGGACTCATCATTGTTCTTTTCATTGTCTTTTTTCTTTTTATCCTCATTTTTGCGACTAGAGGTGTAAATAGACTCCCCAAAATATGCTTTATCGTCCAAGTCTATGGTAAAACCAGCTTTATGATCCCCTCTTGGTATGCCTTCTTGAAGTCCCATGAACTCAGCAATTGCTTCGTCATTCTCGAATGTGTCTAAGATAGGTGTACCTTGTTGATCCCAGTCTATAAGTTCGGGATATATGAGGGGCATGTCATCATCAGAGTTTTTAAAGGTAGCCACTGACAGGGTGAATAGTGAATGGTTGACATGGTCGCAGAAGTTCTAGACTAACTCTTGCTGGGTCTTTTCCTTATGGGTAGGTAAACGTTGATGTGGGACCATTGCCTGGGATAGGTCATTAGAAGATGGTGGTTCAGGTGCCCAAGATGCACGATCGAGTTTTTCCCAATAATAGATCTTATGCCATTCTTCTTTGGACAAATGTTTCTTAGGACAAGGACTAGATGGTTTGGGTATAGGTTTCACGTTTAGGTCCAATTCTCCAAATAGTGCATCTATGTTCATGGTGCTGGTAGATGAAAGGGAATCCCATTCACCATCGCTTGAGTAAGGGGATTCATCAAAGATTGGAGGGTTGTCGTAAAATGGGGGAGGTGGATCATGAGATGTCTCGGTGTCTGCGTAAGCACTCACTTCCTCTTGAAACAATGACAAAGTACTAGGAAACCCAATTCTAAGCGATTGACACCCTAGCCCTAAGTATTTCAGTCGTGGGTGGATAGTAATCAATTCCGTCCTTCCATTTTGATGTAGCCCTAACCCACTGTTCCCGTCATAGCCTTCCTTTTGCATTATCTTAAAGCCTTTTCCATATTGGTTCTTAGCTATTTGAATAGACGGGGAGGGGTATTCATGTTCTTCTTGATACAACTAGGAATCACCTTGGTCCACAATTTCCTCGCTTAGCTCTCCCCATTTGATCAATGTCGTTGTAGGGGGGACATTGAATATGACTATTGACTGTATTCTATCTGCCATAGGTAGGCCATATGCCTTAGGTGGAATCAGTTGACTGACACAGTATGATGCCTTTATACGATACTCGCCAAAGCCCTTGTCTTGGATTTCAAGTTTAGGAGTAGTTGATGGAGGTGTGAATGATTTGGACTTAGTGAGATGTGATGAGTCAATGTATTGGGATGAATTGGATGATGAAACTTCTTGATTAACTGGTACTTGGCATTGTGGAATTTCCTTTAGGCTTGTACAATACTGAAACGGATCTGGATCACCATCAATAGTGATCTCGGTGCCATTATGTGGAAATTTGAGACATTGGTGATACGTTGAAGGTACAACTTTCATTGCATGTATCCAAGGTCTACCTAACAACAAATTGTATGGAAGAGTGAGATCCAAGACTTGGAAGTTGGTGTTCATGATTGCTGGACCAATTCTGATAGGGAGTGTGACCTCTCCTTTGGATGATCTTTCCTCATCATCGTAAGCCATGATGACTATACTCTTAGAGGTATCTACGCAATCTTCTGAGAATCCTAATGCCTTAACCAATTTTAGGGTACATAGGTTCAAACCTACTCCTCCGTCTACCAAGACTCGTCTGACTTTGGTTTCATGGACTAAGACTTCAAGATGTAATGGGTCATTATGATCAGATTTTTCTCTCGAGTAATCCTATTGGGAAAATGTAGCATGGTGCGAATTGGTTAAATATCCCACCATCTCTTTGAAACAATTGACATCTAAATCAGTAGGGACAGTTGTGTTCTGCAAAGCTTTATCGAGAATGGCTCGATGCTCAGGTGATAAGGTCAATAGTTCCAAGATAGATATTTGCGCAGGGGTTTTACTCAATTGATCAAGAAGGTTGTACTTGAACTTGGAAGCTTGTGTAGATGGCTTAGAAGAAGGACCTGGAATAGTGATCTTGGTTTTGCATGTGTTGACACTACATTTTGGAGGCTTCTTAATGGTGAAGGTATCGACATGCTCATCTGTAGCGCGGAGGCTATTTATAATCTTTCCTTTTCCATAGTCAAAATTGGTGTTTGCGTAATTGGTTGATGGATCGGTCTTAGTTCCCGAACCAGAGGCTTTTCCTTTTGTGTGGTCATGTAATGGGTCCTTGAAGACCTTATGATCACTGTTCTTGGTGGTGTTTTTTAGTCCACCGACCTCTATGGTTCCGTTCTCCACAAAGTCTTGGATAATGCCCTTGAGTTGGCTACAATTTTGTAGGTTGTGTCCTTTTATTTGATGATATTCACAATGGGCTTTGTCATCCCACCAGGAAGGTTTAAATTGTCCAGGATCATATTCTCTTGGTTCCAACGGTTTGATGAGATTGTGTTTAATCAATTCTTTGTAAATAACCTCGATCGGTTGTCCTAGAGGAGTAAATTCACGTGTTGGAAATCTTCTTTGAGGTCATTGTTGCTGTGAATTTTGGAGATAGTTAGCCGTTTGATCTGGATTATCCATTGTGTCTTGATTTTGGTTGTATCCTCTCAGTGTGATAACTGGCCTTGTATGTATGTTTTTAGCATCGACAATGCCATCATTTGTAACATTCTTGTTTTTGGACCAGAATTGTCTTCTATCATTTGGCACGTTTTGATTTTGGACAATAGGATTCCTACCTGGTACCTTTATTTCGCCTTTGTCAATAAGACCTTTCTCAAGGATGATGCCTTTCTGTACCAAGTCTAGGAATGAGGTACAACAATGTACTCTTAAATCACTCCACAGTTTTGGATTGATGTTCTCTAGGAATATCGTGACCTTTTGTTTCTCTGGTATCTCAACTGGACATCTGCTAGCTAGACTTCTCCACCTCTGAAAGAAAGTGGTGAAAGTTTCTCCATCTTCTTGTGTCGTGTGGCACAAGGTTGCTATTATTATCTCATTGTCTATGTTGAAGGCAAAATGTTCGACAAACTTTTCAGCTAATTCTCCCCAAGAGCGTATACCATATGGTAGTTTAGAAAACCATTCCAGTCCTATCCCAACAAGGGTTCATGGAAATAGTCTCATCAAATATGTGGGGTCATACGATATGTCCATGCATGCTATTGAGAACTCCCTAATATGTTCTAGAGGATTCTTTTTCCCATTATACTTAGGCAAAATCGGTATAATGTATCCATGGGGAAAAGGTGTCATGTAAAGCACTTTGTCAAATGGACATGGACATAAGTCTTGTGCTGAGATAGTTCGTTTGCCTGACATAGACATATTATCCATTTGTTGTTGGAGAGTTTGCATTTGATTCTGAAGGACATCGACTTGTGTCAAGGACATGGTATTGGCGTTGTTTGGATCAATGTAGACGTTCTGATATGCCATGTTTTGCGACGGGTTGTGATTTGGTGAAGGAATATATCCCGTTTGAATAGTCCATTGTGGGATAGGAATATATCCTATTTGAATGGGTTGACTTGGTGGAGGAATATTCCCTATTTGAATGGTTTGATTTGGGATAGGAATATTCGTACCCGCTTTGGATCTCTTACCAATCGTGTTGGTGCCAAAGGGGTTGGATGAAGTTGCTCCCGTCGTAAATTGTAAACCTTGTGTTATGTTGAAAGGGGTTGTGTTTACAATTGACGATGTCTGAGTTGGTATGCCAGTTGGTATTGTTGCGGTGATTTGGGGCATAGAACCACTTGATGTCACTGTTTGCATTGGTTGGGTAGATGTCGTTTTCAATGTATGAACGTCAAATCCTGGTGGTAGTGTGGCACCTTCTACTAGCAATTTTGCTAGATAGCGTTGGGGATCATTTTCCAAGCACTCATCCATGAAGGATGCAAATTCAGGATCTTAGACTGCAGACTCTATGTCTTCAACAAAGACTCGTCCATTGGCGTCTCTAGTGACAAATTTATCAAGCAATGGTTTGTGTGGTTTGTTCTTCCTAGGTGGTTGAGTGCTGAAAGGATTGATAAACTCATTGGGGTCTGCCATTTCTTTGTGCCTCTTTTGAGACCTTGTTTCGACCATAAAAAAAGTTGCTCAAAATGGGGTAATGCAGAGCATGCCTAAGAACTGATATGACCTATTTCTATGTTTTTGGATTTTTTGGACAATAAGGATGTTGCTAAAATGATTTCTAGAAAGACGTATATTGAGATGATGTATGGTAAGATGGACAATATGTAAGACCTTGTGTAGACTATGATTCTAAAATGGGTATAACCTACCTCCTATGGAGTAAATGCATGCAAGGATTTGTTTTGACCAAGGAACCTAATTGTAGGACAAATGACAGTTGACAAGGTGAACTTTCCAAACTAGACTTGTTGAGCTAAAAAGATTCACTAGATAAGACTAAGGTGACTAGGTTCGATGAGTGTGACAAATCGGGACATGAATTTATCCAAAGACGAGGAAACTTATCTATGCTGTGATATGCAATTTCCTAGGGAGTATCTAGATGCATGCAACTTAGGACGACAATAACGAAGACATGGACTGTAACTAAGATTTTCGAGGAAGTATCTATATGCATGTGACTTTGGATGACTATGACGAAGACATGGATTGTAACTAAGACGTATATGACCACCTAATGGATGCAAGATTTTTGAGCAAAATTTTGATAGTTTCTGTTCGGACTCAGTTTGCAGTTTTGATTGTTCTCTGATAACAGGTAGATGCGGTTCACCTAACAATTGCGGTTCAGGATTTGACAATTATGATGTTTCTAACAGTTGCGGTGTTTCTGACAGTTGCGGTCTTTCCTATGACAGTTGCGGTTTACCAATTCACACACGTTTTTCCTATTCTGGACTCTAAAACTAGTTATCCTGACAGACACTTGCGGTTTGGACTTTGACAGATGCGGTTTGCATGGACACATGCGACTCAGGATGTGACAGATGCGCTTCAAAACTTTGAGATTGTGAAAATCATGACAGACAGATGCGATTATTCCCCTAATAGATGCGACTCTCTAATACAGATGTGGCGATTAAACTGACAAATGCGACTCTGTTCTTGAATTTTTTTTTCGAAAGTTGTTTGACTGACTTTGTTTGTTTGATCAAGATTTTGGCAAATACAACAAATAGCAAACACAGAATTCAAAGTATTTTCAGTTTTGTGATGAATGGACTATTGAGACTCGAAAAACATTTACACCCTAGGCTTTTAGGACAGTACTTGTTGAATTCTTACTTGGATTTCTCCAGCTACGCATATTTACGGTGGATGATTAGTAGCTTGACCCCACTAGCTCCCCTCCATGACACTCACTTATATGGGGCAGCCAAGTTACAGTACCCATGAATCTCCCATGGCATACTTTTCATCTCTACACATAAACCGTAAGATTGTAAGATAGCTTCACAGGTCCGACCTGCTGCACCAACAAGTAGATAGGATTTTGGTAACTCTACAACAAGGCTTTTAATTCGGACATTCCGTTTGTGGGACACTAACCAACATCGACGAGAGTCCATTTCTGTCCATCTCATCGGATTAGTGCGCGTGATTCCTGGGGTTTCCCCAAGAATCCACTTTTGTATACCGGCTGGAAGTCGCTTGGCTTTAGCGTGCTACCGGTCTAAGTCGTCTTGGGGTGAGTACTTTTTCCCACCAAGACAGGCCCAAGTTCTAGAGTCAATAACCGTTTCTCTTACACCCAGGATTGCATGAATGCACAAGGGGAGAGGATACTTCAATTACTAAATCGTGGGGTTATAAACTAACAATGCAGACACAAAAAACACTGGTAAATTATTAAGCCCAAATGAGATTATTTACACTACCAAACAGAAGTTCATTTTAACCCACAAGATGATTATCTATCTACCAAAACAAAAGCATGCTTAAAAAGATAAAAGCATTAGGTCCTGCATGCAAATTTGTCAATAGTTCATTGTTTTTCTTTGGTTTTTGTATTATCTTCTACACTTCGTCCTGCAAACACTTGTTATTCCACTTTGACACAACTGAACCAAATATTAGCGAAAATCCAAATCACAAAAAAAAAGCAAAAATCAAAAAATGGATGCATGGAAATCGATAAAACAAATAAAAATCTTTACCAGCCAGATGTGGCTTTTGGAGCCATAGATGCAGTTCGAATGGTTGCAGGTGGATGCGATCAATGGAGTGTCTGATGCAGTTCAAAATTCATCTATTGGCAGATGCGGCAATAGACAGGCGAATGCAGCTTTTGACAGGCGGATGCGGCTTTTGGCAGGCGGATGCAGCGAATGGCAGGTGGATGCGGCGATTGACAACCTGATACAGTTTATGGCATGGCAGATGCAGCAATTGACAGCCTGATGCGGTTTATGGCGTGGCAGATGCGGTTCGTAAGTACAGATGCGTCACTATTTTTGATAGATGCGGTTCACTGGATGGAAAACCTGCGAAAAAAAAACAAAAAACAGAAATGAAAAACGGAAAGATGTGCGGATTTTGAAGTGGGTTCACGTCGAGTTCACCAAATGTAACTCAGATTTTTCGGAATTGTGGAAGATGCTAAACTGCTGCACAAGATTAAACATCAATTCTAATCTAAATAAAACAACAAAGAACGATAAGTAAGCATGATTAATCTAAACTAATAAAAACTAGAATGATCTCACCGAATATGCAAATACTTCCTTGATTTATCTCAATTGCCCTTCTCCATCTTGTTGTATTGTTATTCTTGCCCTCAGATTTCTGTGTTTGAATGCAAGCATAACTTCATCGAGTGTCTCAGCAAAATATCGAAGATTGTTTCTTCTCAAAAGTGTATAATGATTTCGGGAGAGAGGAATAATGATTTCGGGAGGAGAGAATAATGATAATGACATGCCATTTTATAGATTTTGTGTTTTCGAACGATCAACTCAGATTGAAAGAGAGATCGACGGGTGAGATTGATGAATGCCATGCGATGAGTTATGTGACAGATAGAACGTGAGTTAGAACGTGAGTTCAACTGCAGGTAAAGACTAATTTTAGAACATGAGTTAGAACATGAGTTCCAATCTTCATCTTCAAAAAATAAAAGAAATAGACTCTGTATGCAAAAGCCAAAGTTAGAAGTTGGAGAATAAATGCATGATAAATGCATGTGAATGCAAACTTGAGTTAGTTAATTAAATAAAGATATTTAATTAATAAATATAGATCATGCATATGAGTTGGAACTAGTTAATCAACTAGTTGTGATGGAGAGTTCTCTCATAGAGATAACTTGAGTTAGACAATAAGTGCATGTAAGAGATAACTGAATGTTAGAGGAATGTGATATAATTAATTAAATAATGAAATAAATGTTAATTTAATTCAACATTCAAAGAAATATGAGACTTTTAATTAAATAAATAAAGTAATTTATTTAATTTGGCTGTTGAAAAGGATAAATGAATAATTAAATAATAAATATTTAATTATAGATGAAAAGGGGTTAAATGAATAATTAAATAATAAATATTTAATTATAGATGAAAAGGGGTTAAATGAATAATTAAATAAAGATATTTAATTATAGTTGGAAAATTATGATAAAGGGTAATTAAATAATAAATTATTTAATTGATAGATAAAGGGGGAATAATTAATTAGTTCGCAACATAATTAAATAAATATGATTTATTTAATTAATTAAGTTGAATAAAGGATGATTATGAATTAATGAATTAATTAAAAAGGGTATTTAATTAATAGAGGAAATATGTGTTAGAAAGGCAATTAAATAAGTAACATTATTTAATCAAGACGACGGACTATAGAAAATTATGTTGAAATGTGTACTCGCAGGCCTAGACCAATTTTCGGTATCTACAGAGATACTAAGGAAAGGTGAGAAACTGGAAGAAGCAATTACAATTCTGGAATCTTTAACTGAAATTGTCAACAAAGCATCCAAGAACAACAACTTGATCATTATCATTGGGATCAAAATAGATGCTTGGAATAAGTTCCTTCTGGAAATGAAGAAAAATCATAAGATAATATTCTAAAGTAACAGTCAATTGTTTTCAAGTTGTTGAAGTTTTGATCAAAAAGGGAAAATTGTCGGCATATATATTCTGAAGTTTTGGAGATTTTAAACACATGTTTTGAATTTTTGGAATACGGTTTCTATGCTTTTTCATTGATGTCAAAGGGGGAGAGAGTGCAGTGAAAAATGTTTGATCAATCTTAAGGGGAGTTGTGTTTTGAAATCTTTTTGAAGCATAGGGAGAGAGAGCAGTTAATTGGCAATGTACTTATAATGATTCTGACACTTAGTCATTTTTCACTAAGTGTTGCCATCAATGCCAAAGGGGAAGATTGTTGGAATATGGCTTGTAAGTTTTGTCATTAATGGCAATCTAAGTCATGTATCCAATCTATAGTATAGTTTTGGTCTACACTGACAGAACAGAGTGAGGAACATGGCATCCGTTTATAGGCATAAAAGTTGATTTGAATACCTCACTAGACTATTATTTTGGTTTGTGGATCTCTGAGGAAGATTTTTTGATGTTTGTATTGCCTTATTCGATAAGTATACTGATGTGCATTCACTTGTATATGATGTAAGAGATCCGGTGCACTAATCTGTTGGTTATCTATGTTGGAAGGCTGACCTGGCGAATGTAGTAATCGCGGATGTATAAGGAGTAAGTAATTAAATGTTTTCGTGCTCGATTATGTTTGTTTGGGTCCTCTCTTTGTCTTAACCGAACTTGGACGATAGACATAAATAATTAGTGGTGGATCTGGCTGACATTTGAAAAGAACTTAATGTTTTATGAAGCTGATATATGAATGCTCAAATCTTTGGTAGCGGATATATATATGAGATTGGTTTTATCATTTTGATATGATGGTAGATAAGTGAGTGAACATAACGAATGTGTGGTGCAAAATTTAGCAGAGTATAGTGCAAATTTTTCTATGTGTGATGCGAAGAGCAGAGCAGAGCGAAGTGCAGAGTTAGAAAAAGTATCCAAAATCTAATCTACGAGCTTCACCAGAATTGTAATCTAGCATGAATAGATGCTACTATCTTAGTTCATCCCTCAGATGGTTTTAATCTGAACTTTTATAAGCCAGTGAGCCTTCTCTTTTGAGAAGTGAGCTCTAGGTAGTGTGCCTAAATGGAAGTGCATTCTCTTTTGTACAACTTTATTTGAGTACTCAAATTATGGATTAACCTCCACTGTGGTTTTTCCCCTAAGAGGGTTTCCACGAAAAAATCCTTTTGTTATGGTGTTATGAATGTTTCCTTTAAATTCTTGCATATTTCTTTAATGTAATGTCAAAATGGTTTAAGTTTTAGATTAATAAAGTTATGATTTATTGAACACTGATTCACCCCCCCTCTCAGTGTTCCCCTAAGTCCATGATGTAATTTAGAAATAAAGCATTCTTCATCATGTCTAGATGATTCCTAGATAGGGATAAGTGTATATTAGTGAAGATTAATGGAAATTATTCCACCTCTTGCCCTTGAATTTTAATCTTGAAGTAGTCCATGTGTAGAGGCATCCCATAACTATCAACCATCATAAATAAGGTATCCTCCAAGCCACCTAGAATTTTATTTCTCACAAGCTTCTTACAGATTGCCTCTACCATCCTCACTGATTCACCAAGGTCAAACAATGAAACCAAGAAAATGGACAATTTTTTTATGTTAGCTTTGTGTCGATGGTTTTCCCCATGAATGCTTTACCAAAAAAACCCTTTATTGCATGCAATATCAACACATAGTAGGTTTTAGCAATCTTTAGCCTCTTATCCTTAATCTCTCCCAAGAAGTCCATTTGTTTGTGTGGACTGGTGATTCAAATATGAGTTTCCATCTCTTGCTAGCCCACATAAACTTGTTGCAATATGGATAGATGACACTCACATGCTATTTAAAATCATGGATTTAAGACATGACCTGCACCATCACGGAAATAAGTGCACTTCCATTCTAACCTATGTCATCTTTGCATATTCATCATGTACTTTATATTGATTACCTTAAATTATTAAACGCGATTAAATTAAATGTGTTGTAGATTGTAACTTGTGCTTAAGTCACCATCTCATCAAAAATTACCTCATATATTTCTAATTCTACCAGTACCTTTGCCAATTTATTTTCCAAGTCATTTCCTTCCCTATACACAGGGGAAATTTAAAAATCTTCCAACTTCCTTATCATTTCCCATACCATATTTAACAATTTATTCAATTTCTAGTTTGGTTCATGATTTTGGTGAATGGCATTAATTTTTATTAGTGAATCTCCCTAAAAATGGACTCATTTGAGATTTAATTTCCTTCCCATAGCTAGTCCCAATAGTGTCACTTGAAACTTGGATTTATTGTTTATTCTTGATACTAATTTCTTCACCATTGTTAGTAGAATCTTCCCAAATGAGGTTCCAAAAAAATTGATCTTGATCTAGTTGTGATTGGGGGGTGCCACTATACATATTTCCTTTGGTTAGAGGTCAGATCAACCTACCTAGGTCCATAAATAAGGGACATACCTTTTCATTTTTTGGTATATTACTTTTCACCATATTATTTACATTGTATCATCATGGATATCCTCTCCTCCATAGTTACCAACTTCATATCTTGTGTATCTATGCTTTTAATGATACAATTTTGTGATCTATAATAATTATTTAGCCACTTCAGCCATGTATATACTTGATACAAGAGACCTTGACCCATATGATGCTATCTTTTCTTCTACATAAATGTATTCTCTTCCATGCATATTTTTTATTCATTTTATTTAAAGAATCTTGTGATGTAAATGCATGTGTTGCTGAGACATCTTATCCAATACCCTACAATATGCTTGTGAATTTGGGATTTTTTATTTATGATGATTATCCTATTGATGATCTTTATGATCATTATATTTTTTTAGTATTAGTAATATGCATTATTCAACTTCACATGAATTTATCATTGCCTATATAGTTTATTGCGATCCATCTTATATATTTTGTGGCACATGGTCTATTGATGATATGTTCATAATTCAAGCATAATGATACTTATTTATCTTATTATGATGAGGTTGATGAGCCCTTGTTACATAATCATTCTATTGATAATGATATTTACGTAATTTATTATTATTATATAATACCTTTGAACACCTCTCCTTCATGCCAATTAATTCATGATACATCTTTACCTTTAATTTCTACAATGATACATTATGTGATGAAGACACATCTCCTTTATTTATACATGATATTGTTTCATCTTATAATGGTATTTATCCTACACATGATGATATTTCTATGTCCATAGATGTATGTACTTCAAGAGGTTATAAAATATTGAAGGCAAATAAAAGAAAATAAAATTAGTAAAAAAAATAATACCCTCACCTATAATCTTTGCTTCTCCCATTGATGAGCAGAAATGTAGTGTGCTCTTATTTCATTTAATTTCCTCTTGATGTTGATATGTCGATTACTCAATTCTCTAGCATAAACTTGATATGATTGATAGTGATTGCAAGATAAGAGATCAAAATGACAACATGTAAGTATGATAGCTCAAGAGATTCTTTGGTGAAAATAAAAGATGAAAGCCTCTAGATATAGAGTATTGAAGAGGAAAAATGAATGGCTAGAAATAATTAATGATGGATGGATAAGATTGAAGGAGGATTAGGGTTTGGATCAAGGATGCAATCACATGACAAGTGTCAAATGATGGATAAGATCTATGTTTAGGATAGGGATAGGGACAAGAATCCTTATGTGAATGGCTATTATTAAGAGGTTGCATGAGATGAATGGATAAGATGCAGAGTTAGTTTGAATTTTGGGTAAGTGTCTAGGTTCAATGAATCTAGGCAAGGAGTTAGACATGTGAAGAGGCCATTTGTCCCATGAGGAAAAATTTAGATTATGATCCATGTGAAGAAGATTGAGGGTTAGAATTAAATGGACAAGGATAAAGGATAAATGATAAAAAATATTTATTTAATTAATGGGGTCATGATGGGATAATAATTAAATACTAAATTTTTATTTAATTAAATGATTATGGCAATGAATGTTAATTAAATAATTATAAATTTATTTAATTAATGGACTATGATAAGGGTTATTAATTAAATAAATGATAAATATTTATTTAAGGGATTATGATAAAGGTGGGAAAGGATAGGAATAATTAAATAAATAATATGTATTTTTTTAATTAATGACTAAGGATAGGTTGAAATGAGGTATGGTTGTGTAAGGTCATAGTTTAGGTGTCTAGATTTTGCCCCTCTTTGATATGACGTTACAAAGTGGCATTGTATCAAATAAGTTTAAAACATAGTAGATGAGAGAGGATGAGGATCCAAGATTTAATGCCCCAGTCAATGGGAGGATGGGAAAAGGATGAAGAAGTAAATATTGGCATTAGGTGATGGGATACTCCCTCAAGAGGACACTTAGGTTAGGAGAACACGGGTGGGCTCTTGAAATGGAAGGGAATAATGAGGGATTAGGATCAAGAAGAAGATGAATTGGAAGATGAAAGAGAATTAAGGAGATGCAAAGGAATGTGAATTTGAATAGAAAGGATAAAAATGAAGGATAGTTTGATGATTATTAATAGGTTATGCTAGTATGTATTGAGAAATCTTAAAATTTGATATAGAAAAGGTAAGTTTACACCAAGGTATGAAGAACCGGGGTGGGAAGGTAACCTTTACATAGAATTGACACTAAAATAATGAAAAACACAACAAACAAGATGATGCCCCATTATACACTTGTTGTGACACACCAAAATATAGATAGATTAAGGTAGCCGTAAGTGGGTATAGTCAAGGGTAAAAATATAATGATCAAAATATATTTTAAAAAATGGTCACCAGAAACATTTCATGCAACCAACATATCTCTTTCCAAAGATCAAATGATGATGATGATGATGATGATTTATTGGGTGCTTATAATTAGGCTTGGATAATAACCTAAGAAAGGCTTTGATTTTCTTACTCAAGCTTGGATAATCAATTAAGCAAGGCTTTGATAAGATGATGATGATTGATTGATTGATAGGAAAAGTATAGGATGTTTGAATAATATTTAATAGGGCTTATGATATGATTTTGATTAAGGATTGACGTTGTGGATGTAGTGTTTGGATTGATTGAATGTCAAGTTTGAGAAGCTAGATAGTTAAATTAATCACCAATAAAATTAATTTAAGATATCCTGATATTTTGAGTATTATTTACATAAAATTTACATGTAAGTGTAGACACTGAAAAATGTCCTAAGTCTGTTAGCGTTATTTTTCTTGGTCTTCATCTTTCGATAATTAAATAATTTTAATTATTTAATTATTCTTGATCATATTCCTCCATTAATTAAATAATTCTTAATTATTTAATTAATTCACTTCCCAACCTTTATTCTGCCTTGATCAATTAAATAAATTAATTGTCACTAATATTTCCCTTTCTTCAATAATTAAATAAATTACTATTTATTTAATTATTTGCTTGTCATCTTTCATCTATGGTTAAGTAATTATTATTAATTATTTAACTCGTCCCTCCCCCTTTCAATTCTCCCATTATTAAATAATTGTCAAAATTATTTAATTGTCCTCCATGTGTCTCTTGTATTAATAATTAACTCAATTTAATTACTTAATGTCCCCTTTTCATAT
>CM021105.1:416646247-416918469 GCA_007115665.2 Sequoiadendron giganteum
CCTACAACTCTGCACAAACTTCTTCACATCTTGTGATAACTGAGGCCAATAATAATGCTCACTAATAATGGAAATGGTCTTATCCCGACCAAAATGTCCTGCCATTCCTCCACTGTGCTTCTCCTTTATCAGATTCTCCCTCATGGAACTCCTCGGAATACATAATTGACTTCCCTTAAACAACATGCCTTCTTGAATTAGGAAATCCAACCACTTTGTCCTGTCAACTGTAACAGGTTCCTTGCAAGCTTTCCAAGCCTCTGCAAAATCAGGATCATTCGGGTACAATGTCTTGAGTTCACTAAACCCAACCACCTCAATCTGCATTTCTATCAACAATGTATGCCTCCTACTTAAGGCATCTGCAACCCTATTTGACTTCCCACGCCTATGCTTTAAAACAAATGTATAACTCTGCAAAAATTCTACCCATTTCATATGCCTCTGATTTAATTTTCCCTGACTACTCAGGTACTGCAATGCTTGATGATCAGTATACATAACAAATTCCTTCGGAAACAAATAATACCTCCATTTCTTTAATGCTTGAACTATTGCATAAAATTCTTGGTCATATACAAAGTACTTTCTCTTTGCATCATTTAACTTTTCACTGAAATAGGCAATGGGCTTACCTTCCTGGCTTAACACTGCTCCAATGGCACAACCACTGGCATCACAATCCACTTGAAACACCTTATTAAAATCTGGGAGAGCCAAAATAGGTTGTTCTGTCACCTTCTGCTTCAATAGATCAAAACTCCTTGCTGCTCCAGTGCTCCACTTGAACTCTTTTCTATCCCCTCTCATTGTTTCAGTTAGGGGTGCACAAATACTACTGAAGTTTCTAATAAACTTTCTGTAAAAACTGGCCAAACCATGGAAAGACCTCACCTCCGTAGTAGTTCTTGGGGTAGGCCATTCCAGAATAGCCTTCACCTTCTCTGGGTCCATCTTGAGACCTTCTGTCGAGACAACAAACCCCAAGTACACTAACTCCTTCTTCACAAAACTACACTTCTTCAGATTAATCAGCAATTTCTCTTCTCTTAACTTCTCAAAGACTCTACCAATATGCGTTATATGCTCATCCAGTGACTTACTGAATATCAAAATATCATCTAAATACACAATAACAAAGCTTCCTAGGAACTCTTTCAGTACCTCGTTCATGAGCCGCATGAATGTGCTCGGTGCATTGGTTAGCCCCAAAGGCATGACTAACCACTCGTACAGGCCCTCTTTGGTCTTGAAGGTGGTCTTCCATTCATCTCCCTCTCGAATCCGAATCTGGTGATATCCACTCTTCAGATCAATCTTTGTGAAGTACTGAGCTTCACTCAAACAGTCCATCAGGTCATCCATCCTTGGCAGGGGAAATCTATACTTGATTGTTATCTTGTTTATGGCCCGAGAGTCTGTACACATCCTCCACTCCCCATCCTTCTTTGGTGCTAGTACTGCAGGTACTGCACATGGACTCAAACTCTCGAATCAAACCCTTTCTCAACAACTCCTCAACTTGTCTGTTCAACTCCTCATTTTCTGTAGGAGTCATTCTATGAGCTGCCTTATTTAGCAAACTAGCTCCTAGGATCAAGTCAATCTAATGACTGATCTTCCTCATTGGTGGTAAACCCTTAGGTACATTATCAGAAACAATATCCTGAAACTCATTCAATAACCTAGAAACTTCTACTGGAACCTTCTCACTACCCTCCTTATCCATTTTAGGAATCAATGCATAACACACACGCTCATGTTTTATGCCTTCTAAAAATTTCCTTCCATCGACATAACAAATTCTAGCACTACTACATACCTTTTCTTCGGCCTTCTTCAGGGGTTTCAACTTATGGCGGACTCCACCCTTCATCAGGGAATAAGTGTTTACATGGCCATCATGTACAGCTCGCCTGTCAAACTGCCACGGCCTCCCCAACAACATGTGACATGCATCCATGGGGATGATATCACAGAGTACCTCATCACGATAGCTTCCGATCTTGAACTTCACCAGGCACTGCTCATTGACTAGAACTTTGTGGTCTTTCTGCAACCAGGCAATCCGATATGGATGTGGATGCCTTTCCCTCTTCAGCTTCAACTTTGTAACCATTTCTTCTGACACTAGATTATTAGTGCTCCCACCATCAATAATGACATCACAACATTTGTCTTCACACTTGCACCTTGTGTGAAACAAATTCTTCCTCTGTTCTGGCTCCTTCTCTTCAGTCACCAAGGCTCTTCTAACCACTAGGGCTTCTCCCCTTTCAGCATCATCTGAATGCTCAGATTGAGCCTCCTCATCTACATGCGCAACTCTTGCACGACCTTCTGGCCTTTTGTCTGTCCTTCCTTGGTATTGTGGACATTCATAGGCTCGATGCCCTTCTTCACCACATCGGAAACAAGTTCCTCTGAAACCACCTCTTCCAGGTCCTTGCCCAAATCTTCCTCGTCCTCTACCTCTTTGATCACCACCATTCTGATCACGTGGGCGGTAGAAGTTATCATTCCTCTGGCTTCGACTGGTACCCACATCTTCATTTTTCTTCTCATCCTCATTTCGGCTTCCAAAAGATCTTCCGCTACCCCTTCCGCTTTGACCTCCTCGTCCTTTTTGCTTGCTGTCAAATCTCTTGTTCAGCTTCTCTTCAACTCTCAACAAAAATTGGTAAGCATCTTCAATGGTGGCCATTCTGACCAGGCTTAACTCCTCTTGAATGCTCGGCCGTAACCCATTAAGATAATGGGCTACCTTCTCCTTGTTGGCCTCTGCATGTCCCGTTCTGATGATCATCTTGTGAAAATCTTCTGTGTATTCTTTCACAGATCTACTTCCTTGCTTCAACCCTTGTAATTTCTTCAATAGATCTAACTCATAGTCCATTGGCATGAACTGCTTCTTCAGTTTCTCCACCATGCGATCCCATCTGGTGATCTTTCCCTTTTCTCTCTTATTTCTTTCTAGTTGGACCTCTTTCCACCAGATACTGGCGTGGCCCTTTAGCTTTGTTTTTGCAAACTTAACCCGATCTGGGTCCTCTACTTCTTCATACTTGAAATACTCTTCCAACTCATTGATCCAATCAATCAACTCTTCCGGGTCTAGACTTCCGGAAAAACTGGGAACTTCTACTCTAGGTCTTTTTCCGATCTTCGAAATGGCCCTTATCAGCCGCATTTGATCTTGATCAATAGCTTCTTCTTCCTCTTCTACATCTGAATCTTCCACCTCTTCTTCATCCTCACTTTCTTCTCCCCTTCTCGGGTTTACCCCTCTTCTTAACTCTCTTTGTAATGCATTTATTTGTCTCTGGAGGGCTCTGAAACCCTCAGCCGCTAATGGATCTCTTCCACCAGCATTTCTGGCACCACCTCGCCTACCACGCGCCACTCTTGGAGGCATCTTGAATATCTTGAACCCACAACCACAGTCCTGGTGTGAACTGCCTCACGATCGGCGATCTGTCCACACGCTCAAGAAAACCCGCTCTGATACCACTTGATGAGGGTGCAACCCGAGACACATAAAATCACACAGAAAAACTAACAAATCTTATTATTTTCAAAGGATGAAATTCCTACATGCAGAGGATCTCAAATCCTCCAGTTTTGCAATACATGCAAATTACAGAAAGAAACTACAGAAATTCCCCTATTCGCAGCATGCGATCTTCTTTCCCCAAAAACTGCCTAAAAGAAACAATAACTCGCCCATAAATAGCCCGTTTCTTTGTTTGGAGCCAAAAACGGGATTCAAATTATGCACCAACTTTCGGAAGCCCTAACTCAAGATCTAACCGTCAGATCTTCAATGATAATACCTTTTCGGAAAGCTCTCGCGAAGATCTCTTGCCGGAAAGTGGGGCCTAAAGGCTAACCACTTTCGTATTCCGCCAATTTTTCAGGCCCATCCGGAGCCTCTAAGTACCTCAAAATTAGCTCCGAAGATTTCATAAGGCAAAAAGCAGAAATTGAAACTTGAATAACTTTTGAACCGGAAATGCTCTTGATCTGATTCTTTCACCAAAGTGTTTATTATTATGTCCTGAAGCTTCCCTTAAATTTTTGTCTCCTCATGCCTTCAAATTCATACCTGCTAAAAATAGCAGTTGAGCAGAAAAAGCAGAAAAGCAGTTTTGAAAGTTGGGAATTCTTCTTCGACGAAAAGGGTATCCAGAAATGCAAAAACATCTACAAAAAAAAATCTAAATGAAAGTAAATATATTTTTGGGTGATGTAGGATTGCCCTTACACCACTGGATGCTCCTGCATCAGAGTTTTACTATCTGTGTGTTTTCTTTCCATGTCTAAATGAATACAACAATGCAAGGGTGTATCATATACTCATTCTTGGACACTTATATGGTATATTATCTATTAGTAATATGTTCAACCTTGTCTAAACTAGCACATAGGTATATTTTGACACCAATATGGGATACATTATGTAGTGTGTATGGTTTTCTATAAGGTATTGTTTAGTGTTTCAAATAAGCAATTTGACATCTTAGGGAAAACCCCCTTGGTATTGTAGAGCCAAAAATGAAGGAGGTCTTACCCACCTCAATCATTGGTCCTTAATTTCCCAACCTAAAGATACATCTATGGTAATTTTCCAATTTTGACACCCAACAAACCTAGAAAGATTATCATTTTAAGGATTTGGGGCCTACAACTTTCATCACCAATAAGACATTCTGAATTTTTTGAGAAATAAGAATTACATCTTTAATAAACTTAGTTGTGGTCCAAATTTGGGTTTTTTTACCTTGAAGATAATATATAATAATAAGATAATACTTTCTACAATCAATTTATTAGCCACCACTTGAGAACCCATAAGGATTGCATTTAAAGCTATAGATATTTCAATGTAGATATTAGTTTGAAGGCCTAGGTGTAAATAAAATATAGAAATTATATGACTATTTTGACCTCTAAGAACCCCTCCACCACCCACCACTCCTTGATACCCTTGGAAGCACCATCAAATTTCACTTTGAGACAATTCTTCAAAGGAGTCCAAACTACACCAAATATTGGCTTCATCATATCTTTAAGAGGGGTGGAGATGTCAAAGTTCAAGTTCTAATATTTAGAAAATTATAAATCATAAATGGAGACTCCAATTTTCAAGGAATAAGAGACCTACACATTTATCCTAGAAAGGTAATGTTTTACTTTAAAGCCAAAAAAATTTGATCTACCACCCTTCTATCTTCTACCTTATTCTCCCTAAATATCTAATTATTTCTCTTTTAAAAATTCCCCACACAACATGAGGAAGAATAAAGGACCATAGGAACCTCAAGGATAGGTTGTGAGATTGAGACACCCATTATTTAATCATTTTTTTGATAGAGTTCAAAAACACCCAATTGACTTTCCAAAGGTGGAGAAGGATATCCAATACACTTTTGAAAAATGCACAATCTAATAAAATATGAGCAACAATTTCTTCCACCTTCATAAAGGGCACACTTATTTGAGATTATAAAACCTCTCTTTATTAAATTATTAATAGTGATAATTTTATTTTGTGCTATAATCTAATAGAAGACATTAAATTTATGAATAAGTTGAGGGAACTACAACTTATCCCAAAATGTTAAACCTTGAGGCAATTGAAAAAGAATCAAAAGATGTGTCTTTCCAAACTAAATCATCTCTTGGAAAATTATGTATGTGGATGCAAGACAATATAGATTGTAGATTTAAGAAAGGTCCATCTAAAAAATCATAAGATATAAAAAATGATAAGGTCTTCCAAATTTTCATTCCATTAACTTCATGAACCACTCTACCCCCAAAGTGCCTAATGAAAATGCTCATTAAAGGCATATCCCACTCACAATTACTTACAAGAGTGTCAAAAATCTAGTTTTCATCCCAAAACTTTATGCATGACCCATTTCCAAGCTTCCATTTAGTTTCTCTATTAATAAAGAATCTACTAGACACAATGTTTCTCAAAGGGAAGAAATCCTAGGGAATATCATTACAAGATAGCTAGTATTAAACATTCCTACTATGATAAAGGTATTTTAATTTTATGATCGTCATCCATTATTCTACTCAAAAATCAAGTTTCTCATAACTTTAGAAATAAAGGCTAAGTTAAAATATTTAATCTTTATAATATCCAAATTACCCTACTTCCTTGGTCTACAAACCATATTCCATGCCACTAATGGAATCCTTTTTCTTTCCTCAATACATGCCTAAAGAAATATTTTTTCTTTATTTTATTAATCATGTCTAGTATCCTCATTTTTATTCTTAGCAAGCTCATAGTGTAAACAAGGATTTTTTATAATGTGGCTTTGATGAGATAGAATTTTCTAGCTTAGTTTACTATAGTCTATTTCCAACCAACCAATTTTATTTAAAATATTTCTAAAGTTCATTCCGAAATGAGTTTGGAACCTTACCATGAAAGAGTGGAAAACCCAAATATTTGGAAGGGAGCACACCAATATAATATTCAAGAATACTTGTCAATTTGTGTTATCTTGAACAAGGATTGTTTAAGAAAAAAATGGTTATTTTTGGGAGGCTAATATTTTTCTTGAATCCCTTTCATAGTTAGAGGGGATGAATTTCAGTTCTCTAGTCTTAATGACCAAAGCTTCACTAGTAAGGATTATGTCATCCATCAAATATTGATAGAAGTAAGGAGATCCAAAGTAGGCAAGTTTAACACCCTTCGGTCTACCCATTAAGATATAAAGACATTTTCCAATGCTTCATCCATGATAATAAAAATAAATGAGGAGATATTATCTCCATATCTTAACACCCTAGAACTCTTGAATAAACCTAAAGGAGATTCATTAATCAAGAGTGAGAATTTTGGGATGAAAATCATCTCAAAGATCATGTTAATAAATTTAACACTAAAATAAAATCTAGATATGACCTTAACAAAGAACTCCTAAAGCACCCTATCATAAGCCTTCATAAGGTCCAACTTAAGGATAAAACCATCTTTCTCGTTGATAGAAAGTGAGTGAAACACTTCATCAATAAAAATAATAGAATATAAGATCTATCTTGTATGCACAAAACCACTATCTTGAACCAAAATTATCTTGGGTAGGACCACCTTCAATTTGAAGGCTATAATTTTAGAAAAATATATTATAGATAGAGTTACGAAGACTAATTAGTCTAAAATAGGAAAAGGAGTTTTCACATTCTTTCTTTGGGACGATAATTCAAAAAGTAGAATTTAATTCTATTAACACCCTCCTACTACCAAAAATTTTTTTGGTAGTCATAGTAATATCCATAGAGACAATATACTAGTAGATCTACAAGAATAAGTGAGGGAATCCATCATGTCTAGAGGATTTTTGGAATTCACATTTGTATTATGATGCAAATTCTAAAATTTAACTATTATGCCCAAAAATATAGTCCAAATATGTGCTCACTGCTAGGTTGCAATATTTAGACAACCTAACTCTACATTAAGAGGGGAAGCTCCCTCGTATGATAAAGGTTTGATTTTTGGTGGTATTTTTGACACAAAAATATAGAAAGATTTCAAAAGGACAAAAACCTATAATATTTAAGAGAAACCTAGTAAATAAACCTACAAATATAAACTTATGTTTATTGCATTCATTTCAAATAATGATGACCAAATTCACTATTTTTTTTTCAATCATGAAAGAAAATTTATCAATCTTACTATTTGTTTTTCAATCATGAAAGAAAATTTATCAATCTTCCTATTTGTTTTTGAATCATGAAAGCAAATTTATCAAGTAGAAAAATTACTTCTCAAATTATTACAATGAATACCACAAAGATTTTAATTTACAATAGAAAAGAATAAATATTATAAAAAAATTAATATTACATGTCATAATAACTGCACAGATAAGATTGAATGATTCCACAATTCAATTTAGAGGGAGTTACAAAGAAAAATTACTCACTCAACACATGAACAAATAACTCAAAGAATATTTGAACAATACCATTCAAATATTCTCTATTTATATTTTCTTTGAAATGAGCTGTACAACTTCACCCTTACAATTCAAAATTATGAAAGCCAAAAAAAATTGTTTTGAAAAGAAAAAGCCTCATATATATAGGCTTACCTTTGTAACTAAATTTAATTTATCTTTGTAACTCAGATTTTTCAGATTTGTGGAAGATGCTAACTACTGCACAAGATTAAACATCAATTCTAATCCAAATAAAACAACAAAGAACGATAAGTAAGCATGATTAATCTAAACTAATAAAAACATAGAATGATCTCACCGAATATGCAAATACTTCCTCGATTTATCTCAATTGCCCTTCTCCATCTTGATGTATTATTATTCTTGCCCTTAGATATTTGTGTGTTTGAATGCAAGCATAACTTCGTCGAGTGTCTCAGCAAAATATCTAAGATTTTTTCTCTTCTCAAAAGTGTATAATGATTTCGGGAGGAGGAATAATGATAATGACAGGCCATTTTATAGATTTTGTGTTTTCAAATGATCGGCTCAGATTGAAAGAGAGATCGACGGATGAGATTGATGAATGCCATGCGATGAGTTATGTGACAAATAGAACACGAGTTAGAATGTGAGTTCAACTGCAGGTAAAGACTAATTTTAGAACATGAGTTTCAATCTTCATCTTCAAAAAAAGAAATAGACTTTGTATGAAAAAACCAAAGTTAGAAGTTGGAGAATAAATGCATGTGAATGCAAACTTGAGTTATTTAATTAAATAAAGATATTTAATTAATAAATATAGATCATGAATATGAGTTGGAACTAGTTAATCGACTAGTTGTGACAGAGAGTTCTCTTATAGAGATAACTCGAGTCAGACGATAAGTGCATGTAAGAGATAATTGAATGTTAGAGGAATGTGACATAATTAATTAAATAATGAATTAAATATTAATTTAATTCAACATTCGAAATATGAGACTTTTAATTAAATAAATAAAGTAATTTATTTAATTTGGCTATTGAAAAGGATAAAATGAATAATTAAATAATAAATATTTAATTATAGATGAAAAGGGGTTAAATGAATAATTAAATAAAGATATTTAATTATAGTTGGAAAAGTATGATAAAGGGGAATTAAATAATAAATTATTTAATTGATAGATAAAGGGGAAAGAATTAATTAGTTCGCAACATAATTAAATAAATATGATTTATTTAATTAATTAAGTTGAATAAAGGATGATTATGAATTAATGAATTAATTAAAAAGGGTATTTAATTAATAGAGGAAATATGTGTTAGAAAGGCAATTAAATAATTAACATTATTTAATCAAGACGACGGACTATAGAAAATTATGTTGAAATGTGTACTCGCAGGACTAGACCAATTTTCGGTATCTACAGTTTGCCCCTCTTTGATACAATGTTGGTACAATGTTGTGTCAAAGAAAATATGCCCCGGTCGTGCCCCTGTATGAAACAAGTTAGGGTATACCCCAGTGAAAGGGAGAATGACGAGGAGGTAGTGGTATGCCCCCTCGAGAGGATAGGTGGGTTTGAAGAACATGAGTGTGCTCTCGAAATGGATAGATAATGGTGGTGAAGATGCAGAAAAGAAGAAATGTTAGCATGGATGATTTTAGAATGTTAGTAAGAAATAATTAATGTTGGTTAATTTTAGAAAAAGACATAATGTTCGATATATTGCCAAATACGTTGTACTTGCTTGTTATCATCATTGGGCGGACATGACACAAATGGATGGTACACACTATGATATGAGATAGACCATAGTGTGCAAAATCATCCATCTGCAAAAAATAGATAGTCGTAGACAAGGAGTGTCTTAACTCAGAATAAGGACAAGATACCCCAGTCTTTTGGTCAAGACAAACCACAGACAGTAGACAAATAAAAGACAGGTCATGAGATGTCATTGCTCCTCTAAATCCTTGATAGGACATCCTTGAGGAAACTAGTAACATGATTCAAAAAGCCAAAGTTTGAAAGACAATTGACAGACAACAACCAAAGAAAAAGAATCCTGAGACATTCTTGCTTCTCTAAATCCTTCAAGGGAGATCCTTGAGAAAGCTAGTAACAGGATCTTGCACAAATCGATAAAAAGATAAGACAAAATAAGATAAAAAGTCATAAAGCCAAATAAATGTATTCGCAAAAACTTGATCTTGTGGGATTGTTTGATGTTGATGTTTGACATAGCGTAATGTGAGAGAATGACACATACCGCCTAAGATGTTGAGTCGAGTTTTGACTTGGTGACTTCTGTATAAGGCATGACAAAGCCTCGTTTCAGTAAGACACATGCCATATAAGACATTGGAGTCTGATGATGTTGAGGTGATAAGCCACATGAGACTATGACAATTTGATGATGTCTATGGACAAGAAAGACATATCTTGCTTAGACATAAGTTGATTGCTTTGACAATGTGTATGATATTGACTTGATGACAAGTTGAGTGTGTGCGTGTAGACAGTGTATGACATGAGATGATACCTTAAACTATGATATGCAACTTGTGTGATAGTGATTGTGAATGAACCCTATTGGACTAACCTAGTGTGGTCTCGGGAGCTCATCAATTGATTAGCCTTGCCTACATTGTACACGTAGAGACCTCGTAGTTCGACACAACCAATGACTTTGAATATACAAAGAGTCATGATTTAAATGTGTGTGATACATGACAAACCTAGACTGACAGACCTAATGCCTCGGGGGCACATCGATTGATGGCCTTGCCTACGTCCCAATAATAGAGGCAACATAGTTCGACTATGACTACGACTGACTTAGCATGACTGACTTGACACTATTTTGTTTTTGGTATTTTCTGACATGTTTTGATTTTTTTGGATTTTTGAAGTTTTCTAATGTTTTTGTTTTTTTCAGGACATTTTCTGATGGTGCGATGCTATGTACAAGGCATTCATGGAATAGAACAAGGATTTGCCCCTAGTCGGGAATAAGACTTGCGAGATGGAATGGATGTTTAGATGTCAATCGTTCCAAATGATGGATAGGACAACCATTTATTATGAGTGATGGTGAAAAAGTCTGATTAGAATGATGGTAGATGGAAGAGCGAGCTTGACTACACATGGCACCTGTTTTCCAGGTTTTCACCATGGTACTTATCCATAGTGCCACCGAAGTGGTTTTCACTAGTGGATGGATTTATTTCTCTTTACTCTTTTGATTTTCTCAATCTTTTTTTTTTTTGGTGTTACAAAAATGCCTGTTTGCTAGGTTTTCATCAAGGTAACCATTTTTTTGTATTTTTCCAGATTAAGACACGGATTCTCAGAAGCTAAGCATAAAACCTCTTTAGATGCAAACTATTGATAGGTGACAAAAGCAGATCTCCTTCAGGAGTAGATAGTTGGTACGCTCCTGACCCAAAGGCTTCTATGACAATGTACGGCCCTAACTAGTTAGGCTCAAACTTTCCTGGTTTCTCTCGTTCAGCTTGGTTCTTCGGATTCTCCATTAATACCAGGTCACCAATGTGAAAATATCTATTGAGAACCTTCCTATTGTAGCTCCGACGAAGACGATTCTGATATGCTTGCAAATGATCTAATGCTTTCTATCTTCATTCATCCAGTAATCCAAGCTCTTGTAGCCTAGAGACATGGTATTCTTCATCATCGACATGACCCTTCAAAGATACCCTTAGAGAAGGTATTTCGACCTTTATAGGTAAGATAGCTTCAGAACCGAATACAAGGGAAAATGGAGTGGCGTTGGTGGGAGTGTGGATGCTTGTGTGGTAAGCCCATAAGGCAGGATTAAGTTGTAGGTGCCAGTCACGACCAGCGTCATTGATAGTCATTTTAAGGATTCTAACAATGGTTTTATTAGATTCCTTAGCTTGGCCATTACCTTGTGGGTAATACGGGGTGGAAAAATGATGCTTGATGTGGAATTCTTCACATAAATGGCGTACTTCTTGGTTCTTGAATGGGCGGCCATTATCTGTGATTATGGATTGTGGTACACCATACCGACAAATGATATAGTTCAGAATAAACTTAGATATTTGGGTGCCAGTGATGTAGCTCATGGGAATGGCTTCAATCCACTTGGTGAAGTATTCGGTAGTGGTAATGATGAATTTGTGGCCATTGGATGATGGTGGGTGTATCTTACCTATGAGGTCGAGTCCCCATTGGGCGAAAGGCCATGGTGAAGTAATCAGTCGAAGCTCCTGTGTTGGCACTCTTATCAAGTCTCCATGTATTTGACATTGTCTACACGTCTTCACAAAGACATATGAGTCTTTCCCCATAATAGGCCAATAGTAACCTAGTCTCATAATCTTATGGGCTAAGGTTGGACCACTCGAATGGGATCCACATATACCCTCGTGCACTGCTCACAAAGTTGTTTGTGCTTCTTCAGCATCGAGACATCTCATTAGGGCGTTGTCTAAGGTGCGTCTATATAGGGTTTCTCCGATGATGGTGTACTTGGCGGACTTATGGATGAAGGTTCAACGTTGGTTATTGGACAAGTCTTGAGGTAAGGTTTGATTTGTTAGATAGTCAAATATTTCTTTATACCAAGGAGATGTAGGACCAATAATGGTACACACCATCATATTATCGGGGATATCATAAGCAAGGAACAATAGCTATTCAACCAAGAACTCGAACTTAGGCACGTTACTCAGAATATCCAACAAGGAACCCATGGTTGCCATAGCATCTGCAGCTCTATTCTGAATGCGTGGTATTTGTTGAAAAGTTATGTCCTTGAAATATTGTTTGAAACTATCAGCCATTCTCTTGTAAGGGGCAAGCTTCTCATCCTTAGTTTCGTACTCATCATTTACCTGTCGGATTACTAGTTGAGAGTCACCAAAGACATGTAGGCTCTTAATGTTCCATTGTGCTGCCATTTTCAAGCCTATCACTAAGGCTTCATATTCTGCTACATTGTTTGTACAAGGGAAATCAATCCTAAATGATTTGGGAATGGTATCACCTTGAGGTGTGACAAATAAAACACCAGCTCTTGAACCACGATTTGTATGTGACCCATCAAAGTATAGTTTCCAGTCAGTTTTAATGTCAATGTTGAATAGAAATTCATCTGGAAAATTTGCCACTAAGGGATGATCTGCTTTTATAGGTGCATCAGCTAACTGATCTGCAATCACCTGTCCTTTTATATCCTTCCTCTTGACATACTCAATGTCATACTCACTAAGTATCATGACCCATTTAGCCAATCGGCTTGTTAAAACTGCCTTACTTAGAAGGTATTTGAGTGGATCAATTTTTGCAACTAACACTGTTTGTCGATTGAGCATGTACTGCTGAAGTTTTTGGGTAGCAAAAACTACCGCAGGACAGGCACGTTCTATGTTGTTGTAATTCAATTCATAGCCCACTAAGGTACGACTGATGTAATAAACCGCTCTCTCATGACCTTGATCATCTTTTTGTGCGAGAAGAGCCCCTAATGCCGACTGAGTTGCTGAAATATTTAAGATCAAAGGCTTTCCTTCTGTAGGTGGCATTAAGACTGGTGGAGTTAGCAAATAGTCCTTGATTTGTTGGAATGCTTCCTGGCATTTAAGCGTCCACACAAATGGTACTCCCTTCTTGAGTAGATGTTGAAATGGATGAATCTTATCTGCCAGTTGTACTATGAATCACCTAATTGACTGTAGTCTGCCCTATAGAGTTTTGAGTTGTCCTATGTTGACTGGAGGAGGCATTTCTATGATAGCTCTTACCTTCTCTGGATCTACTTCAATGCCTCTTCGAGAGATGATATACCCTAACAGTTTCCCCGATTTGACTCCAAAGACACACTTCTTTGGATTCAGCCTGACATTGTAGTTCTCTAGCCATTGGAATATCTTATTTAAAACCTTTAAGTGAGCTTCTCTTGTTTCTAATTTTTCTATAATGTCATCGACGTAATCTTCCATGAGAATGTGTACAAAGTCATGGAAAATTGTAGTCATTGCACATTGATAAGTAGCTCCTGCATTCTTAAGCCCAAAAGGCATAACATTCCAATAGTATGTGCCCCATGGACACGTGAAAGTTGTCTTATGTTGGTCTTCAGTTGCTATTTTAATTTGGTTGTATCCCGAAAAACCATCCATGAGGGATAGCATCTCATACCCTGCTGTACGATCCACTATCATATCTATATTCGGCAAAGGGAAGTCATCCTTAGGACACGCCTTGTTGATGTCTCTAAAGTCTGTGCAAATTCGAATGCCCCTAGTTGGTTTATTCATGGGTACAAGATTCGATATCCAATCTGCATAGTCTATTGTCCTTATTAATCCTACATCCAAGAGTTTCTTTAGTTTTGTCTTGACCAATAGAGCAATTTGCGGGTGCATTTTTCTTAACTTTTGTTTGACTGGTTTGATGCCTGGCTGTAATGGTAAATGGTGCAATATTAGATCTAGATCCAGCCTAGGCATGTCAGCATATGACCATGCAAAGTTTATCTGTCTCTTTTGGAAGAAGTCCTTAAACTCAGGTTTTTCTGTCTTTGTTAAAGAAGCTGCAAAATATACCATCTTTGGATTCTCTTCTGTACCTATGTTGACTGCAACTGATTCTTCTACTAGCATCGGTGATTTTTCATGTTCAACGGGGAGAATATTTAAACCTCTATCCTTGGGTGCCTCAGGGAGGTTTTCACCCTTGGATACGTCCTTTATTTTGACTTTTTCTTCGTCCAAAGGTGCCTTTCAGTTTTCACCTAGGGACTCATCATTGTTCTTTTCATTGTCTTTTTTCTTTTTATCCTCATTTTTGCAACTAGAGGTGTAAATAGACTCCCCAAAATATGCTTTATCATCCAATTCTATGGTAAAACCAGCTTTATGATCCCCTCTTGGTATGCCTTCTCGAAGTCCCATGAACTCAACAATTGCTTCATCATTCTCGAATGTGTCTAAAATAGGTGTACCTTGTTGATCCCAGTCTATAAGTTCGGGATATATGAGGGGCATGTCATCATCGGAGTTTTTAAAGGTAGCCGCTGACAGGGTGAATAGTGAATGGTTGACATGGTCGTAGAAGTTCTGGACTAACTCTTGCTGGGTCTTTTCCTTATGGGTAGGTAAATGTTGATGTGGGATCTTTGTCTGGGATAGGTCGTTAGAAGATGGTGGTTTAGGTGCCCAAGATGCACGATCGAGTTTTTCCCAATAATAGATCTTATGCCATTCTTCTTTGGACAAATGTTTCTTAGGACAAGGACTAGATGGTTTGGGTATATGTTTCACATTTAGGTCCAATTCTCCAAATAGCGCATCTATGTTCATGGTGCTAGTAGATGAAAGGGAATCCCATTCACCATCGCTTGAGTAAGGGGATTCATCAAAGATTGGAGGGTTGTCGTAAAATGGGGGAGGTGGATCATGAGATGTCTCGGTGTCTGCGTAAGCACTCACTTCCTCTTGAAACAGTGATGAAGTACTAGGAAACCCAATTCTAAGCGGTTGACACCCTAGCCCTAAGTATTTTGGTCGTGGGTGGACAGTAATTGGTTCCGTCCTTCCATTTTGAATGAGCCCTAACCCACTGCACCCATCATAGCCTTCCTTTTGCATTATCTTAAAGCCTTTTCCATATTGGTTCTTAGCTATTTGAATAGATGGGGAGGGGTATTCATGTTCTTCTTGATACAACCAGGAATCACCTTGGTCCACAATTTCCTCACTTATCTCTCCCCATTTGATCAATGTTGTTGTAGGGGGAACATTGAATATGACTATTGACTATATTCTATCTGCCATAGGTAGGCCATATGCCTTAGGTGGAATCAGTTGACTGACACAGTATGATGCCTTTATACGATACTCGCCAAAGCCCTTGTATTGGATTTCAAGTTTAGGAGTAGTTGATGGAGGTGTGAATGATTTGGACTTAGTGAGATGTGATGAGTCAATGTATTGGGATGAATTGGATGATGAAACTTCTTGATTAACTGGTACTTGGCATTGTGGAATTTCCTTTAGGCTTGTACAATACTGAAACGGATCTGGATCACCATCAATAGTGATCTCGGTGCCATTATGTGGAAATTTGAGACATTGGTGATATGTTGAAGGTACAGCTTTCATTGCGTGTATCCAAGGTCTACCTAACAACAAATTGTACGGAAGAGTGAGATCCAAGACTTGGAAGCTGGTGTTCATGATTGTTGGACCAATCCTGATAGGGATTGTGACCTCTCCTTTGGATGATCTTTCCTCATCATCGTAAGCCTTGATGACTATACTCTTAGAGGTATCTACGCAATCTTCTGAGAATCCTAATGCCTTAACCAATTTTAGGGTACACAGGTTCAAACCTGCTCCTCCGTCTACCAAGACTCGTCTGACTTTGGTTTCATGGACTAAGACTTCAAGATGTAATGGGTCATTATGATCAGATTTTTCTGTCGAGTAATCCTGTTGGGAAAATGTAGCATGGTGTGAATTGGTTAAATATCCCACCATCTCTTCGAAATGATTAACATCTAAATCAGTAGGGACAGTTGTGTTCTGCAAAGCTTTATCGAGAATGGCTCGATGCTCAGGTGATAAGGTCAATAGTTCCAAGATAGATATTTGCACAAGGGTTTTACTCAATTGATCAAGAAGGTTGTACTTGAACTTGGAAGCTTGTGTAGATGGCTCAGAAGAAGGACTTGGAATAGTGATCTTGGTTCTGCATGTGTTGACACTACATTCTGGAGGCTTCTTAATGGTGAAGGTATCGACATGCTCATCTACAGCGCAGAGGCTATTTATAATCTTTCCTTTTCCATAGTCAAAATTGGTGTTTGTGTAATTGGTTGATGGATCGGTCTTAGTTCCTGAACTAGAGGCTTTTCCATTTGTGTGGTCATGTAATGGGTCCGTGAATACCTTATGATCACTGTTCTTGGTGTTTTTCTATCCACCGACCTCTATGGTTCCATTCTCAACAAAGTCTTGGATAATGCCCTTGAGTTGGTGACAATTTTGTAGGCTGTGTCCTTTTATTTGATGATATTCACAATGGGCTTTGTCATCCAAGCAGGAAGGTTTAAATTGTCCAGGATCATATTCTCTTGGTTCCAACGGTTTGATGAGATTGTGTTTAATCAATTCTTTGTAAATAACCTCGATCGGTTGTCCTAGAGGAGTAAATTCACGTGTTGTAAATCTTCTTTGAGGTCATTGTTGCTGTGAATTTTGGAGATAGTTAGCCATTTGATCTGGATTATCCATTGTGTCTTGATTTTGGTTGTATCCTCTCAGTGTGATAACTGGCCTTGTATATATGTTTTTAGCATCGACAATGCCATCATTTGTAACATTCTTGTTTTTGGACCAGAATTGTCTTCTATCATTTGGCGCGTTTTGATTTTGGACAATAGGATTCCTACCTGGTACCTTTATTTTTCCTTTGTCAATAAGGCCTTTCTCAAGGATGATGCCTTTCTGTACCAAGTCTAGGAATGAGGTACAACAATGCACTCTTAAATCACTTGGTAGTTTTGGATTGATGTTCTCTAGGAATATCGTGACGTTTTGTTTCTCTAGTATCTCAACTGGACATCTGCTAGCTAGACTTCTCCACCTCTGAAAGAAAGTGGTGAAAGTTTCACCATCTTCTTGTGTCATGTGGCACAAGGTTGCTATTGTTATCTCATTATCTATGTTGAAGGCGAAATGTTCGACAAACTTTTCAGCTAATTCTCCCCAAGAGCATATACCATATGGTAGTTTAGAAAACCATTCCAATCCTATCCCAACAAGGGTTTGTGGAAATAGTCTCATCAAATATGTGGGGTCATACAATATGTCCATGCATGTTGTTGAGAACTCCCTAATATGTTCTAGAGGATTCTTTTTCCCATTATACTTAGGCAAAATCGGTATAATGTATCCATGGGCAAAAGGTGTCATGTAAAGCGCTTTGTCAAATGGACATGGACATAAGTCTTGTGCTGAGATAGTTCATTTTCCTGACATAGACATATTATCCATTTGTTGTTGGAGAGTTTGCATTTGATTCTGAAGGACATCGACTTGTGTCAAGGACATGGTGTTGGCGTTGTTCGGATCAATGTAGACATTCTGATATGCCATGTTTTGCGACCAGTTGTGATTTGGTGAAGGAATATATCCCATTTGAATAGTCCGTTGTGGGATAGGAATATATCCTATGTGAATGGTTTGGCTTGGGATAGGAATATTCGTACCCACCTTGGATCTCTTACCAATCGTGTTGGTGCCAAAGGGGTTGGATGAAGTTGCTCCCGTCGTAAATTGTAAACCTTGTGTTATGTTGAAAGGGGTTGTGTTTACAATTGATGATGTCTGAGTTGGTATGCTAGTTGGTATTGCTGCAGTGATTTGGGGCATAGAACCACTTGATGTCACTGTTTGCATTGGTTGGGTAGATGTCATTTTCAATGTGTGAACGTCAAATCCTGGTGGTAGTGTGGCACCTTCTACTAGCAATTTTGCTAGATAGCATTGGGGATCATTTTTCAAGCACTCATCCATGAAGGATGCAAATTCAGGATCTTGGACTGCAGACTCTATGTCTAAGACTCGTCCATTGGCATCTCTAGTGACAAATTTATCAAGCAATGGTTTGTGTGGTTTGTTCTTCCTAGGTGGTTGAGTGCTGAAAGGATTTATAAACTCATTGGGGTCTGCCATTTCTTTGTGCCTCTTTTGAGACCTTGTTTCGACCATAAAAAAAAGTTTCTCAAAATGGGGTAATGCAAACTATGCCTAAGAACTGATATGACCTAATTCTATGTTTTTGGATTTTTTTGGACAATAAGGATGTTGCTAAAATGATTTCTAGAAAGACGTATATTGAGATGACGTATGGTAAGACGGACAATATGTAAGACCTCATGTAGACTATGATTCTAAAATGGGTATAACCTACCTCCTATGGAGTAAATGCATGCAAGGATTTGTTTTGACCAAGGAACCTGATTGTAGGACAAATGACAGTTGACAAAGTGAACTTTCCAAAATAAACTTGTTGAGCTGAAAAGATTCACTAGATAAGACTACGGTGACTAGGTTCGATGAGTGTGACAAATCGAGACATGAATTTATCCAAAGATGAGGAAACTTATCTATGCTGTGATATGCAATTTCCTAGGGAGTATCTAGATGCATGCAACTTAGGACGACAATGACGAAGACGTGGATTGTAACTAAGATTTCCGAGGAAGTATCTATATGCATGTGACTTTGGATGACTATGATGAAGATGTGGATTGTAACTAGGACGTATATAACCACCTAATGGATGCAAGATTTTTGAGAAAAATTTTGATAGTTTCTGTTCGGACTCAGTTTGTAGTTTTGATTGTTCTTTGTTAACAGGCAGATGCGGTTCACCTAACAGTTGCGGTTCAGGATTTGATAGTTGCGGTGTTTCTGACAGTTGTGGTCTTTCCTATGATAGTTGTGGTTCAGTATTTGATAGTTGCGGTGTTTCTGACAGTTGCAGTCTTTTCTAGGACAGTTGCGGTTTACCAATTCACATGCGTTTTTCCTATTCTGGACTCTAAAACTAGTTATTCTGACAGACACTTGCGGTTCGAACTTTGACAGATACAGTTTGCATGGACACATGTGACTCAAGATGTGACAGATCCGCTTCAAAACTTTGAGATTGTGAAAATCATGACAGATAGATGCAATTATTCCCCTAACAGATGCGACTCTCTAATACAGAAGCGGTGATTAAACTAACAAATGCGACTCTGTTCCTGATAGTTGAAATTTTTTTTTTTTCGAAAGCTGTTTGACTAACTTTGTTTGTTTGATCAAGATTTTGGCAAATACAGCAAACAACAAACACGACATTCAAAGTATTTTCAGTTTTGTGATGAATGGACTGTTGAGACTCGGAAAATTTTTACACCCTAGGTTTTTAGGACAGTACTTGTTGAATTCTTACTTGGATTTCTCCAGCTACGCATATTTACGATGGATGATTAGTACCTTGACCCCACTAGCTCCCCTCCACAACACTCACTTATATGGGGTAGCCAAGCTACAGTACCCATGAATCTTCCATGTCATACTTTTCATCTGTACACGTAAACCGTAAGATTGTAAGATGACTTCACAGGTTCGACCTGCTGCACCAGCAAGTAGATAGGATTTTGGTAACTCTACAACAAGGCTTTTAATTCGGGCATTCCATTCTTGGGACACTAACCAACGTTGGTGAGAGTCCATTTCTGTCCATCTCGTCGGATTAGTTCGCGTGATTCTTGGGGTTTCCCCAAGAATCCACTTTTATATACCGACTGGAAGTCGCTTGGCTTTAGCGTGCTACCGGTCTGAGTCATCTTGGGGTGAGTACTTTTTCCCACCAGGACTGGCCCAAGTTCTAGAGTCAGCAACCATTTCTCTTACACCCAAGATCACATGACTGCGCAAGGGGAGAGGATACTTCGGTGTATTGAATCGTAAGGGTTTATAGATATGTGCAAAGCACCAAACAAAGAAGACAGTGGTTCTTTTTATTCCAAATGACAATTTTCTATCTATCAAACAGAAAATTCATTTTAATCCCACACAATGATTATCTATCTACCAAACAAAATCTTATTTAAATAAATTAACACAAAGGCATTAGGTCCTGCATGCAATTTATCAGTAGTTCATAGTCTTCAGCTTTCGTCCTGCAGAAAAATTGTCTTGGGTTTTAATTGTCTTCAAAGCTTCATCCTGCAAACACTATGTTATTCCTTTAGAATTTATTTAGCTCCAAGTTGTTTTTGTCCACTTGATCCAATGTGTGTTTTGAAGTATTTTTTTTTTTTCTACACATGCACAAACCGAACAAAGCCACAACCCTAATAGCTAGTCAAGACAAATCTGATTTTTGG
Organism: Sequoiadendron giganteum; assembly: GCA_007115665.2. Lineage (NCBI taxonomy): Eukaryota > Viridiplantae > Streptophyta > Pinopsida > Cupressales > Cupressaceae > Sequoiadendron > Sequoiadendron giganteum. The sequence goes on from CM021105.1 coordinate 416,667,148, forward strand.
AAATATTTTTGATAGTAAAAATAAAACTATAAAGAATAGACCCATACTTAAATTTCACGAGCTTTCCAAAAATGTAAATAAATCTGAAAGATTGTCTGTTTTGCACCTGAAATTAATTTTTTATGAAAAAATCATAAAAAAATTATTAAAAATTTAAAACAAATCCAAAAAATTTGATTTTTTCACTAAAGGTGCCTGACATAATTTCAAATCTGCATAAAATATTTTGTGAATAGATCTGCAACTTTTTGTGAGATTCAAGCAAATATCTATGAAACCATAATTTTCAAAGATCTATTGTTTGAATAAAAAATATTTATGAAAATTTAAAACCTAAAGAACAGACCCCTATTCAAATTTAAATCTCTTTCCATAAATCTAAATATATCCAAAAAATTTGACAAATTTCTCTCAAAATTGATATTTTATGAAAAATAACAAAAAAATTATAAAACATTCAAAACATCACCAAAAAATCTGATTTTTTTCATGAAATCTCTTGAGAATGTCATCTACTTGCAAACAAATTTTCGTGAAAAGATATGTATCCTTGTAAAAGTTATGGTCGAATCTGTCGGGTTCACCAAATGTAACTCAGATTTTTCGGATTTGTGGAAGATGCTAACTACTGCACAAGATTAAACATCAATTCTAATCTAAATAAAATAACAAATAATGATAAGTAAGCATGATTAATCTAAACTAATAAAAACATAGAATGATCTCACCGAATATGCAAATACTTCCTCGATTTATCTCAATTGCCCTTCTCCATCTTTCTGTATTGTTATTCTTACCCTCAGATATTTGTGTGTTTGAATGCAAGCATAACTTCGTCAAGTGTCTCAGAAAAATATCAAAGATTTTTTCTCTTCTCAAAAGTGTATAATGATTTCGGGAGGAGGAATAATGATAATGACAGGCCATTTTATAGATTTTGTGTTTTCAAATGATCGGCTCAGATTGAAAGAGAGATCGACGGATGAGATTGATGAATGCCATGCAATGAGTTATATGACAGATAGAATGCTAGTTAGAATGTGAGTTCAACTATAGGTAAAGACTAATTTTAGAACATGAGTTTCAATCTTCATCTTCAAAAAAAGAAATAGACTTTGTATGCAAAAGCCAAAGTTAGAAGTTGGAGAATAAATGCATGTGAATGCAAACTTGAGTTAGTTAATTAAATAAAGATATTTAATTAATAAATATAGATCATGCATATGAGTTGGAACTAGTTAATCGACTAGTTGTGACGGAGAGTTCTCTCATGGAGATAACTCGAGTCAGACGATAAGTGCATGTAAGAGATAACTGAATGTTAGAGGAATGTGACATAATTAATTAAGTAATGAATTAAATATTAATTTAATTCAACATTCGAAATATGAGACTTTTAATTAAATAAATAAAGTAATTTATTTAATTTGGCTGTTGAAAAGGATAAAATGAATAATTAAATAATAAATATTTAATTATAGATGAAAAGGGGTTAAATGAATAATTAAATAAAGATATTTAATTATAGTTGGAAAAGTATGATAAAGGGGAAAGAATTAATTAGTTCGCAACATAATTAAATAAATATGATTTATTTAATTAATTAAGTTGAATAAATGATGATTATGAATTAATGAATTAATTAAAAAGGGTATTTAATTAATAGAGGAAATATGTGTTAGAAAGGCAATTAAATAATTAACATTATTTAATCAAGACGACAGACTATAGAAAATTATGTTGAAATGTGTACTCGCAGGACTAGACCAATTTTCGGTATCTACAATCCTTATTATGAAATAATTAAAATCACATTTTAAATTCATAAAAGAGTCACATTTAAGTCACATAAAAGTGAATTGGTTTACAAATAAAAAATAAATTTATTTTGGAATATCTTTAAATTTATTTGGTCGATGTGTTCTCCTTCACAACTTCTATTTTTTTTATGATGAAGGCTTTGTAATTTCTAAACTACTTCACTATAGGTGTCAAAATGTTTTTCTAGAACTACAATGTTCAAAGAGGCTTCTTCCAAATTGATAGAGAATATCCAATTTCTTTTAATATTGTTTCCATGACATATACTTCTATTGAAAGAGTAAAGAAGGTTGTGATTGATGATTTTTCATTGATTTCAACACTACATGATGGATGTCAAAATAGTATGAAGGATTTTTATTTTGTAAAAGAGTTTTGGCTAAGTATCTACACTGACAGTTTGAACACTCAATTCCCTCTAGTAATTTGGTTCAAATTTGTTCACCCTTTGAAATCTATTAATGTGAACCTATTATATTGTTCATGGATATCACTAGCATCTTATTTCATAATTTCAGTTGTTTTGGATAAGTGGTTCAAAATTTGCAAGTAACAAAAGATCGAAAGATATGGTTTACACATTTTTGTGTATTGACTATTACCTAACTGGTCCACATTCCTTCATGGATTTGAGTTAGAATTTATGGTTTTGGGAAAAGGTTAATAGGGGTCAGTATATTTTATTTTCTAGTTGGAGTGACATTTGGTGTTCTATGTATCCTATGGTGATGATGAATTGCAGTATTTTTACTTTTGGGTTATATTCCTAGCTGATTTGATTATACAAAGTGTTGTGGATCTTAAATATATGATGTGAATGGAAAGGGGAGTTATTATAGGTCCATGCTAACCTGTATTAATTGTGCTTTCGGTGTGAAGGAAATCTTGGTTTGAATTTGGTGTCGACAAGGCACGTTTTGTATGATTTGAGGCTGCATCTAATTACGCCATCCTAATTGATGTCTATGATGGATTTTGGTATATATACAAGGTTGATTTGAGTTGATAGAGAGTAGTATCTAGTGGATACATGATCTGAATGTAAGTAGTGTTGTGAAATATTTCAAAATTATGTGAATAAGTTGTTAGTATTGGGGAAAAGGTGTGCAAATACAAAGAAGAGAATAGACTTGTAATCTGAGTTGATTTTAGTGTGTTATGCGCTTCAAAGGAATTGAATCCACCATATTTTAGATGCACTTCTCTCAGTTCAAATCTTGGTTGGGAATCCATCTCTTTGTATCTTTCTTTACTCTAGGAATAGTGAGTTCACTTGGATAGTGAGTCCACCTAGAAGTGAGACTTTTTGTAATATCTTATAAGTAGTTATAACATATTTTGAGTTAATCCTCACCATGGTTTTTCCCATCTTTGGTTTTCCACGTAAAAATATTTTGGTGTTCATGTGTTGTGTGTGTTATGGGTTGTTCATGCTTTCATTCCTTATAACTATCAAGTATACTTTAGAAATTGGATGGTTAATAATTGGATGGTTTAATATAATACTGATTCACCATCCCTCCCATTATTTTGAGTGTTCAACAAATTCTTTTCAAAAACTACTTGCTACATTTGATAGTGTAGATATTTTCATCATGGTGTTGGTGCTGACATTTTCCTATTTAAATAATTCTTTAGAGACAATTTCCTTGAAACCTTGTTTGGTCACCTAAGTGTCTTCTAGATTGGAATCATTCTCCTTTAAAATATTCACTTCCATAGCTAAAATCCTTACTACTATTATAGAATTTATACCTTCAACTTATTTGATGAATTTCTTCAATTCATTAATAGTGTGTTTGATAAAATTAAGTTTCTACACAATACTTATTATCCATGTTGTGGTATTATATTCTTCAAGTCTAAAAAAATTATTTTTAGCCAATAGTATATTTGTGTCTATATTTGACATCTCTTCTATATCCTTCACTACTAGATGCCAAATAGTTTCTTCTTTTCTAACCAACTGAAGCTCAATTTTAAGTTCTTTATTTTTCTCTTCAGTCTATTTGTAAACATTATTTCTTTTTTAATACAAAATATTCCATCTATTATTGTTTGTTCAACCAAAGCCTTAAAATATTTCCCAAATTATTGATATTTTCTTAATCTTTCCATGACCTCTTTATCAACACCTTATATATTTGTATCATCCAAAACTAAGGGCCCATCTATTGGTTGTGTTGAAATATTAAGAATAATTTTTATATAAGATGTATCTTTTGGACTTGTTCTTCAAGTTGCTCTGTGGTAGATTTCACTTTCTCTATTCTATGCACAGGCTTAGCAGTTAAATTTTTAAAATTATGAATATCTCCTTCATGAGTTAAAGGGCTATTATCCACTCTAGATACTTGATCATAACCCTCTATAATATCTTCTTTATCTTTATCATCAATTGTCTTGGCTATTTCCATATATTGATTTCTTGATTAATTAATCATAAAACTTGAAGTAATTTGTACCTTTATAGGTTTGGGAGTAGTCTCACATAAAAATCTAGAAACCGTATCATAATTAGGTTCAATTGTGTCTTTATGATTTCTATTTTTACAAACTACTTCTTTGAACCATTGAGAATAAGATGTCACTTTAGATAGGATTAAAGTGAAAAACGTAGAAGCAATATGAGAGAAATAATTTTTTGACAATGAGGTTTCAAAAGTATCATTGTATAATGGGGGAGGAGACATACTAACAACATTATATGTATTTGATGGGAGTGGAGATGGTAAAGGAGGTAGCATTTTATATGGGGATGGGTTTTCTTAGGGAAGATCAATGGTTTCTAGTTGAATATCTTCATATAAATTTTGATCTACCTAAGGCCTCTTTATCTACAATTTATCCCTTGATTTATGATTATCTTGAGAATAGGAAATATTTATTTTTACCCCTTTATTAGGTTTTTCACCATATCTTCCACTATCCCTAGTTGTACTTGATCTTTTCCTGGGAATGTTAATGTTTTTTATGGTTTCAAATGTCCCACTTTAATTATCTATTTATTTTATCCTTTTGATGAATATCTTGGAGGTTTAGTGGTAGTACATTCAAATCCTTTAGCATCTATCCATTTCTTAGATTTTTAAAAACAAAGAAAGACCTATATTTGATATATTTGTTGGACTCAAGGGAACACTGAGAGGGGGGATGAATCAGTGTTTTTGAAATATAAACTTAATTAATCTGATAATTGAACCATTTCAAAATTAAACCAAAGAAATATGAAAACACATACATTAATCATCCACAACACCATAACACAAGGATTTTTACGTGGAAACCATGTTAGGGGGAAAAAAATGGTGGAGGTTAATCCACAATTTGAGTACTCAAATATAAGTTTTTAAAAAAGGGAATGCACTTGCATTCAAGAAAATTGCCTAGAGCTCACTGCCTTACAAAAGTTTAGATTAAAACCATTTGAGTTGAACTGAAGTAGTAGCATCTATTTATGCCAGGTTACAATTTTGGTTAGGCTCATAAAATAGACTTTGAATCTTTTGTCTGATTCTGCTCTTCTTTGCAATTCACAACAAAAATCCATGCACAAATGAATTAGGAACACTATCCTTTTGATTTTCACATCACACACTACATACTACGTATTCAATTATCCAAAATGATACTACCAATCTCATTTATATATCCACTATCAAGGATTTTATCATTCATATGTCGGCTTACATAAAACATAAAATATTCTTCAACTGTCAGCTAAATCCATCACTAATTCTTTATGTGTATCTTGCAAAGTTAGTTAATACATAGAGAGGACCCAAATAAACATATTCAAGCACAAAAACATTTAAATAGTTACTTCTTAAACATCTGTAATGACTAATTTCATCAAGTCGGCCTTCTAACACAGATAATCAAAAAAATAGTGTACCGGATCTCCTAAATCGTATGCCAATGAATGCATATCATTATACTTCTAGAGTAAGGTAATAAAAACATCAAAAAACCTTCCTCTGAGATCCACAACTCAAAATAATAGTCCGGTGTGGTATTCAGATCAACATCTTTGCCTTTAACCGGATGCCTTGTTCTTCATTTTGTTTTTTCGGTATGGGCCAATACTAGACTGTAGATCGAATGAGTGATTTAGGTTGCCATCAATGAAAAAAATAGAATCCTTATGCCAACAATTGCCCCCTTTGGCATTGATGGCAACACTTAGTGAAAAATGATGAAGTTTTAAAATCAATATGAGTATGCTGCAAAAGCTTCAAAATTCCAAAAAATAGCTCCCCCTTAGATTGATGAGGCATTTTTCACTGCATTCTCTCTCTTTGATATCAATGACAAAGCTATTCCAAAAATTGAAAAAACATGTGTTTTTTTCTCTCCCCTTTTTCAAAAATAACCAAAATGTGAAAATTGATTTAAAACTTTGAAAAAGAACAACTGCAATTTAGAAAATTATCTTGTGATTTTCCTTCATCTCCGGAAGGAATTTATTCCATGCATCTATAGCAATCCCAATGATTACAATCATATTGTTATTCTTGGATGTCTTGTTGACAATCTCAATGAGGGATTCTGGAATTGTAATTGCTTCTTCTATATTTTCACCTTTCCTCAATATCTCAACCATCTGCTCCAATCTACATTTACTTAGGTCCTTCACTTTCCAAAAAGTGTCCACAAGTGTGTTTTTAGTGAAATAAAATTTTGTGTGCTCAGACTGCAGCTCTCGAATTATTTTCTTGATTTTACCATCCTGATCTTGGAACATATCAAAGCTTTTTCCAATCCCATTCAACTATATTTCAATCTGCTCCAATTTCTCTTTGTATTTTCCAACTACATGAGGCCAAAGGATGTAGTAGTTATAGATGTTATTAGCTGCATTTATGCATTGCCTTAGCTCATTCATTTTATTTTTCAACTTGGTGAGTGATAGCCTAAATTGCCCTTTCAAATGAGAGATAACTTCACCTTCTTCTTTGTCTTGAGATTCAGAGTTTATTGTTTCTTTTTATTTATTCAATCATTTCTTCAGGTAAGATATTCTACAAATTTTCCAATTTGATCTAACTTTGCACAATATGGGCACTTTGAACACTTAGAATCATATCCTAGTCATATGATGGTCTAATAGACCATAACTTGGCAATTTTATGCAATCCACCTTCCTTGTGAATAAGCTGCTAAAGCTTATGCTTTGATAGGTCATCTTCTTCTTCACTTGCTTCTAAAATTTCCTTTTCTAATTTTGACTTGGATAATTCTGGTTCATTTTCCTGTGGATCCTTAGTTTCTTCATTTAATTCTTCATCTGATATATCCGCAATTTCCTGTTCCTTTCCTTTTCCTTCAATTCTAGGAATCTTGCATTCTAGAGGACTAGATTTAACATTTTCTTTTTCTCTTTTCTTCTTTTTCTTCATGCCACTGGAAGAGGAACCAACTTCAAGTGCTCTTACCAGAAGAGAAATATTAATTGAGCCACACTTTCCAAGAAAATTCTTAAAGAAATTTCCAAATTCTTGATCCTAATTAGCCAAGCTCTTAGAGTGTAAGTAGATTTGGTTGCATACTGGTTCATTTTATTTCCACACCACAATGTTGATCATTGGCAAACAATTTAGAAAATACATTACTAAGAATATGACCAAAGTACCAAACTTGAAAGGGTAGCCTATCTCTTTTGTTAGTTGTACATTCACCATCAATTGATCCTTTAATAATCCACATAGGTCGAATTACTAACCTTACATTATCATCTTGTGAGAGATGTAGACTACACCAATCGAATTTGATCCTTCCGTGTATCTGAAAAAGACTTTATATGATATTTTGTGTGCAATGTACTTTGTCATAGGGTTCTTGATTGTCAAGATTATCAATGCCCTTTGATCTCCAATTATTCTGGTTAGGGTTTCAACTTATTTGTTCTGGATGGATTTCTTTCTTGGTATGTCCCCGACTTTACATAATCCAGTCAAATTTTCAATTACTTCCTTTGAAATGATGTAGGGTTAGTCCATAATCAAGATGTCATCATGCAATCTACTCAATATGAATTTAATGAATTCTGCATTCTCGAAGTATAGAAACTCATTCCAAATATCCAAATTCTTGTTCTTGGCTTCTCTTAACCACTTTAATTCATTGGGTAGCAATAGATTTCTCATGCACCTAATCTTTTCACTCTTGTATTCATCCAAATTGATTAACCCTTTGATTTTTTCCATTCATCCTTTCATATTTTTCATTTATAAACCGCACACAAAATTATATGGAAAATTCAAAAACAACTTAAATACCTGATGTGTTCCAAGATTCGCCACCGAATTAACTTCACTTCTTTGAAATTATGCTACCGAGTGTTCTCCTTCTTTTCTCCTTTGATGCAAAGTGAAAAATGAGGGTTCCAACTTATCTTTTATAGCTCACACACTTGTAATAAATGCATTTGCCCTAGGTTTCCCAAATACTCTATTTTCTTAGACAACGAGAGAAAAATTATTTTTTAGACCTCTAACTTCTTGAAATTTCCTTGTGAATTTTTTTCCAAAACCTCTGCATATCATTGATACACTTTTTTTATCATCCTTTGTGTTTCGGTACTAGCTTACTAACAGGGGGAAAAAGTTTCTTGAAAAACTCCCCCTGCGCCAATGGCCTGAGATCAATTTTCGAAAGAATTACCAGAAGAAAGTTTCAGTGCAGAACCATTTATAGCATTAGATTCATTATTCCTTACCAATTTCTTCTTCATCTGATCCCTTATTTCATCCACAATCATCTTTCCTTTTTCTTTATCATTTTTTTGTGTATTTTTGTCTTTGTATACCGGACCTCTTTTATCTTTTTGTTTTTGAAAAATCTTACAATGTGACTGTATCTGTTGCAATTGTAACACACAGTATTTCCTTGTCCAGACCAATCATTCCATTGATTTCTTCTTGATATGCATTGATTAGAAATATTTCCAAATCTTCCACAGGTATAACATTCAACATTCCTTTTACTGACAGAGTAGTTTGACATATTTATGCATTCATTTGATTTATGACCAAAATTTTTGCAATTGAAACACTAACCAAAAAATGATGAATCTCTTGATTTCATATTACTTCTACATTGAGCAGCCATATGATCGAATTTATTGCAAGAAAAAAAATATCCATTAAACTTTTGAGCATTAGGTTGTCTTACCAGATACCTTCCACCTTTGTTCATCTGATTTCTTTTCCTGAAATTCCTTTGTCCAATTCAAAAAATTTCCCCTTTCTCATTTCCAAGACGTCACTTGTCTTTAGCATTATTTTGTCCTTGAGTCAACTCATCAAGCTTAACTGAACTAATCTTGAATTTATCCTTGTATTCATTTGCAATAGCAAGTTCATCCCTGAGAATAGTAAGCTATTTTTCAAGTTCTTCTTCATTGTTTCTAGATTGTAGTAGTTCACTTTCCATCTGAATGAATTCTCCATTTACTCTTATGTATTCATCAAATTTTTATTTTAAGGACTGAGCAAGGTTTTCCTCATTCTTCTTCCTTTCTTCAATCTCTTTAGTCAGCTTCATCACCAGATATTCCATTTCATGTTTTAGGGTAGCATTATCTCTGGCAAGTTTTTCACATTCTTCAGTTACTTCCTTCAAAGTATGATTCAAGTGAGCATCATCCATTTTTTCACTCTCTTGTTGCTTAATCTGATCACAAAGATATTTCCTCTTTTCCTTGGACTTAACAATTTGATCTTTCAATATCTAAATGAATTTCTCAACATCCCTCAGAATTTCTTTCAATTCCCAAACTTCTTCTTTAGACTGATCAAGGTCATCAAGTGCCACCACAAGTTTCTATTGAAGACTACCAAAGTCCATTAAATTCCAAGATCCACCTCAAGATGCTAAAATTATTCAGAGGAACCAAATGCTCTAATACCAATTGTTGGACTCAAGGGAACACTGAGAGGGGGGGTGAATCAAAGTTCTGCAAATCTAAACTTAACTAATCTAATAATTGAACCATTTCAACATTAAACCAAGGAAAGATGAAAATACGTAAAGTAATCATCCAAAAAAAGATAACACAAGGATTTTTATGTGGAAACCTTGTTAGGGGAAAAACCATGGTGGAGGTTAGTCCATAATTTTAGTACTCAAATATAAGTTTTTACAAAAGGGAATGCACTTGCATTCAAGCACACTGCCTATAGCTCACTACTCAATATAAAGGATCAATTCCTTACAAAACTTCAAATTAAAACCATTTGAAGGGTTGAACTGAAGTAGTAGCATCCATTTATGCCAACTTACAGTTCTGGTTAGTCTCATAAAATAGATTTTGAATCTTCTATCTAATTCTTCTCTTCTCTCTGCTCTGCTCTGCTCTTCTCTACAATTTGCAACACAAATCCATACACAAATGAATTCACACCACTATCCTTCTAATTTTTGCATCACACACTGCATACTACATATTCACTTAATCAAAATGATATTGCTGATCTCATATATATATCCATTGTCAAGGATTTTATCATTCATATGTCGGCTAACATAAAACATAAAATATTCTTCAACTGTCGGCTAAATCCACCACTAATTCTTTATGTGTATCCTCCAAAGTCGGTTAAGACATAGAGAGGACCCAAACAAACATATTCGATCACAAAAAAATTTAACCAATTAATTCTTAAACATCCACAACAACTAATTTTTCCAAGTCGGCCTTCTAACACAAATAATCAGAAAAATAGTGCATCGGATCTCCTAGATCATATTCCAGTGAATGCACATCAATATACTTCTTGAATAAGGTAATACAAACATCAAAAAACCTTCCTCTAAGATCCACAACTCAAAATAATAGTCCGGTGAGGTATTCGGATCGACATCTTATCCTTCAATTGGATTCCCTGTTCTTCATTATGTTTTATCGGTATGAGCCAATACTAGACTATAGATCGGATGAGTGACTTAGGTTTCCATCAATGACAACACTAGAAGCCATATTCCAACAATATTTTATCTCTTTTCCACTCCAATTAATGGGTGTAAGTGGTTCAAACTAAATAGAATCTACATAAACATGATCAATAATTTTTGAACCATCATCTTCAATTCCTTCAACATCACATCCTGATTCATAATCTTTGATTTTTTCTTAGTCAATCTAGACCAATTCATTTTTATTACTTCAAAATTATTTTCACAGACCTCTCAATAATCTTACAAATGAGGGTGATGAAATATTTTGTTTACAAGGTATAAATTATTCCTTACATAGTTATTTCTATCATATGGATACCTTATTTTATAATACTATATGGTTATCTTCACTCAAGTTATTTCTATATTTTGTGAGCTTTAGCTGAAGATGAACAATTTTAATAAGAAAATCACAGTAGGAAAGGATACCCTACCTTTTTCAAGGCTATGCACTTCTTATTAACTAGCTTAATTTGTATATATAGTTCAATGAGGACCAAGTGATCAAATGGATATCTAGGAAATTAATAAGGATAACCATCAAAACCTCTGATCCTTATATAATAAATTATTGGAAACTAAATGAAATAACTCCCAAAACACTTAATCAAATTTACAACTTCAGGGGAAAATCTTTGGCCCATATTGGTATCAAGCTCTCTAACTATGATTATGGTAAATACATCATTACCCTATTGAAATGTTTATCACTAACATTCAATTATAATTATGTGTAAGAATCATATATTTGAGTAGTTTCATCATATATGGATACTTCTTGCAATCCAAGCCATTAGTGCATATTGGCAATGGCATAGAATAAATATGATGTCATATAAAATTATTGTATTCTAGAGATTTATGAGTTGATTCTGGAGGTTATCACTTATTAATTTTCCCCAATCAACATATTGTGATTCATAGCCTATCACAATGATAAATTGATACATCCAATATTCAAAAGATCTGGTCTCCTTATCCCCATTATATCTATTCAACAGGGTTATGGCAGATATACCATCATTAAAATGTGACCTAAGAAGGTATTTAGGTAGATTGGATTTCTCATTTCTTGGTTTCTTGAACCAAAATTTAGCAATATTATCTAGACATGTGTCTTTCCTATCAATAAAATAATTTTAATCTCTTTTCACTCTCATTTCTGCATGTTCTTTTATGTTAGGAATTCTTAGCATGGTGCTAATCGATCTCATCTAAGATAGCTATCACCCTATTTCCTGTGATTCTTACCTCCCTTTAATCAAAATTGTAATATTTGTCATAGGATTATACTAGGTCAATACAATGAACAACAATTGGGAAGCCCACAACATGAGCTAACCTAATTTGGAAAGAAACTTTGGCCATCCCTAATCTAGGGTTTTTGGAAATATGTAAATGTATCAACATGAATTTGTACCCCTAACGAAAATCTCATTTTGACCCTTAACACTTTAGAAAATCAAAGGCGGAGGATGAATTCCACTTAAGCCTGCTACTTGCATCCACTTGGTGCCTATTTTGCGTGTCGATGAGGGTTTTTCTGTCAGGGATGCCCATGTGGCACATAGACATTTGCGTGGCATGCTTACATCCCTGGCAGATTCCTACAGCTGGAGACTATAGGGACGTTACACTTTCGATTGGAAGTTGAAATTTAACACCCCTCTTTGACTGGCTGATCCGAATATGGCAGTTTTCATCCATCTCTTCATAATCTTCACTCATCTGTCCTTAGCTTTCTCCAAGTAGAAGTTTGAGAGAAGTTTGCAAGATCATTTGGGCATTTTCTCCACCATTTATATCCATTTCCAAGCTTTGTAGCAGCATTCTTCACTCCATTGGAACAACTCCATACTCCATCACTCCAATAGGGCAAGCACAGCATAGACAAAGAGGCAACAGAGGCTTGAGTCCCTCTCGTTCACTCCTCCACGTGCCTTCAGTGATTTGGATGGAGGTGGTAAAGCTCCTACAACCTCTCTTTTTTCTTTTGATTGGGTAAGCATGTACTACTTGTAGTTTTTTGTGTTTACATAGCTTGTAGTTCATTTCAATTATCATCCATTTCTACTATTCCAAACTTGGCTATCTGTGGAGGTGGAAACACCAAGATGGGGGTCTGACTGAGGTAGGCCCCTATATAGCCCCAATAACTTCTACCTTCTCTGTGTGCAGGTGGATAGAGCTCAAAGCAAGCTAGCAAGGAGAGCATTCTACGAGATCATCTTCGTGACCTTGGTTGTAATACATTTCCTTCATCGCATCTGTATTTTCTTTTCTTTCATCTTAATCTCATTCTGTCACTTTAAACATGTTTAGACTAGGCTATTAGTCCTCCTTTTAAAGTTAGAATTTTGTCTTTTCATTTCTTTCGTTGTACGGATGCCAACGCACCCTTGAGATGCCAGTACGCCACACTACCATCCTAGAACTGTGCTTCCATCCTTAGATAGAGAGATGCCTGGGACACAAGTCTAACTCCAAAGGTCGACTCAATTAGCCTCCTTCCAACATTTGGGATTGTAGAGTGATCAAAGGATACATAGTCCTCATCATTCTCATCCTCTTCATCCTAACTATCCTCTAAGATGAGGTGGGTTAGGGCAGCCTCTCCACTCTTGGCCTTTTTTGACCTAGGGTCTTGTAGTGGGTGGTCCCCCTCTCTCACATTTTTGGTGAACCTGACATGAAACAATGTCTATCCCTTTGTTGGTGTTCCAAAATTTTTCTCTTATATCCCTTGGTCATTGTACCCTTGTGAGTCAAGAAATTTTATGAGCTTCACAATCTAGTCCATGACCTCTGTACATATTGTTAGAAGAATTTTGTGACACCTTTCAATGGAAAAGACGAAGGTTTCCTCTAGTTTCACTACCGGTCTTTTCTCTAGTTTGGCGGTTGGCCTATCCATGCAAGAGAAAGTATCGTGAGGCGAACTTGGGTTTATTGATGAAACCGATTGCGTCACTACTCCTCCTAGATCACCAACCTCTTCATCCATAGATGAGCATGAGGCCATCTGTATCCCTTCTCATTACATTATTAATCTCAGTAAGGGGTTAGGTGCATTAGAAAATCACCTAGAAGGCAATCCAAAGTTGGCTAGGGCTACTAAGGTGATCAGTGAAATAAGATACATGGTGGAAAAGGATCGAGCAGTTATAGAAATCTTGGTTAGTCTCACCGATCTGGTTGAAGCATGTGCCCCCTTGAGTCTTGGTCAAACGATACGAGGTGGCCTCTTCGAGGAACACGAGAGGTAGCTAGAGATGTTGATTCCTCCTACATTTGTGTACATGGCTGACACGGTCCCCTCAATCAATATACCCTCTACTTCTAAAATCTTAGACACTGTCAAAGTAAAAAAAACCCCTTTGGGTTTCCACTTCAACCCTTACGCTGCCTCCAGTGGTGGAGGATTTAGAAAAATGATGGGGGGAGGCTTTGGTGGCAGGAAATTTGGAGCTGGAGGTGGAATTGGTAGAGTTGGTGCCGGTGGAAGTCATGGTGGTGGCTTTGGCTTTGGAAGTGGCTCCAACAGAAGTCACACTTGTGGCAATGGCATTGGTGGCGGTTTCAGCGGTGGCTCTGGTAGTGGTTTTGGTGGTCCTTTGTCTTCTAATGACCCTATCCTGAATACTCTTGTTTAGAATAAGGGGAAGATGCATAATCACCTGGCGAACCTATCCCAGGCCTCAGCTCAACCTATCTTTCAACCTTTCTCCCAGCATAGCCCATTGTTGGTTGCAATTTAAACACTCCATTCTTGCTAGGGATGGGGATTCCCAAATTTAAGAAATATGATGGTAAAGGGAACTCACAAACACATGTTTCCGCCTTTAATGCCCTATGCACAGATTTCTTACATCATGATGCATTGATGGCTAAACTGTTTCCCTGATCCCTCAAAGATAGAACACTAGATTGGTACTGTTCTTTGCCTGATAATTCCATCTTCACATTTGATTAGCTTGTGAACCAATTCTTGTGACAGTTCCAAGCCAATATCACATTGAAGATGACCTTCTCAAACCTTGTTTGATGCAAACAAGGGGACAATGAAAAGGTTATAGACTTTATAGCATGATATCAAGCGTCTTCTCATAGATCTCGTATCCATTACCCTACTCAGATGTGTAAAGGGTCTTCATAGGGAATTTACAGAGACATTGGCAAGAGAATTTATCCCTCATGAAGTATCCCTCTTTCGCACATCTATGTGCAGCTCTAAGAGAATACCAACAGACGGTGGTTCAGTTCGGGGGTTCCTCCTCATACTCCCATTTTGAGGTAAGATCTATCGTTTTGATCTCGGGAAGAGGAAAATCTTTCATGAATGTAATTGCTATGGTGGATAACAATGGCCTCAAACACGACAGAAATTTTATGAAGCTATCAAAATCTTATTCTTCCATTTTGTAGAAGTTGGTGAAAGATAAGATCCTTACTTTTCCTACTCCTAAACTAGTTAGAGAACCATACCCTAGCTAGTATGAAGAAAACAGATATTGTAAATACCATCAAGTTAATGGACATGATACCGAACATTGCATGCACCTGCATCATGAGATACAGGACTGCATCAAGGATGGTACTATCCATCTTGATGGGCATAAACACAATACAAACAAATTAGTGGCAAAAGATAATAGTGACTTTCAAATATACATGGACCTATTTCTATCACACTCTACCAACATGATTATCGATCCCTCAGATTCAGGCTCTTTCCCTGAGGCATACGTCAACATGGTCACTATTACCCTTTCCCCTCATCTTGTGACCAACTCATCAGATTTAAAATTTAGCTCACAAGACATTCCAGCAAACAAAAAACCTTCTTTGTTATATATTCATGCTCACCTCAATGAAAAAATTGTGATAGGGGTCCTAGTCGACCCTGCGAGTAGAGTGAATGTCGTAACGGAAGAGACGTTACTCTTTAATTCCCTGCAAAGGGAAAAATATGAAAAAACCAAATCCATCATCCGCACACATGATGGACTTTCTCTTAAACCTTATGGATCGATAATGTTGTCTGTCCTAGTTGGACCTAGGACTATAGACACGGTCTTTGATGTCATTCCCAAGTCGGACCTATTTAGAGTGAAGCTAGGCATACCTTATCTAGCTTCAATAAATGGGATCACCTTTGTGGTTCATAAGTGTCTTAATTTTTCCCACAAAGGTTTCATGCATGTCATGCATGACATTGAATATCAGCTTGTGGTATCCCATGGAGGATGTTCATTCGATCAATTTTGGCCCACTCTTATCAATTTTCTCCCATAGAGAACGAATCTAATTTAAAAGAACTATGTGAAGTACAAGACTGGAGGTAAGGGACAACCAAAGTTGACCTTTCCTATAGTTGAGCACCCAACTGCCTCCTCCTCCTGAAAGGGAAAGGAGAAGCTTGCTACCCCTCGGGCTGACCCGTCTACTCCTCTCTCTTGGGAAGAGTACTGGATGAACAAGCCCAGACTCTATCCTTTGAGTCTGATGATGCCTCCTTGTTGAAAGCCCAAGATCAGGATATGGGATCTCCCTAATGGGTCTCTAGGACCCTTGTATTATTTATATGGCAGAAAGAAAGGCTCACAGAGAGAGTTTTCCCTTCGACCTATTCATGTTCCCTCGAACAGAAAAGGGGCCACCTCTATGGTGGTAGGGGTAACTCCTCCTACCATTTCTAAACCTACCTCTTCTTCTCTCATTTAGGAGGCTTTCCTTCCACTCGAGACCTCCGTGGAAGACACTCACATGGTTGAGAAGGATCCTTTTGTTCCTTGACAACTTCTGGCTTCTGGTGTGAAGAGATGTAGGAATCACCTTGTGCATGAGCATAAGCATTGGTGAAAGGATCTCCTAGCCAAGAAATCCTCCTTACAAAAGGAGGAAGAGAAGACCGCATCTCCTTCTATGTCTTCCTCTCTCTCCCCTTCCATCTCTATTCGACCTCATTATGAATTTCTTCTAGCTCCCATTGTGAGTGCACCTACACCTAGAAGGGTGCAAGTGTTCATCACTTCTTCTGCGGAGCCGCCCTTGTTGAATTATTTTCCGGATGTCTTTCCTTTCCCAAAACTCATGGATATGGTGAAAACTTTGGTTGTGTCCACTATGGTTCTCTCCTCACCTCCTTCCACCCAACTTTCTTCATCTATGGGGAGTTCACCTCCTCCACTGAAGAAGAAGGTAGAGAGTGGCCCCTCAAGAAATGGAGGACATAAGAAGAGCCCACCTCCTATGGAAGGTGGCCTTGGGTGCACTTGTTTTGTCTTAGTGATAGAACCAGCTTTGGCTTCCCCTGAGTTTATCATTGCTCTTGAGTCACTCAGTGAGCCTAGTAGTGAATGTCGGCTGCGAACTCCACTTTCTACTAAGGTGAAACATGACACTCCTATTAAGTGAATGTTTAACTTGATGGATGAAGTTTCGACCCTATCAATGATCTTCTCTAGGTCATTGACCCTGGACCCACAAGAGTTGAGCAACAGAGACCTTACAGGTCCCTTTGCCTTGGCCCTTGTTGTGGGAGGATCAGAAGCTCCTCCCCTCAACATTACACTATTACAGGCTCATCATCCTTCCCCCTTAAATGATCTATTGTGGGAAGTTGAAAACCTCTTGGTTGACCAATTTTAGGGGAGGACCCTCTTCTTGATCTTTAGAGTAGATGTGTGTATGATGTGATGTGTTCCCCAATAAACATGCTATATGTGTCTAAATGACCCTTGTCACCCCCATTGGTGTGTGGATACAGGCATGGTGTGTATGTTGTAAAAATTCCTCTATATGTGTCTCTATTCTTCCATGTTTTTGGTTGACTTTCGATAAATTGGGGAGGATGCAAAGCGTCGGAAGCATTTAGGCCTCCTTCCATGTTGACCCAATTTTTATTTTACTTTGTTTTTCATACATTCTTCCTGATCTGGTTGGGGATAGATGATCTCTTGCCTCCTACAGTGACTACCTAATATATATAAATAAAGGCAGATCTGACCCCATGTAACTAGATTCCCTGGTGCCCCCTATGCATGACCTATTTTCTTTACCTTTCACTTTATCTTTCTCTATTCTTTTCTTGAGTTGTCCCTTTCATGTGTGACAGCACATCTTCTACATTACATGGTCTTAGGAAATGCATGCATTGCCAAATGAATATTTTCTTGAATATCCTTCACAGACTTCCTTGTTAGAATGGCATTCTCAACTTGGAACCCTAACAAAACATGTTTCCTTCATTAGGGGTTTGTAAAGAAAGCACTTGGAAATCCTCCTCTGAAGTGGGAACAGTCTTAGTCTTCCCCTCGCATGAGAAAATATCCTTCCTTTCAAATTCCTTGATGATGAATAGATTTGAGAAGGAAGACGTTAAGCTTCTTTGAACATGTCTCTTCAATGGACCCTGCCTCTTCACATTGGGTTCCCGAGGGAGCCCTTGAAAAACTCCAAAAAATTCCTATGGCATCTAGCTTGGGGGCAGCCCGACTAGACCTATTTCACATCTTGGCATCTAGTCTGGGGGCAACTCGGCCAGACCATCTCTACATTCTTACATCTAGCTTGGGGGCAACCCGACTAGACCGTACCTTTCAAACAGTGCATCCCTTGAGTGGACCCTCTTTCCTTTTGAAGGGTTCTTGAGGGACCCCTTTGAAAGCCTTACAACTTAGCGATGGTCTGCTTGACTATTAGCCACTGGCCTATGCAATCGCTCCCTGATATGATCTATCTATAGGTAAACACATCGCCACCTCTGAATCTGCGGAGTCCCCTTTTACTCAGTCTCCCTCATGTGAGATTTCTTGGGGGATATCTTCCTTGCAGGTTTGCGGGTCTTTAAGGTGCTTTCCTAGTCTCCTTCATGTGAGAGTTCTTGAAGGATACCACACTTGTAGGACCGGGAGCCTATAAGGTATTTTCATGTTTTAGCTTTGTAGTTCCATGGAACTATGAAGTCCTTTCCTAGACTTCCGGGTTCGCTAGACCGTTCTATGCTTCCTCATCGGTTTAGGTATACACTTCATACTAAGCTACTTTCTTACTACTCTACTTTACCAAAGCACTCATCAGTACTCGTGCTCGCCAAAGTGGGGGAAAAATGTATCAACATGAATATGCATCCCTAACACAAATCTCATTTTGACCCTTAACACTTTAGAAAATTAAAGGTGGAGGCTTAATTCCAATTAAGCTCGCTGCTTGCATCCACTTGACACCTATTTTGCATGTCGGTGGGGGTGTTTCTATTAGGGATTCCCATGCAACATGCAGATGTCTGTGTGATGCAGTTACATCCCTAGCAGATTCCTATGGCTAGAGACTGTAGGGACATTACACTTTAGATTGGAAGTCAAAATGTAACGCCCCTCTTCAGTTGGTTGACCCGAATATGGTCGTTTTTCATCCATATCTTCATAATCTTCACTCTTCCATCCTTATCTTTTTCCATGCATAATTTTGAGAGAAGTTTGCAAGATCATTTGAGCATTTTCTCCACCATTTACATCCATTTCCAAGCTTTAAAGCAGAATTCTTCACTCCATTACAGGAACTCCATACTCCATCACTGCAATAGGGCTAGCACAGGATAGACACTGTAGCAATAGAGGATTGAGTCAGTCTTGTTCACTCCTCCATGAGCCTTGAGTGATTTGGATGAAGGCATTAAAGCTCCTACAACATCTCCTTTTTCTTTTGATTGGGTAAGCATGTACTACTTATAGTGTTTTGTGTTTGCATAGCTTGTAGTTCATTTCCTTTATCATCTATTTCTACTATTCCAAACTTGGGTGTCCATGGAGGTGGAAACACCAAGATGGGGGTCTGACTAAGGTAGGCCCCTATACAGCCCCAAAAACTTCTCACTTCTTTGTGTGTAGGTGGATAGAGCTCAGAGAAAGCTAGCGAGGAGAGGATTCTAAGAGATCATCTTCGTGACCTTGGTGGTAATACATTTCCTTCGTTGCATCCATATTTTATTTTCTCTCATCTTAATCTCATTGTCACTTTAAACATCTTTAGACTAGGTTGTTAGTCCTCCTCTTCAAGTTAGAATTTTGTCTTTTCGATTCTTTGGCCATACGAATGCCAACACACCCTTGAGATGCCAGCATGCCACGCTGCCATCTTGGAACTATGCTTTCATCCTAAGACATAGAGCTGCCTGGGACACGAGTTTGACTCCAAAGGCTGACTCACTTAGCCTCCTTCCAGCATCAGCGATTGTAGAGTGATTGAAGAATACATAGGCCTCATCATTCTCATCCTCTTCATCCTAAATTTACTCTAAGATGAGGTGGGTTGTAAAGAGCAAAACTCTTTAAATCAAACATCGATAAAACTTTAAATAATTTCATTTATATTCAAAATAAAGTCACCAATTCATTTATTTAGACATCATAAAAACCAGTCGATTCCAAGCAAACAACGACTTAAAGTTGATAAGATAGATTCAATATACAATTCTAGTTTAAATACATAAATGTGTCATAATACACGACATTGATAGTAATACAAAGAAGTTGTAATATAAGTTACAATTTGAGACTTAGGCATTCAGTCGCCTTAAGCTCTTCAATACATATTCAAGAATTCATAAAACATAAATGAAGATGACATCCTTTGATCTTCAATCCAATAGCATATCTTCATAATGAAGATGAGAACATGTATCAGGCACTTTTTCTGCCCAACCTCGAAGCTTACGCTTCCCCGAAATTCTTAAATCTTTCAGAGAATTCCCGACCCTACATGAATCACTTAGCAAAAAGCAGTCAACAAGCAAGATGGAATCTAGTGTGTGCCTAGTATAGCTAGTAAGACCACAAGCATTTTCATTTTTCTAATTCATTTAAGAAACAAGCAATTTCGATACTATGATATGGTAGAGAGTTCAGTAATTCCATTTATTTCAATTTTCCTTAAGTTACTTGGCCAAGTAAAATGTCATGCATGACAAATAAAGAAGTTTTGGAAAAGAAAAACTACACTCTCTAATAACCCATATTCGAAACCCTTCCGAGAAGGTAACTTTCCAAAAATATGACATGCACTTTCATTTATCAAGCATGCATGGTTCCAATCCATTAAATAAAATCTTTCACAAAAAATTTAACAAAAATATTGTTTGAAGCGAAAATAATTTAAAAGTTGTTCCTTTCATCGTTTCAAACCATAAATATCATTAATCGAATAAATTAAATAACAAAAATAAAGAAGGTGTATTTCCATTATGTAATTAAATACATATTTTAAAACAGTCTTAAAAGAGCACATGTTCTTTTGTTCTATTTACTCAATTTATTTGTTTCCACTTGAAATAATCTTAACTTGTTTCATTTTCAAGAAAATCATGTTTTAATCTAAATGATTTATTTTTTGTTTTTCATACTTTTCGAAAATAAAGAATTGCTTTTCAAGAAACAACTTAAAAGAAATTGTTTCAGTTTTTGTTTTGAATGTTTGAATTTTAATTGCAAAATTTACTGATTTAAAACTTTTGTTTCAGAATCTCATTTAAAAATTGGAAAGGTATTTATTCAAAAGTTATTCTGTTTGAATACTTTTAGAAAATAAATCTCAGATTCTCTTAAATGGATAATCAGTTGTTTCTCGTTGTTTTCTATTCAAATTCTTCCTAAAGTATTTTTTTTCTGATTTCAATGTTTTCGAGAAAAACATAATTTGATGTGAACAAATATACTATTGATAGATTTAAAGAAATCAGAATAACAAATTCATCTATTCTATTTAAATTCACTATATCCATGATCTTGTTTATTATTTTCTAAAGATCTTACCTGGTAATTCTGAAAATAGTTTTGTTTGTGTGCCTCCTCTGTATTTTTCTTTTTTCTATTCCTCCGTTGCTTGTATGTATTAATGTTAGGCAGTTTTTTGTTTAGCTATTCTCCTATCTTCCAATATCCTTCTCTCTCTCCCTTCCCTGCCACCTGTGTTGATCTCCCTTGTTAGTTGTGTTTTATTCCTTCGCTGCCTTGGCACACTTTACTTCTCCTAGACCTGCGTACTCTATACTTCCTTCCTCTGTTCCCTATGCAACTCCTCCTTGCAGTGGCTATGCCTTCTCCTACCCCTCTCTTGGGTGCCCTTCTTACCAGTCTTCCCTTATAAAGGTGGGAAGTAAGGACTTCCCTATGGCTACATAGGAATGAGCCTCCCTACCTACGCCTCTTCTCACCTTCTGGTTATTACCTTCACACCCTGCTACCTGGCCGTTGGAGGAAGGTGAGTAACCAGTTCTTTCCCTTATTGTTAATGTGTGTGGATTAGAGTGGGTGCAAGGGAATGTAGTCTATAGATGCTTGATACTTCTCCCTGGTAGCTTCTCTAGTCATACCTATTCAAGTGCATGGGGAGAAAAACTTTAAAGAACTTAAACAAAATCCTCCAAGTTGTGTGCGCATGGTGCAATTAGCAGCTCAAAATTAAAACAAAAGTTCACATAACCATCTTTGCCTCTGTCAAATTCGTATTAATTTCCTAGTAAAATTCTTCATGCTCTATTTTTTTCTTCTGTTCCAACCAAAAACGGATTTTTGGCTCTCTTTCAATTTCAAAATTCTTCCCCCTAGATTGATTCTCTTTTTCTAATGAAATTCATGAAGTTATTCACAAGGCAAGATCCATAATTTTAGTGTGATCTCCAGTTCTAATTTTCAAGACTCCAAGTTCTAAATTTTGATTGCTTCCAATTTGCTTGAAGATATTTTTCTACAATTTGTTTAACTATAGTTTGAATTCAATTTCAATTTGCACATGAATTGTTTTCTAATTGTTTTTCATTAACTCAATTTTAGATCTTTGTTTAATTTCTTCATTTTAATCTTTTTCTCTTTCATAATTTTCAAATAAAAACAAATAATTTTAAAACACAACTTTAATTACATTTTATTAATTTCGCAATAAAATTCTATTTCATTAAATTTCAAAATACAAGCATCATTATTTTCAAACAATGATAAAATATTGACTTAAATAATTTGGTTATTTCAATAAGATCTATTTTCTCACAAATTAATAAAATCGTCATTTAAAGCAACATATATTTTTCCACAGTTTGAAGAAATCAATAAAACTTAATTTAAAATTTGCAAACACAGTAATCACAAAAATGCATTATAATATTAACAAAGTGAGTGTGTGAGATTCCATCATCCTCATAAATGTCTAATGGCTAAAATGACTCTTCCTGATCATTTTTCTTGCCTTCAATCATGTTCACCTACTCCTACGTTCACTTTTACTGGAGTTTACATCAATAATGACAAACCCCAAATTAAATATAAATACATTTCAAATCATTGCAATTTTATTTCAATTTCACCTCAATTCAAGTTTCAATTTAACTTCAATTTAAATAATGAATTAACTTCAATTTAAATAATCATTTAACTTCAATTTAAATAACAATATCATGATTAATAATTACATTTTTATAATCAATAAAACCTATACGTGACATCCTGCCCCTCTTGGAAGAGACATCGTCTCAATGTCTTATTAATGATTCAATAAGCATAAAATCACCATCAATAAAACATACTATCTCAATCAGTAAAAACATAGTATCTCAATAGGTAAGCATAATATCTTGATCATAATGAAATAGTAACTAACAACATAGTTCTCAAACATAAGTATAAACAATAATAGTAGCATCCATGCTATCAAAGTTCACAACATGTGAATCAAAAACTAGAGTATCAAGTATCTCCACATAAAACAAATACTAATCTATGAAAGAAAATGAGGAAAATGATGGTCTATCATCTCAGAATCCTCCCATGTAGCACTATCGTCAGTATGCTGGTCCCACTGGACCTTATACTGACTACTATCTTTGTTACGTAGCTTAATGCTACGCATGTCTAGGATTTAGATGGGCTCCACTAGCACCACCCCTGGATCCTGTACCTATAATGAACGCCAATCAAGAATATGAGATGCATCACGATGATATGGTTTCAACAAAAAAACATGGAATACATTATGGAGTCGAGCTAGAGAAGGTGGTAACACTAGTCTATATGCAGCTGGATTAATAACTTCCGGTACATCAAATGGTCCCATAAATCTCAGTGCCAACTTTGATGATTTACCAAATGAGATAGAGCTCTTATGAGGCTTAACCCTCAAAAAGACCTTATCTCCTGCAACAAACTGCCTGAAAGTCCTATTCCTATCAGCATAGCTCTTTTGTCTATCACTTACTTCCTTGAACCTACCCTTGATCAATAATGATCCTATCTTCCATCTTGTCCCAACTAATGCATGTGCTACATTTCTATCCATAAAGTGCCTCAAAAGGTGCCATACCCAACAATGCATGAAATGAGTTGTTGTAGGAAAACTCAACCAATGGAAAATATTCCTCCCACTTGTACTGCTGATCCATGCAGTACATCCTTAGCAAATCCTCAACAACCTGATTGACCCTTTTAGTTTGGCCATCAGTTTGTGGGTGATATGGAGAACTAAAATTCAATTTAGTTCCCAAAGCCGCATTCAGTGTAGTCCATAACCTAGATGTCATCCTGGTATCCCTATCAAAAATAATGGTCTCTGGTACACCATGCAATATGAATATCTCTTGCACAAATTTCCTCGCAAGATTCAATGATCCATCTTTCAAATTTCTAGGTATAAAATGTGAAACCTTCGTCAGCTTATCAACAACTACTAAGATGGTATCATGCCTATTCCTACTCATAGGTAATCCTTGGATGAAATCCATATTGATTACTTGCTACTTATACTTAGGTATATCGTGGGGATACAAAAGTCCCGTTGGATGTACATGCTTAGCCTTAACCTTTTGGCATTCCAAACATCTAGCCACATACTCCATAACATCTTTCTTGAGCTTAGGCCAAAAATACAAAGCCTTCAACTCTACTACCATCTTCGTAACTCCTGGATGCCCTGAATAAGGTGCATCATGAACTTCCTCAAATCTCCACCCTTAGGGATATACATCCTTCCATGCTATCTAACAATACCATCATACTCCATCACATATCCATCAAATCTATGATCTAAAGGATCTGCCTCGAAGGCTTGCTTGACCCTGTCATAATGCTCATCTCCTGGAAGATACTCCAACACTTGTTGTCTCAAATTTGACCTTGTGGTCAACATAGTAGAGAGATGTCTTCTCCTGCTAAGAGAATCTATAACTCTATTTTCCTTACCCTTGATATACTCAATACCAAAATCATACTCACTTAGGAACTCAAGCCACCTCCTCTGTCTCGCATTGAGGTTCGGTTGTGTGAAGATACATACTTAAGTCCTAAATGATCAGTCTTAAGCTCAAATGGTTTCCCTAGGAGATAATTTCTCCACATCTGCAATGCATGAACAATAGGTGTAATCTCAAGATCATGTGGTGCATAATTCAACTCATACTATTTCAGTTTCCTGGACTCATATGCAACCACCTTCCCTTCTTGCATCAACACAGCTCCTACACCTTCACCTGAAGCATCTGCAATCATAATGAAGTGCCCATTAGGATCTGGTATAGTAAACACTGGTGTCGATGTTAACTTTTGTTTAAGAATTTGAAATGCTTTCTCACACTTCTCAGTCCACTCATATTTCTTTCCCTTCTTCTGAAGAGAAGTAATAGGTGTTGCAGTCCTGGAAAACCCTTCCACATATTTCTTGTAGTATCTTGGAAGTCCCATGAAACTACGAACTTTAGTAACACTTCGAGGTGTTGGCTAATCTACAATTGCCTCTATCTTCGTAGGATTAGCTAAGATTCCCTCAGTAGATATGACATGCCCCAAATAGTGAACCTTCTTCTGAAAGAAAGTACACTTTGAAAACTTACCAAAAATATTTCAATCTCTTAGTCATTGCAAGACTATTCTCAAATGCTTCTCATGTTCCTTTTCTATTTTAGAGTAAATTAGAATTTCCTAAATGAATATAAGCATGAAATCATCTAAACAATCCCTAAAGATATTGTTCATAAGGTTCATTAATGCCACTGGAGCATTCGTTAGACCAAAAGGTACCACTATGAACTTGTAGTGTCCATACCGAGTTCTAAAAGCTATCTTCGGAATGTCCTCATCCTTAATCCTCAACTAGTGGTAACCTAATCTAGGATCAATCTTAGAAAACACTATGGCCCCCTTCATCTGATCAAACAACTCATCTATCCTCAGTAAAGGATACCTGTTCATAATGGTAACCTTGTTCAGCATCCTGTAATCAATACACAGTCTGAAGGTTCCATCCTTCTTAATGAAGATTACTGGTGGAACCCATAGAGATACACTCGGTCTAATAAATACCTATTTCAAAAACTCCTGCAATTGAACCTTCAGTTCATACAACTCTGTAGTAGTCATTCTGTATGGAGCTTTGGATTGAGGCTTCGTTAGAAGTAAAAGTTCAATCGAGAAATAAAATTCTCTCTTCGGTGGTAACTCAGTAAGTTCTTCAAGAAAGATATCCAAGAACTCTTTAAGAACTGGATAGCCCTCTAGACTTTGTTGGGAATTATCCATGTCACTTACCAATATAGCATATATGGAACATCCTTTCGAATGAGCTTTCTTTAGCTGCATAGCTAAGATATGTCTCAACTCTAGAGGCTCTCGAGATCCTAAAATCTCAACTGGATGTCTAAAGTCATCCAAGAAACTCACAACCTTATCCTCATAGTTCACTATGGATTTATGCTCAGTTAACCAATTGATCCCTAAGATCACATCATAAGAACCCAACGGTGCTACATATAGGTTAACTTGGGTTTGGAAATTAGGTAGCTCTAAATCGTTGCATGATAAACATGAATCTACCCTCTTCTCTGCTCGATTTCCATACTATACCATCCATGAATGTGACATAAAACTAGGTCTAATAGGTAATTTAGCAACTACTTTAGGATCAATAAAGAATTCAGTAGCTCCTGTATCTATCAAAATAGAAATAGATTGACCAAAAAGCTTACCCGACATCTGAATAGGTGAAGCCTGAAAGTTTGCTTGACGGTTGTCAAACGCTGCATGAATCTAGTGTTGCGATGCTCACCGATCATTACCACCTCACTGACCTCCTATATGTTGAGTGCAATTGGAGGCATAGTGATCTCCTCCATAATTATAGCATCCACCTCATGGCCCTGGGTGACCACTTGTCCTATTCCTGATATTGGAGAAGTTGGTGTTATTATTATTAACTTTCTTGTTTCCACCATTACTCCCTTCTCCTTTATCCTGAGTGTTTGTTCCTCTCTTTAGATTCTTGATCTGCTGATTGTTATTATTTCCCTTTTGATTATTGTTGTTACTGTTTTGGAACTTCCTATTTCCAAAACCAGATTTAGCATTCACACTCTTCCTGTAGTTTTCCATCTGTTGTAGCTTATGTTCTTGTTTATGGCCTTCTCAAAGACCTCATCCATAGTCAATGGATTATGAATATCCACATCAACTCCAATTTGTGGCCTCAATCCTAGGATGAATTTTTGAATACAAAATCGTTCATCCATCTGATATTGTGGTATGTACTTTAGGAGTTTAGTGAACCTCTCCCAGTACTGAGTAACTATCAAACCACCTTGTGTCAGATTCTGGAACTCTGTCATCTTCCTATCAAAGGAAATTTGTGGAAGCCACCTCTTCCTGAAAATATGCAAGAACAATTCCCATGTAGTCCCACCTGGTAGTAACTTCTTCTCAGTCTTCTCATCATCCCACCAAGTAGCAACTTCTCCAGTAAGCTTATATGCAACCCAAACTGCCTTGGTTTATTGGACATATTCTTGAGCTCAAAGTAATTTTCCATCTCAATAACCCAGGCTTCAGCTCCATCACCTATAGTCTTACCATCAAACTTGGGTGGTGCTATCCTTTTCAAATCTTTAGCCAACTCCCCTTCAATCCTTGCTTGAGTATTTTTTGGTTCATCAACCCTTGGATTATCATTATTGGGTTGCTCCTGATTTTGGGGAATTTCAACTCGAGGGTTTTGTCCTTCTCTGACACCTCAAACTTCATGTTCTAGATTATCCATTCTGGAACCCTGCTAATTCAAGAGACTGAGAATTTGATCCAACATGTCATTCTCATTACTTGCATAAACTCCTTTTCCTCTTGTACCCATTATGTATCAACAATTCCTATATCAAGGAATGTTTCTTTAGCGTAATGGACAAAGGACCCTAGTGTTCAAACCTAGGGCTCTGATACCAAATGTAAAGAGCGAAACTCTTTAAATAAAACATCAAAAAAAATTTAAATAATTTCATTTATATTCAAAATAAAGTCGACAATTCATTTATTTAGACATCATAAAAACCAGTCGATTCCAAACAAACAACGACTTAAAGTCAATAAGATAGATTCAATGTACAATTCCAGTTTAAATACATAAACATGTCATAATTCATGACATTGATAATAATACAAAGAAGTTGTAATATAAGTTACAATTTGAGACTTAGGCATTCAGTCGCCTCAAGCTCTTCAATACATATTCAAGAATACATAAAACATAAATGAAGATGGCATCCTTTGATCTTCAATCCAATAGCATATCTTCATAATGAAGATGAGAACAAGGATCAGGCACTTTTTCCACCCAACCTTGAAGCTTACCCTTCCCTAGAATTCTTAAATCATTCGAAGAATACCCGACCCTACACGAATCACTTAGCAAAAAGCAGTCGACAAGCAAGATGGAATCTATTGTGTGCCTAGTATAACTAGTAAAACCACAAGAATTTTCATTTTTCTAATTCATTTAAGAAACAAGCAAGTGCGATATTAGGATATGGTAGAGAGTTCAATAATTCCATTTATTTCAATGGTCCTTAAGTTACTTTTCCAAGTAAAATTTCATGCATGACAAATAAAGTAGTTTTGGAAAAGAAAAACTACACTCTCTAATAACTCATATTCGGCACCCGTCCCGGAAGGTAACTTTCCAAAAACATGAAATGCACTTTCATTTATCAAGTATGCATCGTACCAATCCATTAAATACAATATTTCACAAACATTTTACCAAAAATATTGTTTGAAGAGAAAATAGTCTAAAAGTTATTCCTTTCATTGTTTTAAACCATAAATATCATTAATCGAATACATTAAATAACAAAAATAAAGAAGGTGTATTTCCAGTATGTAATTAAATACATATTTTAAAATAGTCTTAAAAGAGCACATGTTCTTTCATTCTATTTACTCAATTTATTTGTTTCCACTTGAAATAATCTTAACTTGTTTCATTTTCAAGAAAATCATATTTTAATCTAAATGATTTATTTTATGTTTTTCATACTTTCAGAAAATAAATAATTGCTTTTTAGGAACTGAATTAAAAGAAATTGTTTAAGTTTCAATTTTGAATGTTTGAATTTTAATTGCAAAATTTATTGATTTAAAACTTCTATTCCGGAATCTCATTTAAAAATTTGAAAGTTATTTATTCAAAATCTATTATGTTTGAATACTTTCAGAAAATAAATCTCAGATTCTCTTAAATGGATAATCAGTTGTTTCTCGTTGTTTTCTATTCAAATTCTTCCTAAAGCATTTCGTTTCTGATTTCAATGTTTTCTGGAAAAACACAATTTGATGTTCTAAACGTTTAATCAAAATTCGATGTGAATAGATATACTTTTGATAGATTTAAAGAAATCAGAATAAGAAATTTATCTATTCTAATTAAATTCACTATATCCATGATCGTTTTTGTTATTTTCTGAAGATCTTACCTGGTAATTTTGAAAATGGTTTTGTTTGTGTGCCTCCTCTGTATTTTTTGTTTGTTATTCCTCTGTTGCTTGTATGTATTAATGTCTGGAAATTTTCTATTTACCTGTTCTCCTATCTTCCAATCTCCTTCTCCTCTCTCTCTCTTCCCTTCCACTTGTGTTGATCTCCCTTGTTAGCTGTGTTTTATTGCCTTGTTGACTTGGCACACTTTATTTCTCCCAGACCCACATACTCTATACTTCCTTCCTATGTTCCCTGCGCAACTCCTCCTTGCAGTGGCTGCACCTTCTCCTATCCCTCTCTTGCATGCCCTTCTTACCAATCTTCCCTTACATGCATGGGAAGTAAGGACTTCCCTATGGTTGCATAGGAATGAGCCTCCTTGCCTAGGCCTCTTCTCACCTTCTAGTTATTACCTTCACACCCTGCTGCCTGGCCGCATGGAGGAAGGTGAGTAACCGGTTCTTTCCCTTATTGCTATTGCATGTGGAGTAGAGTGGGTGGAAGGGAATTTAGTTTGTAGATGCTTAATACTTCTCCCTGGCAGTGCCTCTGGTCATACCTATTCAAGTGCATGGGGAGCAGAACTTTAGAGAACTTAAACAAAATCCTCCAAGCTGTGTGCGCATGGTGCAATCAGCAGCTCCAAATTAAAACAAAAGTTCACATAACCATCTCTTCCCCTATCAAATTAGTATTAATTTCCTGGTAAAATTCTTCATGCTCTATTTTTTTCTTCTGTTCCAACCAAAAACGGATTTCTAGCTCTCTTCCAATTTCAAAATTCTTCCCCCCATATTGTTTATGTTTTTCTCATGCAATTCATGAAGTTATTCATAAGGAAAGATCCATAATTTTAGTGTGATCTCCAGTTCTAATTTTCAAGACTCCAAGTTCTAAATTTTGATTACTTCCAATTTGCTTGAAGATATTTTTCTACAATTTGTTTAACTATAGTTTGAATTCAATTTCAATTTGCACGTGAATTGTTTTCTAATTTGTTTTCAATAACTCAATTTTAGATCTTTGTTTAATTTCTTCATTTTAATCTTTTCCTCTTTCATAATTTTCAAATAAAAACAAATAATTTTAAAACACAACTTTTATTACATTTTATTAAATTTCGCAATAAAAGTCTATTTCATTAAATTTCAAAATACAAGCATCATTATTTTCAAACAATGATAAAATATTGACTTAAATAATTTGGTTATTTCAATAAGATCTATTTTCTCACAAATTAATAAAATTGTCATTTAAAGCAACATATATATTTCCACATTTTGGAGAAATCAATAAAACTTAATTTAAAATTTGCAAACACAGTAATCACAAAAATGCATTATAATATTAACTAAGTGAGTGTGTGAGATTCCATCATCCTCATAAATGTCTAATGGCTAAAATGACTCTACCTGATCATTGTTCTTGCTTCAATCGCATTCACCTGTTCCTACGTTCACTTGCACTCAAGTTTACATCAGCAATGACAAACCCCAAATTAAATATAAATGCATTTCAAATCATTGCAATTGTATTTCAATTTCAATTTCACCTCAATTTAAGTTTCAATTTAACTTCAATTTAAATAATGAATTAACTTCAATTTAAATAATCATTTAACTTCAATTTAAATAATAATATCATGATTAATAATTACATTTTTATAATCAATAAAACCTATACGTGACATGGGTTAGGGCAGCCTCTCCACTCTTGGCCTTTAGTGACTTGGGTTCTTGCAATGGGTGGTCCCCCTCTCTCACAGCAAATAAAATTATTTAAAGTGAATATGCCCTAGTTAGCTATCCCCAAATTTTGATAGATAATTATTTAAAATTGGCTCCCTTTTAAATAATTGATAAGCATATTTCATTTTTTCCGTTTAAATTCTACCTAGGTTGGTGAGGGGCTAAAACATTTTTTTAGGGAAGCTCGAGTGGGAAAACATAGAATTTGCAAAAAAATATGGCATGGAAACAACCAAATAATTGAAGGAAGTGGAAAATTTTAGAAGTAAGCTTTAGATGGGAAATGAACATGTTTACTTGATGGTGGATCTTTAAATGATTCAGAGAGAAATTTGAAATAGTTGCATTTGGATAAGGGGCTTCAATATGTGTGAATATTGGTTCCTTCTTGGCTTTGAAATTTAGTGTTTGTCAAAATGATATAAAATAACCTTTATAACACCACAATATTCTCATTTTCCTCTTTGATAGAGAGTATTTGATCAATGGGAACAAATAAACATGTGATTTTCCTTTTTCTCTACCTATTTTTAGGCGTTAGAGATTGAACAAGATCTAGGAACAAATTAGAGGTTGAACAAGAACTAGGAACTTATTAAAGGTTCTATAGGTTCCTAGAACCTATGAACCTTTTGGTGTCTTCTAGTTATTATTTATTTCCATATCTTACCTTCCAACCATTTATTATTTGTGTTATGAACTATTTTGGGGTTCCTTTAGAATCGAGAAATAAGAGTCTTGCTAAATATCTCTTTCAAAGTTTGTAGCCTTATCAAGAAGTACATCAATTATGGGAAATTTTTAGAGGTTCTAGATGTTTTGAGAACCTATGGAACTCTCAAATTTTCATTAATTATTTTCCTTTAGGTACTAAGAACTAAATCACAAATAATAACTTTTGATTCTTCAAACTAAATAATTTCTTGATGATAAAGAATACACTGATTTTTTTTCTAATAGATAAAGAAAATAAGTTCTTGATGGACTAGGAACCTTCAAAAAAAGGAGTTCTTAGTGTAGACACCTAAAAATGTCTTGATCATATCACACATCAAGATTTCGATTATTAACACCATTTCTCTCCTAATTCACCTATTTTCATCTATTTAATTAAATAATGTCAATTATCTAATTAAATTCACTATTTTCTCCTATTAATCAAATAATTAATTTTATTTGATTAAACTCATCATAATTTACTAAGTTTCCTCTCTTTTGATTAAGTAATAAAAATTATTTAATTAAATGTCATGAATCCCACTTTGATTAAATAATTACTCATTGTTTATTTAAAGTGACTAATTTCCTCCACTTGCACAATTAAATAATTTCTTAAATTGTTTAATTTCCTCCAATCATTCAAATAATATTCTTAGGGAATATTCCTCCTTTACAAATTCAAACTTTCCAGCCACATGAAAATATCTCACATGCTTCCTTAAATCAAGGGATTTTTTATTGTCTCAAGCAATTTGGACCTTTGATCAAAATCCTTGATCCATGTCATTATGAATTATCAACTCTTGATTTGATCTGTGATTCATGTCTTCATCTAATGTCCATTTTCCTCCATTGATTAGCTAATTCACTCTCAACCATTAATTTATTCCAAAAGTCTATAAATACTCCTAATTTTACATGATAATTCATTCACCATCATTTGAGAAACCAAACTCTACCCAGTTTCATACTTGAGGTTTCAGAATTTTGTAAATTAATCTCATGATTACCATCAATTCATCAATATTTTGCACAATCAACCATGGATTAGGCTTCAATTGAGCACTCAACATCCAATTCAGCACTAATCCCCTAATGGGATGAATGTTTGCATTGCTAATTAGGCATTCATTTGCATTAATTTGAGATTTTATGCTTCTAATTGAACCTTGTTTAGTAATTGTTATAAAATCTCATTGAAATGGCTTAACTTGATTATTTTATTGGTTGTTTAGTTCAATTGTTTAGTATTTGATCTTGTTATCTAACCATGTTACATTTTTGCATGCTCGGTGGGATCCATGTCCCTATCTAACTTGTTTTGTTTAAAGTTTGTTGGACATTACAGGTTCCAAATATAGAGCGACACCTTTGCATTTGAGTAGAGTGACACTTTTTCAACTAAGAAGAGTGACACTTTTACAAATAGTGATGCCTTTGCAAGTCAAAGGTCGATGCCTTTGCAAATACCAATGCCTTTGTTTGTAATAGTTTCTTTTTTGTTATAGATAACAGGTTGATGCCTATGTAGAAAAGCTAGACCGATGCCTTTCTCAGATAGGGTGACTCCTTTGCATTGATAGAACAATGCCTTTGCAGGTATAACTATTAACTCAATTTTAGGGTTTCATTTAACTTGATTTCTTATCTAACCCTAACTATTTTTTGTTGTTCATTTTATGTTTCTTGAGACTAATCCTTTGCAATAATCTTTTCTTGGAGGAGTTTGAATTTAAAATGATTTTAATCACTATGGCTCTTAGAATCTAATTAGTTATTTTGATCACTATGATCTTTAGTTTATAAAAATTTAAATTTGGTGTTATTAAAATGAATGTACATCTTTATTTGGGCTTAAAATGAACATGCAATTTACACTTATCTTTTGGGTTTAAAATGAACACAATCTGCACATTTCCTTTGGGCTTAAAATGAACCAAACATTTAAATTTTGGTGCACCTAAAATGAATGAGTGTTTGTTGTGTATTCCATGTTTTGTAGGTTTTAGATGTGTATCATCTCCCCTTGTGCCTAGTGAAATATTGGGTGAAGAGAAACATCTTTAACTTACATTCCACGTTGCATGTTATCCAAAGGAAGTTGTCCATGTATCCTCTCCCCTCACACCTAGTGTGATATTGGGTGATGAGAAATAGAAACTGTAGCTAGGGATACATTTTTCAGATGCCCTATGTCTTCATATGTTTCCAAATAAAGCTACACCAAGAAAAGGGGTTGCCCCCACAATGAAATCCCAAAAATCACATAAGGCATCCACAGATTCGAGGTTAGAATGTATTTTATACAGTGTTATTAGAGAGCTTAAAAATGGCATCATTCCCCAAATACTCATGGAATAGGAAGAATGACACAAAGAGATAAAAAATAAAGGAAATCTTTCAAGTAACATGGAAGAGACCTAAATGTCTTGACACCTTACATCATCCCAAAAAGTAAAACAAGAAAAAGAAAAGATAAAGGTTTACAACATATAGAAGAATGTAGGTAAGTTGAAAGGGGGAATTTTGGGTTTGGATTTTATGTTTAGAAGATAGAACACCAAAAATCAACACTCTCATTCAACGAAAAACCCTAGAGATCTCAACCTCAAGTATGCAAAGGAGAAAGAGATTTGACTATAGGGTTGTCCTACAATCTAATTGTAAACTAATGAGGGGTTCACTTCCTAGCTATGAATTGGAAAGAAAAATGCAATGCAAGTCAAAATGCTAAACCCTAGTATGATGCAATCTTTAACTAAATGACTTGAAAATACATGAAAATATGAATAGAAAGCTACAAGATGAAATGTGTGCACCTAGAAATCTGAAGATGACTGGATGTGTGCACCTAGAAATCTGAAGATGATTCGATGGAGCTCTAAAATGCTGAAAACAATGACTTTAATGTTGACTGGGACTCATACGCTTGGTTGGGCGAATCAGTCCTAGATCTAGGTTTTTGTGTAGAAACAAGAATCTGGCAAATAAGTATCTGAAATTGCAAAAACCTAAAAATTGATCTAAATTAGGACTCATATGCCAAAACAGGCATATTAGTTCAGATTTCTAAAAATTCAAAGCCTAAATCTAGTCTTTAAGGTCTACTCTACACTTCCTGGTTGATTTTTGGACTTGAATCCCTAATTTGCAACCTGTAGAAGTCTTCCACATATCTCAAATGCAAGGTGAAAAATTTGACAACTTTGGACACTTTGAAAATTTTCTCCAAACATGCTCTTCAATGTGGCTTCACTCTAAACCTACAAATCACACACTAAAGAGAGGGGAAAATGTTGTTTTGTTAGTGGAAAGGGGTTTGTCTTCATCAAACCCTATTTTAGTAATCAAACCTTGAAATAGAATGAAATAGTAATGGAGAATGATGAATGATGAATGAACAAAATATAATTTTTCAACACACCAAAATCTAGAAATAAAGTGTTTCAAACATGAATAAAGTGGCTCCAATGGATGTGTGTCTTGACTATTTCTTGAATGGGATGGATTTTAAATGAAAATCTAGCTTGAATCATGAAACCCTACATCATAATTGTTAGCTCAAAAACAAACATGGTGCATGAATACTTTGACATGATGATTGATGCTTTAATAATGCTCTAAAATGTTGGATAATCTACTCTTGAAGGCTCTTGAATCATCTTTTAAACACTTGAATTCTCTTTTGAACTCAAATTTTATATTATGAATTCTCTCACAAAAGTCTTAGGTCACTTGCTTGTTAGGAGAAAATGAGTGAAATAAAATTTTATTAATACATAATAATGCAATAATTCCTAAAATTACAACACTACAAGCCAACATCAGATCTAGAAGGATAAAATCCCACCAAGAATTTGAATTAATTTTAATTTTGGGTCACATGGGACTGATACACCCAAGGTGGCATATGAGTCCCAAACCACCAAATCTAGGCCACACAACCTGAAAACACCTAAATTATGATTGGTTATTGATTTATGTTGGGATGATCCTTGAAAAGATGCATTAAATGAGGCTTGTGGATGCAAAATAAGGCCAATTAAAGCGTAAAGAAGCCCAATTATTAATGGCAACCTTAGAAAAGTTTGAAAGTGGGTTACAACACTTTTTAACACTCTAAATAAGGTAGGATTAGGTTTATTTAGTTTACAAGGGACCAAGACCTAATGTGAGTGTGTTAAAATACATTGCAACACTAAGTCAAGGCATCATTAAGCTAAAATCTATAAGGAGGGCCCAAAAAAGTGTGAAAATGTCACCCATGACATTATTTGAAACTACATTTAGCCCCACTTTAGTGAGAGGATGAGTTTTCTTCAAACTCACACTAAAGTATACAAACCTTCTTCAAGAGGGGTCCAAGTGTACCAATTCTGGTAAGATGGGATGACATTGATAAAGAGGGGTGATCAAGCCCCTAGGAGCAAGATCTCTGGAAAACCAACATAGACACAAAAGAACACACATGAAAATGATATAAAGAGCATTATTAAGGAACAAACATGCACTGTGAAAGACAAGGAGAAGAGAAAAAAAAAGAAGGGGTGGATCAAGATTCTATCGTTTGTCCATCTTAATGCAAATCATATCTAGGTTGTTTTTCCACATGCTCATGAGGAGGCAACAAAACTTTAGGTTGTCTATTGGGTGAGGATCTGAAAGAGGTGAAACACATACACACATGGATGGTATGTGTTCACACTCATGTGTGAGTGGCTATGGGAAAGTCATGCCTTGGTCAGGCTTCCCTACAAACCATACCAAAGTTATACCTCTTAATAACTTTGATAAGGCATCACGCAAAAATGATCTTTGAGCTTCATGATGCGAGAAAAGCTTCATATGCTTGGAACTCATCAACAAAAAATGAACTTCAAGCTTCATGAGGCAAGAAAAGCTTCGTATGCTTGGAACTCATGAAAAAAAAGATGGCTCTATAGGCATGCAAAGTGTATTATGCAAGGTAGCCATATAATCAAAATTTTGTAAATGAAAAATAGGGAATTTTCAAAGGAGTCTTGCTTAGTTCATGCAAGGTCTTTAACTTAGGGGAAATTATACCTAATGTCTCCAAGAGAGGACCAATCAAAGAATAGGATATTTACAACTTAGGGGATGATATTTGTCGCATCAAGCCACTAAGAGGAATATAATATATGCTAAGAGATATCACGCTCTTGAAGAGCATCACACCCAATGTCACCACAAAGCAAAAAACATGTGCATGAAGAAAGAGGACTACACCATTAACATGAAAAAGAGAAATTCAAAAGAATAATGCTAATGTATGCATCCCTACTTTAAATAAATTGTTAAACACTATACTGTGAGAAATTACAATAAAGTAGAAAATGATAAATTCTATTAATAAAGAAGACATGAGAGCTAATTTTAAAACCCCTATGTCAAGTCATATTTTTTCAAATAAAGCTACATCAAGCAAAAGAAAAATAAAAAGAAAAAGGGGGTTGCCCCCAAAATGAAATCACCAAAGACAAAAGGGATCTATGGATTTGGGGTCAATATGTTCTTGCTAGAATGTTTTTAGAGAGCTCAGAAGTGTCATCATTGCCCAAATACTCATAGAATTTGAAGAATGACACAAAGAGAATGAACAAAAAAAAAATCCTTTCGGGTCAACATGGAAGAGACATAAATGTCTCAACCCCTTGCATCATCCCCAAAAGGAAAACACAAGAGAAATGAATAATATAAAGGAAAATATTTTGGGTCAACATGGAAGAGACATGGATGTCTCAACGCCTTGTGTCATCCCCAAAAGGAAAGAAAAATAAATATAGAATTTTGGGTCAACATGAATGTCTCAATGCTTTATGACATCCCCACAAGGAAAAAAAGAGAAATAGGATTTATGGCATAGAGAAGAAATGAAGGTATAAATAAAGGAATGTCACAAAGGGAGGGAAAACATCAAACAAAAAATCATGGGGGATTACATCACACACATGCAACCATACAAAATAAAAATAAATAATGCAAAGAAATTAGTAAGTCACATGCGAGTCAACCTATTAGCAGGTCGTTCACATCCCAATCATGTTCATCATATATAGAAGGCAAAAAACTAGCCAAAGAGATAATAGCAAGTGTCAAACTAGGATCATCACCAAGTTCATCACTCTTCATAGGAGAATTTTTCATTTAAGCTCATAGAAGATGAAAATAATGTATTCAATTCATTATGCACCTCCTCATCAATTTTTTCAATCTCGTCATCATCATCCAAGTTAATCACAACAAGAGGTCGGATGATAATATCTAGAGAAGGGTTGAACTCCTGTTGTGGCTATGTTATAGTATCCTTTTATTTTAGAGAGGGTGTATACTCATCATGCATTGATTCAATAGAGTTATGATATTGAATTTATTTATTTATTTCTTCATTTAATCTGTGAGCAAGGGCACGATGTCTACGCCTATACTCTCTAGCACCTCTATTTCTTGTAGTTCAATTTTCAACTTGTGTTTTTTTAGGAGCTAGTTGATCAACCATAGGTTTATTCTCTTCCCTGAGGATAAGAATGGAAGGAAACATAGGAGGTTGTTTGATCACTTTCTCTTTGACTTTGTAAACTTGTTTTATTCTAGGAGGCATGACGAGGTTATTTTCGGTATCTCTTGGTCTTTTGTAGGAAGTAGGTGAAGGTTCTATCTTAGATTTTTCTTGGTTGTTTGGAATTTTTTTAGGTTCAATCATGGTTTTGTTAAGGATGGTAGGCTCTATGGTAGGCATGGTGCAGAGGGATAATTGTTATTTTCTTTGCTTTGAACTTTTGGTATGACTTGAAAAATAAGTCTTCTCGTGGTTTGATAGGTTCTATAGGCTCAGGTCAAAATAAATCTAAGGAATATTTTTCATGAGAAGACAAAGGGTTAAAGCTACTATGATGCATAGCAAAGATTCCATTTTCAAAGGGACACTTTAAGCATTTATGTACAACTTAAGAGACTATATTCATGGAGTGGAGTCATGGATAGCCTAGCTTCACACCAAATTGGTTTGAATATGGGATGATGTAGAATGATATATCTAATGTTTTTTATCCTATTTGTAAAGCTAAGGTGATTGATCCCATTATAGGGAAAGTGAAACCATTATGCATCTTGATCCATGCTTCGGGTTTGTCATATATATCTTGATAGAATTCATGTAGAAGTAAAAATTCCACGGTGATCACATTCTCTCCATAGACATGATCTATTAATATCCCATTAGTGGGCTTATCATAGATGTGACTGGCTATATAAAGAGTACCATCAGTGCATGATCAAGTATATCTTTTTAGGAGAAAGAAATATCAAGAGATGTTTTAGTTCAGTCCTTACGATGTTGAGTTTCAATCAATGAAACAAAACCATCAATAGGAATTTTTTATTTTTGATCATTATCCATAGGACTTTTTAAAATTGTATCTATGTTCTCATCATCTATGTCAACATTCATCACATTAGTCTTTGTAGTTTCAATAGCTTTGACAAATGAAATATTATGTTTCAGCATGGGATTGGTAAAGATTTGCAAGTTTTGGTTAGGAGGGGCAACAAACTTATTTCCTTGATCATTAACACCTCCAATGAAAAGCTGACTAGAATCAATGAGGTCTTGCACAAGATGTTTAAGACACTTGCAATGTTTTGTATCATG
The DNA here is from genome assembly GCA_007115665.2 of Sequoiadendron giganteum. Classification (NCBI taxonomy): domain Eukaryota; kingdom Viridiplantae; phylum Streptophyta; class Pinopsida; order Cupressales; family Cupressaceae; genus Sequoiadendron; species Sequoiadendron giganteum. The sequence continues at coordinate 416,706,840 of CM021105.1, forward strand.
TCCATTTTGTTGATGATAATGGAAATAAGCATTTGATCTAAAGTTCAGAGGTAGATTTTTATTAGGATAGAGAGTTTTAATGGGAGGAAAGGTAATCATTTTTTGTTCTAAGAGTTGTGGCATTGTGTTATGAAGGGTATTGAACAAGGGAGTGAATTTCCCTTTTCGGATCCCCGTAGTTGAAGGGTAACATTTATTTTGTGGTAGCTACTTGGATATTAACTTCTTGAGTGGTTTGTTGAGGGGTATTTAGTTGGAAGAAACCCTTATTTTTTCTAAAGGGTTGGTAATTGTTTTGGTTACCAAACAACTTAATTATATTCATTCAATGAACTTGTTGAGGAATTTTTAAACCATTTCCAAGTGCATATGACTCTTAAGATGACCTTGGATGATTTGATGAGATGTAAGCAAAAAGAAGAAGAAAATACTGCAGACTTTATTCCGTGCTATCAATCATTTTATTCCCAAATCGATGTCTAGGTTCCTGACTCTCACCTTCAAAAGATGTTCATAAAAAAATTGCAAAGTAAGATACAATATAAGATTACCATGATGAAATTTACCTCCTTCATGCACTTATGCACTACCCTCCATGATTATCAAAACTCGATTAGTAGTCATGATACAAAGTCCACTTCTAGCCGAGCTGAAAAGTCTGAGTCAACAAACCAAAACAATTACCAACCCTTTATAAAAAATAAGGGTTTCGTCCAACTAAATTCCATTGCAAGCTAAATGAAAATATATATTTTATATGATTTGAGATGATTTGAGATGAAAAATGCAAGCTATATGCACTTTCACTAATGCAAAATTTAGAAACCCTTGAATGCCAATTAACTAATGCAGACCCTAATGCAATGTTAATGCAAGCAAGATCTAGGAAAATGCTGCACTCCAAATACGAACTATGATGTTCTAAATGTAGGTTCACGAATATGAAAGGATGAATTTTGGGTGTGGATTCTATGCTGAGGAGATAGAACACCAAAACTCAACACTCTCATTCAAGGACAAACCCTAGAGATCTCAACCTCAAGTATGCCAAGGAGAAAGAGATCTAACTATAGGTTTGTCCTAGGACTGATTGTAAAATAATGAGGGGTTCATTACCAAGATAGGGCTTGGAAAGACAAATGCAATGCAAGTCAAAATGATAAAACCTAGTATGATGCAATCTTTAACTAAATGACTTAAAAATTAATGAAAATATGAACAAAAAGATACAAGATGAAATGTGTGCACCTGGAAATCATTGCAAAAAGTGCCTAAATCCTTATTGACATAGAACTCCTAAAAGAGCAGTATTGTTGAGACCCTTGAAATGACTTGGCGATGAGAAACTATCTCGGAAGATCAGATCAGTGTGACCTTGGACCTATCTTTCCGACAGAAGCCATCAAAATGACATGATCTATCAGAGTGAGTTTCCAAAATCACTCCAATAGCAGAAGTCTTGGAAATGTCGATGTGACCCTATAGTTATCTTGGCAATATCGGTGTGACCAAAATAGTCAAAGTGACATTACTAACTCGCTCTAATGGGAGATGTTTGGGTGATGAAGATCATCAAGGAGACTTGTGTTGTCGGCATGATGTCCTAATCTCCTACCGATGGTTTTTCTCTCACTGATGGATCTTCTCCTGGTGAACGATCGGCATGAATCTTGCCGATATGTGTGGTTTAGTGTTCATTGGGTCATCAGGGAGACATGAGTGTTCTGTGTGACTTCCCAGTGTGTTGGCGATAGCGATTATCTTGCCGATGGCTTGAAGATCGGGGAGAATTCACCAAAGTTTGAGTGATAGCCTATGGACAGTCTGACATTGGTTCGACACATTTTTTTGTCTCACCGATGAGCGATAAAGTTGAAATTGGTTGACCAAGCATTTTTCCTACATGTTCTATCTAGGACCAATGAATGATACAGAATGCGAACCGATTGAGCAGTTGAACTGTTGTGACCATTTTCTTGCGAGAAATGAACACATAGCTTGAGCAAGTGATGAACAGTTCAGTCAAGGGTCTGGTCTAGTTGGGGTTAGTTAGTCAAATGATCAGTGAGTGAATTGCATTGTATGCTGAATGAAAGTATTGTAATGGTGTGATTCGATACAAGGTTGATCAGGGAAATGTTGTTGATATAGAATTGTCATATGAAAAGAAGAGACTGGAAATTTTATGTAATTTGATTACTATAATACAAGTGATCTTTCTTTGGTGTGGTGGGTTTTTCTCCCATAAGGGTTTTCCCACGTAAATCTGGTGTCAATTATGTTATGTTTTTGTTCTCATTTTATTTATTTCTTTCATGTGTGTCTTAATGAACTGTAATTGTAAACATTAAAAGACATATCTATCTTCTCCTCTAAGACTTGGCATCAGGAAAAAAAAATACGCTATTGAATTTTTCCTAACAAGTGGTATGAGAGCCTGGCCAGTTGTGTTATCCTTGTGGGTAGATTGGGTTTTTGTGTCAATTTCTATTCAATGGGAGTTTTGTAGAATTCTTGAATTTGTCTAATTACATATTAAAATGGCAACAACAAGTATGTCTGGAAGGATTCAAATTGAGAAATTCAATGATAGCAATTTTGAGTTGTGGAAACTTAAAATTGAAGACTTGTCGGTGGATCATGATCTTTGGATTGTTGTGTTTGGAATGAAACCTACAGCCATGAAGTAAGAAGATTAGGATCTCACAGATCGAAAAGAAAAAGCGTTGATAAGACTCTGTTTGGTAGACTCTGTTCTCCTTAACGTTCATGAAGAGAAGACTGCCTCTACATTGTGGAAAAGACTAGGAGGTATTTATCAGGGCAAGTCCTTGCTAAATAAGTTGTTCTTGAGGAAGAAGTTGTACTCTTTGAAGATGGAGGTAGGAACTTCTATTGCTGATCACTTAAATACCTTTAACATGTTGATTTCTCAGTTAACATTTGTAGGTGTGAAATATGAAGAAGAAGATCGATGTATGCTCGTGTTATGTTGTTTTCCAAATTCTTGGGATCACTTGGTGATGGCGATTGGGAGCATGAAAACCAATTTCAAAATGGAGGATGTGGTTGCTTCTTTTCTATTAGAAGAGATGAGATGGCAATCTTCTGAGATGGCGAAGGAGGCTCTTATTGTTCAAGGAAGATCAAAGGAAAAAGGAAATAAGAAGGACAAGAAGTCCAAATCAAAATCAAAAGGGAGATCAAAGTCTCTTGGTAATAAGTCCAAGGTGAAGTGCTAGAACTATGGGAATCCTAGTCATATCTGAAAGGATTGCAAAGACGAGAAAAAGAAGTGGAAGAAGAATTCTTTTGACAATGTTTCTTCTCAGAGTGATGCGGATGCCTGTATTGCAACCTTGGCAACTTAGGCATCAGATGATGTTTGGCTGATTGATTATGGAGCATCATTTCACATGACATCTCATAGAGATTGGTTTACTAAGTATGAAGAATGTGATGGTGGAAAGGTGTATCTAGCAAGTGATTCATATCTGGAGATAGTCAGTCATGGAAGAGTCATAATTTAGTTTCCTGATGGTATAATTAAGGTAATTGATGGTGTAATGCATATACCAGGTCTGGCTTGAAATTTACTTTCTGTAAGCAAGTTGAACAATGTTGGACTACAAGTCTCATTCTCTAGCAATGGCTATAAAATGACTAGAGGCTTGATGGTGCTAGCTAGGGGTGCCCAAATTGGTACTTTGTTCAAGTTGGATGCACTGGTTGTTCAATGCAATAGTGTCTCTGCAAAGTCACAGAAGGATATTCGTAAAGAGAAGAATGAAAATGTTCATATTGGAGAAAATTCCTTGGAAGTGAAACTTCTAGTAGAAAAGACTATGCTCTGGCATCAGAGGGTCGGTCACATTGGTGAAAAAGGTTTGAAAGCCTTGAAGAATAAAAACCTAGTTAAGGGGCTTGATGATTGTAATCTCGATTTTGAATTTTTTGAACATTGTATATATGACAAACAACACTGTGTTTCATTCTACTCTAGTCCTCATAAATCTTCTAGTGTTCTAGATTATATTCATTATGGTGTGTGTGGTCCAGTGGATGTTCCTTCATTATCAAATTCTAAATATTATGTTTCTTTTATTGATGATTATTCAAGAAGGGAATTTTTCTAGTTAAAAAAAAATAAATTAGAAGTGTTCAATCGTTTTAAGGAATTTAAAAACCTTGTGGAAAATCAAACTGGAAGAAAAATAAAGTGTTTAAGGATTGACAATGGCAATGAGTTTTGTTCTGATGAGTTTGAAATGTATTGCAAAGACCATGGTATTAAGAGGCATAAAACAAAACCTTACACTCCGTAGAAAAATGGATTTGCTGAAAGGTTGAATAGGACATTGATGGAGAAGGAAAGAAGTATGTTGAGCAATGTTGATTTGGAGCAGATGTTCTGGGCTAAGGCTATGGCTACAACATGTTACTTATTGAATCAATCACCTTCTTCAGGACTTGTTGATATAACACCTATGGAATCTTGGTCTGGTAATAATCCCTCTCTTAGACATATTCGTGTCTTTGGCTGTGAAGCATATGTTTATGTGCCGGATGTGAAAAGATCTAAATTGGACAACAAATTAGAAAAATGTATCTTTATTGGGTATGGTCTTGGTGTGAAAGGATACAAGCTTTGGAATCCTATGAATAAGAAGGTATACAACAAAAGTGTAATCTTCCAGGAATTGAAACCTTCTTTAGTGGATCTGTAGTTAGGGATGAAAGAAGAGGAGAAGAAGAATGATGTTGTTGAGATACCTCTAACTCTAGAAAAAGAGGAACAACACATTGAAAGTGTACTTGAAACTGAGGAGAGTTTGAGAAGCTCTGAGAGTTCTGAACAAGAAGAAGAGCCACAACCTTAGCCCTAGCCTATAATGAGGTCTACACGTGAGAAGAAACAACCAGATAGGTATGGATTCTCTATGTTAGATTCTAGTTGTTCCTATGCTTTGACTACTAACACGGATGAGCCTAGGACCATAAAAGAGGCAACTAAAATGTCTGATTACGATTCCTGGTTAGAAGCCATGCATGAAGAAATGGCATCACTAAGGAAAAATGATACTTGGGATCTGGTCCCATTTCCTAAAGGTAGAAAGCCTTTGGGCTCCAAGTGGGTGTTTAAAAATAAGATTGGTCTAGATGGCTGTGTTGAAAATTATAAAGCGAGATTGGTTGTGAAGGGTTGTTCCTAGGTAGAGGGAATTGATTATGGGGAAATTTTTTCTCCTATTGCAAAGCTGAAATCTATCGAATTTCTTTTATCACTTGTTGCAACATATGATTTGGAGATTGAGTAGATGGATGTGAAGACAACATTTCTTCATGGTGATATTTAACAAGAAATCTATATGTCCTAGCCTGAGCACTTTGTGAGAAAAGGTAAATAAAATCTGGTTTGCAAGTTGAAAAAATCTTTGTATGGTTTGAAGCAATCAGTTAGGATTTGGTACCAAAAATTTGACACGTTTGTTTTGTCTTTGGGATTTGTAAGATCAAAATCAAATCATTGTGTGTACTACAAGATTGAAAATGATCGGATTCATATTATTGCTCTTTATGTTGATGATATGTTGTTCATAGGAAATAGTAAGTTAATGATTTCTGATCTAAAATCTTAGTTGTTTGCAAAGTTCGAAATGGAAGATCTTGGTGCAACTTGGTATATTCTAGGGATGGAAATAACCAGGGACACAAAGTGCAAAAACTTTTGGGTTAGCCAGAGTAAGTATATTAATACTCTTCTAGAGAGATTTGGTATGAATGATTGCAAGCAGCTAGTTGTTCTAGTTTTGCAAGGAACGAAGCTATCTATTGAAGATTGTGCGAAATATCCCACTGAGATGGAGGACATGGCTAGAGTGCTTTATGCTAGTGAAATTGGTAGTTTAATGTATGCAATGGTATGTACAAGGCTAGGCATTGCCCAAGCAGTGGGAGTTCTTAGTCAATTTATGGAAAATCCAGAAGGACACATTGGGATGCTGTAAAAAGAGTACTTATATATCTGAGGGGCACTTTAGACTATGTTTTGTGTTACCATGGACATTTGGTTGGATCAAAGAGGACTCTCAACATTCATGGATATGTGGATTCTAATTGGGCAGGGTACATTGACAGTAGAAGGTCCACTAGTGGATATACTTTCATGTTGAATGGTGGTGCAATTAGCTGGATGAGCAAGTGACAAGTTGTAGTCGCTTTGTCCACTACAAAGGCTGAGTACATGGCAGCAACTCATGCCTATAAAGAAGAAATTTGGTTAAAAATTTTGTGTTCTAACACTAGGTTTGATGCAGGGCAGATTACAATTTATTGTGACAGACAGAGTATTATTTGTCTAGCAAAGAATCCTACTTTCCATGCTAGGACAAAACATATTGATGTGCAGTATTACTTTGTACGAGATATGGTGGATACTCTAGAAAATGTTTTAGATGCATTGATGAAACCAATGAGCATAGACAAGTATAGGTGGTGTACCAATTCAATGGGCCTTGGCACCCATAAAACTCAATAGTTTTTTTGCGCTCTGGAGGTATCAATAAGATCTTCATCAAGTTGGAAAAAGTGCCTAAATCCTTACTGACATGGAACTCCTAAAAGAGCAGTATCGTTGAGACCCTTGGAATGTCTTGGTGATGAGCAACTGTCTTGGAAGATTAGATCATTATGACTATGGACCTATCTTGTCGATGGAAGTCATCGGTGTGACATGATCTATCAGAGTGAGTTTCCAAACTCAATTTGACAACAAAAGTCTTGGTGACATCGGTATGACCCTATAATTGTCTTGGTGATATCGGCGTGACCAGAACAGTAGGAGTGACATTACTAACTCACTCCGATGGCAAATGTATGGGCGATGAAGATCATCGGGGAGACTCTTGGCAATGGAAGCATCGGGGAGACTTGTGTTTTCGGGATGACCTCCTGATCTCCTGTCGATGGTGTTTCTATTTTCGGTGGTTCCTCTCCTGGTGAATGATCGGTGAATTTTGTTGAAATGTGTGGTTTAATGTTTTTTGGGTCATCAGGGAGACATGAGTGTTTGGTGTGACTTCCTAGTGTGTTGGTGATAGCAATTGTCTTGTCGATGGTCCTGAAGATTGGGAGACTTCATCGAAGTCTGAGTGATAGGAGCTGGTGTTGTGTGTGATAGCCTATGGATAGTCTAACATTAGTTCGACACATTATGTTGTCTCACCGATGAGCAATAAAGTTGAAATTGGTTGACCAAGAATTTTTCCTACGTGTTTTGTCTTGGACCAATGAACAATACAAAATGTGAACCGATTGAGCATTTGAACTATTGTGACTGTTTTCTTGTGGGAAATGAACTAACAACTTGAGCAAGTGATGAATATTTTGCTCGAGGGTTTGGTCTGGTTGGGGTTAGTGATTCGAATAATCAGTGAGTGAATTCCATTGTATGTTGAATGAAAGTATTGTAATAGTGTAATTCAATACAAGGTTGATCAAGGAAATTTTGCTGATATAAAATTATCATCTGAAAAGAAGAGATTGTAAATTGTATGTAATTTGATTATTGTAATACAAGTGATATCTTTCTTTGGTGTGGTGGGTTTTTCTCCCATAAGGGTTTTCCCACGTAAATATGGTTTCAATTGTGCTATGTGTTTGTTTCTCAATTTTGTTATTTCTTTCATGTGTGTCTTAATGAACTATAATTGTAAAAATTAAAAGGCATATCTCTCTTCTCCTCTGAGACTTGGCATTAGGAAAATTTGTTCCTCTATTTAATTTTTCCTAACATAAATCTAAAGATGATTGAATGGAGCTTTGAAATACTAAAAATAGTGACTTTAATGCTGACTGGGACTCATATGCTAGATTGGGTGAATTAGTCCTAGATCTAGGTTTTTGTGAAAAAATAGGAATCTAGCAAATGGGTATTTGAATTTGCAAAAACCTAAAAATTGACCTAAAATGGGACTCACACACCAAAATTGGTGTATTAGACCAGTTATGGATTTTTGAAACTTCAAAGCTTGAATCTAGTCTTCAAGGTCTGCTATGCATTTCTTGATTGATTTCTAGATCCGAAACCCTAATTCTCAAGGTGACAACTTTGACAATTTTCTCCAAAAAAATTCTTCAATGTGCCTTCACTCTAAACCTACAAATCACACACTAAAGAGAGGGGGAAATGGTGTTTTGTTAGTGGAAAGGGTTTTTCCTTGGTCAAACCTCATTCTGGTAATCAAACCTTGAAATAGAATGAAATAGGAATGGAGAACGATTAATGACCAAAAAATGATGTTGCAACTCACTAAACTATAGCAATAAAGTGATGCAAACATTTATGAAGTTTCTCCAATGCATGTGTATCTTGAATCTTGCTTGAATGGGATGGATCTTGAATGAAATTTTAGCTTGAATCATGAAACCCTACATCACAATTGTTTGCTCAAAAATAAACATGGTGCAAAAAGACTTTGACATGATTCTTGATGCTTGAATAATGCTCTAAAATGTTGGATAATTTGCTCTTTAAGACTCTTGAATTCTCTTGTAAACACTTGAATTCTCTTATGAACTCAAATTTTCTATTATGAATGCTCTCATTAAAGTCTTAGGTCACTTTCTTACTTGTTAGGAGAAAATGAGTGAAAGAAACTTGTATTTATACATAATTATATAAGAATTCCCGAAATTACAACACTACAAGCTGACATTAGATCTAGGAGGATAAAATCCCACCACGAATTTGAATTAATTTTAATTTTGGGCCACATGGGACTCATACGCCCAAGGTAGCATATGAGTCCCATTAGGCATAATTTATGGGTTCAAATTAAAAAATTCTTAGAAAGGTGTGAAACTAGGATCGAGACCTCAAACCCTAGGTGGGAATCATATGCACATGGTGGAATATGAGTCCTAGACCACCAAATATAGTCCACATGACTTGAAAAACACCTAAATTATGATTGGTTATTGATTTATGTTGGGATCATCCTTGAAAAGATACATTAAATGAGACTTATGGATGCAAAATAAGGCCAATTAAAGCATAAAGAAGACCGATTATTAATGAAAACCTTAGAAAAGTGTGAAAGTGGGTTACAACACTTTACAAGACTCTAAATAAGCTAGTATTAGGTTTATTTTGTTTACAAGTTCCCAAGACTTAATGTGAGTGTGTTAAAACACATTTCAACACTAAGTTGAGCCATCATTAAGCTCAAATCTATAAGGATGGCCCAAAAAAGTGTTAAAATTCCATCAACAACATTTCTTCACACTACAGGTACATACAAAGGAATGTCACAAAGAGAGATACATCAAACAAAATAGTACGAGGGATCACATGCAACCACATAAATGAAACATGGAAGTGAAAATAAATGCAAGACTATTAAGGCACATATGAGTCAACCTATAGTAGGTTGTTTGCATCCCAATCTCATTCATCATATACGAAAGGAAAAAAACTAGCCAAAGGGACAATAGTGATTGTGGTACTATGGTCATCACCAAGTTTAACACTCTTCCTAGTAGAATTATCATTTAATCTCATAGAAGAGGAAATCAATGTATTCAATTCATTATGCACTTCCTCATCAATTTTAACAACCTCATCATTGTCATCCAAGTTAATCAAAAGGGGAGTTCAAATGATAATTTCTAAAGAAGGATTTAACTCTTGTTGCAGTTGTGATATAGTATCCTTTTATTGTGGTGAAGAGGGAGAATCATCGTGTATTGCTTCAATCAAGTTTGGATGTTGATTTTCTTTGTTGTTCTCTTCATTTAAGCTTCGAGCACGAGCACGATGTCTACACCTACACTATCAAGCATTTATATTTATTTTTGTATAATTTTCAAGTTATGTTTATGTAGGAGCAGGTATATCAACCATAGGTTTCTTTTATTCCCTAAGGGGAGGAATGGAAGGAACCATAGGAGGTTTTTCAACCACTTTCTCTTTAGCCTTGTAAACTTTTTTTATCTTAGGAGGCGTGACAGGATTGTTTTGGTTGTCTCTTGTTCTTTCGTAGGAGATAGGAAAAGTATCTATCCTAGGTTGGTCTTGGTTATTTGGAAGGTCTTTTGGTTCAATCATGGTTTCATCAAGGATAGGTTGCTCAATTATGAGTTGAGGCATGTTTCTAAAGGATAGTTTTTCTATGCATTTTTACTTAAACTTTTGATAAGATTTGAAACATAATTCCTCACAAGGTTTAATAGGTTCCATAGTCTTGGGCTAAAAGAAATCCAACAAAAATTTCCCATGGGAAGACACGAGATTAAAGCCACTATGGTGCATAGTAAATATTTAATTGTCAAAGGGAAACTTTAAAAATTTATGAATGAACAAAAGGAAGGATTCCATGGAGCATAGCCATGGATAACCAAGATTCACACACAATTAATTCGATTCCAAGATGATGGAGAATAAGACATCTAATTTTTTGGTCTGATTTTAGGGGAAGGGTGGTCGATCCCATCGTACAGCAAGAAAAACCATTATGCATTTTTATCCATGCTTTGGATTTATCATATGTTTCTTGATAGAGATCATGCACAAGTAAGAATTCCTCAATTATCACATTCTCTCCACAAATGGGATCAATTAATATCCCATTAGTGGGCTTGTCATTGATTCAACTGGCTATGTAAAGAGGATGATCAGGTGCATTTATAATTATATCTTTAGATGAGAAAGTAATGTCAAGAGGCTTTTTAGTTTTGAACTTATGAGTTTTTTTTTTTATCAACAAAATCAAACCATCCATAGGATTTTGTTCATTAGTATCCATATGACCTTATTCAATAGTATCAATGTTGTCATCATTTGTTTCAACATTCACCACATCATTCTTCTTAGTTTCACTAGCTTTGACAAATGAAATATTATGATTAGGCATAGGGTTGGTAAATATTTACAAGTTTTGGTTGGGATTGGAAACATACTTATTTACTTGATCATTAACACCTCCAATTTGAAGTTCATCGGAATCAATAAGGTCTTGCACAAGATGTTTAAGATGCTTACAATGTTTTGTGTCATGTCCATTTTGTCAATGATAATAGAGATAGGAATTCAATGTAAAGTTTGGAGGTAAAGGCTTATTAGGATTGGAATTTTTAATGGGAGGTAAGTAAATCATCATTTATTCTAGAAGTTGTAACATTGTGTTATGGAGGGTATCGGGTAGGGGAGTAAACTATCTAGCCGGATCCCCAAATGTAAAATGAGTTGTCTTCTTTATAGCAGCCACTTGGGTATCAACATGTCAAGCTGGTTGAGGGGGTTTTAGTTGAAGGAAGAATTTATTCTATTTCCTAAAATGTTGGTAATTGTTTTAATTTATGGATTTGACTTTTCAAGTTAGCTAGAGGTGGGTTTTGTTTCATGACTACTAACCAAGTCTTGATAATCAAAAAGGGTGGTACACAAGTGTACAAAGGAAGGAAAATTCATCATGATAAGATTATCTTGTATCTTATTTTGCAATTTCTCAATGAACATTCATTGAAGGTGAGGATCGATAATCTTTACATTGATTTGGGAATAAAGCATTTGGTAGTGTGAAATAAAGTTATTAACTTTTCATCATCCTTTTTCTTACATCTCATCAAATCAGCTAAGGTCATCTTAGGAATCATGTGCACTTGTAAATGGTTAATAAAGGCATCAACAATTTCATTTAATGAATGAATCGAGTTTTTCAGTAACGAGGAAAACCATTCTAAAGTGACATCTTTCAAAGACCTAGGGAGATTTTTAGCCAAGAGCTTATCCTCAATGAAAAAATCACTACATAAGGCGATGTAAGTGGAAACATGGTTAGAAGGATCTCCTTTCCCTCCATATTTTCCAAATCTATGAATTTCTATACCTTTTGGTATCATCATTCTCAATATCTCCAAGGATAAGGGATTGATTTTTACATAGTATGTAGGTTGGCCATTTTGATTTTTGTTTATGGTGGAAATTTTCTTTTGAAGGGATCAAACATTTTGCAAGAGTTGGTTAAGGATGGCATCATTGGTTGTATTTTGAGATAGAGGTGAATATGGTGGAGGTGTGTATGTGTTTGAGGGGTAAGTGAATGGAATTCTTATGAGAGGTAAAGTGGTAGGAGATATGACGTGAGATGCCACACAAGTACAAGGATTGCTAGCAGAAATACCCAAGGTAGGAATGACATTACTAGTAGGTTGCATCATTGTTGTAACTTGAGGGTTGGTATAGGTAGGAATAGAGGAAATGATTGTGGGAGGAGGAATTTGAGTTCCTCCTTGACTTTGGATGTTTTTCGAAGGTTGAGTACAACTAGTAAGTTTTTTGAAAATCTGAGCTAGGTTATGCGCAAGTTCTATTTCTTCTTCACTTTCAATCATGTGATGTATGTTATCTATGGTAGGGATAGCAGTGTTGGAAATGTTTTTAGTACCCACTTGATGTTGTATATTTTCTAACTCTTCATGAATTTGGATTATTTTTTCTTGAGGGATGCTAGTAACCATTGTTTCAAAACTTGTCAAACTACTTGAAGGTAGAGAGTTGGTAAGGGTATGATCCATGCCTAGTGAACTAGTGTCAACACTATGAGTGAAAGAGCTAGATAACCCAAGATCCATGATGAATATGCTATTGTGTGATGACATGAGTCTCGAACTAAGTCTCACTATCATATTAAAAAAAGGACACCAAGTTGTAAATCTAATGTAAGGGACAATCAATGAATCCAAGGAAATAGGGGGATGTGTGGATCCACCCTATTAGGGAGATAGTGACACACACAAGAAGATTTCTCCTATTTCACTCTATTTCATTCAATAAAACCCTAGAGATCTCAATACAATGATTGAATTGAGAGAAGGGGGGTTTCTATAAGGTCTCCTTGGGTGTGATTAAAGACTAAAGGGGGTTCACCACTCAGAAAAGGCTTAGAAAGAAGGAAATGCAAATGATATGAAAATCTAGCAATGTAACCTAGGAAATGAAACTCAAAATGTGAATAACAAATTGAGAATGAACAAAGGTGCACCTAGAAAATTGAAGATGCTTGAAACAAGGTCTGTAATCCTAAAAGTATGAATTTTGAAGCACACTAGGACTCATACACCAGTTGGGGCAATTTAGTCCTAGTTTTGGGTTTTGGGTTGAATCTGGAATCTGCAACTACTAAACCATGATCTACAATAAATTTCTGAAAAGTGGTATATTTTGACTCATATGCCAATTGTGGTGATTTAGTCCTAGTATTATGGTTGATCTAAAACTCTGATATCCTCTAGTAATATTTTGTAGCTTCTCTCCCTTTTGACCTTCGAGTCTATAACTTTGAATTTTGACCTAAAGGTGAATTTCTATAATATTGTAAGGAAGATGACAACCAAAATGAAAAAAGGTAAATATGTGGATGTGTGGATCCACCCTATTAGGGAGATAGACACACACGCACAAGATAGGTTCTCCTATTTCTCTCTATTTCATTCAAGGAAACCCTAGAGATCTTGATTCAATGATTGAATTGAGAGAAGGGAGGTTGCTATAAGCTCTCCTTGGGTGTGATTAAAGACTAAAGGGGTTTCACCACTAAGAAAATGCTTATAAATAAGGAAATTCAAATGATATGAAAATCTAGCGATGTAATCTAGGAAATGAAACCCAAAATGTGCATAACAAACTAAGAATGAACAATGGTGCACCTAGAAAATCGAAGATTCTTGAAAAAAGGTTTGCAATCTTAAAATTATGAATTTTGAAGTACACATGGACTCATACGCTAGTTGGGGTGATTTAGTCCTAGTTTAGGGTTTTAGGATGAATCCAAAATCTACAACTACTGAACTAGGATCTATAGGAAATGTCTGAAAAGTGGTATACTAGTGGGACTCATATGCCAGTTTTGGTGATTTAGTTCTAGTATTAGGGTTGATCTAAAACTTTGATATCCTCTTGTGATATTCTATAGATTCTCTCCCTTCCAATCTGTGAGTCTGAAACTCTAAATTCTGACCTATAGGTGACTTTTCGTAATCTTGCAAGGAAGATGACAACTTTGACAACTTTCTCCAATCTTTCTCTTCAATGGATCTTCATCCTAAATTTATAAATCACACATCAAAGAGTGGGGAAAATGGTTTTTTGTTAGTGGATATGGTTTTTCCTTGGTCAAACCCTATTTTGGTAATCAAACCTTGAAATGAAATCAAATAGAATGAAGGAATGATGAATGAACAAATAAGATATGTTGCAACTCATCAAATCCTTGAAAAGGCTAAAATCTTGTATGAAATGGCTAGCATGAATGTAGATCTTGAATATTGATTATATGTTATGGATCTTGACTTGAATTCTTTCTTTAATCATTGAAACCTACATCACAAATGTTAGCTGAAAAACAAACATGATGCTTGAATATTGAATATAGCTCCAAAATTCTTGATAATTGACTCTTGAATGCTCTTGAATTCTCTTGTAAAATCTCTTGAAAGTGATCTTATGATAACTTGATTACTTTTAAACTTGGTAGGTGAAAATATGTGAAACAACCTTGTATTTATACTTGTTTATGCCAAATTTCTTGAAATTACAATACTATAAGATGACATCAAATCTAGGAGAATAAAGTCTTGCCAAGAATTTGAATTCAAAATAGGTCCAATCTAAGAAGGATTCATATTTCGTTTGGGGCATATGAGTCCCAGTAGCCTAGGCTTGGGACACAAATTTCAATAAATATTAAGTTTAATGCCAAATTCAGGATTAGGCCCTGAAACTTAGGTGGGACCCATACACACAAGGTGACATATGAGTCCCAGATCACTAAAATGGGACACATAAGCCAAAAGGTAATGAATTATGATTGGTTATTAGATAAGTGTCAGGATTATCCTTTGACAAATACATTAAGTAAGGCTTGTGAATGTAAAATAAGGCCAAATGAGGCATAAATAAGCCCAAATTTAGTAGGGAGGGCCCAAAAAAGTGTAAAAATGTAGAGGGATACATTTTTCTACACTAAAACAATGTGAATCCTTCCCTTTTTTTAAGTAGGATGATTTCCTTGGGACACATATTTATAGAGAATTGAATGGATCAATTTCAAGCGGTCTTTTCCAATGTACTATACAAATTGGATGAAAGAAAAATCTTAAGTTTGATCTACATATGTAGCATACTATAGTTTCACTTGGGGACTATAATTTTTTAGACCCCAAGGATATTTCTATGTAGCCAACCATGTTCACAGATGTTCCATCCACTAAGAACCCTTTTTGTAGAGGCCTTAAATTCCCTTAGAACATAATATTATAAAGTGGTGCAAGGGATATGGATTGTACCCTAAAGCTACCCACCATATACTCTCTTAGGTCAAGATAGAGTATTTTTGGGTTGCTAGAAATAGCCTCTCAAGAAGAGAAAGAAGGTGTTTCCTATGGCATCTATCAACGACCCTGTGTCATTGGACATCTACTATCTACCTTCATATAGAAAAGGTTTTGAAACAATTATTTCACTACTTGATATTTTTGAGTATTTACCCCTTAAATGGGAGGTGGTCCTACTTAAACATTATACACCCGCTCTACAACTAAATAAGATATACTTCATGGTGTGTTTTCATGTCAAGACCTTGTGAAAAGCATCCAATCACCTAATAAATTCATTTTACATGTATGGTTTTTTGTAAAATCAAAACATCAAACAACTAGGTCAACTCACATTTTAAATATCCTCTAGAAGATCAACACATTTTTTTGACAATGTGGTGCCTTTGTACAAATCAACGCTTATGCTTTTATCAAAATGATGATTTTTTGTGCACATCGACACCTTTGTACATAGCAACAAATTTTTAGGGTAAACAAATCTTTTTTTATTGATTCCTTTGTGTTAGATTTAGGATAAAAAATGAAAGCAATCAGAAAATGCAACACATAAGACAATGAAAACAACAAGATACCCTGGGAAAACCCTCCCACTCAAGGGAGAAAAACCCAGCAAATATATCTCTTATATATTGAAGGAATAAGACTAAAAATTTGATACAATGAATAATAGCACCTCTCCTAGATGCAAAGATAAAAATGAATATGTTTCTTGTTGAAATCAGTCTACTACTACAAAATGATGATTTGTTGCTACAAGATGATGATCTGCTGCTCAAGTATGAACTTCTTCTAGGAATGTGAATTATGATGAATGAACTTGATGATCAAATGAATGATCATCACCTTTTATTTATACAAAACTAGGCGACTCTTCATTTGGGTTGACCTCTTTTAAGAAACAAGGTGACTCTTCATAAAATTATTATATATAGAAAGTTTGACTTGCCTTGGTAATATTTATCCATCATTTTTAAATTTGAGAGAAAGATATCTCCCACTTTTATAACATCAACACTCCCTCTTAGCTAGGGAGGTATCTTTCTAGATATCCATTTCATGGAGTCTCTCAACATGACACCCACAATGGCTACACCCATTTGTGGAAAAATCAAAGGTTCATCACGGAGTCTCAACATGATGTCATCATGGAGTCTCTCAACATGACGTCCACCATGGCTACTCCCATCTGTGGAAAGAAACACAAGTACAAGGGTTCATCATAGAGTCTCTCAATGGGATGTCTCATCTCAGTCATAAAGATGAACAAGGGCTCGTAGCTCATATTTCTCCATCTCAGAGAAATATACACTACAAGGGCTTTCACGTCATATTTCTCCATCTTAGAGAAATATACACTACAAGGGATTTCAACTCATATTTCTCAATCTAAGAGAAATATACACTACAAGGGCTTTCACCTCATATTTCTCTATCTCAGAGAGATATACTACAAGGGATTCAACTCATATTTCTCCATCTCAGAGAAATATACACTACAAGGGATTTCACCTCATATTTCTCTGTCTTAGAGAAATATACATTACAAAAAATCTTCATGATGATGTGACTCCCTCTGGAGCTCCAAGTACTTGCATCAACCTCTCGACCTCCTCATTGAAGATTGTATGCAATGCTTTCCTTAGAGGAGTGGTTTCCAATGCACACTTTGGGCACTATTGACTTGCTCAAGTCAAGGATTATCCTCCTTGACCTCATCCAAGATCACCCTATTATAAATAGGTTTGCGGAGCTACCAATGTCAAATCTAGATTAACAATCTTGTGCAATTTTGTTCTTAGTTTTTGAAGAGGTCTTCCAAGGATTTTTCACTTGGCCTTGCAAGACTACAACCTTATTTTCTTCTTAGCGAGTCAAATAACTCCCTCTTGATCCTTGCCTTAGAGATTTCAAAGAAATCCTCTGGAAGTGAACTCCCCTCCATTGACCTATCTCAGAACCTTAATCCTTTTCCTAGACAAGCTCTCAACTCATGCCTTGAATTCTCTGAATTTGACTCCCTTTGAATTTCATTTCCTCCTCTTCAAAGAAATTGATCGAATTTAGAATAAGAAACCTTTTGAATCACTTTAGATATAGGCTCCTTCTAAGATGTCCCTATGTCAATTTCCATAGTAGAAACATATTGTGTAGACCTTAATTTTCAATCTCGAGCAAAGTGACTATACTTGTCACACCTGAAACATTGAATGTAAGAGAGATCCTTCTTCTTCTTCAGTTCTGGGGCAGAATCTGATTCTCTATCTCTATTCCTCTTTCTTCCTTTTCCTCTTTCTCTAGAATTATGTGTAGAAATAACTTGATTTTCTACATCATGATAGTTTCACCCAATTCCTCTTGCTACCAACCTGGAATCTTCTTGAATACAATCATCTTGAAGATGATCAAACTTGGGAAACTTGTATCTCCCACTGATGCTCTGAATAAAGGGTTCCCAAGATTTATGAAGACCATTTAGTGCGAACATGACAAGATCTATGTCTACAATTATATCCCTAATAGCGCTCAACTAATCTCTCAAATCGGAAATCTTCATAAAGAATGAGATGACTAAATCATCTTTAACCATTTTTACATGGTGAAGTTATCTCGAAGCAAGGGCTCTACTAGTATTGTTGATCTCATACAATCCTTTTAGAGTATCAAATACTTATTTAGCTTTCTTCAACTTGGAGATGATCGGTACTAGGTGGCTCATCACAGAGTCTATCATGATCTTTTTAACCTTCGTGCCATTTTTCTTCCACTAGATTTTCTCAGTATCATTGAAAATCTCAGGCATATCACTTTCCATGAAATCAAGAAGATCATTCTCCTCTAATTCAATGAGTACCCTAGGTTTCCAATAGTCGAAGTTTGAAGCTCCATAAAGCCTATCTTCTACCTTGACACCACTCACCATCTTCTTTTTCCACAAAAAATCACCTTCAAAGATCTGCCCTTAGGTCAAAAATAATTTGAATCTTAGATCTGCGATACTTCAAGATCTTCCCTAGATGAAAGGTTGACTTGAATTCTTAAACAAATATGATTAGATCTTTTCTTAGACCCACTTTGATACCATGTTAAATTTAGAATCATAAATTAAAGAAATCAAAAAAGGCAACACATAAGACAATGAACACAACAAGATACCTTGGGAAAGCCCTCCTACTCGAGGGAGAAAAACCCAGCAAATATATATCTTATATATTGAAGGAATAAGAGTAGAAATATGCTTACAACTTAGGCCCAACACAATGTCTAATTTGATACAATGAATAATAGAACCTCTCCTAGATGCAAAGATACAAATGAATATGTTTCTCCTTGAAATTAGTCTGTTGCTACGAAATGATGATCTACTGCTACAAGATGATGATTTGTTGCTCAAGTATGAAATTCTTCTAGGAATGTGAATTATGATGAATGGACTTGATGATCAAATGAATGATAATCACCTTTTATTTATATAAAACTAGGGGAATCTTCATTTTGGTTGGCCTCTTTTAAGAAACAAGGTGACTCTTCATAAAATTATTATATATAGCAAGTCTGACTTGCCTTGGTATTATTTATCCATCATTTTTAAATTTGAGTGAAAGATATCCCCCACTACTATAACATCAACACTTTGTTTGGATAGTCTGATGTTTCTATGAAACATTGAAAACTTTGCAAGTATTGATGCCTTTACAAAAACAACAAAGTGATGCCTTTATCAAAATTGGAAAATAACAACCTTCAATAAATTATTCGATTCTATCTTTTTGTTCTTAAACACTAAATTGGTTCACTAATATCAATCAAAAAACCAAACAAATTTTATGTTCGTTATCATATTGATCTTATAAAAAAATAATTAGGTTCTCCATTAGGATCAAACATCAAACCATCAAAATAGCTCACTTAAAACAACAAATTAAAATTTTGACATAAATCTCTTAGACTTGCATTTTTCACCCTATCAACTAGTTTAGCTTCATATTTGGAAATAATATATTTCTAAGCATCTAGTTGAATCGGTAAAAACCATTTTAGAAAAACTCACCTTGGAGTCACAAGTATACTCCCAAGCTTTGCAAGTTAATCATCAACAACATTAAATACATCTAAAACCTTGATTCTAGAATCTTGTCAAAATGAAGAGTTTCATATCTTCCACCCATTCACAAAATCATCCATGATTGGTCCTAAACCTATTAAAGGGTCTCTACTAGAAAAAATTGAAGCAACTAAGGAATTTTTAAAAAATTATTCACATCAAAAATATCCTAGTGTTGACACAAATTTTACAATCACAACAAGGTCACAACACAAGAGAAAAAGGAAAATGGAAGTAAATCCTACTATTCCAAACATGCCTATAACAAGTGCTAGTGCTAGTGACCAATCTTAGGGATTCCCAATTTTGACCCTAGAGGTTTTACAACTCCAAGGAACACTCAAGAACCACCTCATCCATCCAAAGAAGAAAGGGTTCACATAGATTTTATCACCAAAAAGCCTCAAGATTTTATTGCCAAAGAGTTGTTAGAAATGGAATAAGATCCACAAATTATGTTATAAACATAATTCTAAATCTACATCCAAACCAATACATTCTTCAACTCGCACAAGGAGGTGTAAAACTTCCCACAAATTTTGATGTAAACACACTAAGGGAGCATTCCTTTTCAAACATAGCATCAATGAAACATCCTTTTCAAAGTAACCCCTTGGTACATAATGTTATACAAAAAAATTGAAAACCATCCTCATCAAATATACCAAGTCAACCAACGATCACTAGGATGGATTCAAAAAACCTTACAAGTCAACATGGAAATCACCAAATTCTAGGGAATTATACAAATTTGGGCATTCAAAACACTAGCACCAATGTTTTTCTTAAATTTCATGCTCAAAATGTTCACACTAATATCCCTAATACTAAACAACCCCAAAGTCATCAAAGTCAAAACCAAAAAAACTGAGGTCCTCAACAAATGTCCCAACATCAAGTGAATCCACAAAAAAAAAAAGTGTCCCAGCATCAAGTGAATCCACAAAAAATTAAGTTTCTCAACGTCAAATGAATCCTCAACAACAATATCAAGTGAATCATGAACACAATCAATTGTCTCAACATCAAGTGAATCATCAACAAATTTCCCAACATCAAGTGTCTCAACATCAAATGAATCCTCAAAAACAACATCAAGGGAATACTCAAAAAAATCAAGTGAATCCTCAAAAGCATCACACATCCTTCGACAACATAAAATATCTCAACAACAAAAAATAACCCAACATTAAAGTCAAGATTCACCACATCAAAATCTTCCAAATCAGAATTTTCAACATCAAATGTCGCAAAACTAAATCTCACAATATCAACAATATCCATCTTATCAAGGTCAACATCAAATAATCCCTTCATCACAAAAAAGTCAATCACTCTCTCATGGAACCATTTCAAAAAACCAATACATCCCACCAAATCAAAACATCCTTTCACCTTCACAACACCTCATCCCATATCCTCAAAGAAAACAAGTTATTTCTCAACAAAAAGAGTTATTTCTCAAGAAAAAATTATTTCACAACAAAAAACATTACAAGAACATAAATCATTACAATATCAACAAGAATTACAAGCCCAATAACAATAATATTCTCAACAATAATTCTTTGTTCAATGGCAACATCAAAGTTTGCAATACAACCCTCAAAAATAGAAATATACAAGTTCTCAACCAAATGTCACATCTCAAACTCAATATGGAGCATATAACACACTACCACATTCATCACCCATAAATCCACAATATCAAGCCAACCCCCAATTCAACTCATACAACACCAACACACCATCATATCAAAATATAGCTTATAATTCATCTATCATCTTGCAATACACCACGTATGCTCCACCATTGAAAAAAACTCAATATGAAATATCTTCTCAAATACAAAAATTAAGGTAGAAAATATAAGACATTCAAATGGGAAATATTAAAAATTATTATGTGGTATAAGCTCTACATCCTTATCCATTTGATCAAAGTTTCACAATGATACAATTTCCGCCAAATTTTGAGATACCCAAATTTGACAAATACAAGGAACATGGTAATCCAAAAGATCATATTAGAGAGTTCTATGTTGAATGCATGGAATTATTGTACATTGATTCATATCTTATGTGTCTCTTCCCAAGAAGTTTAGGAGGGCTAACCATAGAGTGGGTTTCACAACTACCTCCAGGAATCAAAATGTTTTAAGAGATAATATATTAATTTGTAGCCCATTTCTCCTACAATATTGACATAGATGTAACTTTGGAGGAAATCTATACCCTTAAATAGAACAAGGGAGAAGAATTTTCATCCTTTTTAAAATGATGGAGATATATGTCAGAAAAGTGTAAATGTCCCATGCCTAAGAAGCAACAAGTAGAAATCATTGTAGGAAGTGTAGATACAATTTAGCCTTCCAACCAAGAATGCAATGTGTGTCAACATATGAAGAAATCATATCCAAAGGGCTCAACATTGAGAGGGCCCTCATTGTAGAAGGATCAATATAAATTTACAAAGATAATCATCCATCGTCTAGTTCCAATGACAAACCTCGTATATGGTCCAAAAGCAATAACATTAACAGTGATAGTGTAGTTGATGTGAAAGTTGTGATAAACGCTCCACCAAAATCAAACTCATGACAACAAAACAATCAACAAACTATGCTAACCCCCCAAGAGGATCACCACCTAAGAAAAAAAATTATCTCTCCATGATGCAAATAAACACCCTTGGGGGAGCCTATTGAAATGGTCCTAAATAGGATGATTCAATGAAACCTACTCACACCTAAATTTTAGACATTATGATGAACCTCAAGTCAAACCTTCGTGGTATAAAGACGAATATAATTATGAGCTTCACCAAACCAAAGGACATAAGACATTGAATTTTATGAGATTAAATAATGTTATCCAAGAACTTATCAATCAAGGTGATGTGAGTATTGATCATCAAATTGGAAACAATAACCTTGGGATATACAAGACACCAATGTATGATCACAAAAAAGGGAATGATGTCAAAAAGTTAAAAGTCTATAACCAATTCAATTACACCTATGAAAATGTTGGAGGATCATCTGACCATTAAATATCTTTAATCACAATAAAAGGACCTACTATTGAGTGTGGATTCACCACATGAAGAGGGAAAGTAACCATTCAAGGATCCCCTTTGCAACCTAGAATTCCATCAAGGTCAAATCCCCTAGATTATAGTCTCTTGGATCAGCTTAAGGAAACCCCCACTCAAATTTCCATCTTAGAACATTTGAAAA
Source organism: Sequoiadendron giganteum (assembly GCA_007115665.2). Lineage (NCBI taxonomy): Eukaryota > Viridiplantae > Streptophyta > Pinopsida > Cupressales > Cupressaceae > Sequoiadendron > Sequoiadendron giganteum. The sequence goes on from CM021105.1 coordinate 416,729,577, forward strand.
TCCCTCCAGCCCATAAGTACATCCTATAAAATTCTATTTCAGCATCTTCCATACCCATTCATATCGATACTGATAAAGTCCAAGCTATGGTTAGACACATCACATCTACCCATCAACTCACATTTACTGAAAATGACCTCCCATTGTAATCATTCCATAATCACACATTACACCTTGAGGTTTATGTCCTCAAGAATAAAGTCAAAAGAGTCTTGCTAGATGGAGGTGTAGGCTTAAATATTTGTACTTTTCAACTGGTAAATAACTTGGGCCATTTTGAAGATATAATCAAAAAAGAAAAATGAGTCACCATTTGTACCTATGATGATAATAAACAAACTTCTGAGGGAACAATCAAGATACCCATACAAGTGGGACTAGCTATAGCAGAGACAACATGCCAAGTCCTAGACCTTGAATTACCTTACAACATCCTTCTTGGTCGATTGTGGATTCATACCATGAAAGTCATAGCACCAACATATCACCAATATATTGAATTTCCATATGATAACAAAGAGAAAAATCCATGATGATCCAAAGCCTTTTTTACTATTGCAAAAGTATGGAGGAGAAGTATTACAAGGTTCTACAAGTACCCAAGAACAATGAAGTTCTAGGACCCTCATCCTATGTTGACCCTTCCATGTTGGTAGCCACATTTGAATCTAAGTCATCAACACTACAAAATATCCCAAAGATCAAGGTACTCATCAAGGATAATGGTTGCAAGAATTACAAATTGAAGGACCCTTTTGTTGTAGGAGAACTCTCACTTTCTTCTAGATCTTATGTTAAACCTCAACACATTGAAAAGGCGACTAAGACAATAAAAATGTCACCAAAAAATTTCACAAAGTGGGGAGATCTAAACAAGGAATCCATAAATGAAGAAATTGCATTAGAATAGATATATAAAGATGATAAGGAAAAACCCCCTCTCCCCATGGATAACAAGAACAAAGGGCTCTAGTTAATGAAAGGCATGGGATACACTAAAGATAGAAAACTTGATCTAAATGATCATGGCTTGTGTGAACCTATCATCCCTAAGAAATATCCAAAGAATCTTCATCTTGGATACACCTTGAGAAAAGTGACCCTTCTTGGCAAGGGTACTTCGATTAAGGAAGTTGAATCTTCCTCTTGGTTAAATACATTGAATGATGAAATTGACGACTTCCCACTTGACATAATAGACTAATTTGAAGATACCTCTATTTTCATGATCAACACAACATCCTTTTCATCCTCTAGATAAAACAACAAACTAAGACTTATCTATCCTCAACTCATCAATTGGGACCAACAAGGACCACCAATTCTCAATTCATATAAAAATGATGAGGCTATCTTCAACTTTATGGGGCTCTAAGACCATAGACCATTTGGAGATCACAAGGTAAGATTAGACGTTGAGCTATACACACAAGAATACTATGATGATTTGATTGAATCCCTCAGCCACAAAATGGAAAATTTGAAAATCAATACTCGATCTCCAAGTGAAAACCACACTGTGGCACTTTTTGATCATAAAGTAGTAAAAAAAAGGATGCATTAGATGGTGAAAAACTCTTTGAGGCACCCAATTATGAGGGATTCAATATTCCTAGTATTGTGGTAGATTAGAAAAAATCAATGGTACTTATGGAAGCCTCAAAGCAAATCAATGTGGAAATTAAGGAAGCACTGTTCACATTTTATGCCTCTTCACTAGATGATGAGGAAAAAAATAACTTGGAAAATTTCCTTAGAGAATGAAAAATAAAGTTTTCCTTATTCTACATAGAAATGCTAGGGATAGACACATCATTGGTCATTCATCATCTCATAGTACATCCTCTAAAAAAGCCAATGAAGTAGAAATTGAGAAAAATGCCTTCAAAAATTGTATTTTTGGTCAAGGTAGAGTTACAAAAGCTTATTGTTGTAGGGTTCATACGACCAATTGATTATCCTGGGTGGGTTTCCAACCTCGTACCAGTTTTAGAACTCACTAGGGGCATCAAGATATGCACAAATTTTAGAGATTTAAAGAAGGTATGTACCAAGGATGACTTCTCACTTCTCAACATACATATCATTGTGGATTTGACAGCTGGTCATAAAATTGTTTCTCTCATGGATGGATTCTCAGGGTATAACTAGATAATGATAGCTAAGGAAGATCAACATAAGACAACATTCACATGTCCATGGGGAGCTTACTATTGGAATGTGATATTTTTTGGTCTAAAGAACACTAGAGAAACCTATCAACAAGTAATGACTTTAATATTTCATGACATGATCTATAAGACCCTAGAGGACTATGTGGTTGACATCTTATCCAAATCAATAACAAGGAACATCCAGAAGTGCTAGCCAAAATTTTTGACAGAATTGAGACCTGTATCAGGTAAGGTTGAACCTAAGAAGTGTGTCTTTGGAGTCACTAAAAGTAAATTTTTTGGATACATTGTGTCACGAAGGGTAACTAAAGTGGACCCACCAAAGTTAAATCAATCATGGAAATATAGCCACCATAGTCTATCAAGTAACTTTATAGCCTACAAGGGAAGCTCTAGTAAATCATAATATTTATTACACAACTGGGAGATAAGTTCCACCCATTTACCCATCTCCCTCACAAAGGTGGCCTACAAATGGGATCAACATTATGAGCAAGTGTTCCAGCAACTAAAGTATTATCTAGAATCACCACCCATATTAATACCACGAATAGCCGAGAATTCATTGATATTGTACATTTTAGCCACTTCAATGGCTTTAGGGGCTCTCTTAGCTCAACATGATGAAATGAGAAAAGAGAGGGCTATATACTATATAAACAAAACCTTGGTAGGATATGAAATTAATTATACATCCATTCAAAATTATTGCTTAGCAATAGTGTTCACTTCCCAAAAGCTTATACACTACATTCTCTTTGATCATATCAAACTCATCTCTAAGGTTGATCCACTCAAATATTTGTTATCAAAATCCACTTTCACAGGTCACATGGAAAAGTGGGTAATGATCATTACTGAATCTGATATAGAGTATGTTGATTGAAAAGCTATCAAGGGAAAAGTCATCATAGATTAGCTAGAAAAATCCCCAATCTATTTGGAAAACCCTTTGGCATCAGAGTTTCATGATAAATCAGTGTTCACCCTTAGCTCAAAAAATTAATGGAAATTTTATTTTTATGGTTCATACACACAACATGGGTTTGAAGAAGGAATTTTATTTATCACCCCACAAGGTGATTGTATCCCAAAGTCGTATAGGTTATCATTTCCATGTAAAAATAAAATAGGTGAGTATGAGGCCCTCATCATAGGGTTACAAATTGCAATCCAATGGAATATATAATAACTTAGAGTCTATGGAGATTCTTAGCTGATAGTGAAGCAAGTCAATGAAAATTACCAAACTAAAGATAAAAAAATTGATGCCCTATAAGATGATGGTGGATAGCTTCAAGTATTATTTCATTGAAATCACATTTGAGTACATACCCAGGATACACAATTGGGCATAAAATTCCATGGCCACTATTGGATCCTTATTAGATATGCCACATAATAGCTTAAAATGCTAGTTTCGTGTCGAGCAGTTTCTCATTCTAGATTTTGTGGTACCTAAATTAGAATTTGTGTGTGAAATTATTGGTCCTAATTCCTCGTGGTATCATGATATTTTCACTTACCTCCATAATGGTATCCTCCCACTCAACTTTACTCCAAACATACAAAATATGTTTATCCGAAGAGCCTCTCAATTTGTCCTTATGGGAAATACCCTTTACCAAAGGAGTATCGAAGGAACACTGTTATGATGTCTTAACCAAGAGGAAGCTTTGACTACCTTAAAAGAGGTGCACGAAGGTATTTGTAGGTCACACTAGAGTGGTGTAACCTTAGCCAAGAAGTTGTTGAGAATGAGATACTATTGGCCAACTATGGAGCAAGAAGCCAATCAATTTGTGAAGAAATGTTTCTAGTGTCAATAGAATAGGGACATCATCCATGCACCAACTAAAGAGCTTAGGTGCATCACCACACCTTGGCCTTTTTCACAATGGGGACTCAAACTTAGGTAAAATCACCCATACCTCATCAAATGGTCATAACTTTATCATCACAGCCATAGAGTACTTTACCAAGTGAATTGAAGCCATACCCATGACCTACATAATGGGTTCAAGAAGATATCCAAGTGTATCCTAAACTACTTCATCCACCACTATGTTCCATAGGCCATTATCAAAAAAAAAAACACCTTTTAAAAACTAGGATGTTTGTGAGCTTTATCATCAATTCAATATCTAGCATCATTTTTCCACCTCCTATTAGCCCTAATGAAATAGTCAAGTTGAGGCTTCTAACAAAACCATCATTAAGATCCTGAAGAAGATAGTCAATGAAGTTCGCCAAGATTGGAATCTACAATTAAATATTTCCCTTTGGGCTTATCGAACTAGCATTCACACACCTATAGGTGCTACACCCTATTCCTTGGTATATGGAACCGAAGCCTTCTTTCCTATTGAGGTTGAGCTTCCATCACTAAGGATTTCACTACATCTCATCAAAGATGAATAATATAGAGTATATAGGTTGAATGAACTAGAATTGTTGGATGAACGTCACCTTGAAGCACTCAATCACCTATAGGTCTATCAAAATAGACTTAGAATAATTCACAACAAAAATATCAAAGGTTTGTGCTTCCATGTATGGGATCTTGTCCTAAAGGAAAATTAGAAGAATATGTTGGATCAAGATAGCAAGGAAAAATTTGAGTCGAATTGATTAGGGCCTTTCATTGTCACAACAAGTTATGGTTCAGGAACTTATGAACTAGAAAAAACTAAAGGAGAACCCTTGTAGGAACCCATCAAAAACATTTAAGCCTAGCCCATGAGGGGTATTCTAAAATCCAAAAAATCCAAAAACATCAAAAATTAAAAAAATCCCCCAAAAAATAGAAAAAGGATCAAAATAGTAAAGAGAAAAATTGTCCTCTAGTGAAAACCACTTTGATATCACTTTGGGAAAGTACACTGGTGAAAACCTAGCAAACATGCACCTTACGTAAATAAGCACCATCTCCCATCTATCATAGAATCTCGCTTATTCTTCGCTCATAATAAAATCATCTACCCATCCATCCCATCCAACACATTCATATCCCATATATTTATCCTCAAATTCCTCCATTCCTCTACGTCTCTATCATAGCTTGGTATTCAATGAGTATCTATCCCCATTAGTACTACTTGTCACACTCCTAAGATCACTTTGTCCTACCTATATCGAGGTAGTCTATTATATCATGTTGGGTGAATATTCCTATACCTACATTGTTAGATCAGGTTCTTGTATAATCTCTTAAGGTTCTTCTCATCAAAATCCAAAAATATTTGAGATATTGTCAAAATTCCAAAAAAATCAAAATATCATCAAAATCCCAAAAACATTCAAAACACATAAAAATATCAAAAACATTCAAAACATCACATCCAAAAAAATCCAAATCATCTCAAAATTCAAAAAAATCCAAATCAATTCAAAACCCCATAAAAAGGTCTAAAACATCAAAAAAAATAAAAATGTTATCAAGTCCAATAGTTGAACTACATTGCCTCTACTCTTGTACATAGGAAAGACCATCATTTATGAGTCCTTGAGGCCTAGGTTAGTTATTTAGGAGTCCACTCCAATAAACTGTCACTTTTTAGGGTCATCCAAACTATGTTTCCCCTATGTACTTACATAGGCAAGGCCATCTTTGATGAGCCCCCGAGGTATAGGTATTCTCCCCATTAGGTCTTGGTCTTTTGGTATAACCTTGGAAAACTAAAAAAAATTGGTAAACTTAAAAATTAAAAAAATTAGAAAACTTTGAAAAATTCAAAACAACCTCAAATATGTTGAGAACTTAAAACAATGTACGAGCATCTAGGGTGTAAGAGAAGTCTTGCATCAACCAAAAAAATTAAATGTATTGTTTCTTTTCAATAAGGGCTAAATCGGCTTCAGTTAGCTAAGTATGGAGGTCTGCAGGAGTTCGAGATTTAGGAGTAAGCAACACAAAGGAGGAACAAAATCCTTCATCTAGCATTTGCTCAATAGACTCATCGGAGTGACATGAGGATTTTGAAGAAAACCTATTTCATGTCCTTTCGACATAGTGATGGCGAGGGAAATAGAGGCGGATGGTAGTGAAGACTTCATATTGAAGGGAGATACAAATTTCACCGTAATTTGGTGGTGAGTACCTTTGATACTCTAACAAGGTGTCCTTGGTGTGCTTGTATCAGGTTAACATATCATTTTTAGTAGAACATCAAAGTGAGTTCCTTCAAAATATCATTGAAGCATTTCATTGAGGGGACAAATACATTTTGGTAGGACCTAGATGCTAGTCACTTTGACATTCCAATAAGGTGGAACCCGATAGAGTGTCGATAAAGGTGAATAATTACATTGGTAGGAAAATTTATGATTAGTGTTTGACAATATATCAATCTATACTGGTGATGTAGCTATACAAATATGATAGGGATGGCATGTAGGTAGTATGGACCACTCAGTAAAGGTTGCAAAGAATATCGGTGTGACATTCTTATTTTTGTGGGAGTTATAGAATCCATTTGACATTCTAATGGGAACTTCTTCAGCAAGACATCACCTTTTCGAAAGGAGTTACTTGGGAGTCCTTCTTATGGAGTGATAAGCGACGAATTTTGCAAGACTTGATAGGGAAGTGGAAATGATGCATAAAGAAATATGTCAAAGGGTGATCAATGAGGTGGTGGAACATTTTACAATCCATTGATTTCACATCTCTATTGTGAATCAACACAATTCTTGGTCACCAATTGGTGTTGGCCTAATGATGAAGCACATTGTGGATGGTGGTTTTCATGGCATGATATTCATTAGTCGACTATGGCGGTACTAAGACAACTTAAGGGGGAAGAGTACTTATAAGATAAGCTGAAAAAAAAAAGAAGATGGGGCTTGGGGAAGACATATAAGGACATATAGAGATAGACAAAGATAGAGATAGAGAGAAGGTGGTAGAGTAGCATGTTGGTCAGGAGATTGTGGAGCAGAGTTGAAGACCTGATCTGCATGTTTGATTGATTCTTTTGTAATCAAACAACCCATGTAATGTTATAATTTTATTTTCCATTTAGTAATAATAAAATCTATCTGTTTTCCTTCCTACATATTGGTTGTGTGTTTGTGTTGTTTTCATGAGTTTGAGACAGTAAGGGGAGTACCCTTCATCAAGTGGTATCAAATAATTTCATCTTGAGTTTGTAAATAGAATGTTGAATGTGAGGTAGTTTGCAGTAGGACCTGTGAGTGTGGGTTGAGATCAAAATTCCTCCTGCACTTTCCCAACATGGTAGAGGCATAGGCGGGGCTGGTGGAGGAAGAGATCCACCTAGAGATGAAATTAGAGCCCTCAAAAGGCAATTAGAAACCTTGCAAGAAGAGGTTCGTAGGAGAGAAGTGCATCAAGAAAGAGGTGATAGTGAAGATGAAACTGAAGAGGAAATCGAAGAGGAAGAACACGATAAAATGGAGAGAAATGAGATTGCTAAGAGAAATATCCATCCTTGGAAATAAACCTAAAATGATGGTTTCAACTTTCTATGGAAGTCTGAATCCTGAAGAGTTGATAGATTGGATCAACGACATGGAGGAATTTTTCAAGTTTGAGGAGATTGAAGACCCTCATCGAGTGAGATTTGTAAAGACAAAGTTAAAAGGTCATGCAAGCATATGGTGGAAATAGATCTAGCTTGAAAGAGGAAGACAAGAGAAAGAGAAAATTTCCAAATGGGATAGAATGGTGGATAATATGAAAAGGCAATTTATCCCTACAGATTAGGAGTTGGAGCTGATCAAGAAGATGCAAAGTCTGAGACAAGGAACAAGGATGGTAAAGGAATACATCAAGCAGTTTCATAAGCTCCTGATTCAGATAGAACATTATAAAGTGAATGAGGAGAAAGTATGTTATTACATTAATGAATTAAAGCCAAGCATACAAGAGGATTTAGCATTTGTGAGAATATACACCATTGAGGATGCATATCAGTTTGCATTGAAGGTAGAATATTTAACATAAAATTTGAGAACAAGAAAAAAGGGAAGGGTAGTGATTATGTGTAGAAGGAGGATGAGTAGAAAATTAGAGACACTAAGGACAAAAAGGATGAAAGAGGTGAGAGCTCAAACAAGTCCCGTGAGTGGAATTATAGAGGAAGAGGAAGATCAGGTAAAGGATTTGAAAGAGGATGCTTCCAAGGAATCTATTACCAATGTAAAGAAGGAAATAGAACCTTTGAGTGTCCTCAACATCAAGGAAGGACAAACAAAATATCAGAAGGTAATTCTCAATTTTCCAATGTAGATGAAGATGTGCAGTCTTCACATTCTAAAGATGTTGAAAGGGGTGAGTTCCTTGATGTCAAAAGAGCCTTGTTGAATCAGAGAAGGAACTAGACCAAATAAAGAGCCCATTTCACACTCGATGTAAGTGTGAAGGTAAATTTTGTAATGATATAATTGATGGAGGTAGTACAAATAATCTTGTGTTAGAGGAAATGGTCACTAAGTTACAACTGGAAAGGAGAAGACACCCCCATCCATACATAATTTCTTGGTTGCAAGATGACCATAAGGTTTTGGTGAATGGACAATGCTTGGTAAGATTTAAGATTGGTGATTATCATGATGATTTTTTGTGTGATGCTATGTCTATGGATGTGTTGGTTGTTTAATTTTTTCAGCAGAACCTTGAAATTTTGTAAAAGGTAGCCAACCCCTATGTTTAAGAAATTCCTAGCCTAGTGGCCAACAAAATGAGTAAAGGACTCAGAGATCTTTACTCCTACACTTCAGGCTCTATGGGACCTAGGAGGGTGTTCCTATTCATGTTCATTTGAAATCAAATTCATCAAGAACACTTCTATACAAAAATTAATTCCTATTGAATGCAGATAGACTCAATTTATTAAAGACTTGGTCGATCTTTGAACAAATTAACATCTATTGCTAGGAATTAGGTATTACTTTAGATCCACTCACTGTGATTGAATTTTTTAATAATTTGGTTCTCATTTAAAATCTATAGCTAGGGACACCCATAACCTATTTAATCACAAGATTTACTTAACAAATAGACTAGTGCTTCATCAATTGGGATGATGGACTCAAATATACAATAACCCATAATATACAAGCTACTCGATTCATAGCTTGGTGGAATATTTACATAGTACTTTGCAATATGAAAATTCCTAATGCCTGAAATAGAACTCCTTACCAAATACTATGCAATTTATTACAAATCTACAACCCTCTTCAAGAATTAAATCCACTCTTTGAGTTAAAGCAGGAAACAAATCATCCATTCAATCGAACAATTGAAGATAAATGAGATTACCATTGACATTTTTCATTTATAACTTGAAAATGGGTTCACATATAAGACTCATGCCCAAGACAATGTATTGTTCTATTCATTCATATTTTCCTTAGTATGCTCCTTCCTAAGCCAAGTTTCTACTTGAACTATAATATGACTCCAAAATCGAACCCTTTGCAATGATCAATGGAATCCATTTTATAGATTAAGGGATCAACAAGCATCCAACTCAAATGTATTTATTTTCAAAAAAAAAATCAACTTCATTTTAAAAATTCCCCAAATGGTTATCTACAATCATTTACCACATTGGAGAAACAAGATTTATACCAGCCGATTTCGCCAAAACACTATTATCCACCAACGATCCTTTACATTCCACACACACGCTAAGCAAAAAATTTCACCACCATACCATTAAAAACCACTTGAGTTCTTACAACAATCACAACATGTCACTAGAGCACCACCAATCAACCAGAGCTAGAACCAGAGCCAAAGTACACATGCCCACTTTGTGTCCTCGTAGAGGTTGGAGAAACCATTGCTTCTTTATCCATAGTATCCTTATCAGTAACAGAATGATCATTCCCACTTGGGGTCTTCACTGAAATTAGGGCAACCACTAGCACCTCCTCATTCGAGTCAACTAGTTCATTTAAAATCATGAGGTAATGGCCATAACCTGAATCCATCTCCATTTCACTACCAGAAGGGCTATCTGAAATGTCAATAGGGGAATTATGCCTTCCCAGAGTGCATTGACCATACCTTATCTTTGTCTTCATTCCTCTCATGAACTCTGCAGGCACCTTTCCCCTATCCTCCACTATTCCTCCAATAACTTGGCTCCTTAAATGGTAATTTCTCCTCACAAAAATCAACATAGATTTCTTGCTACGAGCCTCTTTATCATCCTCTTGCTTTGGATTTGAAGCAACAATGGGTGTCTTCAATTCACCCTTTGGAACATTGTTGTGTTATTTGTGCAAATTGAGCCTTGGAGACTTCCGCACTGAGGAAGAAGGAATCATTGACTTTCTCATTTTACTAGCACATGAATTCACAAATGTAGAACAATCCTTGTACGAACTTATTGATTTGATTTCTTGATTGCAATGGTGAGAACAAATGTAATTACCTCATATTTATCGAGCAACATGACTAGGTTGATCATCAATTCTCAGTAAAAGTCACATGAGCGAGTAAATGATCACTTACTAACACTCACATCATAGCCTTTAATTATCCAGATGCATACAATTCTATGTATCAACTTCAATGATTATAGGAGAGTAATCATTCACACACACTAGGATCAAGTTGATTAACATTCGTAATTTTGGTGCCACTAATGTTTGCTCACATTGAGAAAAATAGCCCACTTCCTTAGTCTTTTGGTTTTTTGATTAAAAACTAGTTGTTGAACCCTTGATGAGATGGTGAATTGAACGACCTAGAACAAGCCAACTAGGTTTCAATTCCTAAGACCATCACTTGATAGCCCATCAGCCAATGAAAAAATGTTGACTAAAAGCCATTTCATTTGCTTGAGGGCCCCACCCTTCCTCTCCTTATTAGCAACAGAGTCCATGTGTCAAAATTGTATAGACTGTGCAACATGTTGGAAAATGATATTAAAAGCCTGCACAGTGTGCACATAACTGCCCAAATTTTATTCTAGCAATACATCACAGTCGTTGAATCACCAGCTTAAAACATCCAGTACAATAGTGGATACTAGGTCCCACATTCTGTAAGAGGACACGTGACACAAGCACATGGACCGTGCAACTCTTCAAAAATGAATATTTTAATCTTGCATTGTGTGCGCATACTGCTAGGATTACATCTTCACATCTGATGGATGGGATTTTTTACACATGCAAATAAATTTAGACATAAAATGGGGGACATGACTAGGTCAATTGGATTACAAACCTTGGGATAATTATAGAGCTAGGACTTAAGTCTTTCAATTATGAAATATTTCACCCGACCTTGGAAAATTTAAATTGGTAAAAGCATAGGGTGATCGACAGGCCTAGGAAAAGGGGTCGGTAAAAATAATGGCTCAAATGACTTAAGTTGTGACTAAAACAACTGAAAACTAGGTATAGTGATTCAACAAGAAAATAGAATGACCAAGATGTAACAGGTCGATCATTTGGTGCAATGGCAGTCATCTTTGCAACAATTGGTATCAAAGCCGAGGTCACAAGTTTGAACCCCTCACTTACGTTGGGGGACATTGTTGCAAGGTTTCACCCTTCGTCTCCTTGATGTGGGATAGCATGGTACTCGGGCTTTGTGACATGGCCTAACTACCTCATGTGGATCTTGGATCTTGTATAAATCTAACAGTTGTATTGGGCATTAATAGGTCAATCTTTTGGTGCAATGACAACCGTATTTGCAATAATATATTGTTTCAAGGTATCTCCATTGGCCTCCTCGACATGGGCCAGCATGACGCTCAGGCTTTGTGACATGGTTTAACTACATCTTGTGGATCTTGGATCTTATATAAATCTAATGGTTGTATCGGGCATTAATAGGTCAATATTTTGGTGCAACGATAGTCATCTTTGTAACAATTGGTATCGGAGCTAAGGTCAGAGGTTTGAACCCCTCACTTGCACTGGGGGGATTTTTGCAAAGTGTCACCCTTTGTCTCCTCAACATGGGCTAGTGTGGTGCTCAATCTTTGTGACATGGTTTAATTGCCTCCTATGGATCTTGGATCTTGTATAAATCCAGTGGTTGTATCGGGCATTACCATGTTGATATTTCGGTGCAACGATAGCCAGATTTACAACACAAGGGTTGTAATATAGGAAAAACTTAAAAATAGGGGTTTATACATCAAAACCCTAAAACCTATCCCTGGATGCATAGGCTCATAAATGCCTAAAACTAGCCAAAAATTCTCTAGATTTAAAAAGCTCTACTAGGATGTTTGTCACTTGTTACTGGGAAGACCTTGGCAGTTTGATAGGAAAGAAGTGCATGATGGGTATGCTAATGCCTAATCCTTGATGAAAGATGGAGTCAAACAAAAGTTGAAACCTTTGAATAAAGGAGAAGGAAAGGTATGTAATAACACTAAAAAATTCTTAGTTAATGGAGTTAAATAATTAGTTAAAGATGATGAGGATGAAGATAATGATTTTCTAATGCAAGTTGCAACTATGTTGATTGCATTCAAAAGGGGTAGAGTGAAATTTTTGGTGGAGAAAGAAGAGGTAAAATCTGATTTTTGTGAGAAAGTTGTTGCTGATTTATGTGAGCATTATGAGATTAGTGTACATGAAGGTATTGTAGTAGTGAGTACATTGATGAATGTAGGTACTATAGTTTTTAGTAAGGAAAAAGGTGAGAAAGTGCATGTTAGTTTGTTTGGCGATATTTTGTTTGCATTAGTTGATGATTTCTCATGTGATAAAGAGATTTGTATGGATGACAGTTTATTGTAGGATGGAAGTGAACAATATTTTGGTCCAACATTATTGACATTGAAATCGATACAAAGGAAAGAGATGGAAAGTATGATAGTTTTTATTGTGTTACTAACATTGAATCTATAGCCGAAACCTTCTTTTCAAGAGATATAGGAAAGAAGGAACACATGGAACAAATAGAGATTGAAAATGAAACAATTGTTGTAGCAATAACAGGGGAAGAGGTAATCCATGATCCTCCTTATTTTACTAAAGAAGATAAAATTGATGATTATAATTTTCTAAACTTTCATAGTGAAAATTGGTGGGAATTGGAATTTGTGAAAAGAGGAAGGAAGAGAAGAAGAATGAAGGATGGAAGGGACATCAAATTGTAGATTTGGGTTCAAAAATATGTCCAGAATGATAAGGTAAATAGATGGATCTAGGATAAGCATAGGATCTACAAATTTTTATGAGTCATACTCATGAAACATTTCTTTCCGACCATGGGTATCTAATGCAGGAGTATCTAGGGTGTAAGAGAAATCTTGCATCAACCAAAACAAAGATATGTATTGCTTATTTTTAATAAGGGTTGTATCAGGTTCAGTTAGCTGAGTATTGAGGTTTGTAGGAGTTTGGGCTTTAGGAGTAAGTGACACAAAGGAGGAACAAACTCTGTCATCTGGCATTCAGTCAATAGACTCATCAAAGTGACATGAGGATTTTGAAGAAACCTCGTTTCTTGTCCCTTTGACATAGCAATGGTGAGGGAAACAATGGTGGATGGTAGTGAAGACTTCATATCAAAGGGAGATACAAATGTCATGATAACTTGGTGGTGAGTCCCTTCGATACTCTAACAAGGTGTCATTGGTATGCTTGTATCGTGATGACATATCATTTTTGGTGGAAAATCAAAGTGAGTCCCTTCAAAATACCAATGAAGCATTTCATCAAGGGGACAAATACATTTTGGTGGACCTAGATGCTAATCTCTTCGATATATCTATAAGGTGGAACCCGATAGAGGGTCAATAAAGGTGAATGATGACATCAAAAAGACAAGTGGAAATGAGTTTTTGATAATATATTTGTAGTGTAGGAAAATGCATACCCTTGTATTTTCACGCTTGTTTGGGCCCGCCTTACTTTATTTATCTCTATTTATGTCTGAATTGGTCCTATTTTGCATCCACAAGCCTTATAAACTATATCTTTTTCTGCAAAATATCGACAAACATCAATGGATAAATGATAATTTAATGATTTTGGTTGAGTGTCCCTAATTTTTGGGTTAAAACTAAGATGCCACCTAGGGTGTCTTTGTCCCCCTGAGGTTTTGGGACCCCCTTTCCAATGGCACCTTAAATGGGCCCCTTTTTGGAGTCTGTTCCCCAAGTTTTCATGACTTGGGACTAAGATGCCACCCAGGGAATCTTAGTCCCCCTTAAGCTTATTTTAAGATTTAATTTCAAATTCTAGTGGGATTTGGCCTCCTTTAGTTAATGAATTCATATTTCAACTTGTTGTGGTGTAATTTCTGGATATTAAGCACGATTATGTATAAATACAAGATTCATTCACTCAATTTCATATCCAAGAATAACAAGTCTTTTTTGAGAGAATTCATCATAGCATAATTGGGCTTGCAAGAGCATTCAAGAGAAATTCATCAAGCTTTGGATCCATCATCAAGATTCAAGCATCATATCAAGGAGATTGTTGCATCATGTGTGTTTTTGAGCTAACATTTGTGATGTAGGGTTTTGATTCAAGAAATAAATTCAAGTCAAGATCTATCAAGCATTCGTTGGATTCAAGATCTATATCCAAGCTAGCCATTTCACATAAGTCTATAGATTTCATAGCAAGGGTTTGGTGAGTTGTAACATTGCACATTGTTCATTCATCATTTCCCTCCATTTCATTCTATTTCAAGGTTTAACTATCAACAAGGGGTTTGACCAAGGAAAATCCCCATTTATTAACAATCAATAGGTTTTCCTCCTCCTGTGTGCTTGTTATTGCAGATTTAGGTTGAAGACTTGAAGATCATTTGAAGTGCAAAGTTGCAAATTTGCATCACAAAGTTGTCATCTTCACGAAAACTCAGCTACAAGTCAGATTCAAAAGATTCAGAACCTAAGATCTGAGAAGAAGGAAGTACAAACCTTGGACCTTAGGACCACATTCAAGGATTTTAAAAATTTAGAGCAGGACTTAGTCACCACCTAGGGCATCTTAGTCCACCTCAGGTCATTTTTTAGAAATTCCTTCAGATCTAATTTTGACATCTGAAGACTTTGTATTTGCCCTGAAAAATAGCAGTGGGACTAAGTCAATAGTAAGGGAATCTTAGTCCTCCATAAAACCTTTTGACAAATTCTTAGCATTTCTAGAATCCTCATTGCATTTCCAAAATTTTTAGGTACACATATCCTAACTTGTTGCATAATTTCATTATTTTCATCACTCATTTAGTTTTCATTACTAGATTTTTTGAGTTGGATTCTTATTTTCTTTTCCAAGATTTTTCTTGGTGGTGAAACCCTATAGGTTTAAAGAACCCCTCCTAGGTCCTTCCCTATTGAAAACTGACTCACCTTTGAGGTTGATAGTCAATCCAATTTGGGACCCTAGGACAATATTGAATGGCCTAAGGAGGATAGGTGAACACCCAAATTTCCCTATTTTCCCTCTACAGTTCATTTTTGTGAACCCAACTCCTTTGAGAATTCATTTTCTAATTTGGAGTCCATTGAAATCCTAGATCTGGGTTGCATTCATTCTTGCATTACATCTTGCATGAGTGAAATTTCATCTAGGGTTTCTCATACTTAATGAAATTGCATCTAGGGTTTCTTATATTTGCATTAGTGAAAGTGCATATAGGTTGCATTTTTTCTTTCTTGCATCATCTTGTCTCATTAAAAAATTGAAAAGTGCATTGGTAATCATCCTAATTTAATTTAGAAACATTGTTATTGCATTCAAATTTTAAAAAATTGCATTCAACTTTGCATTCAATTTCTTGTCACTAGTTCATTTTTCTTGCATTCATTTGCATAGTTTTTTGTTTCCAAACACCAAGTCCTTGAATAGGAAACCTTTGAACACGATAGAAAACATATAATTTCCTATTTTTCTGCCAAAAACCTTTGCTAGGACTAAAATTCCCTTCCTGGAGTCTTAGTCCCTTTTAGGGTTTTTGGCTCAGAACCCTCTCTTTTTTGTTTGTTGTCTATTCCAGTCCTTGGAACCTCAAAATCACACCAGTAGGACCAAGATTCCCTTACTGGCATATTAGTCCCTATTAACTTTGAATTTCTATTTTTTATGATTTTCAATTGTTTTTTTGTGCTTTTGTTTGCTACCTATAGTTTTTTGTTTCAGTTTGTAAATTTTTTTTTATTCCAATTTCCTTCATTTCAAGTATATTTGTTCAATCTTCCATCATGGATATGTGTTTCAGAAAGTTTTGGATGTCCCTAAAATCTTTTGTAGATGTCTCAAGTTGTGCATTTGGTAATGATCCTAATTACATTGAAAACACTCATGCTTAATCAACTCCTAATGCATGTCCTCCTTGTGATGTTGACATCATTGGAGAAGATGATGATAACCTAAATGATTTCCTTAACAACCTTGAAGATAATGCATCCTTTTATCCATCAATGAAACAACCAAACCCACCTACAATACCACCTCTTGAGATCTTTGGTTACTTACATCTTGAAATTGAAACAAAATTTGAACCTAAGTTCCCTACAATAGGTGAATCTATTTCCTCTAACCAAGAAAATGTTCAACCATTTTATGATAACAAAGTAAAAAACACTCCACTCAACATAGAAGAAACATATGGAAAAGGATTCACAATCTTGAGTAAACAAGGATGTGATACAACAAGTGAACATGAAATTTATCAACTCCTAGAGAAAATTCTAACTAATGAAAACACAAAAGGGTTAGGATATTAAGATCCCTCTCACAACATAAGATTTCCTAAAGAATACCTAAAGCTTTGTAGTGATGGTATAATGATCTTTGAATCTACCCCTGATATGAATTTCCTTCTTCCTAAAGAACAAAAAATAATTCATAACAATGAAAAGGATGATCAGATCACCCTAGGTCCTCTCCCTCAACTAAAATTCCCTTCCTGGAGTCTTAGTCCCTTTTAGGGTTTTTGGCTCAGAACCCTCTCTTTTTTGTTTGTTGTCTATTCCAGTCCTTGGAACCTCAAAATCACACCAGTAGGACCAAGATTCCCTTACTGGCATATTAGTCCCTATTAACTTTGAATTTCTATTTTTTATGATTTTCAATTGTTTTTTTGTGCTTTTGTTTGCTACCTATAGTTTTTTGTTTCAGTTTGTAAATTTTTTTTTATTCCAATTTCCTTCATTTCAAGTATATTTGTTCAATCTTCCATCATGGATATGTGTTTCAGAAAGTTTTGGATGTCCCTAAAATCTTTTGTAGATGTCTCAAGTTGTGCATTTGGTAATGATCCTAATTACATTGAAAACACTCATGCTTAATCAACTCCTAATGCATGTCCTCCTTGTGATGTTGACATCATTGGAGAAGATGATGATAACCTAAATGATTTCCTTAACAACCTTGAAGATAATGCATCCTTTTATCCATCAATGAAACAACCAAACCCACCTACAATACCACCTCTTGAGATCTTTGGTTACTTACATCTTGAAATTGAAACAAAATTTGAACCTAAGTTCCCTACAATAGGTGAATCTATTTCCTCTAACCAAGAAAATGTTCAACCATTTTATGATAACAAAGTAAAAAACACTCCACTCAACATAGAAGAAACATATGGAAAAGGATTCACAATCTTGAGTAAACAAGGATGTGATACAACAAGTGAACATGAAATTTATCAACTCCTAGAGAAAATTCTAACTAATGAAAACACAAAAGGGTTAGGATATTAAGATCCCTCTCACAACATAAGATTTCCTAAAGAATACCTAAAGCTTTGTAGTGATGGTATAATGATCTTTAAATCTACCCCTGATATGAATTTCCTTCTTCCTAAAGAACAAAAAATAATTCATAACAATGAAAAGGATGATCAGATCACCCTAGGTCCTCTCCCTCAACCTTCAACTAGAGAATTTGGTGAATCTAGCAAGCATAAAAGGCCTTACAAGTTACAAAAACTAAAGTTTCCTTATTTTCCACCTGAAAGTGAAAGAAAACTACAATTGCTTTTGAACAAAGAAGTAATAACATTACCACCAATAAAAGATAGGCTAGTTCTATATTCTAAAGATTCAAAATTTCCCCTTTGTCGATACCTTCGAACTCTTAGACACAGTACTGATGAGTGTCATGCATTCAAGTTAGTATTACAAAACTTTCACTTCGATGGAAATGATTGCTATGAAGTGATTGATTAGCATATCCTTTTTTCACGTAATATTTGTATAAAATAATGTTCTCACTATTACATGATCTTTCTCATCACCTACCTCGGCTCATTCTTGTCTTGCACTCAATGGGGGCAAGAAGTAGATAGCCTTGTCCTAGTAATGCATTTTTCTTTGTCCCTTTGGTTTTTTGTCTACTTTCCACTTATGTAGACTAAAATTGGGAGAAGGATGACCTACTTTAGGTTGACTTGCATGTGATTTACTAGTATTTTTACTTTCCTTTATTCATTTCTTTTGTGTGATCCCCCATGATGTTTTGTTTGATGTTCCCTCTCTCTTTGTGCATTCCTCTATTTGTACCTGTGTTGTTAAAATATGTGGATCAATTAGAAAGTAAAATAACACACCAATGAAACATTATATTGAAAGAAACTAATTTAGAAAAGACCAATGTAAACTCTAAATGACAACAACTCCTTCAAATTCATCCCATTGTCCTTTATCTCCAAGGATTTGATTCAAGATACTAGCTCTCAATTGGTTTAAGAAGCAGCCTGTAGAATGACAACTTAGGAGAACAAGATTGATGTAAAATGCATGTCCATTGATAATGGTTTAAGCTATGAAATTGAAGAACTAAAATGCTATGATATTGCTAAACTGTTGATATGCTGATTCAAATGCAACTATAGTAACTACACATGAAATCTAGGATGAAATCTACTTACCAAATGGCTGTATTTATAGATTTTTGAAAGGCAATAATCTAGTTGGCAAAGATCAATGGTTGAGTTTCAAACCTATCAAGATGAATGGTGTGAAATTATAGAAGTTGAGAGAAAGATGGAAGGTTGAGAGAAAGATGAAATTTTTTTTGAACCCACGAAACTATCTTCATTCAAAAATGGAGACAAACATGGCATTTTGTCTTTTCATTAATTGAAAAGCTAGTTGAAAATTGAGGATAAATGTCAATTAAATAAATGAATTTATTTAATTATATGTGAAATGTATTTTGGAAACTTCTATAATTAAATAATTAATATTTAATTATGTGAGAGGTAAAAAGTTATGTAAAAAATATTTACAATATTTAATTATGTGAGGTGTTAGATGAATTAGAAGAATATTCCATAATTTAAATTTAAATGTTCAAACTTTAGAACTAAAATGATAATTAAATAAATAAATTATGAAATTTATTTAATTTAATTAAGAGGAAAATAGCAATAATTAAATAAACTTATTTGTTTAATTAAACTAGAAGAATTAGAAAAATGAACGATATAAATAAATAATTAAATTTATTTATAGGTAGATTACTTTAGAATATCAATTAAATAATTCATATTTAATTAATTAATAGGTTTGATTGACCGTGACCATTTTTAGATGTGTACATTTTTCCCCTCTTCGAAGTGATGTGATTTATGCATTGCTTCAAAGAAAAATTCCAATTTCAAAAATTTACCCTTGATTTTGAAATTTTTACTGATGATGCTATATGCCCCCTCAAGAGATAAATCACTTGATTCAGATGATTTGATGATAATTGATAATGATTTTTGGAGAGAAACGTTGATTTATCTCTTGAAATAGCATGTAAAAAAAATAATTTCTCAATTTTAGCCCCTTAAAAGGTGGAAAAAGTGAAAAGTCATTGTCATTTGAACATTAGCCTTTTACAATTTTCAGAGCTCTGAGAGAGATTTTTGCAATGCCGATCCATTATGAGTGCCACCGATTCGAGCAAGCCCGCTGGTATCAGAGACCAGCTGCGTATGGACCTCCGGTAAGATGATCGGATCCTTTTCCATGAATTTGAAATCGTATTTTGAAGATTTTTTAAATTTTTGAATTTTTCAGATTTTCGCAATGTTGTTTTAGTGCATTGGTGTGAACTTTAGTGCACGCGAGCCTGTAGTTTAGTGCATAGAATAGTGTTTTAGCGTATTGATGATTAGTTTAGCGCATTGATGCCTGCATAGAGTTTTTTCTGATTTGGCGCATAGAATCCCGAATTAGCGCATTGTTGTGTCGATTTGCACTCTCATGTGTAGATTAGCACATTGGTCAAAAAAATGCACCAGACCTAATAGAATAGCACATCTCATGTTCAAATAGTGCATCAGCTAGAATAGTGCATAGATGGAACATAGTAGCACATAGAATTGATAGAGTATCACTTTGATGGAATAGCGCATTGAACCTCTATTTTAGCGCATCCATAAGATTTTTCCAAATTTAAATTTTCAAGTGAAATTGATATGTACTTGATGATTATTGCTAGATTAGCCAACTGATTTTATGCTTTTGAATAGTATCAAGGATAGATTAGCCTGATCTGATAAATTTGTCTTCGTGCTTGAAGATAAAATAGTAAAAAGTCTAATAAATTTTCTTTCCTGATTAAAAGACAAATAGTAAAGATGTGATAAATTTTCTCTCCTAATTGAAAGACAAATACTATTGATATATGTTGAGTCGATTGACTGTTAATTTTTTTTCCATGTGTCTATGAAAAACAAATAGTAGATAATGATAAATTTGCCTACCTTCTTTCATGATTGAAAGACAAATAGTAGAAATACTGATAAATTTGATCTCCTGATTGAAAGACAAATAGTATTGATTTATTTGATATTGATTTACTTCAATTGATGTAACATGATTTTCTTGATACTTTCTTGATTCCTTGATGATTGATGTGATTTTGATTTTATAGGAGGATTTTATTATCCTCCAGATTAGAGAGTGATTTCCCCGAACATGGGAAATGATTCCCAAACTATCTCAAGTAGAGATAGTGGTTATTATGAGATATGGTTTGGGGTCATTGCTTAGGATCCCACAGTATAGGGTCAACATGGAATTATTGATCGTATTGGCTGAGAGATTGCATAGTGAGCATAATAAATTTCACATGCCAAATGGAGAGATTACTGTCACACCTGAGGATGTGTACAGAATTTTGGGTATCCCTATAGTTGGTGAGCTTGTGATCTATGATCATAAGGAGATTGGGGGGATAGATTCCTTGTGGAAATTCTTTCAGGATCCTCATACAGGCGGATATTATATTGCTTGGAGAGATATGGTAGGGAGTTATGCCCCACTTCCATTAGTTCTAGCAGGCTTTATCGGTGGATTCCTTTGTCCTGATCATAGGTCAAGGGGACTATCAGTAGGCTGGGGTGGGATCTTGGAGGACATGCTTCTCCATCAGATGATATATGCATGGGGATCATGCATGCTTTCCCATCTGTACCATGATATTCATTAGGTGGTGTACATGGATGGGAAGAGTCTCTCGGTAGGAGTTACTCTTTTACAAATATGGGCATGGGAGCACTTTTCTATTACTCACCCCATTGTTTGGAGAGATCACCTGTTGGTCCACCCTTATGTATATGCTTACATAGGTCCCCTTGTCTAGCCGATGTTGGGAAAATTAGAATACTGATGAAGGGTTTTAGATGATATGAATACAATCATCTGGAGACCGTATCTTGACTATGAGGCCTGGAATGAGGATGAAATAGAGCTTCCCTATGACGGGATAGCCACGTTCATGATTGGCTAGACTCCATCATCGAGCAGTTTCTAGTTATGAGAGTATTAAGATAGTATGGACGAGTACAGATGATTCCATAGGGTGTGGCACATTATGCTAGGCTTCGGGAGGATGTACTAGAGTGGGGTCCATTTATCACTTTTGAGGTAGCTAGGGCTGAGTATTTGGATTTGTAGCCAGCATTTTGGGTTATTCATCTTGAGGTTACAGATGCACATATGATGGATGAGTACGCTACTTACTTCTATTCACATCCATTTCTGAGGTTTACCAATCTAGATGAGCTTTCCCCACTGTTAGGTGGGCTAGTTATATGATGAGCATGATGGCAGGCATAGGCATAGGCAGAGGCAGGTTAGCCACAGGGTTAGGCACAGGCAGGACAACCATAGGCCGAGGATATAGGTGGGGTGGCGATGGAGATAGATGAGGATTTAGATAGTTTAGAGGACAATGATGATGATGGGGATGATGGAGGTGGTGGGAGTGGACATAGATTATTTTTTGACATCCCATTCAGGATGCGACCTCACACAGCCAGAGTAGTGGACTAGCCGAGTACTTCTGCTCCATGGATTACTATTAGGGCTCCTTCACAGAGACAGATGGATACCTTGCAAGAAAAGGTTCAGACTCTTCGAAGTCAGTTGGCACAGGCACAGGTGACTATCAGTTAGTTATAGGCATAGGCAGGACAACCACCACCTCCTGACCCACAAATAGCTTAGCTCACAACAGAGCGAGATAGCTTCAGAGAGCAATGCATTCAGGCAGAGGGAGTAGCAGAAAGACTCCTCAGGTCAGTTGAGAGCACCTTCACTAGAGAGGTTGTGGCAGAGGGACTAGAGAATGATTGGTAGGTAGAGTATTATCGGATGAGATATTTCGAGGCAGTGCCACCTAAGCAGAGGATAGCATACATGCAATCAGGCACTTGGTCACAGACCCACTCACACAGTCACACCAAGAGTGCTACTAGGAGTGTGGTACAACCTATTAAATGAGATATTGGGGATTTAGGTAGCAGAGATCCACATAGACCGACCACTTTTGGAGGCAGCATCAGTCATGACCCACATCCAGACACCCCTCAGTGATGATTATTGATACCTATAGTCATTGTATTTTATATATCTTGTTGAAACATTTGATATCTTTGTACACCTGGACATTTTTTTTGATGAGATTTATGATATGCATGTGCTATGGATTCCTGTATGCATGTTTATTCCTATATGTTATGATGTTTATGATCTTTATTGATGATGTAATGATGATATGATGGAATATATGTCATGATGAAATGATTTCTAAGATGATGATATATGATTCAATGTAAATGATTTTCCTTTATGATGTATGTAATGAATGCAAGATATAAGATGTAATGATGAATGATTTTAATGAGCTAATGCGTCCTAAAAATGATATGCACATGATTTGAAAATGATATGATGTAAACTAAATGAATAATGATCAATATGAATGAGACCTAATAATGATGAAAATGAAAAAGTGGATATGAAATGAAATGACAATGGAAATATGTAATGCAATAATGATGACCTAAATGAAAATTTATGATGAAACGAAATGTAATGAATGATAATGTGATGAGATGAAAAATAAAGAAAAAATAATATAATATGAGATGAATTAAAATGAAAAATGATCATGATAAAATGAAATAAGACTTGATAATAATGATGAAAATGATATGATAATAAGGAAATGATAATGAATGGTAAATAATGAAATGGTACATAATGTAACACTACCTAATGATATGATGCAAGTGATGTAAAAAGATGATAACCTAAAAATGATGATATGAAATGAATGAAATGTATGGAATCTTTCTTTTATGATGTGAAATAAATGCAAATGAAAATGTTGTGAAATGATATAATATGAAATGAATGATCAACGAATGATATGTTCTTAATGAATGATTATGCATATGAGATGAAAATGATATGATATTTCAAGATGGATAATGATCATGATGAATTAAATAAGATCGAATAATAATGATAATGAAATGAAATGATGTGAAAATGGAAATATGCAAATGCAATGATAACCTAAATGAATAGTCATGGTGAAATGATATGCAATGAATGATAATGCAATGAAATGCAATAAATGTCCAAGTGTGCTCAATTGTTGTCTGAAAAGATATGCGATAATTTTTCCAATCCTCAAAAAAATCTACTTAGATAGCCTCCAAAATGCAAATCTAAATGAATCATGTAGTCCTAGAATGTAGTAATGAACCATTCTCCTGTTTGTCATTCCATGAACCAATGCTGCACATTTTTTTCATCATTGAGACTTTTGATATGTTGAAAGTTAGTACCAGCATCAAAGGGGATATTAGCACTGATGATGACCTGAGTACTGCTTTCATGATGTTTGATGTAGCAAGTTAATACAAGCATTGAGGTATAATTGAACCAAGATTACCTGAGTATTGTTTGCATAAACAAACAAAAGTTGACTATTTTCCTATGCAAATTCTGAAATGTCATCAATGATACATTGTAGAGCATGTCCCATGACCAATTTGCACAATACTAATGATTAGCTTATAGACAACAAGCAAAGAAAAATCATACTCTTTCCTTGTGATTCTAGTTCAGTACATCATTGAACCACTCCAAAGATATGATGTCATCAAATGTCAAAACAACAATTCAACTTATGCTTTAAGTTTGTCATTCATTTTATTCAAATTAAAATCATCTAGTTTGTTTTAGTTTTCTATCAAACAATCATGTAGACTCAGTTTAATTGGAAAAGTTTGTTCTTTATGATATACCATGCGCAATACATGTTGTTGTTTGTCTACCAAAAAGCTCCAAGAAGAGAATTTCCCCCTAATGACCTTGTACTCTAACTCCTGCTAGACATAATTACTATTGAGGATATCCTTAATCATCAAGCCATGATGAGATCCTTGTCATTTCAAGGAGATGTTGTGATGCATGATGTGGATGTGATGGCTAGGCATGTATGAGATGCTGATGAAACATGGATATGCAGAAAGTGTCCTAATAGATGAGAGAGCCAAACAAAATCACAAACAATGCATGTTTTCTAGGTTTTCACCATTTGTTTTTATTGCACTTTTTCTTGATTTTATGATTTTTTGTTGTTGTTACCAAGACGCCTATTTGCCAGGTTTTCATCAAGGCAATGATTTTTTTCTTCTTTTTGATTTTTTTGTATTTTTTCAGGATGTTTTACAATGGTTTTGATATTTTTCAAGAATAAAACTTCTTCAAATGAATGTTGTTGGTCGGATCTTCAAACAGGTCCCCTTCTAATGTTGACAACTGATATGCCCCCGATCCATATGCTGTAATGATAACGAATAGGCCTAGCCAATTAGGTTTGAACTTGCCCTTATTTTCCCGATCCTGCTGATTATGAGGGTTTTCTTTGAGAACCAAGTCACCCACTTGAAAAGTTTGTGGTTTGACTCTTTGATTGTAGCTGCGGGACATAATTTTTTGATATCCCTTTAAATGATTAACTGCAGTTTGAGGTCGTTCATCAAGCAGCTCCAGCTCTGGCAACCTTGATACTCTGTAGTCTTCATCATTGATTAGCCGCTTTAGTGATACTCAAAGTGAGGGAGTCTTGACTTCTAATGGTATAATAACTTCTACTCCATAGACCAAAGCATAGGGAGTAGCACCTGTTGGTGTGTGAATACTTGTTTTGTATGCCCATAATGCTGGATTCAATTGGACATGCCAATCACGACCCGCCTCATTCACTATTTTCTTCAAAATCTTCATAATTTTTTTGTTTGAAGCTTCAACTTGACCATTCCCTTGTGGATATTAAGGTGTAGAGAACCTGTGTCAGATGTGAAATATTTCACATAGCTCATCAACATCCTGATTTTTAAAGGGTCTTCCATTTTTTGTGATAATGGATTTGGGAATACCATATCGATAGATGATATAGTTTAAAAATGAATGATTTTTTTTTTTTACCAGTAACAATTTTTAGGGGAACAACTTCAATCCACTTAGTAAAATACTTTGTGGTTGTGATAATGAACTTGTGTCCATTTGAAGATGATGGATGTATCTTACCAACTAGATCCAATCCCCACTGAGTGAAAGGCCATGTTGTGGTGAAAGGTTGTGATTGCCTGAGTAGGAGCATGAATAAGATTCCCATGAATTTGACATTTTGCACATTTCTTAACAAAAATGAACGATTCCTTCTCCATGGTTGGCTAGTAGTAACCCAATCTAACAAGTTTCTTTGCTAAGGTTAGTCTGCTTGAGTGTGTCCCACAAATTCTGCCATGTACCTCTTGTAAGGCCTTTTTCGATTCATCGTGTTTGAGACATCTAAGGAGGGTACCATCTAGACCACATCGGTATAAGACATCAACAATTAAGGTGTAACGGGAGGATTGACAAATGAAATTCCTTTTCTGATTTATAGACAAGTCTAAAGGTAAAATAGTATCCTTTAGGTAAGAAGAGATTTGGTCGTACAAGGGAGAATCATAACCGGTTAAGTGGAAAATGATTTGAGTTTATGGATTGTCATAGGTGGGAGAAAACAATTGTTCCACCAAGAAATTGTATTGTGCTTGATTCTCTAATAATTGGAGTAGATATGCATTTGTAGCCATAGCATCCACTGCTTTATTATCAATATGTGGAATTTGTATGAACTTGATATCAACAAAGTATTTCTTGAAATTGTCCACCATTCTTTTGTAAAGTATCAACTTGTCATCCTTAGTGTGATATTTGTCATTGATTTGATTTATAACAAGTTGTGAATCACCAAAAACTTGAAGTTCTATGATTTTTTCAGTCTTCTGCAATTCTCATTCCAATTAACAGTGCCTCATACTCAGCTATGTTGTTTGTGCAAGGAAACATTAGATGATAATATTTTGGAATTGTATGTCCTTGAGGAGTAATGAAAATAATCCTACCCCTGAGCCATGTTGAGTGTAGGAACCATCAAAGTAGAGTGCCCATGACTATTTAATAACTATTGTGAATACATCTGCATCAGGAAAATCAATGTGTATGGGGTGTTCTGCTGGCACTGGTGTGTCTGCTAACTGATCTTTGATTACTTATGCTATATAGCTTTCTGATCCACATAATGAATGTCAAACTCACTCAGAATCATGACCCATTTAGCTAACCTGCCAGTTAAGGTTGCCTTAGAAGATATTTGAGTGGATCAATTAGCCACAAGCTTTATTGTATGAGCTAGCATATAGTGTCATAACTTTTGAGAAGTGAACACTATTGCTAAGAAATCATTTTCAATGAAGGTGTAATCTAGCTCATGACTTGTCAAAGTTTGACTGATGTAATATATTGCTCACTCCTTTCCTGAGTTGTCTTCTTGTGCCAATAATGCTCCTAGGGATACTTCTATGGCATAAATATACAATATGAGTGGTGCACCTTGCACTAGTGGAATCAACACTGGTGGATTCATTAGATAATGCTTTATCTGATGAAACGTTGCTTCACATTTGTCTTCCCATTTAAAAGAAATATTCTTGTGTAAGAGATGAGTAAATGGTAGACTTTTATCCACCAGTTGCGCAATGAATATTCTAATGGATTGTAAACATCCCTGTAAAGAGCATAGTTGACTAATGTTCCTTGGTGGTGGCATATCAATAATTTCTTTTACTTTAGTTGGATCCACCTCAATTCCCTTTTCTGACACAATATAACCCAACAACTTTCCAGATTTCACTCCAAAGACACATTTCTTTGGATTAAGTCTCACTTTGAATTGCTCCATTCTTTTTAGTTTTTTAGATAAGATAGCTATGTGTCCTTCCCTTATGTTAGATTTAGCGAGGAGATCATCAACATAATCCTCCATGAATGTGTGCATCATATCATGAAAAATCATTGTCATTGCCTGTTGGTATGTAGCTCTTGCATTCTTCAACCCAAATGGCATTACATTCTAGCAATAGGTACCCCAAGGACATGTGAACTCTGTTTTATCTTGATCTTTGGGTGCAATATTTATCTGGTTGTATCCATAAAATCCATCCATTAATGAATACATAGCATGGCCACAGTCAAATCAAAAATCATATCTATGTTTGGTAGAGGAAAATCATCATTGGGACATGCCTTGTTCAAATCCCTGAAATATATACAAATTCTGATTCTTCCATCTAGCTTTGAGATAGGTACAATATTGGAGATCCATTCTGCATAGTCAATAGACCGAATGAATTTGACATCTAAAAGATTCTTTAGCTCCTCTTTCACCAATAATACATGTGGATGCATTTTTATGAGTTTTTTCTTCAGAGGTTTTTCCCATGGCCTAATAGATAGATGATGCATGATGAGATCCGGATCTAATCCAGGCATATATGCGTAGGACCATGCAAAATTGACTTGATTGTTTTTGAGAAATTCTATTAATCCCAGGATTTCCTCTTCTATTAGAGATGCAGCAAGTTGTAAGACTTTGGGTTGTTCCGTAGTACCTATATTGAGTACCTTCATTGGTTCTATTAGAATAGAAGACCTTTCTTGATAGTGCTCAGGAAGAGTGTCAAGCTACCTATCCTCTAGTGCCTTTGAAAGGGTTTCACTATTGGATACACATTTTATTTTTCTCTTTTCTTGATCTAATATCGCCTTTTTTAGGTTTTCACCATTAGATCTTTCTTTTATGTTATTTATTTCATAGCTGAGAAACTTGGCACTTTCCTGTCGAAAACTTTGATCTTGTGATTCCCTGATGGAACATGTTTCTGGTTGGGATGAACAAAGGAAGTTTATGATGGTTTCGTCATTTGGAAAAGTTGGGATATCAATTGGTGCAATTTGTTCCCAATCAATGAGTTGAAGATAGACTAAAGGAAATGGATCATTAGGATGAATGAGGTCATTGGCCATTAGGGTCATGATGCTATTATTAGCTTCATTATGAGAAATATCTAGGATGGTATCCTCATGTGGATGATCTATCTCACTTTAAAATCGAATCGTTCTCACTCGAGCCATGATTGCTTAGTAGAACGTAATCAAGCGGAGGCCTTGAGCTTTCCCCTTGTAGGAATGTGGGTGTGAATTTGTGGATGACATCCACCTTTTTATCCCTCCAATATTTATCATCAAAAATGGTGTCCCATTCATATTCATTGAGTCAGTATCAGAATTATTGTCTTGAATTCTCATAATTGTTTCAGCTAACTCCTCATTGGACATTATTCATACCACTTCTTCCTTTATATCTTCACCATATCCTAACCCAATATTATCCTTTGGGTGCATTGTTTTCAATTGGATAGGTTCAACAATACCCTCCTTTCTTTTACCTATAGGGCCATTTCCTTCATAGCCCATTTGTTGCATTATTGCATAACCTTTTCCATATTGCTTTGTGGGTAACTTGACATGTTGTACTGATTCTTCTTCATCTTTATAGAGCCAATCAAGGATAGCTCTATCTTCCATTTCATTTTCTTTGATAAATACTCCATTAAACTTGGTGATGGGAACTGAAGCTGAGGCTAAAGCTGTTGTAGCATGCTGTATGGATGTTGGTGGTTGACCATGGGATGTTGGAGATATGGGTAGATTAGAGAGACATAAAGAATATTCTCCCACCCCATTATCTTTCAATTTTACCTTCGTGCCAAAATTACTTATCATTTCTCTTGCTTGTTCATTGTATTTGGAGGTAGAAATGGCAAAAGCCTCTCTATTATGTGGGATGAATGTGTCTTGAGTTGCGCTTAGGTTAGAGAAAGTTTGACTGCTAATGTGATCAATAGGTATTGTTACTTCTTGTCCATCATATGGAAACTTCAAGCATTGATGATAAGTAGATGGAATGACTTGCATGTCATGGATCCATGGATGACCCAAGAGTATGTTATAGGATAGATCCCGATCTAGAACCTAACAAAAGCTATTCTTCACAACATCTCCTACTCTAATTGGTAGCATGATGAGGTCTTTGGAAGCTCTTTCTTCATTATCATATGCCTTGATTGTAATATTCCTTCATGGATCTATAGATTCTTCTAAATATCCTAAATCAAGGACCAATTTTAAAGTACAAATGTTTAATCTAGCTCCCCCATCTATTAGGACACATCTAATTCAAGCTTTGTGAACCATAACCTCTAGGTAAAGTGATGAATTATGTGGATGGGTCATGGATGAGTCATCCTTCTCAGTGAAGGATAATGTGGATGAGGACAAGTGTCCCACCATGGCTTGAAACTTATTGATAACCAGATCAAGAGACACAGTTGTGTCAACAAGCATTTTTTCCAGAATGTCCTTATGTGCGAGCAATAATTTTAAGAGCTCCAAGATAGAAATTTGGGCTGATGTTTTTTCGTAGTTGATGGACCAAATTGTATTGACTTGGAGGGGGAATTTCTGCTTTAAATGAGCTTCCTTTTACAATGATTTTGTCTTGTCCCCTTTTCATAGCATTGACCTATCAATATTCTTGCTTACCTTTGATTTTGATAGCATTGAATTGCTGATCGTCCATGTAAATATGATTGATAATGGTGTTGTGGACATGATAAACATTATTTCCCTTGTCACCCAAAGATTCCCCCTTTTGATAATTGGGGAGAGGATCCTTGAATTCCTGATGGTCATCATTGAAATTGTTCCCTCACACATGATTGTATGGTTATCAATCAAATCATGAACAATATTCTTTAACCCTTAGCAATTATTGGTCTTATGACCTTTACACCTATGATATTCACAAAAGTGTGAGTCATTCCATGATGGTGGTTTAAATCAAGGCTCATAATCTCTTTGTGGTGGAAATGTAATAGCGTTTTGATTCAACAATTCTTTAAGAATGGACTCTAAAGACTGGCCCAAGGGAGTAAAACTCCTTCAATTTGAAAAATACAAAGATCTTTGCGCATTTGAATTTTGATTATTGACAAAATTATTTCCACAATTATTGGTCACATTCCCTTGATTGGAAATATTGCCTTGGGTACTAGAATTTCCAGCGTTATTGCTACGTTGGACACCTGATACATTAAGAACAGTAGGCTTCACATTCACATTGTTAGCATCTACTACCCCATCATTCACAACATTTTTATTTCAAGTCCAAAATCATGACTTTTCATTATTGTTACTATTGTTGTTTTTGTTGTACGAATTTGAACCTTCTTTATCGAGTTTCAGAACTCCATGCTTGACCAAGGCACCTTCAATAGTAATCGTGTTTTCAATAAATTTTTCAAATGATTGAGGATAGTGAAGGTTTAGTCTGTAACTCATCTCTTGATTAAGACTATCAATAAAGATCTCCATCTTTTCTATTTCAGGAATAGGACGAGAGTATCTGGCAAACACCCTTCTCCACCTTTGTAAAAATGTGGTGAAGGACTTCCCTACCTTTTGTTTCACTTTACATAGGTCAAGCATGGTTATCTGGTGTTGGATGTTGTAAGAGTATTGCGATATAAATTTATTTATTAACTCCTCAAATGTTCTGATGGGGGGAGTGATCTTTGAAAGCCACTCCATGGATTTTCCACCCAAACTTCGTGGAAACAATCGCATTAAGTAGGTATCTTCATTAGCATATTCTAAGCTCATATTTCAAAAATCCCTTACATTTTTTATGGGATTTGTTTTCCCATTATACCTATCAAATTTAGGGATTTCACAATGTTTTGGAAAAGGAATCATTTGAAGACTCCTATCAAATGGATATGGACAGATATCATCCAAAACATACTTCTTTATTGTACCCCCTTGGATTTCCTTTATTTTCTCTTGTAATGCTTTTATGTGTTGAGTAAGAGCATTAAAATCATTAAGAGGGGTTTCAGGATTCTCTTTAATCCCTTATGTGTCAAAATCGGCAGGTAACTTAGCTCCTTGATTAGCTAATGAAAGGAAATATCTTTCCTTATTTTGTTCCAAAATCCTTTCCATAAGAGTATGGAATTGGGGATCCTGTTCTGCTTCTTGGAGCTTGTCTTTTGTTATCTCTTTAGTATTTCAATTATGAAAGGGATTCTCTTCCCTATCACTATTATCACCCATTTTTCTTAATGTACTTTCCCTTTCGTCTCTTTCTATGTGATTTCGAGATCGTGTGACAACAGGCATAAGCTTTTGCCAAATTTCTACTAACTTTGATCAAAATAATGAAATAGTGCAATTTTGATGGATATGAAAGTTAGGATAGAATGAAGATTCTATGACTTATGAGATTTCTAATCTTTAGCTCATGATTCCTTGATTAAAAGGATGATAATCCCACTTGTAGGAATTAAACCAAAGATCAAAAATAAAGATGATTTTGAACTTTGTGAGGTTTTATCGTAGCTTTGTAAAAATAAGGATTTGTGATAAATGCCTAATGTCCTCAAGTTCTCTATTGTAGAAATTGATTAGGACGAGTAGAGTATACAATTGCAAGTTGGGGTATGTAAGAGGAACGAATACGTTGACTATGATTATGCCTTTGAGAAAGGGCTCTTCTTTGAAAGAAAGCTCATTAGTATAATGGTTCTATAGAATAATCATCAGTGAAACCTCTAACAAATTCGTGATATCGATGAATAAAGGTTTTGTGTTCAAGAAAGACCTTTTGACTTTGGTATAAAAATTTCCTCTTTTTCAATAACTTATTATAGCTAAGAGATTTCTTTGGCTTTCTAATCTTCTTCTCTAGGGACCTCTTGGCAAAAGTTGCAGACTTCCAAACCCTGAGAATAGAAAAAGACTAGACTGAGATGACTGATTTCTGAGTGTCAGAAAAATTACCAAGATTCAAAATATAGATGCGCTAAATTTTTCAGCAGATGCATTGAAAGATCCAACCTATGCACTAGACTGTTGCAGGTATGCGCTAAAATAGAGCACAAATGCATTGAAACAGAGCATGAATGTGCTGAAACAGAGCACAGATGCACTAAAAAAGAGAATGAATGCACTGAAATAGAGCATGAATGCACCGAAACAGAGCATAGATGTGCTAAAATAGAGCACAAACGTGCCAAAATAGACCAGGGATGCGCTAAACTATCCAATTATTTTTTTGAGACAAACATGTTTTGACAGTTTGATGTTTTTGGATGATCTTAATCTGATTTAAATGTGAAAAATATGGCATACAGTAGTAGACAATTGTTTTGTAAATTGTAAAATCTAAACAAAGAGTGTATGTTCTTGATATTTTCATGGGTATTGAACAAAATAAGCATTTTAGAAAAACTCACTCTTAGTTGTCAAATAGGTCATCATAGGAATTAGAGCCCACAGCTTAAAATCATTTTGATTCACACAGCCATGTCACCCCCTAGAGGGTGCCCGTGTTTTTGTCTTTTCCAGGTGTGTACTCAAGGTTAGATTTCTCGATCCCTTGAGCAAACAATCTATGGTGATTATATGGTGAGTGTCTTGGGGGCAGATTCTTCCCTCCCTTTGCACTGTGATTGAAATGATGTTTGGATACTAACACGACTGGCTTTCTACACTATGGTTTGTAGTAAAGGTTTTCGTTCGGCGTGGCAATAGATAAACTCCCTTAGGAGACCTCCCAATCTTTAGAACAAAGATTTTGGGGATGGTTATCTTTCTCACTTCCATTGAATATGGGTTTCCCCAAAATTCACTTTTGATTAGAGTGGGTTGGAAAACTTGGCTTTGGTTGTTCCCACTTAGGTCGTTCCCGTAGGGTGAGTACTTTTTCCCACTATGATAGGCCTTCTAAAGGATGTAATAAAACATGAATTGCATAAAATGAAAAAGGTAAGTCTAGTTTTCTTATCACCCAATAAAGGGGAGAGCATATACCTATTACCCAACAATCATAGAAAACAAATGGTTCAATTTTAAATCCAAATGACAATTTTCTATGCTAAGTGAAGATTTTTCTTCACAAAAAACATTGGATTCATTTTAACCAACATAAAATATAGTTTGGTGACTATCCTAGGAGATAAATTCTAGATTTTAAATGTCTATCCTAGGATCTCTTCATTTTACTCTTAAAAACCGAATTGAAAAATCTTGTCTGCAGATGGCATTCAGAATCATAATTTAATTTTTACAACCTTTGTATGCACTAAAACAGGCCACCAATGCGCTAAATGAACAAACAACAATGCGTTAAAACATGTTGTCCATGTGCTAAAATAGTCCATGAATGCACTGAAATAGTCCATGGATGAGCTAAACCGAGGCTTGTATGCACGAAAATGCGACTCCAACCCATCACCTATTAGAAAAACCAGTGATAAAATGATTAAAAATGGGGCAAGGCCCCACAGTGGGTGCCAAAAATATGTTGTTAGAATAGGTGGATTAATTAGAAAGTAAACTAACACACCAATGAAACATTAGATTGAAAGAAACTAATTTAGAAAAGACAAATGCACACTCTAAATGACAACATCTCCTTCAAATTTTTCCCATTGTCCTTTATCTCCAAGGATTCGATTCAAGATACTAGCTCTCAATTAGTTTAAGTAGCAGCCTGTAGAATGACAACTTAGGAGAACAAGATTGATGTAAAATGCATGTCCATTGCTAATGATTTAAGCTATGAAATTGAAGAACTAAAATGATATGATGTTGCTAAAATGCTGATATTCTGATTCGAATGCAATTATAGTAACTATGCATGAAATCTAGGATGAAATCTACTTACCAAATGGTTGTATTTATAGATTTTTGAAAGGAAAGAATCTAGTTGGTGAAGATCAATGGTTGAGTTTCAAACCTATCAAGATAAACAGTGTGAGATTCTAGAAGTTGAGAGAAAGATGGAAAATGTTTTCAACCCACAAAACTATCTTTATTCAAAAATGGAGACAAACATGGCATTTTGTCTTTTCATTAATTGAAAAGTTAGTTTAAAATTGAGGATAAATGCCAATTAAATAAATGAATTTATTTAATTACATGCGACATGTATTTTGGAAACTTCTATAGTTAAATAATTAATATTTAATTATGTGAGAGGTAAAAAGGTATGCAATTAAATATTTACAATATTTAATTATGTGAGGTGTTAGATGAATTAGAAGAATATTCCATAATTTGAATTTAAATGTTCAAACTTTAGAAATAAAATGATAATTAAACAAATAAATTATGAAATTTGTTTAATTTAATTAAGAGGAAAATGGCAATAATTAAATAAACTTATTTGTTTAATTAAACTAGAAGAATTAGAAAAATGAACAATATAAATAAATAATTAAATTTATTTATATGTAGATGACTTTAGAATATTAATTAAATAATTCATATTTAATTAATTAATAGGTTTGATTGACCATGACCATTTTTAATGTGTACAATACCTAGATTATTCCATATCTCGTTAGCTTTTTCCTTTTCTTTGGTCTTTGCCTTTCATTTGCATTTTTGTCTTGTGTTTACCTTTTGGGGATGACGCAAGGCATTGAGACACCCTATGTCTCTTCCTTGTTGACCCAAAAGATTTATCATTATCTTTTATTTTTCTTTCATTTTTGTCTTATGTTCCTTTTAGGGATGAGGCAAGGCATCAAGACACCCTATGTCTCTTCCATGTTGACCCAAAAGGTTCTTCTTTGTTTACACTCTCTTTGTGTCATTCTTCTAGTTCTATGTGTGTTTGGGGAATGATGATCCCTCTGAGCTCTCTAATATCATTGCATAAAAGAAAAATATTGACCTTGAATCCATAGATCCCTTATGTGTTTCTAGGGGGCAACCCTCTTGTCTATTTTCTTTTCCATCTTTGTCTACTTTAAAGTAATTTCTCAAAACATGTTGTTTAGCAATTCCTTTAAAGTGGGGGCATACATTGGAATTATTTTGGCATTATTTTTTTTGCATTTCTATGTTCCTTGATTTGATTTTCTTATTTCATGTGATGTGTTTTCCTCTTTGTAGTGACATTGGGAGTAATTTTCTTCAAGAGAGTGAAAAATCTTATCATATTACATTCCTCTTAGTGGTGATGTGATGCACTAAATTCCCTAAGTTGCAAATATTTTATCCTTTGATTGGTCCTCTCTTGGAGACATTAGGAAAGATTTCCTCTAAGATTAAGACCTCACATGAACTAAGAAAAATTCCTTCATACATTCCTCTTTCTTATTGTGTTGCACATTTTCACCTTATTAAAGTCATGGATGTATGGTTTTGATATGGTCCCCTGGGGCTCACCTGGTGAACAACTAGCTTCAATAGCGCTTGTGAGCATGCATTTTTCTTTGTACCTTATTAAAGTCATGGGGTATGGCTTTGATATGGTCCCCTTGGGCTCACTTAGTGAACAACTAGCTTCACTAGCCCTTGTGAGGGTGCCTTTTCTTTTTTTCCTTATCATAGTCATGGGGGTATGGTTTGATATGGACCTCTTGAGGCTCACCTAGTGGACAAATAACTTCACTAGCCCTTGTGAGCATGCAATTTTTTTTTCATAGTGGAAAATAAATTCCACTTGTAACCTTTTTGGACAAACAAACTAGACCTGATCCACAATGTGTTGGACATCCAGTTGAAGCTTGATCCTTTGCATTTTTCATTTTACATCTTTGATGGTGTATGTTTGTGATCTAGTTGTGGCTTCATATATCATCCAAATGCATGTTCCTTTGTTCCTATGTTGGTTTTCCATATGATCTTGATCTTGAGGCTTGGCCACCCTCTTGGTCATTGTCATCCTATCTTACTAGCATTTGTACATTTGAACCCTTCTTGATTACGTGGTTGGCTACTTTAATGTGAGTTTGAAGCAAGTTCATCCTCTCACTAAAGTGGGGGCTAAATCTAGTGTAGGAAAATGAATATCCTTCCATTTTCACACTTTTTTGGGCCCACCTTTCTTTATTTATCTCTATTTATGTCTTAATTGGTCCTATTTTGCATCCACAAGCCTTATAAACTATATATTTTTCTGGAAAATCCTGACAAACATCAATGGATAGATGATAGTTTAATGATTATGGCTAATTTTTCCTAATTTTTGGGTCATGACTAAGATACCACCTAGGGAATATTTGTCTCCCTGAGGTCTTGGGACCCCCTTTTAGTGGCACCTTAAATGGGCCCCCTTTTGGAGTTTGTGCCCGAAGTTTTCAGGACTTGGGACTAAGATGCCACCTAGGGTGTCTTAGTCCCGCTTAAGATTTTTTCAAGATTTAATTTCAAATTTTGGTGGGATTTTGCCTCCTTTAATTAATGAATTCATATGTCGGCTTGTTGTGGTGTAATTTTAGGATATTAAGTATGAATGGGTATAAATACAAGGTTCATTCACTCATTTTCATATCCAAGAATAACAAGTCTTTTGTGAGACCATTCATCGTAGCATAATTGAGTTCACAAGAGAATTCAAGAGAAATTCATCAAGCATTTTGAGCCATCATCAATATTCAAGCATCATATCAAGGAGATTTTTGCGTCATGTGTGCTTTTAAGCTAACATTTGTGATGTAGGGTTTTGATTCAAGCAAGCAATTAAAGTCAAGATCTATCAAGAATTCATTGGATTCAAGATCTATATCCAAGCTAGCCATTACACATAAGTCTTCAGATTTCATAGAAAGGGTTTGGTGATTAGTAACATTGCATGTTGTTCATTCATCATTTCCATCCATTTCATTCTATTTCAAAGTTTAATTACCAACAATAGGTTTGACCAAGGCAAACCCCCATTTAATAAAAATCAACAAGTTTTTCTCCTCATGTGTGCTTGTGAATACAGATTTAGGTTGAAGAATTGAAGATCATTTGAAGTGAAAAGTTGCAAATTTTCAAAGTTGCATCACAAAGTTTTCATCTTCATGTAAAATCACCTATAGGCCAGATTCAGAAGATTTAGAATCTGAGATCTGAGAAGAAGAAAGTGAAAACCTTGGACCTCAAGATGACATTTTGAGATTTTAGAAATTCAAAATGAGACTAATTTGCCACCTAGGGTGTCTTAGTCCTCCTCAAGTCATTTTTCAAAAATTCCTTTAGATCTAGTTTCGACATTCGAAGACTCCATGTTTTCCCTAAAATACAGCAACAAGACTAAGTCATCAACAAGGTAATCTTAGTCCTTCATAGCACTTTTTGACAGCTTCATGGTATTTACAGAATCCTCATTATATTTCCAGAACTTCCATTTACACATATCCTAACTTTTTGTTGCATAATTTAATTGTTTGCATCATTCATTTAGCTCGCATTACTAGGTTTTGTGAGCTGGATGATTATTTGTCTTTTCCAAGATTTTTCTTGGTGGTGAACCCTAAGTTTAAAGAACCCCTCCTAGGTCCTTCCCTATTGAGAATTGACTCACCTTTGAGTTTGATAGTTAACCCAATTTGGGACCCTAGGACAATATTGAATGTCCTAAGGAGGATAGGTGAACATTGACATTTCCCTATTTCTCCTCTATGGTTCAATATCAAGCCGTATTGGTCATGTAGTTGTACAAAGATGATAGGGATGGCACATAGGTAGTACAAACCACTCGGTCAAGGCTAAAAATCATATTGATGTGACATTATTATTTTGGTGGGAGTTGTTATAGCATCCCTTCAACATTCTAATGGGAAATTCTTCAGTGAGACATCACCTTTTCGAAAGGAGTTACTTGGGAGTCCCTCCAATGGAGCGATAAGTGATGAATTTTGCAGGACCTGATAGGGAAGTTCCAATCACATGTAAATAAATATGTCAAAGGGCGATAAATGAGGTGTTGACATGTGTTCCAATCTATTCATTTCACATCTCCATTGTGAATCAACATAATTCTTGGTCAATGATTGGTGTCGGCCTAACGATGAAGAATAGGGTGGACGACAATTTTCATGGCATGATATTCATTGGTTGATCATGGAAGTACTAAGACAACTTAAGGTGGAAGAGTGCTTATAAGATAAGCCAACCAGAAGAAGAAGATGAGGTTTGGGGAAGTTATATAGGGATAGACAGAGATAGACAAAGATAGAGATAGAGAGAAGGTGGTAGAGTAGCATGTTGGTCAGGAGATTGTGGAGCAGAGTTGAAGACTTGATCTACATGTTTGAATTATTCTTTTTTAATCAAACAACCCATGTAATGTTGTAATTTTATTTTCCATCCAAGAATAATAAAATCTCCCAATTTTCCTTCCTACATATTGGTTGTGTTTCTGTGTTGTTTTTATGAGTTTGAGATGGTAAGGGGAGTATCCTTCATCATTAAACTTTCAAATAACCTAAAAATACTAAAAGCAACCTCAAAATATTTGAAAATAAAATTACCCGTCCCATCTTTCTTTCACCCACAATAAACTTTCACACATAATAAATTTATTGCCACCTTCAACCTTAAGTAACACAAATGGAAACAGGTACAACAATCATCAAAACATAAAATTGTCAATACAAAATCTTAAGTCTTGATCATGGTCAAACACATTAGCTAAAATTTATATCAACAACCTATCAAACAGTTAGAATTAATCAACATCGAATAACATGTACTATGGGTACATCTTTCCTACAATGGACATCATCATTGGAAGTTACCCTAGAACAACATCCTTTGGTAATATATATGAATAACATTGACAGTTTGATTCATTTGATCTTTTCTTATGATTTATCTTATTGGCCCATTCAGATGATCTCTCGATGATGTCTACAAAATAATGTAGAGTGAAAGGAATGTGGTATTGATCATTTCTTTCATTTTTTGTGCTTTTTGGATATTCTTGTAATACAACCTATGCAAATACTTGCCTTACATGGGAGACGGTAGTCTCAAGTAAACAAATGGCTAGGACATATCAGGTTCTTCATACCTTTTGTGCATTAGTCTCATTACTTTGATGACTTCATTCTTTGACATGATCAAACAAGGTTTTTGTATGTCAGGTATGAACAAGGATAATCTTATCTATTTTTAGATTCAAATCCCATGCATTAGATACAACGTCATCCTATTTTTCAATACCTTTGTGAATTTTGTCTATTTGTTATATCAAAAATAAGGATTTCTATGATGAAATTAAGCCTAATCTGAAGAGAAAAAGCAATATAATCTATCGTATCTCATCACATATATAATAAAATCTCAAATAGTTATAGGTTTTTTGGAATACTAGATCAGTCTCAATAATAAAGGTTAATCAATATCTATTGCCTTCTTCTACTTCTATCCATGCTAACCTTTCCATCCTAGTAGCATGAAATACAACAAAAATAATATAAATTCATCAATCCTACATCCTCAAACCATTAGCATACATCCTGCATAATCATCGCATATCATGCGAAAAGATAAAAAAATAAATCATCCATAGCATTGTAATACATACATCCTACATCCATGAATCATTACACATACATATACTCATGCATCATATCATAACATGAGCATAATAAAAATAAATGTCCATCATCCATTATAGAAACATGTCATACCATTATATAAGCATCTCATATACATTTTCATACATAACACATCCATAATACATCCATAAGCATACATACATTACATAAGATCATAATTATGAAATGAGACAACATCAAAATATAAATGTGCATCATTAATCATCTCATGTATATATATATATGTAGTGTTGAAAATTGTACCCCGTTCTAGGAGAAAGCACAATTCACACCTTTTTGGACATATTTTGGTGACTTTTTCATTAATGCATTTCAAAACCTCATTAATAGGCCCCTAATACCCCTTTATTATGTATCCCAAGGCCTATTTTACTTAAATTTATTTAATTCCTGACACCACAACCCACATTGAATAAATTTTATGAACTAAATTAATGCCTCGACATTTAAGGACTCCTAAAGTTTTAGGTCAAGACCCATTCACCCATGGATGAATGGGTCCTTATTAAGTGCCTTGAACTCAACTTTGGATATGTTTTTCATGACATTTTAATCTGTCAAATTCAAATTTTGCATGTCAACTTTTGAGATTTGATAATTGGAAAATTAGAGGAAGCCTATAAAACTAAGTTTCACATTCATTTTACACTAGACAAGAGATAAGGAAGAGAAATTCACATGATATCAAGCATTCATATTCGAGAGTAACAAGAAGAATTCAAAAGTGAATCCTTGGAGCAACATTTGAATTCTTTTTGTAGGTCTTCAAGCTCATTTTGATATCAAGATCAAGCATTGCCAAAGGATTGATGATAGATGTCTATAGAGGATCATGATGGATTCTAGGTTTTGGGAGATGCACAAGACATTCAACCAAATCTAATGAATTGTTTCCTAAGTGATTTCATCTTCTATTATCATTATATTTTCAGCCTATAGGAAGGTATAACAGTTTCATGACTTATTAGGGTGATTTTAGATCTCCCAAAGTATGTCTTCATCATTGTGCATGTTCATTTAGGGATCTTATTCTAACAACTTGAGTATGGTTTCTTTGCATTATTTTTTTTTTAATCTTAGATACACTTAAGGTTAGGATTGCAAACACATTTCATGTTTTATATCTATGTTCTTCATCAAGGTTTAATTACCAAACTTGGGGTTTGACCGAGGAAAACCCCTATCCATCAATAAACAACAATTTTTTTTTGCAAGTTTTGCCTAGATCCGGATCCAAGAGTGAAGGTTTGAAGTTATAGGGAATAATTACAATTCTTAGGCCTAAATCTTATATTTAGAGTTTTTTAGAAAAGTCTATCAAGACCCATTCACCCCAGGGAAAATGAGTTCATGTCCAGCTTGTAGAAACAAATTTTGAAACGTCACAATATTTATTACTCTAAAATTTCCCAGAAAATCTATTGGTTCCTTTGATTTTATGCATAATCTATTAGATCCATTTTGTTAGATTGCATTTTGGAGTTGATTTTCTATTTTTAATCTTTCTCCCCAAAGTTTTGTTTGGCCTAGACCCCCATCCTTGCAAAAAAGGGAAATTTTTCGATTCACACTTTGACTTGATTCACCTTAAGGTTGATAGTAATTTCATTGTGTGGATCTCATTTCCTAATGAAATTAAATAATTAGGACCCATTTTCCCTCTTTGGATCCACTTGTCCATTTTGGGAAACCTTAGGAATCTCCTATTTTTCTTCATTTTATTTTGGTCAACCTAACCTTGTACACCAAAATTTTGAAAAATTGGAGTCCTTTCAACCATAGATCTAAGTTTTACAATAGATTTCATTAGGTTTGCATTAGTTGAATTAAATTTAGGGTTCCTTAACTCTTTCATTAGTGAACATTGCATTTAGAGTTGAGTTTGCATGTTTACATCACTTAAAATCATAAAATTTGTATTATATCTAAATTTATTTTGCATAGTACTTGCATTAGAATCATCATTCAATAATTTAATTTAAAATTTATACTTATATTGCATCTAAAAAATTGTCACATAATCCATCATTTGACCTTAGAGACATAAATCTAGAAAAATCTATTACAAAACTTTATGTTATAGATTGGAAACATAAAACATAGAGGATAAGCTCAACATTGGAAAATTCAAATTTAAAATACCCTAATTTGGGACTCAATCACTCTAGGGCGAATGAGTCCCTGTACAAAATTTTTAAACAAATTTCTAAGTTCTTTTTGATCTCTTCTTTACATTTCTATTTCTATTTGCAGATCTGAAAATTAAATTTCTGAAACAGTTTATTTACACATTCAAATTATTGCTCATTTAGTTACATTTTGCAAAATTTTGGAAGAAAATTTCTTGCATATTTTAGTTTAATTTAGTGTTATATTTCTGCAGTTTTCTTTCATTTACAACATCATTTCATTTTTAGATAGATTAGTTTACATTTTGCAATCATTAGAAGACAAAAACAAAAAACAAAAAACATAGAAAGAAACAAGAAAAACTTGATGAAACTCTTGGAGAAAGCATAGTTATTTGATCATTTCAAATATATTTTTCCAAGTTAACATATCCCTCAAACCCTTTATTAGTTATTATTTTGATATGTTAGATGAGGCCCTTGAGGATTTAATCTCACAAGGCTCATCCACTAAGGCTTGTCATGAAAAACTGAAACATAGAGATGTAAGTGCAATCACACCTCAACTTATCATGTACCCATCCTCACAACAACCTCAAGCTCAAAAAAACTCGTGCTTATCTTAGAACAACCTAACTAAAAACCATTGAAACCAAGAGATATCTTGAACTTTATGTAACGTAACTTCATAATGACAATGTTTCCTTGCAAGTGGGTTACAATACCATTTCTCATACATATAACACAAGGAACAATAGGTAACAACAAACTACTCCCATTTCATTACCATTTCCTCAACCTATCTTTCCTAATTCTTTGTTTTCCTTCACACAGTGGAAAGGAGTACAATCTTGTTGAACAACTTAAAAATACTCTTGCTAAGATATCCTTATGGGATCTTATTCAAGCCTCACCGAATAACCATAGTATGTGTTGTTGATTTTTCCAGCAAAACCCAATAATTCTCTAGAGAGTTGCCAAATCTCATAATGAAGAAATGGTAAGGTCAGTGGACAACACAACGAGCCTAGGATTTTGTGATCCTTGTTCCTTCACTTTTGGCTCTATTAAACCAAGGAGGCTAATCCAAAATACGCTTTCATGAAATATACCAAATTAATAATAGATTGATTCCTGGTTAAATGAAAATAAAGCCCACCCCACTAAAGATTTGACATATCCCCTAAGTGAGTGACTAATTATTTGCTGCAAATCAAAAATACTTCCATCCCATACATGATTCCTTGAAAAGGGACTTTAAATGAATATTGTTCTAATTTTAAGTTCAGGGCTAGGCATGATACTTCCACACCTTTTATGCAAGATTTTCTGATAAACTGACCAGTGTCTTATCACTTGGAGCAATAGAATCAAATATGCAAGGATTTGTAATATATGAACTACTCATTTTAGAAGTAGGTGAACTACCCTCATACTGCTTTGCAGATTATGAAAACTCAAAATGCCTAAAAGAAACACTCACTACTTACCAATCCTAAGCAATTTCTTACAAATTTTATAACCTCTTCAAGAATTTTAATCAAATATTTGAGTTAAAGCTAAGAACATAATAGTACATTCAAATAAAACCACTTGAAGAAAAATGATAACACCGTCAACATTTTCTTTCATAACTTGTGAGAAATATACATAGGAGAGTATTTGTTTCAAGACAAAGATATGTTTCTACATCAATAGTTTATATAAAACTAATTTAAGATTGTTACATACAAAACTTCATTCCCAAGAC
Organism: Sequoiadendron giganteum; assembly: GCA_007115665.2. Taxonomy (NCBI): domain Eukaryota; kingdom Viridiplantae; phylum Streptophyta; class Pinopsida; order Cupressales; family Cupressaceae; genus Sequoiadendron; species Sequoiadendron giganteum. Next base: position 416,773,698 of record CM021105.1, read on the forward strand.
CATCTACTAGCCTATTTACCCATATTCACCCAAAACCCTATTGAGACTTAAAATTCTGACCACTGTAATGAGCCCAGAAATCCCTTTTATAGAATAAGGGAGCAACAAGCATCAAGCTCAATTAAATTTACATTTCATTTAATTTTGAGATCTTTTGCACTAGAATTTGAGACATCCAAAGTTTGTTACATGCAATCATTGAGGAAAATGGAAGAGTAAAAGAAAACATTCCACATCCCCTACATGTAGACCCACTAGGTCCTCAAAAGGTAGAGTATGTTGTAGAAGCATCATCCTTGTCCTTTCCAACCAAAGAAGATTCTCCACTTGCAGCCTTAGAAAAAATTTGCATACTACCCAACACTAGGAAGTTTGGCACCTCTCCTATACACCAACCCAAAAAAATTCCACATCAGCGCTAGAAACAAGAAATCACATGAATGTTGAATTGGACAATCCTGACAATAGGGCCATGGTTTCATAAAAAAAAAAAAAATGGGGCATAGTCATCACTTCTATTCATTAGCCTCAAAAGATACTAACCCATGCCTTGCTCATTGTGGAACTGGAGGAACCGTCACCACCACCTCATTAGAATCATTAGATGGTACCAAGGAGAGGGGATAATAATCAACCTCTGAGGTAGTGGCACCCTCATTATCTAGGGGGCTATCAAACAACTCACCTAAATAATTAAGTACTCCCAAACAATCCTTATGATATTTGTACATTTTCTTTGTCTTCTTTTCATATTCCACCAACTCCCTACCTTTGAACTTGACTAATTCTTTTGAAACTGTTTGGTTCCTCAGGTGGTGGTTGCTCCTAAAACCATAATTTTTAAATTTCTTGTGTCCCCTTCTATTGTTTGGTATATCAGAAGCTCCCTATGTATCAACCTCATCCTCTAGGGCACTCTTCTTAGACTCTAGAAAAATCAATCTCATAGACCTCTGAACTATACTATCAGACTCTCTTGACTTACTCATCCTTCAAGCGACAAGAACTAGAAGACACCTACCAACTTTTCTCTCAAACTCAAACTTATGCAACTTATGAATGAGAAGTATGGCAATCAGTCCTTCTTATAATGAGCCATGCAAGTGTGCCAACCATTAATTCTTCAAAGAAAACCAATGTGCATGGGTTGACAACAAATTTGCCTTGATCCATTTAATATTCACCGTTGATCATGTTTTTAAAAGATAGATTAATGGGTAGATCACAATGCAACCACTTACAATTAAGTTTTAATTGTTCTTTAATGCTCCTTTAAATCAAAAAATATTTGAGTAGATATACATCTACTTTGTACATAGCACCAATTAAAACTTTCTTGACATAATTACCTGCTCACCCGTAGGAATTATTTCACTTGTATTTCTTCTTATCAAAACAATGGGGATTGATCCTAATTTGATCTCAAAATATCAATTCATACATTTCCATGCTTTGTTTTCACCTTTTCCATGCGTATCATTTTATGTCAGAGCTAACAACCAAAATTTCAAGCATGTGCCTTAAAGATCAAGGCTGAAAAATAGTGTAGTTCAAAAATAGCATCTTCTTGGCCAAATTTGGAAGTATTCCAACTTTATTTAGAGCCCACTAGAGCCTTTAAGAAATTCCACATGGCACTTGCCCATTAGAAGACAAAAGACATGGATAAGGTCCCCATGGGATGGTGGGGAGTGGTTGTGATTGAGCCACATCACCAGCCATTAACTGTCAAAATTTATCTTTTACTGAACAAGCCTTCATCTGCGAAGACCAGTGGGTCCCACAAAATAACAGGTGTCACACTGCCCGCTAACCCGCGTGACCAACTTTCCTTACTACTGTAGACAAACGGGAGTGTGAGGAACAACTTTGATGAAAAAATGTGTAATGAAAATTTTCATTGATTTCCCTTGGGAAGCATTCACTGCATCGTGGAGATACTAGTCCCACCATCAAATAGAACCACATGGTCGTTGCCTAGTAGCCCATGTCTTTAAAATAATATGAAATAAATCAAAACGGGCATGTGGGGAATAGTAGAGATATGGCCACATCTTCAAATTCTTAGTCATTGATCTTCTTTGCAAAGTTCCAGTCATCTTCACTGAAGAGATCAAGCCCACCAATATACAAGATACTTGGTTGAAGCCAGCTAGCCCATATGAATAAAATAAGAAGATATGAAACAATGCGGGCATACGAGGAGCTGCTAGGATTAAATCCCACAATCAGATGACCAATATGAAGCATTATTGCTACACATGCCACAAAATTTAATCATATAAAATGGGCCATCTCAAGGAAATGAGATATTTACCCTCAACAACAAAGACTAAGGATATAAATCTTTTAAGATTAAGCCTTCGATCACATAAAATTTAAGACCAAGGAAATCATAAGGTAACTGACAAACCTAATCACAGGTGCTGGTAAGACAACGATTATGAGGGAACAAGTGACAACTTAAGTGACCGAGAACGGGGAGAGCAAGTCAATGTAGTTTTAAAATGACCAAGGTTTCTTGATTAACATGCCAATCTTGAGGAGTGGTAAGGATATAAAACCCTATCATAGTGACATGAATATGACCTAAAATCATAAACAAGGGACCAAGCCAAACTTTGGAGAAAACTTAGAATGGGACCAAATTTTTTGGAAGGGTTCCATTAGTATGCTTCAAACAGATTTACAACAAGTTGTGATTCCTCCTAATAAAAATCTAAATGATGTAGCATCCTTAGTTAAAGTAATCAATGCACTTAACATAGAAATTATTTATCACCAAAGTGAGTTCCCCTCCTTGGAAGTTCAAAAATAATATAAAGCCTTCATGATTATAGCCATTATTAATAGGAAAGGAATAAAGAGAACCCTTGTTGACAATGGATCAGAGCTTAATGTGTGTAGTGCAAACCTTTTGGACAAAATTGAAATTGATAAGAGTAAGATTGAACCTGACTCATTGTCCATTTTGTTGAAATGCACACAACAATTGAGAGGGGGGTGAATCAGTTGTACCAAATTACTTTTACTTCAAACCTTAATCAATTCCACTTTAACTTAATCTATTATTAAGTATAAACATGAAATGTAGATAACAAAAAGAAACCACTAGAGAGATCAGATTTACGTGGAAAACCTAATAAGGGAAAAACCACAGTGAGGATTAACTCAACATATAGTAGTAATGCAATACCAGATACAAAGGCTCACTGCTAGAGGGCTCACTGCCCAGAAAGGAATCACTATCCAAATATAAAGGCTCACTACCTACAAAGAAGACTCACTATCCAGAAGGAGGCTCACTTCCTATAGACAAAAAGATAAATAAAGATTCACCATAATAGGTTCCACACATTCACAACTTTATTAAAGGATTATGGACACCATCAGCTCACTGCTTTCAGGAATCTAACACATCAAAGTAATAGTACTTTTATTCACTCTTACACTCTCTTCTTTTCACACTTGTTCACACATTTCACACCATACATCCAATTCACAACTTCTTGACTTTCTTTTATACCATCTTCGATCTTGAAAACTTTCTCTAAGGTTGACTACACATCCTTTAATTTACAAATTCAAATTAGGTCAACTACTCAACATTCCGTGGTGGATAAGAATGAGAGAGGACCAATTGCATATTTTATTAGGACCCAAACAACATCTTGGGTCAATCACATGCTTTTTTAATCAATGCTTAATCTTCATATAATATGTAGACACTAGGTCATCCAAACCTAATGAAAACACCAATGAAATTTTACGTACGCACATCCACATCAAGATGATCACATGTGGATCAGAAAAAACATTTCACCGGACATTGAAACACCTCTTAGAAACCTTCAAATAAATCTGCAACTACAACAAACTTTATACATAGAACACTCTTTAGTAGTCCAACTAGACCATGCAATCACTCACAGTAGCTTTGGAACAAGCCTTTTAGAGTACCAAACCACAAGCACGTTTTCCAAAACACAAAGAACATCAATATTAAACTTCTTCTAAATCCACAAGATCTAAAAGGAACCACCAAAAGAGTATGGAGTTGAGACATCTCTCCCAATCCACATACAAATTGTTCTACCAAACCGGCTCACACACCAGTGAACACATTTTTAACTCTCCATCAACCCAAAAGCTAAAAATCAAGATATATTATCCAATGAAGGTCATATACAATACTATAGATCCATACATTCTTATGATCAACACAAAATAAATATAGAGCACATTATGGGAGCACACTCAAAACACACACACAACCCTATCTTCATTATTTATTAATTTTCTCAAAAGCACTTGGCAACAACATATCTACAACACGAAAAATATAGATCCATGTACTATGAACACTTCTATAGTATCTCAACTATACATGTACCACCTGCAATCACTCTAAATTGTGTTGACATCAATGAAAACATTAATGAAAACACCACCAAACACATCCATACTTGCAACAATCTCCCCCTTTGTCATTGATGGCAACACATGATGTGAAAAACCATCAAATACAACATACACACTCTCTTGCTTCTTCTTCCCTTTCTTTTTCAGATAAAACAGTCTACACAAGCATTTCTGTACTCTCTTCTCTTTTTAGTATGACACTCTCTCCTCATATTAAAATAATATTTTTCACATGACACTCTCTCCCCCTTTTAAATCAATGGAAAATAAAGGTTTGCAAGAAACTTCTGCCATATAAATCTTTGATCACTCCCCCTTAGGAGTGCACCCACATATCATACTACAACAATGATACTCTCTACTCCCCCTGAGGAGTACACCTCAATCACTAGTCCAAACCAATGAAGAATCTGTATATCCACTAGACTGATGCACCTCCATGTGAACCTAGTTTAAGGAATGAGGGGTTGTAACCCCTAAATTCCCCCTGAGATACTCAAAAGTATACTTCAGAATAGATTTAGTGAATATGTTAGCAATTTTTTCCTTAGTAGACACATATTAAAGTCTACATTTTGCAACACCTTTTCTCCCTCAAGAAATGATACCTACTAGATATATGATTTGTCCTAGGATGCACACTAGATTCTTATAAATGTTTATTGTACTTGTATTTTCACAAAATATAGGGATAGTTTCAGCACATATCACACCTATTTCCTTCAATGTTTGCTTCATCCAAAGTACCTATGTATAGCAAGATGCTACTACAATATACTTAGCTTCTACAATGGACAAAGAAATTGAATCATGTTTCTTGCTTAACCATGAGACCAATATTCCTCCAAGAAAGAATGCACCACAAACTGTACTCTTCTGGTCATCTACACAACCAATCGAATATGCATCAGTGTAGGCATTCAATGTGAAATCAGTATCCTTAGGATACCATATACCATAATTTGGATTCCCCTTTAGATATCTGAATATCCTCTTCACAGTTATAACATGTGTCTCTTTAGGTTCTTCTTGAAATAATGCAACCAAACATATTGCATGCATGATATCCAATCTAGAAGTAGTAAGATATAGAAATCCACCAATCATAGACCTGTACAAGGTCTGATCAACTTTAGAAGATTTATCATCCTTACTCAGTTGTATCTAGTTCTCATAGGGGTACAAACCGGTTTGGAATCATCCATTCGAAACTTCTTCAACAATTCTTTAACATACTTTGATTGTGAAATGAATATCCCCTTATCAGTTTGATTCATTTGAAGTCCAAGGAAGAAATTTAGGTCACCAATCATAGACATCTCAAACTCTTTTTTCATCTCCTCTACAAATTTCTTGCACATAACTTCATTTCCACCAAAGCTAATATCATCAACATACACCACAACTATCAACATTTTGTCTATCAACTTTAAAATAGAGATTTTTTTCTACGAAGCCTTTGCTAAACCCTTGTTGTGTCAAATATATATCCAACCTTCCATACCATTCTCTAGGAGCCTATTTAAGTCTATATAGTGCCTTTTTCAATTTGCAGACCATGTCCAGTTTGTCTGATAACTGAAATCCTTTCAGTTGTTCCATGTATACTTATTCTTCCAATTCTCCATTCTAGAATGCAGACTTAACATCCATTTGGTACACTTTGAAATATTTATGAGAAGAAAATGCAAACATCTAAATGGCCTCCATTCTTGCCATCAAGGCAAATGTCTCTTCAAAATCTATTCCTTCAACCTGTGAATAACCTTTGCATATAATTATTTCTTTATTTCTTACCACTTCACTATATTTATTCAACTTATTCCTGAATACCCATTTTGAACCAATTACAGTCTTGTTTGCTAGTCTAGGGACTAGTTCCCATGTCTAATTCTTTTCAAACTGCTGCAATTCATCTTTGATTGCTCTAACCCAACTCTCATCTTTGCATGCCTCACTCACAGTCTTAGGTTCAATCTTAGAAAGTAAACATAAACTTTCCTCAACCACTTTGCTTCTTGTCTTTACAGGTTCACTTATATCTCCAATTATATGCTCCTCTAGATGATTCTTCTGTACATATTTAGGAGTCTTAGGAGCAAGTTCTAGAATCTCCTCTTCATCACTTTTTTCTTTCTCTTCCTTTTCCTCTTCTTTTATTTTTCCACTGATAGGATCATTTGTTTCAACTTCACTTATTTCCATTGGTCTATGCATAGCTTCATCAACCTTTACATTTGTAATTTCATCTATTTTCCTAAGTCTTTTATTCAAGCATCTATATGCTTTGCTATTCGTTTAATATCCAAGAAAAATACCTTCATCACATCTTGCATCAAAATTTCCAATATTCTCATCATCTCTTTTAATGCAAGATCTGCTACCAAAACCCACATAACTAACGTTTCATACACCGACATCTAAGATCTAGTACTATGTCGCATGGACTCTATGATTTTGAATTTCTGATACTCTGTTGCTCAATGAATAAGCTTGGAGGGGGCCCCATGGAGGCTCACCCACCAAAGAAGCTTGCTCTTTCCTAGAGTCAAGCTGCCTCTCTATGTGGGAGAACTAAATTTTCCCCATGCTTTGAGCACATTCCATCATCTAGGGGTTTGAACAACCATTTTTTTTCTCCTAAAGGCAAGACCTGTTTAGGCCCAAATGCCCATATGACCTCCTATGTGGAAAAGCTTGTTGGAAGTCAAAATTTGACAAGGACACCTCATAAATCTATGTCAAATTTTTGTACTATGGTGGGGGATGAAGTGGACGTCCTAGATGTAATCTTGAACGATGTTATGGAGGGTTTGAAGCTATCCTTGGTGGGGAAATTCTTCATTGGATGACCTAATATAAACTGGGTACGAAAATGGGCCTTTGACACTTGGAAACTTAAAGTTAAACATTTCTATAAGTGCTATGCCTAAGGTTTTTTTTTTGTTTACCTTTTTTATCCCTGAGGATATGCTAAAAGTCCTCATTGGTGGACTCTAGGCTTTTGATAGTGGATTTAAAAATATTTTGTCCTTATGCAAGTGGAAACTAGGGTTTCATGCCTCTCTTGATTTGGGGAAATTTTCTCCAACTAGGGTTAGGCTCCATGGGCTGCCACTTGAGTTCTAGCACCAAAAGGTTTTTAAAGGAATAGTTGACTCCTTTGGTTCTTTGGTCACCATAGACAAAGTTACTCTTCTTAAAACTAGATTAGTCTACAAAAGAATTTGTCTTAACATAGGGGTTAATACAATCCTACCCACTTCTGTTACCTTAAAATCCAAGTTTGGAAAATGAGTCCAACCTCTAGAATATGAGAGGGCTATGGTGTTTTTTCAAGGATGTAACAAATTTGGGCACTTACAAGAAAAGAAGATGAATGATACTTCTCCAACAAAGGATGGTTCCAAAGATAATCTGGAAAGGTTATTTTTAGAAGTAGCAGATAAACCACCCACACTACTATCTTTAGAGGAACTTTTGGATTTAAATAAAGAAAAGGAAAATAAGGAAATAGATTCACCTCCAACTCAAGTAGAACAAAAAAATGATGTTCTAGAGGAAGGGGAAATTATAAACCAAAAGGAACATTTTTTGACTCCTACTCAGGTTGACCATGCTCCTTTCTTGGAGGAGGAGGGAACATCTCAAAGAAAAGATGGGAAAGGATGGATAAACACCAAATCACAAAAAAAGAAAAAAATAGATGTGGGAGGAAATAGAAAAGTTGACAGACCCCAATTGAAAGAAACCAGAATCAAAGAAACAACAAAAGATGTGGCAACAGGGAAATAGAAGACCCTTGATTCTCTGGTAGGAAACAAAATGAAAAGGAAATAAGGGAGGTAGACCTCCCATATGGGGAGTATCATCCTAATACTACTCCTTTGTTCTTGGAGGTTATGAAGATTTTGTCTTGGAATGTAAGGGATATTAATGGCCCATATAAATAGCATGTGCTAAAGGCATGCTTGGCGGAAGTGAAACCCGATATCCTCTTAATCTAGGAGACTAAAATGAAAAAGGAAAGATTTGAGAAAACCCTGAAGTGGATCTAGTTTGGTGTTGTATATGAAGTCAATGATGTAGAGGGAGCTTCTATAGGGATTGCTACCTATTGGAACTCATCCAGTTTAGTGGCAAGTTGAAATTTAAAAATAAGAATAGTCTCTTGATTGGGATAGAGGAAGGTGATTCCTCCATTAAATGGAATTGGGGGAATATATATGACTCTAATTCAAGGTTGGAGAGGCTGGATTTATGGAATTTCCATCATGGAATTATATCCAACAACAAGGATGAACTATGGATGCTTGGAGGTGATTTTAACTCCCTGCTATACCCATATGAGAAAAAAGGTGGCCTTACTGACTACTTTGAGAGCATGACTGATCTTGTAAGATTTCTTGATTTAGTGGGGCTAATGGATGTCCCTCTAACTGGTTCCCACTTTACTTGGACTAACAAAAGGTAAGGTAATCAACTAATCCAAGTTAAATTGGATATATTTTTGATCTCCTCTAACTGGAGCATTATGTAGAATATCTCTCTTATTGCCTTACCTAGAACAGGTTCTGATCACAGTGCTCTTTTTTTGGAACGGGATGATAGGGTGATTAAAAACCTGTACCCCTTTAGGTATGAAATCATGTGGTCCCTTCATCCAGACTTTAAATCTCTTATTGAAGAATGTTGGAACCTTCCTTGTGTTGGCACTCAAATGTTTAGGCTAACACAAAAGTTAAAAATAATTAAGGAAAGGGTTAGAGGATGGAACAAATACACCTTTGGGAACATATTTACTACTAAGAGGGACCTCATAGTGAAATTTAAGGAATTCCAAGAGCAAATAGAGGCAAGAAACTATAATGATGAGATCTACATTAAGGAAAGGAAGCTCATAACCCAAACGCACAAAGTAAGCAAGAAGGAGGAAATTTACTGGAAATAGAAATAAAGGATTCAATGGCTTAAGGAAGGAGATCAAAATACTAAGCTTTTTCACCAATCTACTATGACGCATAGGGGAAGAAATAGGATCAAATACCTTATTGATTCTAATGGCATCAAACTGGAAGGGAAAAATGAAATAGTAAATGAGGTTTTTTCCTTCTTTTCAAAATATCTAGAGCTTCCAAGGGTTGACAATCTAGATTTGGAGGAGTTCCTGTAGGTTACACCTAATGTTATCACTAAGGAAGAATTGAAAGATTTAACCAAGAATATCACTATGAAAGAAGTAAATGATGATTTTTTCTCTTTTGGAGCTTATAAAGCTCCTGGACTTGATGGGTTACCTCCCAGCTTCTTCCAAGTCTACTGGGAGACTATGTCTTTAGACCTTTTCAATGATGTTAGAGATTTCTTTAGATCAAGTAGACTCTTGAATCAGATGAATACAAATTTTTTTTTCCTTGGTCTCTAAGATAAATGAAGTTGCTTCAATGAATTATTATAGACCTATAAGTCTATGCAACACAAATTATAAGATTTTCTCCAAAATTATTGTCAATAGGTTGAAACTTGTCTTGGGAAAGGTGATAATTATTAATCAAAAAGTCTTTGTTCAAGGTAGACAAATTTTGGATGCAACCATCTATACTCATGAAATCCTACACTTAATGGATTATAGAAAAAATACAAGCATGCTCTTGAAATTAGGCATCTCCAAAGCCTATGATAAGGTATCCTTAAATTTTTTATTTGTTGTTTTGGAAAAAATTGGCTTCACTACTAAATTTCTTAATTTGATAAAAGCTCGTGTCACTACTCCTAAGTATTTAGTCTTGGTAAATGGTATTTCCAACATATTTTCTCTCCTGGTAGGGGGATGAGACATGGAGACCCCTTATCTCCCTACCCATTTTTCATTGTGATAGAGGCTCTTGGCCGCAACATACAAAAACAACTTAATTCCAATGCTCAAAAAGGATTTTATGCTACCTCCTTTTTACCCCCGACATCACATCAACAATTTGTTGATGATACCATTCTCATGGGGGAGGCTTTAGTGATTGAGGCTAATTAGTGGAAAACTATTCTAGAAAAATATGCTAAATTATCTCAACAATATATAAATTACCAAAAAAGAAAAATCTATTTTTTTAATACTAGCCTGCTTGTGAAAAAAAGAGTGATACATATTCTAGGGTGTCAGGAAGCAAAGTTTCCTGCTACTTACCTAGGCCTACGTATTTTCTCTAGAAATATGAACAAAAACTATTGGAACTATATTGTGGAGAAATTCCAGAAAAAATTGGCTGGCTAGAAAGGAAAACTACTGAGCTTAGCATGAAAAATTCAGCTTTTGAAAGCTTCTCTTCAAAAAATTCTGGTGTATTATCTCTCTATGTTTAATATACCTGCTTATATTGCTGAGAGGATTGAAACAATTCAAAGAATATTTTTATGGTCTGGAGTGGAGGAAAAGAAAAGAATGGCTCTCATCAAATGGGATAAGGTGTGTAACTCAAAGAAAGATGGAGGGCTAGGAATTAGAAGATTGAAACTGTTCAACAAGCTTTTGATTACGAAAATGGGTTGGTTCCTCCTAGACAATGAAAAATATTGGGTTGCTATTATTAAGGCTAAGTATCTCAAGAATAAGGATACTAATTGTTTTCTTAGGAAGAAGGAGCTCCTGCATGGGTATGTGTTTTGGAATAATCTCCTTAAGACTAGAGGAGTGTTGACTAGAGGTGTAAAAATGAGGATTGGTAATGGGCTAAACACAGATTTATGGGATGATCCCTGGCCTACTCCAACCCCTCTGTCATCCTCTGGTGATCTCCAACAAATCAGCATAAGATTGAAATGAGATATTGGTAAAAAGTCTGTAATTAGCTTGTGTAGGAAGGTTTGTGAACTAGATGGAAAAGCTTCAAAGACTACCTAAATAATGTTGTTCTCAGGGGAAGTAGACAACATAATTGGGATGCTGCTATTGACCTGCTGATGAAATGAATAGGAAATCCTGACCTCTTCTTAAGAAATAGAAACAATGAGTGGATTTGGACAAAAAATGCCAATGGTAGGTTCTTAGTTAAATCTACCTGTGACTCCATAATTCAATAAACATGGGCTCTAGGACCTTTTGACTGGCTAAAATTTTGGAAGAAGAATCTTATACCAAAAATTAATTGCTTTTGGTGGATGATTATTCATGGTTAAATCCTTTCTATAAACAACCTAAAGAAAAGAGGCTGGTACCTTGTCAATAGATGTAGTCTTTGTAATGAAGAAGAGGAATCTATTATGCATTTGCTTTTTCAATGTTCTTATGCCCAGGAAGTATGGGGTTTCTTTCTCAATATTCTAAAAGTGGAATGGGTTATTCCTTCCAATATCTAAATGTTTGTTGAAGGATGGAGCTTTTTCCCTTTCTCCCACAATATTATTTGTGATGTGTGGGGACACATCCCTCCATTTCTAACTTGGGGCCTATGGAAGGAGCAAAATAATAGGGTGTTTAGGGACACTACTAGAACTAGTAAGGAGCTTTGTTTAATTGTTAAAAGGGAAATTTAGGAAAATATGGAAAGCTGCATGTACAATTAGGCTAAGAAACAACCTACTCAACAAGAGTTGAGCAAAAAAAAGCTATGGGATCTTTCTCACGCCCTACATAATGTAAATTATCAAAAACAACTTATTAGAAGGAACACTATATGGAGCCCTGTGGAACCAGGATGGGTTAAATACAACTTTGATGGTTGCTCAAAAGGTAATCCTAGATGGGCTATGATAGGTGGAGTAATAAGGAATGATAAGGGTTCTTATTTGACCGGATACAACAAAGGCTTAGGAACAACAACGAACAACTTTGTTGAGACATCTATTGTTTGGATAGGAATTAGACTTCTAAAAGAAGAGGGATATAGTAAGGTAATTATAGAAGGAGACTCAAAATTGATAGTTGATCATCTCAATAATGGGGTGAATATTCCTTGGGTAATTAGAGATTTGTTGGATGATTGTATAAGCATGTTGCAAGAGATTCAATGTGTTAAAATATGCCACACCTTGAGGGAAGGAAATAAAATGACGATGTGATGGCTAATTTGGGCATTAATCAGGAAACTTTAATAAATTGGGACTTCTATAATCTACCTAATCATATCAAAGAAGCCCTTGCTTTGGATAGACACAAGAAAAATACCCAAGTAAATAATTATAAGGATGGGAATCATAATTATTAATAAAAGTCTTGGGATGAGAAAGCCTATGAGGATGTGGACCCTACAGATGAAATTTGGCAAGCTGGATGATAGAGTGAGAAGGGTTATGAGGATGGGAACCATGTGGAGACAAGATGAAAAGATGAGTGGTTGGTGGTGGAGGCACGATGTGAAAGGATTGGAAAATCTTGATAAAAGGAAAGGCCAAAGATGGAAAGGACAAGTGGACAACAGAAGCATGTAGCTTGATAGGACTGATTTAAATGGGGATTTAAATTTCATGGGGAAAAATCTTGAGTCCGATCTTCGATGTGACAAATGGATTGGTGTGTGTAAAAATAATAAAAGAAAGAATAAAAGAAGTGTGATCATTGCGAGAAAAGGAGGTGGAGATATCATTATAAATAATGATGATAAGTGAACTGGTAGTAATCAAGGTGTGAGCTATTCTTTCCATCAAAAAAATAACCCTAAGTTTTTTGCATTTCAAATGAATAGCAGTAGAATCACCATTAGAATAGAGAGTGTGGATTTACCTGTTGCTAGTGTTGAGGATGCCAGAGGAAATAGAAGTGATTTCCTTCTCATTCCTAGAAACTGTAATAGCTCTGATAGCACCATGAGAGGCCCTAGAAAATGAACTAAACCTCATATATATGACTTGCTTCGCAAAAATGAGAAGGTCTAGGGTTTATTCGAGCAAGCGGGTTTCACTTTGTATTTCGCTCCTATGGAGGGTCATAATGATAGATTCAACTATAATTTTGCCAACTCCTAGAGAGATGGTGAAGTGAATCTTGGAGAGCTCCAATTCAAGGTGGATACGAAGTTGATTGCGGAAGCAACTTGCTCGGCTTATGAAGGAACTAAGGTTGCTAAGATAAGCAATGGTAAGTATCAGGACTATTTTGATAAAAAAATTGAAGGAAAAGAAAAACCCAAAAGGTTCCAAAATGGTTATTCTAGGGTTAAATTTCCACCTCCTGATCATAATGTTTGTTTTATAGTAATGAATTATTTTACACTCGAAGGCCACTACCAATCCATCCATGGATATCACTTTCCAATCCTCAACCACATAAGACACCAAGAAAATTTTAATTTGCCTTTATTTTTATTCTCCTCCCTCAACCAAAGTCTTAATCATGGGGCTAACCCGCCTTTACACCAGGGCTGCATAAGAGCTATTTGCAAATTTGTGTTATCCAAGACTCCTTAGAAAAACCCCTCTCTCAAGATGATTGAAGACCCAAAACCCCAAAGCTCAGTGAAAATTGAGCTTCTTGAAAATTATCCCCACCCAATGGCTAAAAAATCTAGTAAGAAACTCCAAAGCCCTGATACTAATTTATGAAAGGACTTGCTTATGGTTACACCAGATAAAATAAAGGACATCTTGATGGAGATGGGAGCTACAAAGAAGAGCAGGTTACTTCTGCGTGAAATTTGGCAAGAGGTAGACACAATAATAATTCCCGATGATAACGAGATAGAAGGCTCTAACATGGGTGGTAGGAGGTCTAAGAGATTAGCTATGGCATCTTCGAAAGGTCAGGATAGCAACAAGAATTTGTAGAGCCTAGAGGAGAAAAACCAACTGTCTACATGTTAGTGTGGAAAAGAAAGGGGAGGAAGATATTGACTCCTCTACTAAAGAGATTCCTGATAGTCTGGGTGGAGACTCAGATGAGGAGGACAACTCAGAGGTGGTTAGTGAGGGTGGTAATGGTGAGGAAGATACTGTTGAGGAGTCACAACATGAGGTGGCTCGGGAGGAAGAGGAAGGAAATTCCCTAGAGAACCAGGAGAAGGAAGAGAAAACAAGTAGAGAAGATGAAATGGTTGAGGATAATGAGAATGAAAGAATTAAAAAGTTGGAAGAGCGGTTGCAAATCCTAGAAAATAGTATAGAGGAGAAAGATAAGGATAGCAAGCTTCAGGCCATAGAGAATAAGGTGATGAAGATAATTGAGGAAAGACTACAAGTTCTTGAGAAAGGTATGCAAGAACAAGGAAATGATAACAAAATTCAAAGATTGAAAGAAGCGGTAAAGAGTGTTTGCTTGGTGGTTGATGTTGTCACGAGAAAGGAAGTTATGGCCACTATTTTTGGTACTGGAAAATTGAAAAAGCAGCAAAGGAAAAATGCAGCAGGTGAAGGCACAGATATGGATGGAAAGATGGAGCTGAAGGAAACAGTGAATAACACAGTTGAAGACCTGATGAGTGCATTGAAGCTGATAGAGGAAGCTTAATTTGGTGGCTTTTTTTTGTTGTTTTGTTGTTTTTTTGTTATGATAGTTATTCTAGCTTTATGTTCTAGAACTGTTACTTCTGGTTATGGATTTTGGTGTCAAAAATTAAATCTCTATAATGTTGTTTATATTTTAAGTGGGGACTCTATCATAGATGGATAGGTATGGATGTTACTATTGCTAGGTTAAGGTATTTGGATTAATATGATAGAACTGTTATGTTTAATCATATGGGAATTGGTTAAGAATTTTGTTTGTGGGAGGGGGAAGTTTGGTGGGCTTCATGTTTTTTTGTTTCCTTCCATCTATTGTACTGATTTTCAGGTCAAGGCCCTTTCCCTACTTAACCAATCAAAGACATCTGCTACCAAATACCTTAAAGTAATTAATAGTAGGAGTCTTACCAGTCCATAACTCATGGAGTCTTTGTGTTGTCACCTCTGGTCTGAACTCTGTTAAGAATGTAAGAAGTAGTTTGAATAGCTTCTATCCAATATACATCAGGAAAATTTTCCTCTTTCAACCTTTCATTTCAAATTTTAACCTAATTTTTCCCTAACCCTAATTGCTAGTTGTCACATACAATTTCAACCTTTGATCTTAAGGCTTTGTCAACTTTCAATCTTGGCCATTCATCCAAAAAAGGAAAGTATTTAAAAAGGCTTTGGCAGACTCACTTGCACATCTCTTAATCTTTTGAATCTCTTAGCATCTTGAAAACATGCCAAATTTGGAAATCCTTTAATATTTTCTTGAGTCTTTATCATAGGTATTGGTTGCTCTTCAAAATCCAAGGGAAACATTATTTTACAGAAAATGGAGAAGGTAAATGGAGGTCAATCATGGAGGGCATGAAGGTTGTTTGGTGAAATCTTCCTTTTGTTTGTACGTGTTTCCTCCTTTGTACTTCATTGTTTAGATAGGGTTTCTTTTATGCATTTTATTTTATGTTAACTTGAATTTTAGCCTTAGTTACATTGGTCTACCCAACGCTAAAACATATTTTGTTGTTTCCATATGGCCTTTTCATCATTTTTTGTAGGTACAAGTACAAAACACCATAAACACAATTTTCTAAGCCGCATTCGATGCATCATGACACATCTATGTTTGACAATGATGCATCTGCAACACGGAGACATATTTAAGCCTCATAGAGATGCATCTAATATTTCACACCACATTTGATAGACCAAATGATGTATTTGACAGATAGTGTGATGCATTTGCTTGTTACAAGTTTACTCTCAGTTTTGGCATCATTTTCTAGATTTTCTTCTTTTTTTTTACTAGGTTAGGGTTGTTTGGTTACTAAGCTGGAAGGAGATAATAACCCTTGTTTTTTTGTTAGATTTTACAAATATTCATAATCCTAAAGCAACAAACAAACAACTTGCATATCACACTTCATGGTTTAAAATGAACTTGCATTCACACTCATTGGGATTAAAATGAACACAACTTGCATATACATTCATCAAGGCTAAAAATTTACTTGTATTCTCATAGAATTGGTTTAAAAGGAAATTTTCTTGTCTCACAATAAGTTGGGCTAAAATGAATGAGTGTTTGAGGTGTCTTGTGGTGTAGTGATAACTCCTCAATGTGTATGCACTTCTCTTGCACCTTTTTGCGATCTTGAGAATCAAAAACACTTAGGGGTTGTTGCTTTAACACCCACATATTTCAATTTGGGCATTAAAATGAACAATCTTGTGAGTTTGGAATGAAAACTTTGGGTATGAAGTCTCCTCGCGCCTTTGTGCAATCTTAGATGATCAAAAACAAAGTTTTCATTTTTCTTTTGTGTTATCTTTAGAGGGGCTTGCCTCGAAAGAGGGAATGAATCCAACCTATTTTTTCCTTGTGCCAGTATATAAAAGGATAAGACTAAACTATCAAATCCTCATGGTATGTAGGCCTTAGCCATATAGTGTCACTCAAAAAATGGTACCTATCATAAAACATATAAGAGCCCCTAATAGAATGATTAAAGCCTTAAGTGGCTTGTTGGATGCTCGTGAGGTGCCATGTCTCGAAGTATTCACTAAAACCCTTTTGTTTAGTTTACCAAAATCCTCCTATTTGCTGGTGCAAGAGGTCAAACCTCTTAAGTCATCCCATATTTTTCAGGGTTCTTAGTAGAGATGAAGAGTTTGTCATGGGAGATTCATGAGAACTAGAAGCTTGGTTGACCCAAGAAGTGAGTGTTGTGTAAGGGGGAGCTAGTGTGGCCAAGCTTCTAATTCATCCTCTAAGAATAAGCATGGCTAGTTAATCCAAATGGGAATCCAGTGAATATAGTCCTTGCCAACCATAGGATTTGTACTTGTTTTCAATGTGCTTGTCTCCAAAAATTAAATACAAAACCAAGTGTTTGCTAAATTTTTGTTGATCAAATAAACACATAAATACCTTTTATAGATCTGTAAAAACACAATAAAATCAAAACAACTTCACAAATTTGTCAAATTACAAGAAAACTAGACCTTGCTCAAAGTGCAAAGCAACTAAAACTCTGTAACATGCATCTGACCATTTTGGAACACATTTTCTACACAAAACAACACATCTTCCTCTGTAAACCACATTCATTGTCTGGAAAAACGTATTTGATCTCTATAACATACCTGCTATCTGAAACAACACATTTTCTCTTTGCAATGCAACTACTATTTGAAACACTGCATCTACCTGTCACTTTGGAAAACACGTGTTACTACTCTAGTCTGAAATCAACCATTTTGAATCTGTTGCTAGACATCTTTTCTCAGTGGTCTCTGTGCAAAAACCAACAAAATATTTTCTCAAATCATCCATCTTTACATCTTTTAGTTGTCATTTAGGTTTTTCTATTGCAAATCTTAGTTGCATTCTAGGATCCATAATCATTTTCAACATAGACAAGCTCTCAAATTTTCATCTTTGTAGACTTTAGAATAGGTAAACTTCCCATACATTTGTCAAACATTGCCTCAAAAGTAAATTTTCATTGGACTAAGTCAAAAATCACTCCTTTAGTCTTTTTATGTGAGATACTTCTAGCTCATAAGTCTATTTTGGAATCCCCCTTAGTCACCTTGTCATTTCACTTAGTCTTACAAAAGGTCCCTTGACAATCAAAATTGAAACATTGGTCAAACTATGGATGGTTAGGCAACCTCTTTTAAATCTCCCAAAAATTGATCATCTTTTAGAGCTTTCTTAGGCCTTTCATACTTTAGTCTCTCATCATTTATCATTATACATTCCTTTTAGTCCTCATTATCACTTTGCATTGTCACCTTTCATCATACATTATTGTACTCTTTATTCCAAAAGACCAAAAAAATAGTTGCATTTACATTATCTCCTTATAACCATAAATCCAAAAACATAGGCTTGGTGTCATATCATCCATATCATTCACATTATCCCTCTTTTATTTGAGAAATTATTACATGGTTGAGACTAGACTACAAAGAAAGAGAAGAGAAATGGACTCCTTTGGACAAGAAAACAATCCTTACAACTATTAGAGTGACTTAAATGCCAACACCAACATGGGGACAAATTCCAATAATCCTTTTATTGACATGACCATTATCTCTTCCTCATGCCACAATTCAATTGAAAAATTCATGCATAGAGATGAAAATGGACAGTGTACATGGAAGACATAGAAGCAGCTGCCCAAAACCTTGAAGTGGCTTCCTTTGTGGAAGAATTTCTCTTACAAGATCCTCAACGATATTTATCCATGCTTATACATGAAGGAGCTAAATTTCCACAAGTATTTGATGTTAATACCTTAAGAGAAACATCACCTAACCATGACACCCAAACTATCCAACCTCCTTCAACACCACCACATGATGCTAGCAATACTTCTACTGGTGCAACAACTCAAAATGCCACAAACATAATCAACACTATTTCTATTGGTGCTACAACTCAAAAAAAAACCAATGTGGTCAACACCACGTTCGATTTTGGGGCATTGACCATAGTGCAAACCTCATCATAATCAATGCCACAAGTATCAACAGTTTTGTCACAAACGGTTGGGCCCACATTTGGGTCTTTGTCCAATGCTATGGTGATAATTCCATCAAACCATTTTGGGAGAAACAAAAGATAAATTACTATTCAAAGACCTACACCTAGCACTAGTACTTCATCACAAGGCCCTCAAGTCAATACCAGCACTAGTGGACACCTAAGACAAAACAAAAATTTCCCACATGGCCATATTTATCAATTTGGGCAAGGAAACCAAGTATCACAACATATGAATCCACCTGGTCCTTAAAACGTTCTTGAGCAGCAAAATCCTCAAATGCAATCTAACACTGCTAGAACACACATTCCCACATATGTGTCCCATGTTCATACACAACCACAAATTCCCACTCAAAATGCTCAACACCAAAAAATCCCAAATCAAAATTCACAATATACCCAGTATCAACCCATTTGAAGTAAAAAAATACCATCTCAACAAATAGAAACCCATGGGAATTGGGATATCCATCACCACCATGTGTGACATCACCAAAAATCCTATAGTGGATGCACTAATGTCCCAACTACCTTGCAAAAATAGGTAGAGGAAATGCAAATATCCAACAAGAAGCCCTATACATCCTTTGATTTGTGTCCATATCCTTTTGATAGAAGATTACACATGCCACCATTACCTCCAAGATATGTGGTATCGAATTTCTCCAAATAGAAAGGAAAGACCAATCTCATAGAGCATATAAGAGAATTCATGACCGATTATGTGGAAGTCGCATATGAACACACTTATTTGATGAGACTCTTTCCCAGGAGTCTCGTAGGTCCTGCACTTGATTGGTTCACTCTCTTTTCGAAAGGGATAAATTCATGAGAGGAAATCACCAATAAATTTGTGGAAAATTATGCCTACAACATTGAAACTAATGTTACTATTGCCACATTATGTAAGACCACTTGAGAGGATATGGGTGAAACATTCATTTTATTCTTCCAAAGATGGTGAGGTCTAGCAAGTCGATGTCCCATTGAGATACTCGAAAAAGAGAAAGTAAACATGGTTGTTCAAAACCTCATTGGACCATTGAAATACAACTTGCAAGTCCATTATTGCACCACCTTCAAAGAACTAGTTGAAAAAGGAGTTCAACTAGAAAAATCTCTCATTGCAAAAGGTGAACTTAAATATGCTAGCAAGAACAAAAACACAAACCCAACTAATGATAAGAGAAAATATTTGGTCAAGAACAATAATATTACCAATGATGGAGTTGTCAATGCTAAAGAAATAAATACAATAGTCCCTGCAGTTACACTTAGGGGATCTCAACTACAAAATGTTCGTTTGACCACCCCGACACTGACAAAAAATTCCATTCAAAATAATCACAACCAAGGAAAACAACGACCACCTTCACAATCTCCTAAGAAATGTGCATACACCCCTTTGGGAGAACACATTGAAGTTTTCCTCAAGAAGCTTGTCCATTCTAACATCATAATATTACAAGATCCTAAACCATATGAACTAGGGAAATTTAAACCATCATGGTGGGATGATAATGCTATATGTGTTTATCATAGAATAAAAGGACATAAAACCTCTTCCTATAGGTAGTTAAGGAATCTCATACAAGACCTTATTGAAATTAATGCCATTGAACTTGGAGGACAACAATCCTCTTCTAACTCAGACCATACCATTCATAAAAATCCACTATAGGATCATGGTTCAAGTAATCCCTCTTTGTCTGGACAAAATACTAACAATAGAGCCAATTACACCCATGCTACATTTGACTACTCAAGTTGACCTATAATTAATCAACCTCTGAGTTGTTGATGAGCGTGTTAATACCATCACCATTAGAAAGGCTCCAGAGTGTAATGTCACTACACATCGAGGCAAGATCACAATACCCAGTCCTTCTACTAGGCAGCCACAACCCAAAGGGAAATTCAACCTTGTTGACCAATTGGGTAAAACTCCCACACAAATTTATATACTTGAGTTGTTGTGCATCTCACTTTCCCATAAGGCTATCCTTGATAAGGCTTTAAAAGAGTCTTCTATTCCTACTGACATTGATGTCAACCACTTTGAAGCCATGGTTGGATATTTGACCACTTCCCATCATGTCACCTTTTCAGACCAAGACTACTTTTCACCTAAACCATATTATAATGATGCACTACATATTGAAGTCTTCATCCATAAACACAAGGTTAGATGAGTCTTAGTAGATGGAAAACTACGATTGAACATATGCTCTCTAAAATTGATCAAGGCTTTAGGTTTCTCAGATGCATGTGTAGATGCAACCAAAAGCATAGTTATAAAGGTGTATGATGATGAGGAACACTCTTCTAAGGGAATTATCACGCTCCCTATCCATGTGGGGACAATAATTGTAGATACCACATTTCATGTCAAGGATCTTGAGTTACCTTACAACATCCTACTTGGTTGACCTTGGATACACACACTAAAGTCTGTACCATCCACCTATCACCAATGTTTGAAGTTTTTTTCGATGGCACTGAGATTACCATACATAGTGATCCTGAACCCTTTGAGTATTGCACCAACTTGAGGGGAAATTATGAACAAAAATTTCTTATTAATCATGAAGCTTTGAAATCCACCTCTTCCAAATACATTGATATGTCTACACTTTCCAAGCCATCCACATCCACTCCTTCGACCTCCATCACACCATCTACTTCCACCACCCCAAGTGTCGACCTGAACATTAAGATCCAAGATGAAAGTTGTGGCACGTACAAATTACACACTACCTACTATATCACTTTGATACCCAAGTCTCTAAAATCTTATGGTAGGCCTTGTTTTAGACTAGAGCCCAAAATGATCTTTAAAGTTCCTCCTACAACGACTCTCACAAAATGGGGGGATCTAAATAAGTAAGATATCAAAGATATTTTAGCTTGGATTTATAAAGACACGGAAGACCTACCTCTGCTACTGGTACAACAGTATGGAAAAGGCTATGAGATGATTAAGGAAAAAGGATATGATGGAAATAGTGGCCTTGGCATAAACAAAACTAGAACAAGAGAGCCCATAATGTCATCTAGAAGACCAAAGAATTTGGGGTTAGGGTTTGATCCAATCAAGATTGATGGTCCACATACCCATGTACTTTCGAGTGAGTGTGTAAGTGCTTCTGAAAGTGTTAAGAAAACTGAGGAATCCTATACTAAAATTGACTCACACGAGTGGGAATTTGATTCCATAGATCCTTGAGTGACTATGAGCTTGATGAAATGTTTTGAGGACTAGGTGAACCTTATTTCAATAAAGGGTTTTATAAAAAAATTAATGTTACACCATCTGAAGAACCTCCTAAAGTCCCACTGAAAAGGGAACCCTGGGTATGAATCTTTTGGTCTTGTGATGGTGATGAACCAGAACCGCCCCTTGAACCTATTGCCATGATTCTGACTCGTTTGTCCCTTATTTTGACCAGGAGTCCAATTTTCCTATGTTTATCCCTTATTTCGACCAAGAATCCAATTTACCTAAGTTTAATGAAGATGAAAATTGGATGGAATCCTCTTGGGAATTTGAAGACACTTCTGTCTTTACCCTTTCAACCTTTTTTTGCATGCTTTCAATGTCCTCTCCACCTTTCACCAACATTGATGATGGTATTTACCTTAGATACCCATATCTCGTTGATTGGGACCAATATGACTCACCTATCATGGAAATATTCAAAAATGATGAGGCTATTGATGAATTCATGGGACTCTGTGAAGGAATACCAAATGGGGACCATAAATCTGGATTCACTATAGATCTTGATTTTGGAACATAATTTGAGGAGAATGTTCAATCCTCTAGTCACAAAAGTAAACATAAAACAAAAAAAGATACATCTTTAGGTGAAAACTCCAAGGAACCTTCTGACGTTACAAAACTAAAAAGACACGATGTATCTGAGGGTGAAAACCTCTCTATGGCACGCAAGGATGGATGATTTGACTTTCTTCCCATGAATGAAGAGAAATCGACCATGCTCATTGAGGATACTATGGAAGTCAATCTAGCCACACCTAAAACTTCTAAGATGATTCTCTTTGTAGCATCATTGATAGAAGAGGAAAAGTCTGAATTTAGAGAGTTATTCATAGAATGAAAGATCAACTTCACATGGTCCTATGCTAATATGCCAGGATTAGATCCAACATTAGTCTTACACCATCTGACCTTGTTTCTAGTGTCCAAATGTGTCAAACAAAATCTACCAAAGATGCACCTACAAATTGCCTTACTCGTCAAAGCTACACTCAAAAATTTACAAGATGCAGGGTTCATAAGATCAATAGATTATGAAGAATGGATCTCCAATCTGATACATGTCAAAACCAAATGGGAAAATACACATATGTACCAATTTTCTATTGTACAGTTTTGCACACCCGCCCCACTAAAAGTAGGGACCCTCTCTTTTTGCTTGGTCTTCTGGCTTTTTTTTGTGGCCTTCCTTGTGCTTATCTTTGAAAATCTTGAGTTTTTCATCCTTGGTCCTTTTTTATCCTTGGCCTTGCATTTTTGCCTCTTTTCCATGTTCTTTGAAGCTTATCTTATTGAAAAAATACCCCTATTATGCTAACACTTTGACAATTCTAAGTCTAGGGGGTCAATTTCAGGTTTTTAACTGATTCCAAGATTTTTCGTCCCTACCAGATTACCCCGGTTGCTTGGTTTTTTTGGATTTTCACTACATTTGGATATTTCGCTACTTTTGATAATTTCCTTCGTCTTCAAATTCTTCTGTTTATCCTTCGCTTTGTTATTTTCCCAACCAAGCTAGTTCTTTGTTGCTTTAGAAATTAAATCGCCTTTAGGAATTCCTCTTCCTTGTGGATTTTCCTTCCTTCCCGAATTCTTCTGATCTTTCCTTTCCTTAGTCATTTTCCCGAGTCACCTCTATCAGTTTACCTTGGTCCTGTGGGGAAGCTTTGCCTCTGGCACGGTTGCATGGTGACACCATCGTGTTGTGGGGATTTGTCTGGTTGACCATGATGGTGCAATGGTAGTTTGTTAGGTGGTCCCGCCATTCACCTTGGTACTGTAGGCAGTTAGTTAACTAGCCTGTGGTGGCCCGATGGCGGTTTGTCGGGTGGCACTGCCATTCACCTTGGTACCATGGTAGTTGGTCAGTTGGACAGCAGTGGCAGAGTTAACCATGTTACCATGGGGTCATCTCAGTGAGCTCGTGGTAGTGTGGGGGTCGTGTTGGAGAGCTTGGTGAGGCCATGGTGTGCTCGAGGATTTCCTACCCAATCGGATTTTCCAAAGATCTGTCAATTGTCGAGAATTGAGGGAATTCATGGCCTGATTGTTAATGGCTTTGCATTTTATGATGAATATGGATGATCTAACAGTGAATGCATACTTTTTATGGGTGTTTAATATATGAATGATTGGCTTTTGAACCATTTTTTTGCTTGCCTCCCTACAGTCTGCCTGGCCCAAAATTTTCCAAAATTCCTTCTTGAGCTAAAATCTGCGAAGGGGTGAAAATACTGAACTTTGAAAGATGGTGTTTTAATGAAGGTTTAAGGGAGTTTGATTGATTATTTGGATTTCCTTGATGATTTGATATGATTTTCATGATGTAATGACCTGATTTATTGTGCTATACTAGTTGCTAATTATGGCTCTTTGTCTGTAGTCTAGATCGAGCATGTTGGTGTTGTTATGAATGAAAAGGGAAGGATGAAGTGTGCATTATTCGAGGATGTTGTGTGATTTGCGAGATTCACCTAAGTACACTTTGCGGTTCAAGGCAAGTTGGGCTCGTGTGTACAATTTCATTCTTCTACTTTGGGTAGATGGAGCATAAATGGCGGGCATGGCTCGAGGGACTGTACCCTATCTTTGTGCGATCCCAGACCGATCAAAAGAGGCACTTCATGCATTAAATGCAGGGTGGTGATTTATTGTTAGTTGTCTGGGTCGATCTAGTGGGTGAACAACTTTCTTCATAACCCTAACCTAGGGTTTGCACTGAACGAAAATTCTATAAGAATGGCATTCTGCCTCATTTGTAAAGGTTCTTCCATTGGCTGATTAAGTCAGAAGACTTGTAAGAGTAGATTTAGCAGTAGAATAGTAGGCTAGCAGATTATAAGTTAGTTTCAAATGTCAAGAAAGTGTTGTAATAGATTATAATTGTTGCTAATTTGATGATTTAATACAAAGTGTAGACATTGTGCTATGATAGGTGCCTTCTTTGGATTGAATAATCTTGCATGTTTCTTGTTCTATCTCATAAATGTATTGGAAACGTTTGCAAGTATCTTAGGTTTAGTTAATAATGCTTGTGATTTAATTTTTGGAGTGTTGTAGCTATCTCTGGTTCATACTTTGGGCAGCTTCTTGATTATGGGAATTTTGTGCAAGGTCAACCTATACCAGATACTTATGTGCTTAGTTCAACTATAGGCATTTATTCAGTTCTATTGAATGAATGCTCTTAGTCTGAAAATCTTTAACACCTTAGAAGATTGCACGGTTTTCTATAAGATCACAGGTATAGCCTGGGTTGAATAGGAATTAGTTTAAAGGGATTGGTCCATTCCAAGTATTTCTTTATTTCCATGGTTAATCTTAGGAGTAGTGTTAATCTTAGAACTTTTGAAACCCTCATCTTTTGCTATTTATTTTATTATTTGGTTAGAACTAGAAATTTAAGCATCACCATATCTTAAAATTTGATGAGTTTAAAGCTTCCAGTATTCATTCATAAGGTCCCTTTATGATGACCAACATTTTCACATTTATCACTGAGTTTGTTCCACTGCATTGTCATGACCTAACACCCGAGAGACCTTGGGGTTATGTCTTTGTTCATAGAGATCAACCTTTCAAAGAGATAGGATAAGATTTATTCTGTCTGAGTTGTTGTTGTGTAGAAAACACCAAACAAGAGGATTGACGCTAGAGGGAGGGCCGAATAAGAAATCTAGAGCATTTTTTAAACGCCCTTTCTCCTAAGAGGCTCAGAA
This sequence comes from Sequoiadendron giganteum, assembly GCA_007115665.2. NCBI lineage: Eukaryota > Viridiplantae > Streptophyta > Pinopsida > Cupressales > Cupressaceae > Sequoiadendron > Sequoiadendron giganteum. The sequence continues at coordinate 416,799,592 of CM021105.1, forward strand.
GGATAACCAAATCTACACCAGGAGAAGAAGAAGAGTTTCAAGAACTGCCACCTCCAACCAGGTCAATAAGGACCATAATAAGGGAGGAATCATCATCTAATCCATCATTTCCACCCTTCTCACCCTCAACCACTCCATCTTCATTCGATTCTAAGGTTGGTCCCATTCCACAACCCCAACCAGTCATCCATCAACCATTATCACGTCCACCTCCACTCATGGCTTTCCTGGCAAGTAATCCATCCCCTCTAACCTTCAACAACTATAATGTTATGCCAAAGAACCTTGAGCATTTTTTCTCTAAATTTCACACAGTGATCCAAATAGAACATCAGAAGAACACATTAGGATCTTTCAGACTTGTTTGAGAGGTAGAGGGATGAATCATGAGGATGTTGCATGCAGAATTTTCCCCTAATCTCTAGGAGAGGAGGCCTTTTATTGGTACAATTATTTACCTATTGCATCCATCCATAACTGGGCTGAACTTGAGGTTGCATTTCTACTAAAACTTAAGATTCCCATTAGTGCTAATGAGCTTTACATGCAGTTTACTGGGGTAAAGAGAGAGGTCAATGAACCTATAGGATCATTCAACAATAGGTTCTAGTGTGCATACACTAGATTGCAAGCACCTTATGTTGGGGATGATGCCACTACCTTAGGGGTGTACTTTGAAGCCCTTGATAGTCTCACATCCACCTTCCTTAAGTGAATAAAAAACCCTCATGTCAGCCTACTTGAAGCTTATGATGAGGTTGTTAAAGTGAGCACAAATTTGAGGCAACACTTCTCTAGAACCTTGCCATCAGCTAATCAAAAAATTATCTTGAGTTCAACCCCTCAATTACATTTGGTTTCACACTTGAGTCAACCCTTGAATCAAGCCCCACCCCTGCCAAATTACCATCCAAATATGAATCAGCCTGCATTCTCTCACCATCAAGCTAATATACCTATTTACTTGTAGAGCTCTAAGATATTTAACCAATCCTTGAACCATGGGTTCCATTCAATTTATATGTAGAGTTTAGCTGGTGTTGTTCCTCCATCAAACAGGGCAAACAAGGAGAGGCTAGATGAACTCATAGAGATGGTAAAGAAGTTGGCCACAAAAGTCACCTACCTAAGGAACCATAACAATCACCCTCAGGCCATCCAAAGGGGAACTAAGCTCAATTGTGATCAAGATCAGAGGCATAATTTCGATAGGGGACAATATTTTAAAAATCAATACTCAAGGCCAACATTTGATAGAAGGCAACTACCATGTCAAAATAGGACTTGGAATATAAGGCCTAACAATGAAGGAATTCTAGCATTTTTGGAGCATCCAAACAACTAAGAAAATCCCCCAACTGGTGCATATTTGGTAGAAGCAGCTCTATCTGGATGGTGCAGGCTTCATAACACCAATCAACACTCTGAATTGGATTGTCAATAATTTTAGACTACTGCATCTATTTTCCAATAGAAGATCCAACATACCAACAAAAATTTGAGTGGACAAGAGATAGTACCATCTAATCCTTATGACATATCAATCTTGGTGGTGGATCATGCACCATTTCCAAGGAGTGAAGAGAACAGGCCAGAAGAAAAACAAGACGAAAGTGTTGAAACAAAGTATGCATGCAATGAAGAATCTATAGTTCAATCTTTTGAAAGTGATGAGGAAAATGAAAATGGTCCACTAGAGGTGGAAGAGAAAATCTAGTTGTAGATCATACAAAGGATGTGCATCAAACCATGAAGAATGAGTCTCCAATAGAAGAATTTCAACAAGCTACTGAAGAATGCCCAATGGAAGAGTCAATTGGCATTGGATCTGAGAAAGGCATAGCAGTAAATGTTGAGGTAGCCCTAGAGGGAGTTGAGCTTTCAATTGAGGAGCCTCAATAGATTATCAATGAAATTCCCAAGAAGCAAATTAAAGAGGCTGATGTTCCTGAGGGTTATAGTTACAATTCTGAACTAGTGCCAACAAAAGAAGAATTCAGGGAGTCTTCTTATTCATTTAATTATGTCCTTTTATCTATTTGTTGATGGGATAAGTATTGGAAATTCATAGATTTTATGCATTAAGGGTGAGGTAGCTAATGTGGTTCATAAATTGATATGAAGGAAAACATGAATGAAGAAACACAAACACGAATGTTGCACCATCAATGGAGACCTCCTGATGATACTAGGATCAACTTTTCACAACTGGGAAGTGATGAATACAATATTCAGCCCATAGGAGTACAAAATCAGGTTGTCTCTTTCAGTACTGTAAATTATGAAGCTTATCATTTTGATTATGGAGGTTTAGGGGAGACAACATGTGTATGGATTTATCATGGTTTCAATGAGTTGCCTCAATTGCTAATTATTCCTGTTGAGAATGTTGATTTTGAATGTTGCATCATTGAGCCTTATTTTGTTGAATATAAGGATGAATTTTCATTCTTGAGGACTGTCACCATTGCATTAATGCTTGTTTGTGCATTGATGGACCATCTGGGGATGGGTCTCAATCTGCCTTATCTGATCATGAGCCATTTTGAGTCTCTTTGTACATAGTTTCAGCTGAATAAATGCAACTTTCCTTCCTATTCCTTTGCTTTAGTTTGTTTTGTTTTCTTTAGGATAGATTGCTTTAGGATTAGCCTACTTTGGTTTGTTTAGATGTCTTTGGGTTTCCTTTCTGCTGCTTTGCTTTTTCTTTGGGTTTTCTTGCTCTCCTATGGGCTGGTTGCATCTGTATAACTAGTTGCTTGTATGGGGCTATTCTAGGATTTCTTTTACAAACTCTAATCATCTTTTTGGATTTAATTGAACTGGTGGAACTCCTTCATCTTATGTTGCATGGGCTGGGGATCAGATTTACTTGACTAAGTCAAATTCTGGAATGTATTTGGGTCTTATATCTTCACAATAATCTTAAGAATTCCAAGGTTGCATGTGGTCTTTAGGAGGCCTGACTGGGTGAAAAATCTTAAATTATGCTCTAGTGCCACTGTGGTCCTCATCCCTGAGTGTGGGCTTCATTTCCTACAAGGTGAAAAATTAACTTAGCTTTAAAAGAAAATATCAAAGAGAATATCAAGAAAGAAAAGAAAAGGAAATATTGAAAATCAAAACAAATGTTCACCTTATCAGGGGTATCCTAGCATCTCTACCAGGGCTATGGACGCTTGGCTAGCAATTGAGCTATGTTAGGGAGGGTCACAGTGATAACCTCACCGGGGCTATGGATGCCTGACTGGCAGTGAGGCTCTATCTAGGTTGATTTTGGAGTTAGAATTGTTATGTAGTCCTGTCAGATTGAGTTTGGTCCCTATTGCAACTTAGGAAAGGGAAATGAATGCATACTCACACACTTTGACCCTTGTATAGGAAAGGTTTGCTTGCTTGTGATTTTTGAAACCTTGTCTAAGATGTAACCTGATGCTTGGACTGAAACCAAAGATTATGGGTTCATGATTCCAATATGTCATTGAAATGCTCTGGAGCATTTCCCCAATAGAGTCACCATTTTTTGTGTAGTTTTGCACACTCGCCCCATTCAAAGTAGGGACCCTCTCTTTTTGCCTGGTCTTATGGCTTTTTTTTGTGGCCTTCCTTGTGCTTGTCTTTAGAAATATTGAGTTTTTCATCCTCGATCCTTTTTGATCCTTGGCCTTGCATTTGTGCCTCTATGCCATGTTCTTTAAAGCTTATCTTATTGGAAAAATACCCCTATTATGCTAACACTTTGAAAATTCTAAGTCTAGGTGGTCAATTTCAGGTTTTTAACTGATTCCGAGATTTTTTGTCCCTACCGGAGTCCCTGGGCTGCTTAGTTTTTCTGGTTTATCACTGCATTTCAAGATTTTGCTACCTTCAAGAATTTCCTTCATCTTTGGATTATTCTATTTATCCTTTGCTTTGTTGTTTTCCCAACCTGGCTTGTTCTTCATTGCCTTCGAAAATTCCTCTTCCCTGCAGATTTTCCTTCCTTCCCGGATTCTTCCAATCTTTCCTTGCCTTAGTCATTTTCTTGGGTTGCCTGTGTCGGTTTACCTCAGTCCCATGGGGAAGCTTTTCCTTGGGCGTGGTTGCACGATGACACCATCATTCTGCGGGGGTCTGTTTGGTTGACTACAATGGCATGGTGGCATTTTGTCGGGCAGTCCCACCGTTCACCTCAGTCCCGTGGTGGTTAGTTAACCAACCTACAATAGCATGGTGGCGCTTTGTCAGGCGATGCTGCCGTTCACCTCATTACCGTGGTAGTTGGTCGGTTGGCCCACAGTGGCATGATTAATCGTGTTATCGTGGGGTCGTCTTGGTGAGCTAGTGGTAGTGTGGGGGTCGTGTTGGGGGGCTCAGTGAGGCTGTGGTGACCTTAAGGATTTCTTGCTCGGTCGGATTTTTTTGAAGATCTGTTAATTGTTGAGAATTGAGGGAATTCATGGCCCGATTGTTAATGGCTCTGCATTTTATGATGAATATGGATGATCTAACGGTGAATGCAAAAAATTTATGGCTATTTAATCTATGAATGATTGGATTTTGAGCCATTTTTGTGCTTACCTCACTACAGTCTACCTGGCTTGGAATTTTCTTCAATTCCTTCATGATCTGAAATCTGCGAAGAGGTGAAAATCCCAAACTTTGAAAGATGATGTTTTAACGATGGTTTAAGGGAGTCTGATTGATTATTTGCATTTCCTTGATGATTTGATGTGATCTTCATGATGTAACAGCTTGATTTCTAGTGCTATATTGGTTGCTAATTATGGGTCTTTGTCTGTAGGCTAGATTAAGCAGGTTGGTGGTGTCATGAATGAAAAGGGAAGGATGAAGTGTGCATTCTTTGAGGATGTTGCATGATTTGTGGGATTCACTTGAGTACACTTTGTGGCTGAAGGAAAGTTGGGCTTGCGTGTATAGTTTCATTCTTTTGCTTCGAGTAGATGGAGCATTAATGGTGGGCATGGCTTGAGGGACTGTACCCAGACCGATCTGAAGAGGCACTTCATGCATTCAATGCAGGGTGGTGAGTTATTGCTGGCTTTTTGGGCTGATCTGATGGGCAACCAACTTTCTTTGTAACCCTAACCTAGGGTTTGCACTGAATGAAAATTCTATAAGAAAGGAATTATGCCTCTTTTGTAAAGGATCTTCCATTGGTTGATTAAGTCAGAAGACTTGTAAGAGTAGATTTAGCAGTAGAATAGTAGGCTAGCATATTAGAAGTTATTTTTACATTTCAAGCAAGTGTTGTAACAGACTAGAATTGTTTCTAATTTGATGATTTAATACAAAGTCTAGACATTGTGCTATGACTGGTGCCTTCTTTGGATTGAATAATCTTGCATGGTTCTTGTTCTATCTCTTAAATGGCTTGGAAACATTTGCAGGCATCTTAGGTTTAGTTAATAATGCTTGTGATTTAATGTTTGGAGTGTTGTAGCAATCTCTGGTTCATACTTTGGGTAGCTTCTTGATTATGGGAATGTTGTGCAAGGTCAACTTGTACCAGATACTTATGTGCTTAGTTCAAATATAGGAATTTATTCAATTCCATTGAATTAATTCCCTTAGTTTGAAAATATTTAACACCTAAGAAGATTGCACTATTTTCTATAAGATCGCAAGTATAGCCTAGGTTGAATAGGAATTAGTTTAAATGGATTGGTCCATTCCAAGTATTTCTTTATTTACATGGTTAATATTAAGAGCAGTGTTAATCTTAGGACTTCTGAAACCCTCATCTTTTTCTATTTCTTTTATTATTTGGTTAGAACTAGAAATTTAAGCATCACCATATCTTAAAATCTGATGAGTTTAAAGCTTCCAGTTTTTGTCCGTAAGGTCCCTTTGTGATTATCATCATTTTCAAATTTATCACTGAGTTTGTTCAACTACATTGTCATGACCTAACACCCGAGTGAATTTGGGGTTATCTCTTTGTTCATAGAGATCGACCTTTCAAGAGAGATAGGATAAAATTTATTCTATCTGAGTTGTTGTGTAGAAAACACCAAACAACATTTTTGAGATTTGAACAAGGTGTGTCTGAAAGATGATTTTTTGCTTCCAAACATAGACATCATAGTAGATATCATAGTAGTGTACGAGATGTTGTCCCTCATGGATGGTTTTTCGGTATACAATCATATTCACATTGCCCCATAAGATCAACACAAAACAACATTCACTTGTCCCTAGGGAACATACTATTGGAATGTTATGCCTTTTGGCCTTAAGAATGCAGGCGCTACATATCAATGAGTCATGACCACAATATTCCATGATCTCATGCACACATTTATGGAAGACTATGTTGATGACCTCCTAGAAAATTCCTTAACATGATGTGATCACCTAAAAGTGTTGGAAATAATCTTTAAAAGGCTAGAAGAGTACAAAGTATGTCTCAACCCTAAGAAGTGTGTTTTTGAGGCGACTTTGGGTAAGATCCTAGGGTACATAGTTTATCGTCGAGGCATTGAAGTTGACCTAGCCTAAGTGAAATCAATATTGGACATACCTCCTCTGAAGGGAATTAGTGAGCTCCGAACATTACAAGGAAGACTTCAATCCATAAGATGCTTCATTGCATAGTTAGTCGACAAGTGTCAACCTTTCCAATATCTGTTGCACAAGGGAATCCCCTTTTTGTGGACCGACAAATGTCAAATGGATTTTGAACAAATCAAGAACTATCTTCTAACACCACTATTCCTAATTTCGCCCATTGATGGAAAACCTTTGATCTTGTAAATTTTTGCAACCACTTCCATGCTAGGGGCATTACTTGTAAAAAATGACCATGAGGAGAAAGAAAGAGACATACATTACATTAGTCACACCTTGGTTGGGTATGAAATCAACTACACTCCCATTGAATGCACCTATCTTGCAATGGTCTTTGCCGCTTAAAAGTTGAGACATTACATGTTGAATCATAAGACATAGTTAGTGGCAAAGATAGATCCATTGAAGTATCTTCTTAGTTGGGTAGCATTGATAGGACAGTTGGAAAAGTGGGTAATGATACTTAGTGAGTATGACATCCAATACATGGAACACAAGGCAATAAAAGGACAAGTTATCACAAATCAACTCATTGATGCACCAATGCAAGGTGATCACCCTTTGGTAGTTGACTTCCTAGATGAATCTATCTTTCATGTAGGCCCTAAGTTACCATGAAAACTCTATTTTGATGGGTCCCATATAGGTCATGGCTCAAGAGTAGGCATCTTATTCATTACACTACAAGCAGATTCTATTACTCAGTCATTTTGAATCACCTTCCCTTGCAGTAATAATGTAGTTGAATATGAAGCACTGGTAATAGGACTTTGAATGGCCATCAAATGGAAAATCAAGACACTTTTGGTCTTTGGAGACTCATAGTTATTTATCAACCAAGTTGACGATGATTACGATACCAAAGATGAGAAGTTGATTCCCTATAAATGAAAGTTGATGATTACCTACATTCCTAGACTCTCTCGCCTAACTTTTCCAGCAACCAACACAAGTCCTTTATTCATAAAGTCACCCGCTATACCATCATCATTGACACCTTATATAGATGCATCTTTGACAATACCCTTCTTTGGTGTCTCGACACTGAGGAAGCATGAAAAACCTTATGTGAGGTACATGAGGGTATATGCAAATCTCATTTGAGCAGCCCAACCTTAGCTAAGAAAGTTATGAGACTTGGGTATTATTGGTCGACCATGGAAAATGATGCCCTTCAGTTCATGAGAACATGTCATCAGTGTCAAGTGCATAGTGATCTCATCCATGCATCCGCACAAGAGCTTTGACCAGTTACTTCTCCTTGGCCCTTCACACAATGGGGACTTGACCTCATGGGTAAAATCCATCCCACTTCATCTAATGGTCACAAGTTCATTATCACCGCCACCAAATATTTCACCAAATGGATAGAATCAATCCCCCTCACCTACATAACCAACAAGTAAATCTCCAAATTCATCCTCAACTATATCATCTATCGGTATGGTGTTCCCCAATCCATCATCACAGAAAATGGTCATCCTTTCAAAAATCAGGATGTCTGAGAGGTTTGTGAACACTTCCATATCCAACATCACTTCTCCACACCCTATTACCCACAAGGTAAGAGTCAATTTGAGGCATCTAATAAGATAATCATCAAGATTCTTAAGAAGACTGTTAATGGCGTTGGTCATGACTGACACCTCCAACTTAATCCCACCCTATGGGCCTATTGCACCAGCACTTGCATGCCTACTAATGCCACCCCATTCACTTTGGTCTTTGGATCTAAAGCCCTCCTTCCCATTGAGGTTGAAATCCTCTCCTTATGGGTCTCCCTGAAGGGATTGATTGATGACACAGAATACCGTTAGTCTAGATTGCATGAACTGGAATTGTTAGAAGAACCAAAAAAATGCCTTGACACACTTGCAGGCATATCAGAATCACCTACCAAAAAAGGGTTATGGTCCAATAGTTTGGAATTTGTGACTTGGTTTTGATGCAAAATCTAAAGAATCAAGCTGATCATGAGAAACCTAGCAAGTTTGAGCCTAATTTTCTAGGTTCGTACATCATCACTGCTTGATTTGGTTTTGGTGCTTACTATTTGGCTACTCCAGATGGGGAATAGTTGACATAACCTATCAATAGTTTGCATCTATGCAATTTCTACACATAGCATCAGAGAGCTTGGTCTAAAACCACAAAAATACAAAAAAATTGAAAAATACAAAAAAACATCACCCTAATGAAAACCTAGCAAAAAGACGTCTTGGTGACACCAAAAAAATCAGAAAATATCAAAATAGTAAAGAAAAATAATCCATCCAATAGTGAAATCCACTTCAGTGGTGCTTTCGATAAGTACCATGGTGAAAACCTAGCAAACATACACCATGCGTAGGCATTCTTGGCTTCACCATCTACTATCACTCCATCTACCTTCGTCCATAATAAATAATCAACATCATATCCATCATAAAACCCTATTTCTTGCCATGGATAATAATGGTTGACATCAGGCCTCATGTGTCACCCGCATTTCATCCTTTTTTGTCTTGTTCATCTTGGTTCATCCTCACAACATGTCAAAAACACAAAAAAATCCAAAAAACTTATAAAAATCCCAAAAATAGAGTCAAAGTATATCACGTTAGTTATGCCACTCTTCGTCATAGTTGAACTGTGTTGCCTCTGCAACTCAACGTAGGCAAGGTCATCTATCGATGTGCCCCCAAGGCATTAGGTCATTTATTTTAAGTTTGTCAAAATAAAATCATGATAATGTCCTTTGTCACTTGAAACAAGGTCATGTCATGTCAAACTACGTTGCCTCTAGGAGTTTTTTACGTAGGAAAGGTCATCATTAATGATCCCTTGAGGGCCCCTTAAGTCAATCTTTTAGGGATCATCGAGTCAAGCTAAGGAATGCCATTTAGTCTCCAATAAATGGGTAGTCATGTCTTTTCCTTGTTGAACTATGAGGTCTCTGCCCATTTTCTATGTAGACAAGGCCATCTGTCAATGAGCACTGAGGTCCCTTAGGTCTAGTCACTTAGGGTCTGCTAAATCAATTGGTCTTTTCTTGTGAATTTCCTAAATTAGGAAACTCTTAAACAAACCTTTATAGTCATCCAATTGGCATGTCAACCTCGACATATGGCCAATTCGATCACCTATTCAACCTTGGTCAAACTGTCATAACACAAGTCAACTTGTCAACTCTTGGTTATTCTTCGGATATGCCTTTCTGAGGAACAATCCCTTGTTATTTTTTTATGCTTTAGGATATATCTTTCCTGAGAATTGACACTATCATCTTGCATTTTGAGGGATTCCCTTAACATTTGGGAATCGATCCTCTTGACATCAACATTGTTCAAGATGTGTCCTTCCTGACCTTTACATTACCTGATACATTAGCCTACTTGGCATAAACCTAGGTTTCATCAAACTTGGCATCTCGACATCAATACATTTGACATCCAACAATAATTGGAAAACACTTGGAAAAAAATGTTTGTAAACACTTGTCATTTTATTTTTTGTCATGCTACTAGTTCATCGAGGATGTCTTCAAATCAAGATTTAGAGGAGCAACAGTGTATCATCATGATTGTCTTATCTTTTCAGACTTGTCATGTCAATAGTTCCTTGAGGATGTTGTGTATAGGATTTAGAGGAGAAATGATGTTTCGTGACTTGTCCTTCTTGTTTGATTTTGATTGTGACAAAAATAATGGGGTAATTGAGCTCCTCGTATGAGTCACGATCATCCTTGTCTTTGAATACTTATCTATGCGATGGTGCGATCATTCACACCATTGATTTATGTAATATCATGGTGTTTGTTGGCCATTGCAATAATCCACCCAATGATGATTAATGCAACACATGTTAGTACTTTGGCTATATATTGAAGGATTCTTTCTTTGCACTAACATCCATCTCCTTCCGTCTAATAATCTCTCTTCTTCCATCTCTTGATGATATCTTGTGACATACAAAAAAATAATTGCATACATGCTCATATGTAGGGATTGCATTAGTACATTTGCATTCACATAAATCCATTCTCACATTTACATTTACATAAATCCATTCTCACATTTGCATTTACATAAATTTGTTCTCACATTGCACATTTACATAAATCCATTTTTCATATTTGCATTTACATCACTAGCATAAAATACATCGTTTGCACCATTTCATTTGCATTAACATAACATAACATAACATATAAGTATATCATTTCATTTACATAAATCATCCTTGTCATGATCATAACATGAATCATCATATATCCATACATACACAACCATACATCAATGCATAGGCATGGCATCCATTAAATTAACACATTATGCATACATAGAAAAATTACCATCACCATCATACAGTACCATCATACATAAAGTAACATCATCAATAGCATTAAGGCATCTCATCATAAATCACCATCATAAATGCATACATCACATAGCATATAATGCATCATCATAGCAATCACAACATGGATCACATCACATGAACATAATAAAATCATAAGGCATCATAACATAAAACATATCATATAGTCCGCACCAAAATTGCATCATATATGTATAATAATCTCAAAATAATGTCATAGGATAGAGTCTCGAGGAATCCCAAAAATAGAGCTCACAAGATTGATGGTCAATATATCAAAGTGTCTCAACATAATAACAATTATAAAATAATAGGCCCTATTTGGTGCTCTCCTCATCCCCTTAGGGTGAGCGACGAGGTGACTGATGCTCCCTTTTTGGAGTTGATGATACCTGCTCTGACACAGCTGGTTATCTCTATGATGATCCTAAAATAGTGACCTGTGGCTGGTTGTGGTGGGATATGTACCCTGATGATCCATGACTATGGATGGATCTATGCCCTAAATAATTCCTATGACTTTGTGAGGACCTGTCGCTTGATGAGTGTCTAGATGAAGAGGAAGGGTTGACACTGTTGTGGCTCTTGCTATTGGACTCACTACCTATATCACTCTGGGACTAAGTAAAGCTTAGCTCTTGTCACTCTGCTGGCACAAATCTCTCATATAGTCCTTGATAATACTCCCGGCCATCTCTCTAGCCACCTCCCCCACTGACCTAGAACACAACTGTGCAAAATCAGAGCACCACTGTTAGGCCTCCTGTTGTCTCACTACTGCTTGATCCTACTCCACTCGGGTGACCTCCAACTAACCCTCCAATATCCTAATCCCGACGAGAGCCTCATCCAACCTGCTCTGCATATCTAATAGTTGTTGGTCAACTATCACGTCCTAAGGCAATGGTGGCCTCCGAGATAGAACCTCCTCCCCCTCCACCATCTGCTCTCATATTTGCCTCTCTACATCATCTATCTCCTCCTATCCCCCTATCTCCTCCTCCCCAATAATATCCACATCCTCCTCTCTCACCACCTCCACCTCCATCTCCATCTCGGGTTGCTCTGCCTTAGGATTATTTATCTCCTATCGAGGTACCTCTGGCTACTCTCCCTCTACTCTAACCTCCCTCTCTTCCTCATCTCCCTTACCCACCTCGTGGATAGGTTACAATTGTGCTCATGCAACTCACTCCTACACCCTCCTAGCCTGCCTCTAACCTCTCACCCCTCCCCATCCATTGCCTCCATCTCCTCCATCCCCCCTCCATCACCTCCACCATCCCCTTTGCTTCCATCCCTCCCTCTCCCCTATCACCATCGCTACCTCCTCACAGTACTGGGTGCACCTGTGGTAGTACTACCTGCTGATCCACTAGTGCTAGCTAATTTGGATCTGTTAAGAGAAGTGGCCTATGTATAATCCACCTGGAATCAAACTCTAGGGTGGTCCCCACATCTTCAAGTCCACCACTCCACCCCCAATGTTGGGCCACCAAACCATCAATGTGCTACTTTGCCACTATCACTACTATAGGTGGTCCCCACAGTATCTCTCAAGATGACCACACATACTTTGCGGTGCCTACTGGTACATCTTGTCACTCCTCAAACTATCTCAATACCCATTGGGGTAGGTACATATCTATAATGAGATATGACTATACTATTTTCCCAATAAGATATCTGAACTGCCTACAAAATGAGAGATGCTCATCCTCTCTCAACCACTATCCACAATCCATGTATAGCCTCCACACAAACTCAACCAAAGTGTCAATGGCATGGTGCCAGTATCCTATATCCCCCACTCAGGTTTGTGTCATTGATCCTCCATACATGTACACATAGGGCATCCCCTCGCCCAACTGCCTCTGAACTAGTGGTCGAAATACTGCAATATGCTCTCATGCCCATATCATGAGGAGCATGGTCCCACAATTAATGTTGGTAGATTCCCTGTATGCAACAACATGTAGCTGATTATATAACATCCCTAATAAGCATGGCCCCTAGGAAAAAATTGTCCTATCATGAATCATCCTAATTAGCACATCTCCCCATCTGATAGGAAAATCGTGGCCCCAACGATCTGGTATCAAACCTCAGCTATAAAAGTGCACAACATACACTCCCATTGGCCATAATGCTCAACCAAGAACTCCTAACTGATCTCATATCCATGAATTCCCAGCTCTACTACATCCTCATGCTCATAGTAATCATTAATGGCTTGCAGCCCCCATCACGGATCATATAGAACCCGCTCTCCCATAATCAGAATTTGGGGGATCTTGTAGACATCCTCAAGCATCATAGCAGCCTCCTCTATCGACAAATGGAAAGACCATGTCTCAGAGTTCCATCTCTTCAGTAGCGCTATCAAGAGACCCTTATTTCCTCGAATAATGGGAATATAGGTCACGTGAAATAATCGTAGGTGCATCAATCGCCTCTACTCACCCTGCCTCAACTAATCCCTGAATGCATAGGTGGCTAGTTGAAACTCTCGTGTGTATATAGGAAGTATTCATATCTACACACCCAAACCAAGGTCAACATATCACTATATATCATCCTTAGCATCTAATTAATCAACAATGCACAAGTAAAATGAGCCCAAACCACGTGAACTTTAGCCACAATCAATTGCATCATTCTACCTTGCACTTGCATCACGGGAGTCACATGCATCATTTCATCCCATAGATGTGTCACGCTATGATGATTGCATCATTTAGCAGCACAAATGTGCCACTTTATGGAAATTGCATCTTTCTCGCCATCATTTGTGCCACTTTTCAGCATATGCATCGAATCAACCCACTTTTTCATTGCAATCCGGTGATTGTATAGCAAGACCTGACACTTGCAGCTTGTTTTGGCACTTAAGTAGCATCATAACATTATTCCTCTATTTGAACCTAAGGCCTACACTCCCCTTGCACTTGTGTCATGACACATCAAATGCTTGCAACATGAAGGCATTTGTGTGCTTCATGCACGTAGATGCATTGAAATTTGGTTCGACACATCCGCCTTCCCAATTTTCAAGGCCCTAAAACTACCCCAAAATGATAATATTATGAAGTGGGTATAGGGTACTTACCGCCTCTTCTAAGCCCTCTGGTCATCGGTAGGTTCGTACTCAGTATCCACAGTGATCTACCTCTAGAATATTCATCTTTACACTAAGTCCTCTCGCTCTGAGCTCTGGATCTCCTAAAGGCAATGGTGAAAATGAATTACCTTTTTACCCTCCTCAAGCCTATTTATAGGGTGAAAATTATGGTTTCCCCTAGGTTTTATAATTGGATGCACTTTTTCTTTATTTCAAATGACCTTTCAATTGCTTTAAAATTTCTGAAATTTGAAACCGACTGTGCCATTTTCTTTTTGGTCATCAAATTAGCTTATCGAGACACTTTCCAAAAAAATTTGGCACCTAGCCAAAATTCACAAATTTTCCCATGGGGGCATAGATACTCCATACCCTCATTAGGGCATGTCTTGAACTGAATTTTCTTTGTCACAATGCGATAAACTACATTATGACAAAGAGGGGAAAAATGTAGACACATAGAATTGACCCAAGGCTTGCAAACATTGTTCTTTCCATATTTCGTCTCAGCATAATTAAAATACTTAATTATGTCCTATAATCCAAATTCAACTATTAATTAAATAATTTTTAATTATTTAATTAATTCATATATTTTATTCATCTTGACTATTTAAATAAATAAATTACATTTATTTTATTTAAATACGTTGCTAATTTCCCACGTCTCCCTATAATTAAATAAATTCCTAAATCTATTTTATTATTATTTATCTATTACTTCCTCTTGATTATTTAAATAATTAAATTTTATTTATTTATTTAAATACGTCATTAATTCCCCATGTCTTCTTATAATTTATTTAATTATTGTCTACCTCGTCCATTCTCTCCACAATCAAATAATTATTATTAATTATTTAATTATCTTATTGACTTTTCCCTAAATTTATATAAAGTTATTTATTTAAATTTCCCACTTTCTAAATTTCCCACCAAGTAAATAATTCAAAATGATTATTTACTGTCACATGACCCCACTACTTTTGAATTAAATTAATTTTTAATTCAAAAGGTCAACATCACCTCTTGAATCAAATAATTTTAAATTTCTATTTGATTACTGAGTAACCTCTTTTTCGTGCCCAATGTCCCTTTGTCACATGAATTCTTGGCCCTTGATTTGATTTTCACAAAATCAAATCTCAACCCTTCATTTCAAATTTTAACCTAAGTTTTCCCTAGCCCTAATTTCTAGTTGTCACATGCAATTTCAACCTTTGATCTTAGGGATTTTTCAACTTTCAATCTTGGTCATTCATCCAAATATGGAAATTCTTTAAAAAGGCTTTGGCAGCCTCATTTGGACATCTCTTAATCTCTTGAATCTCTTAGCATCTTGAAAACTTTCCTAATTTGGAAATCCTTCAATAGTTTCTTGAGTCTTTGTTATAGGTCTTGGTTGCTCTTCAAAATATGGGGCCAAACATTATTTTACAGCAAATGGAGAAGGGAAATGGAGTTCAATCATGGAGGGAATGAAGGTTGTTTGGTGAAATTTTCCTTTTGTTTATGCATTTTTCCTCCTTTGCTCTTCATTGTTTAGCTAGGGTTTATTTTATGCTAATCTGAATTTTAGCCTTAGTTACAATTGGAGAGGGAAAAATGTGAGTATCATGATTACTTGAAGAATGAAGATTAGGTAAAGTGATGTTAATAAATGTATCAATGATTTTATTATTTTGTACTATGATGTTCCTATAGGTATAAAAACTATTGGTCATTAGAAGGTCGACATATATCCCTTTTGATGGCATGGAATGGGGTTCGAGAAACACCACAAAATATTATTGAGACAAGCCATATTTTTCTATATTCAAAAGCGTATTTGAAAATAAAACATATTGTTATGGTTCTTTTGTATAGTAGTAATGCACTGAATTAGGTAAATTAGTGCTAAACTCTAAATGCATAGAATAAACTAAAAGTTTTAGGACAAATTGTTAGGAATAGGAATTAAATCTAAACAAAGATTACAAACAAGGTTTCACACAAAAAATTTAATTCCAAACTAAATGGTTAAGGGCATTGGGCTACCTAGACTATAAAATCAAAGTTTTTGAAATGTCATAACATGTGCTTGTGTGTGTTTGAAGGTCTAAGAATTAATAGAGTTCAAAAAATCAATATGCCCTAATTCAATGACACATGCAAGCATGAATGAGGGATTTTAAGCATTCAAAGGAGTTGATGGATACAATCAACTACATAAATGAGTGCCCCAAGAGGTATGAGGTTATGATAAAACTAATATGCTACTAAAAACATGGAAAATGTGTTTAAATTTATATTTTCACAACGAATAAAATTCTTTAAATGCTCTATTTTCCCAAAGAAAATGTATAAAATTTATAAATTGAAATGAAACAACTCAGATCTAAGCCCTAAACAAGAAGAATCAAATATGAAAAAATGCAATTAAGTTCAAATATTTTTTAATTTTGTTCTAAATTGATTTCACCAAGGTTTTTTATTAGATAAGCAGGGAAAGGCCCTGATCCCATGGTTACACAATCAGACAAAAATAAACAGAGAAAAGGTGGGAAACAACACCACCCACAACCTAAAAACCAAAATCATTATAATTACACAGTCTAGCAATAATTTTAGTAACCATAGACCAACCAGTTCTAATAAAAAATAGTAAAATACTAGAAGCATACTTAGAACTATGTAAACCATTAATAAGGTCCACAGTATCCTAGGTGGTATTCCACCATTACATGTTCGCCTCATAACTCTTTTTGTAACCCTCATGACAATAGCCAGAGCCTTCTCCATGTCTTTGAACTGAACCTGCATAAAGGTAAGGGTGATCTTTAGAACTTCAATGGTAGAGTCTTTTCCCATATCCACATCCTCAACTTACTGCACTTTATCTTCTTCTTTATTATCATCCTCAAATTGTTTAGCTTGTTCATCCTCTTTCTTGTCCTTTCCCTCCTATGAGCCTTCTTCATCCATATCATAGGCTTTATCCTCAAAATATTGGTCCTCAAAGTCATCATCCTCTTGGGCCTCAAAATCTTCAAACTCATGTTCCTCCTCTTCACTTGTAGAAATTTTTTGTTTCCCTTTCTTCTCCTTCGAGGCTGTTGTAGCCAGCCAAGTCAACCATGTACTGCCACTCCCACCACTTCCTTGGCCCTATAGAGACTCTTTCTCCTCCTCATTAAGGATCCCTTCCTTCGTTATGTTTATGACATCCCTTATGTTTACTTCACATCTAGGTTTCTTCGCTTTACGAAGTTCAAGCAACAAAGGAAAATGCTTCCTTTTTCTAGGTGTGGCTCTTATCAGCTCTATTTCAAAGGTTCTTTTCACCTCACTTTTTTGCAACACAGGGGTAGGAGGATTGGACACATTGGCAACCAGGGATTGGCTTTTAGCAGTTAAAAGAACTCTTCTAGTGATAACAACAGGAGGCAGATGGGGAATAGCGTCCTCAACCAGAATATCAACCACATCAAGGTTTTTGTCTAGGGCATGTTCTTCATTAACCACTTCAAAACAACTAGGGTTTTTATTTTTTACCCTAAAAAGGATTTCCATGGGGATTCAGTGCCAAAGAATATTTGTAGAGGGTAAGCATAAGGCCTTGGTGGAGAGGAGGGCTCACACCTTTCTCTATATGGAGTTACAAGGAGGACAATAGGTAAAAAGGAAAATTAACTCTTTCCCCATGCCGAATGTGGTTTAGCAGGGGAAAGTGGTACACATGTACCAACATATACCTTCTCTAGACAAAGTAAAATATCTCATTATAAATAGACTAACTAAGGTTGTTGATGCTTATTGAAAAAATTCTTACTGAACATATTTCACCAAGGTTGTTAATGCTTACTAAACAAATACTTCAAATTCTTGATTTTTTCAAAATGAAACATATTCAATTCTATGCATTCAAATAACCTAGGTTTTGAATTAATTTTCAAAATTTATCTACCAAATATCATAAAATTACACAAGTAGGATATGTTGGGTTCACTAAAATATATTGTAGGAAAAGTGATCCTAAATCCAACTAGAGTAACTAGGATTAACTTCTTTTCACTTTGACTCCACATTCAAACATAAACCAACTAGGGTTTGATGATTGACTTGCTACCACAAGGGAGAGCCAATATCCTAGGGTTTTTTTTCTCTTGAGTTGCAAAGATGACAAGTTTTATGTGTGTTTTAACAAATATATTTGACATCAACTTAGATCTGCAAATATATTTTATCACATAGATGAAAAGGACAACTAACAAAATAAACCTAGATCTAAAACGTTTGATATTTACACACCTATCATCAAAATTTGAAGCAAAATTTACTATTCAAGGACTTGGGGCATTGTTGACTGAGGTTTGATATTTTGGATCTAAAACTTTAGGGTTTTAAGGTATAGATCTATAGTGTGTTTTCCTATACTTATCTATTGATAGAACCTTCAGATCTGACCCGCACACATGAAAAGAGGGGTAAAAGTTATCCTATATAGGGGATTTCCTAATTCAAACCCCATTTTTGTGTTTCCATAGGTACACATATAAAAAATTATGATGATCAAGAGGGCATACCCTAAGTCAGGCAAAGGCCAAAATAATAAATTATAATGGGAAAGATTACCTTTGGTATGAAATCCTTGATGAATTAATGCAAGAACACAAGTTGCCACAAATGTTGATTGATGAATGCCTTGATTTCTTGATAGACCTGCAATAGGTTAGTCCAAAAAAAACAATAGATTGTTGTAGATAGAATGTTGAGGATAACTCAATACTTCTCCATAATAATTGTATGATAGATCATAATAGTGCTTAGGTCTTCAAATGAGAAGAAAAAAATGTTTATATATGCATCTTGGTTGGTATTTCAAATTATATACCGACCTGGGATATTTTTAATCCTCCAAAGATTGAATCCAAAATTCAAATTTGAATTAGGACCCCATTAAGGTCAAGGGTGCCCCATTCCTTTGACTCAATGTTTTTTGCTTAAAATTGGTGGGATGTCAAGGACTTAAATTTATTTTATCAATCTGGCCCCGCAACGAATAAATTATTATTATAATCGAGGTTATAGGGAAAATGGGGTGTCGAGGTAGTGTGAAATTGTTAGGGGTGATAATTTATGATGCTAAAAGAAGGAGGTGGAATAACTATAAATATGGGTGTACTAGTCAACATGCTCATTATCAAAACTAACATTCACATAGAGAGTTGTGTGCCTACAATATTAGAGTGAGAATCAGATGTGTTTGTGAAGATTAAAGTAGAGGCATGTATATTTTCATGGATAATATGTTCCAAAGAATAGAGTAACTCCATTCCATCAATCTAGTTACCTAGCATGTTTCAAATAGTGCTAAGGATAGGGATCACTTCATAGAGGGTGTCCTTAGCTAATAAGTCTTGAATTGATGCAAGTGCATGCCAATATTTTTTAGTTGAAAATCATAGGAATGAAGGGTAGCCTTATGATAAAACCCCACATCCACAAGAGGAGAAATTATGGTTGAGAAATACATTTTATGGCTATCGAGTGAGGGGATGAAGCCATCCCAATAAATTTTTATTATTTTTTAAATCAAGAACAATGTAAATAGGGGTTGTGATTAGATGTGAATGGGATATGGTGTATGTATGAAGGAATTTTTGAACCATTTTACTTGAGGAGAGATACTAGGCTATAAAAATCATAAAATCTTTATCATAAATAATGATGAAAAGTATTTTAGAGTTTTCTAGGTTTTGTTTTGAAAATAAAAAGGTAAAATGTGTAATGTAGCAAGATAAAAATAAAATAGATGATGAAAATTTTACTTCTGGAAAGGGAATCTCTCTTGAGAGCTAACTTCACTTTCCACACTAGGATAGATTGGCAGTTTAAATTCATCTAAATCTTCTCTAACTATCTATTTCTAAATATTTTATTTTAAACAAAAAAAGTACATTTTTTTTACTAAAATGTTTAACAATAATAAATTGGTGAAAATATACTTTTACAAATCAATATTTACATTTTTTTCAATGGAAATAAAAAGTGCTAATCACAAAGATCCTAGATTCTTAATATATAATCCTTTTCCAAGGACACTAACATGTTGTTTGGACATCTTCATGTTTCATTTTCATCCAATCTAGATTTGAAACCAAAGTGTTACCTAGTACAAAAATACTTCATGTATGTACAAAATATAAAAAAGAGACAATACTAAAGTAGATAAAATTTTGTAATAATAAAAATAACAACAAAAAGAGCTATTTAAATCTTAAAATGAAAGAAACTAAAATCTAGGAGAAATTTTTAAAAATGTCATTGGGTGGTGGTGCTTCTTCTCCAATAAAAATCTATAAATAACAAAAAGATAAGATTAATTTTGAGGCTATTGAGGGGCTTGTCTCAATCAAACCCTTGTTTTGGTATTTCTACCTATATAGATAGGTTGTATTCTTTATATATATTTTAAATAAGAAATAAATTTCTTGAATTGAAGAATGAAAATAACTAAGATAGAACTAATCCTAAATACATTATGCTCACACTTATTATTTTGTAAATAAAAATGAAAATGAAAGTAAGGAGAAATGGAACAATATCACAAGAACAAAATCACCTAGAAGCTTTTGAAAAAACCCAATAAGACTGATGTTTCCTTTTTTTTAATTATTTACCACAATCCCACGAAGATATTTCTCGACAACAAAATAAATTATATGCAAAAATCTAGTATAGCTCGGTAGATTGCTAAATTTTTTTTTGACATGATAGAGCTTATTGAAAATTTTCAAAGTGAGAATGAGAATAAAAACTCAAAATTGGAAGTCAAAAGGGAAAGGTTGAAGTTAAGATATGATTTAGACTCACATATAAAAAATTTACTTCCTCGACTATGAGTAAGACCAAGAGAAATTAGCTCACTCAAATGACCATTGGATTCACAAATTTTCATGGATGTGCATGCATTACACTCTCATCTAGGGAAATTCAAACTTAGAAAGCTTGCATCATCATAAAAATACATAAAATAAAAGTGCTAACATTTTGTATTTAAGATGCCATGCATCAAGATGTTGA
Organism: Sequoiadendron giganteum; assembly: GCA_007115665.2. Classification (NCBI taxonomy): domain Eukaryota; kingdom Viridiplantae; phylum Streptophyta; class Pinopsida; order Cupressales; family Cupressaceae; genus Sequoiadendron; species Sequoiadendron giganteum. The sequence continues at coordinate 416,820,707 of CM021105.1, forward strand.
AACGAGGAAACAATATAGTGTGAAATTGGAAGGGTATATAAATTTTGGCCCCGCAACTAGAATCCTTTGGGCATAGAACAATTAACAAAAATTTAAAACGTTAAAATTTTTAAAATATAAAATTAATAAGGGAGATACCTTTCCCTTAACACTAGCTAAGAGAAACCATGATATTCCCCCAATTGTCATCATTAGGTAGATTGGTTGTTTGTAGCAACCTATACTTACACACTAGCTCTAGTGGATGTTCATGGGATACCTATTAAGACTATAAGTCGATTGTTTGTACAAGAATCACCAAGTTAGCATTCAAATAGATGACAACCAAAATTTATTTATTTCTTAGTAAAAAGGTCTGTGTGTCATGTTTGGCTTCATCAAGGCCTTATGAGAAAACAAAAAATATATGTTTATGTTTGTTGTAAGTCCTCGCCTCATTTGTACTTAATACAACCATAATTTGTTATATGTTTTTTCTTGAATTGATTATTAAATATATTGTGGATAATAATAAGGTGATCCTTTGGCAATATTCTTTCATATCATTTTGAAATTATGTATTATTTTCACTACCATGAAGGTGGAATGCACTCTTATATAATGGAATACAAATTGAAATTTTAAATGGATTATTATATAGTTAAAGCTTAGAATATTCAGCTAACATATTAGTGTGATACACAATTGATACTTATGATCGTGTTGGTAATGTCCAGGAAAGAAATAGTGTTGGAATGATAAGGACGAACCATCGAGAGCAATTTTTTTTTTTAAAAAGACTTCTTCTTGAAGATATAAATTTGACTCCATTTGGTGCCTAAAATCAAGTAGAGTTAATGTATTACAAGTCTAAGGTTGTGAGTGTTGTTTTAAATGAATAATTTATTTAAGGCATGTGAAGGTTTTAATTAGGATTCTAGTGAGGTGTAAATCAGGGAGATTAGGTCTTGGGAACCCCTAGCTAAATTTGAAACTCGGATGGACCCTTGAATGGGCTTTTAAAGAGAGTTGTTGGTCAATTGTTTTTGGTTAGAGTGCAAAAGTAGACCCCTTAGGGTCTATACCTTAGAGGTAGGGATCAAATGGGCATGTTATAGTTTCCCTAGGACATTATTTAACCCCTAAAATGTCCTCATATTGGGGGGTGATGAGTTTGGAGAGAAGTAGGGGTTGTAACTTGAGGCTTCTATATATTTTGAGGAGGAATGAGTGGGTGGTACCCACTTCTTCTTTTGGAGAAATTTAAAGAATATGGTAGGAAGAATGAGAAGATGAGAGGAGTCTTTTTGGGAAGAGAGTGGTCCAGATGGCCTGGTTGGAGAGGAAGGAGGGATAAAAGAGTTAAAGTCCATCACCTAAAGAAAAGAGATAAGTTTTACTATATCTATTTTCCTTGTTTAGCTATAGTAAGAGAGTGATATGTTTGTGTGTATTTTTGTTGAATATGATGGGTGAAGAGTCTATATGTATGTAATATGAATGTTGTGCTATTTTCATTCTTTTCGTAAAAGTTTGAGAGGACCCTATTCATCTTGGGATTGAAATAGTTCTTGCTTGGGGGTATGGCTAGAGCCCATGATGCTCCATGATGCCATTACGGTAGGGTGGAGAGAAAGCCTGGTTTATTTGTATGCCACTCCTTATGTGTGCAAGTAAAATTCTCCATTCTAAGATTGCAATATAAATGGAAATAGAAAACAAGAAATCACAAACATCACCTCAATATTGGCCTAAGTTGACTTAAAAAAAAATACAATAATTTATAACACTTTTACCTTGCTTGAGTTGTTGAGTTGGTTGGCCATTTTGATGCTTGATTTTTGTGTTCCTTGCTTGGAAAAATGGCTTAAATCCTAGTGCAAAATGAAGCTAAGATGATGGAGATTGAAATGGTGGATGTGGGTAGTTGATTAGATGCAAGAAGATGGCTCTAAAGTGCTACAACAATGGAGGTATGCTAGGTTGTGTGAGAGTGCATGAAAATTGGCTAAGTGTTGGCTTGATTCAATGCTTCTGTGTGTTAGCCAAAATGAGGGCAATTCCACTACTTTTAGGGGAAGTACCTCTAAACCAATGGATGGATTAGAGGTATCCAAGGTGGAAGAGATCAAGGGCTAGGGTGAGTTGAGAACTCAAAAGCCATCTTATGCTGTCATGTTTTAGATGAGGTGGACAAGAGGAGATGAAGTAGAGATGATGTGGAGGTACTGGGATGTACTTTGAGAATGGACAAGATCTCCTCATAAAGGAGGTATTTATCCACATGTACCTTGAGAGGACAAGTGAGGAATTAAAAATTCCTCACAAATCCTCATGGGGATGAGAGAATGAATTAAAAAATCCTTAAAATGCATGGCGGGAAAAAAATGTGAATTTTAAATTCACATGGGGAAGAGGGTGCCTTCTCCAAAAGGAGAAAGCATTTAATAATGGTTGACTAAGGACACATGCCATAAATGGTATGAGGATTAGGTTAGCTTAACTTAGTGATTAAGGTTGTGTAAATGCAAGATTTGATGGGCTAATGAAAGATTAGAGGAAAGTGGAAAATTATAGAGGATGTGACCCTAATGATGATTAGGGATGTGCACATCCTAATCACAGATTAATTAGATTAATCTAGATTAAAAGGGGATTATGGAGGATGTTGACATAAGGAGAGAGAAGAAGGTGAATTAAAATTTGATTTAATTAATTTAGGTACAGTCTAAATTAAATAAATTAACCCTTTATTTAATTTAGAGAGGAATGAGGTAAGGTATTTCATTAGTTAATAAAATACCTTAGGGGACATTAGGTTGAGATGAAATATTAATCAAATAATAAATTACTTAATTAATATGGCTTAGGGAGGTGGGATAGAAGAATGCGAGGGCGAATTTGACCATATGGGAGTGGTCAAATTTAAGTGTCTACACCTTGTAATTCTTAAAATTAGTTTTAATATGGGAAAGTAGTGATTGTTGTAACAAAAAATATGGAGGAAGAGCAAAACCCTGTTCATAGGTGTGTAAGTTGTTTTCTTTCTCAAACATTGTACTAATATTATAAGTTTTAAAGAATGAGTTTCATATGATTACATGTAGAAATAGAAAGAGAAAGCCTAAGTTCTTGTTAAGCAAATCATTCTTTTTCTTCAATTCTATTAATAATAATGCATGTTTAGAAAGATAGTTTTGTACCTACTCTATGAAAGAATGAGAATAGTAAAGTTCATTCCATTTGAATACTAATTATTTCATCCTTTTGTACAAAATGAAATATGTGGTCCAACTTGATAGCAATATTACATAATTATGAATGGTGTCCTGGTTTAAAATCTTCATGTGAGGATTAGTATAGTAGTTTTGTTTACAAAAATAAAAATTAACAACACAAAGTGAAGTAACAAATTCAGCATCTCTAAACCATTCATTTGTGGGAACTTTTAACATGTGACCTCCTCTCTTGATAGGTATCATGGAGGATCCAAATAACAATAAAATAACTTAACAATATGTTGCTTCTCCCATCAACCCGTGTTCAGGTGAGATTTCAAACGAAATGAAATAAATTATTAAGAATCCAAAGTTGTTGCATCATGAACACGTAAAAATATAAGAGTTCGACAACATAAATAATATTTTCCCGTACTTCTATATGGAATTATACAGAACTTAAAAAGGATTTTATTTTCCTTTTTGTTGCAAATATAGAACTTACATTATAGGAATAGAATGAAGAGGAGGGATTAAATCTAATCAACAAAGAGTGATTAGCAGAAAATAAAAACAGACGGCTTCTATCACGCCCTAGAGAATAGTTGCACAATAGTTACAGGAAAGGACAATACAGACGCCACTTCCAGGCAATGGTAATGCAGCATAAAAGTGGATTTAAAGTATGAGGGTTTCAGAGCTAATCGATTCTTGAGCTTGAGGTAAGATAGTTGCAATCTTTTGCAGATAGATATGAATTTCATGAATAGGTTGTGGCCAGGCAAGGTACTGCCTGTCGTGCGACAAATTCTATCATTCATGACTGATATGGCATCGAAAACGATCACCGTCAATTATGATCTTGACCCTACTCATATATTTAGACCCATTTTGTCTAGATACCTTGGCCAACGTGCAAACTAGATATTTCAACCCCTTGAGTGTGAATCGTCCATCTTGATTTCTCACACTGATAGGAAGCTGGTCTGACAAGGCTTTACACTTAGGGCAAATAATAACTCTACCGTGAATACCTGGTTAAGATAATGCCAGTCTCTCAACCCTAAGAGTAAAGAAAGTATTGTGAATAATCAAGGATAATCTATTGCAATAAATATTGCTTGCCTCCCTTACTTTAATTTATTGAGTGAATCTACCTTAGATTGTGCCCTTCCTACCTATTTAACTTTTGAGATTACATGTGACAAGTGGATTGGTAAAAGGGTTTCAACATGGCATTAAAGTGGTTGAAAATTTCTTGTCTCTCAGTAACTAGCAAGAAAATTGATGTGGCCTATGTAATGGCTATTAGTAGCATGTCCTAAGGGTAAGCGAAAGGGAGTATAATACAAGTGATCTAGGACTCACATGCCACCTTGGGTGCATGGATCCCACCTATGTTTCATTGCCCCAATCCTAATTTCACATGAATTTAAGTCTTTCCTGAAAAATGTGTCCCATAGCCTAGCCTAATGGGACTCACACCACTTCTGGCATATGAGTCTCGTGTCGCTTAAAATTAAATTAAATTCAAATTCTTGGTAGGATTTTATTCTCCTAGATCTGATGTTGACTTGTGGTGTTGTAATTTTAGAAAATTTGGCATAAACAAGTATAAATACAAGGTTATTTCACTCATTTTAATCCAAGACTTTTATGAGAGCATCCTTATAGAAAATTTGAGTTCACAAGAGCATTCAAGAGCCTTCAAGAGTTGATTATCAAGTGTTTTGGAGCATAATTCAAGTATCAAGCGTCATGTCAAAGTCATCATGCATCATGTTTGTGTTTGAGCTAACAATTGTGATGTAGGGTTTCATGATTCATGCTAGCATTCAATTTAAGATCTATCACATTCAAGTAAGAGTCAAGATCTACATCCATTGGAGCCACTTCATACATGTTTGCATCAATTTATTGCTAGGGCTTGGTGAGTTGTAACATTACATTTTGTTCATTCATCATTCCTTTGTCTGATTTGATTTCATTGCAAGGTTTGATTACCAAAATGGGGTTTGACCAAGGAAAACCCCTTTCCACTAACAAAATAACATTTTTACATCTCTTTATTGTGTGATTTGCAGATCTAGGTTGAAGACCTTCTAAGGATCAAGATTGGAAAGAGGTTTTTAAAGTTGAAAAGATATTCAAGTTGTCACCTTGTTTAGAAGATCATTGGAGAACACCTATAGATTAGAGTTTAGCTATTCAGATCTAGAAACTAGGTTAAGAAGGTAGAGCAGAGGTTGAAGAGAAAAATCAGATCCTGATCCTCCAAAAAATCTAAAATAGACTCATATGCCACTTTTGGTGTATGAGTCATAGTACAGTGAATTTTCTAGATTTCAAGAGTTTCAGACTTGTCTTTGCCATATTTTTTCTCCTACCTAGAAACCCTAATTTGGGACTAAATCGCCTAGATTGTGTATGAGTCTGAATGGACACTAAATTTAGCTTTTTTAGCTTTTCAAGACTTCATTCAAGTTGCTATAGCTTTCCAGGTGCCCTTCTGCATTTCTCCATCTTTCTATTTCATTTTGCATACATTTCTAGGTCATTTAGTGAAGCTTTTCATATCATTAGGTTTAGTATTTGATCTTGCATGTTATTTGTCTTTCCAAGCTCTAGCTTGGTGGTGAACCCTCTTTTAATCTCTAATCATACCCTAGGACAACCTTTAGTAGATCTATTTCCCATACTTCATCCTTGGATTGAGATCTCTAGGGTTTCTTTGAATGAGAGTGTAGAAGATTGTTGTTCTATGTCCTAAACAATAAGCAATGAAAAATTTCCACCTTTCAAACTCGATGAAAAATACATTTAAAACATACACATAGAACACAAAGAGAATAATACTTATGCAATCAAAATAATAACAAATCTTGGAAATGCTTTTCTCAACTTACAACAAATATCAACTCAACAAGTTGTACATATTTTCCTTTCACTTCCCTTGGACTCTAGTTCAAGGCAATGTAGATTCATAAACACATATACAATGTAGATTCATAAACACATATATCCTAGTGACAAATGCACATTTTTTTAATTTTTTTTGAAATATCTAAACAATGAACCAGATTAATCATAAAAAATTTCTTGTAAAATCTTGACTGACCATTATATTGCACATCCTAAAGAATTGGCCAACATTTTCTTGGTAGAATTTTTCATAGAATTCACAATAGTAAAATTAAAAATTACAAAAAGGAGTAGACCATAAATTATTTGATTTATTAAAAATAATAAAAAATTTGATATCAAGAACTATTACATGGAGAAACTTTTTCTATATTTTTCATTTACCATGGATGAGAACATATTGAAATAAGGCTTCACAATATGGTAATATGGTTTTTCTTTCAATGAAAAATAATACAAATTAATGAAGAAAAGTATGTACATACAATTTTAATTAATTGTGGGGTGATATGGACAATGCTCTTAATGATGTTGGCATTAAAGATGAAAATTATGATGGAAACAATATGTAAAATTTAAATGGCATGTGTAATGAAGAATACAATTTGCAACTAGACTTACAAATAATGAAACATAATATATATAAGAAGCAAATGTCAAGACCAGATAAATAAACATCCACACATGCTTAAAAATATAGAATGTCATAATTTTTGTAGAACATTAAAAAAGAGCAATAAGCCATAGTGAAAGTTGTACTGATGAATAAATAGAAAAAAAAGTTGAGCCATTACATTTTTTCTTAACAAGAGGTGTTAGCATAGGAAAAACATTCACTTAAAAAGAAATATATCAAGGTCTACTTCATATATAAAATAACTCAATTAATAGTGACCTAGACAAGGTAAAGGGCTTGTTACTTGCATACACAAGAAAAATAACTCACAACATAGGAGGTATAATGTTGCATTCTTCATTGCTTATACCACTTGATAAATCTAGTTTTATTCCATTGAGCTCAAATAGATTATATGCAATTAAAAAGAGTATCAATAGTTGCATGTTGTTCTTATAGATGCAATATCACTAGTTGGAGAAAGACTTCTATGATGCATAGATAAAATATTATGTGAAATAATGCACACACCTACTAAACATTTTGGTGGCTTAGACTTTATTTTTTGTAGTGAATTCCACCAGGAAGAGCCTATACATGATTGTCTAATATTTGAAGTTGTAAGAATATATATTGAATAGTGTCATAATTTTTGGGAAAAAAACACCAAATGTTATAATTTATAAATAACTATGAGGAAAAAGGATTAAATATTTATCTATATTCTTAATAAAATACATGGGTATGTGCAGGATCATGATGGGCCAAAAAATGGTGATATGTGAGTAATATTAGGGCCCATGTGGCCGACGACTTGTTTTTTACCCAAAATTGATGAAACAAAAAGGGTTTTTAAAGGAGATTCTCAGATTTCCACCAATATAAATTATGCTTTACTTTGAATGTAATAAATAATTATTATTCATTTTCTATTTGAATTATGACTAAAGTCGTGATTGATAGGCTAATTGAAAATCATCTATAGCTTTCAAACGATATCACATTTGTTTGAATCCAAAACATGTGTCATATTCTATGTTTCACATACTATAGGATTACAAAAAAAAAAAATTGAATTTCATGAAGTTTTGACCAAGTTAAGGTGGTCAAACGTACGAGTTTTATATTTTTTAAAATTTGTAATAAAAAAATCATAATTAATTATTTACTTTGAAAAAAACTATAAAAAAATATTCATTACATTGAGACATGAGTCTTCTACTTATATCTAAAATCTTATAAAAAATATTATCATTTTATTGTGGTTAGGGTGGTCAGACAAACACCTACTTCTTATTTTTTCCCTGAAATTTAAGTACCACTACATTGAAATTTCAAATTTTCACCAAATAGATTTTTTTAAAATAAAAATAAACCTAGTATTTTAGAAACTACATTCAATTTTCTACAAATTCTATTATTACATATTTTTGAAATAATATAGATAAATTATTCAAATTTTTATGTCAAGTTGCCTAACTCTTATTTTTATGAATTTTATTGCCGCTTAAGGGCCTATTTTTTCCATGATGATCCTGGACATGCCCATATATAGGTTCTTAAATGAACAATGACATATCATATTTGGATAATAAATTCTTATGGTCTCCACATGTAGAACCAACATTTCCATTTAGTTTTTGCATGAGAAAATATGTTAGATAACACAACAAATTATGTTTTTTCCTCTACCTAGAGAAGTAATAAAAATCAATGTACATGATGAACATGACAATTTTGTTCATGTAACATAATTGTACAAACATAGTACAAACCTGCCCAATCATATAATGTTAAAAATAGACAGAGTGGTTGATATCTATGGTGGAAACTATGACACACAATATGGTATTTTCAATATATCATATGGTAAATTTGAAGCCTATAGAAACTAATGAAAAACATTATTTTGATTGAAATCAATGACAATTCTATTGGAAAATGTCAAAGAAAAAATTAAGACATTTTTCCAAACTTATATTGATAATGGTTGGTTACCAATTCTTTGAATTGTAAAGCCCATGCAAAAAGTGAGTGGTAAACAAAGGGCTATTATAAAATAACTTCCAGTGCAATTAGCATGTGCTCGAATGATACATAGAGAAGAAGGGCTTACAATGAATGGCCTTGAATTTGATCCTTTAGGTGTCCACCAACATGGGTTAACACACACAAATCTCTATTGCATGTCAATCATTAAAACATTATTTTTGTTAAACCCTCTATTGAAAAACTTTAGGGTAAAATGAACAATTATAGAGGAAATGGTACAACTTCAAATAATTAATAATTAGGATTTTAAAAATGATATACATTGTGAAAACCACACATCATGCATTGTGATGTCTACCCTAAACACTCATCATTTCCAATCACATAAACAAAAATTTTACATGACAAAAAATTAATGTCATCGAACATTATTTGTCTATAGGAAACTCATTTGAAAAGGGAGTTGAGAAATTATAAATTACCAAATTATAATTGCTTTCCAACATACCATATTCATGGAATAATGGCCTATATCAAAAAATAAATACATGTTTTAAATGCAACACCATTGATGATTGGAAATTTTGAAGCAATATTGGTCTCATTCATATTTAGTAGACAAACATATTATATTTTTAATATTTATGTGAGACCAACACTTATAGTTATAAATATCGTAACAATTATTGGTGAAGTGATGAAAATTTCTTTTATTAATAATTCATTTATATTGCACATGACTTGAGTATTGACATGTCCAGAGACTTGAAAAAGATACAAATTCTTAGAGAGTGCATGTAAATACACAAGTTATAGTTAATATATGAAAAACAAAATATTTGTCAAACAACATCATTGAACATATGTGGAAAAACAATAATGCACATGCATCTAAAATTCAAAGATTGAAATCATACTAGAGTGATCATGACATTCTTCTAATTCATATTGATAACATTATCTAACCACGTCATGCACTTTGGAAGAGATACTTGGATTTGTAATATATTATCATGAAGCAATGTAAAATTGTTTACTAATGTTGTTGGTTAATAAAATGATACTACTACAATTCATTATTTAAGCTATATTTGTTAATAAATTTTATAGGATAAAAAAATAAATGTATTGTTTTTCAAGTCAATTAACAACATGATTATTTCTCAAGACATGTCATCCAGTTCAGTGTCTACAAAAGTAGAGCATGAAAGAAAAAAATTAAAGTATCTAGATAATAGAAACAAGACAATTTCATTAACTAGAAAGATTGTGTTCTTTCCTGAATGTGGATCTTCTTGTTTTATAGAAGCCTTGGAGGAATGCGAAGAAATGTGCAAGATCTTGTTACTTTGCAATAACACATAACAAAACAGTAAGAGATATCAGTTATGCTAAATAAGTTGAAACTTACATCATATTTTAGCTAATGCTATGGCTTGCAGTTTTGTTTTTATTTCTTATATCTAACTAGAAACTATGGAATCAAAAAATACATTGTATGATAAATTGAATACAAAAAATAGTGAAAAAAATAAAACAATTTTGTTTTGCAACATAAATTTGAATCTTCTTGTTTTTTTAGGTCCCTCAAAGACATGTAAATCACTGATGAATATGCTTTTATGTCAAAAGAATAAATGACTTAAATTTTATTAGTTCTATTGAAATTATATAACACTTTGTGTATTTGGTGTGTTTTCTTTATGTATTTCGTGCTTTTGCTCTATGTATTCCATGTTTTTTTCATGTAGTTCATGTATGCATCATGTTTTATTTGTGTATGTTTTGTGTATTTTGTTATGTGTACTCCATTGATTGTTGATTGAGTGCTTTATGTACGATTTAATATTTCTTTATCTCTAATGTCTCTCTTAAAATTGTGGATTGATAGAATCCTAAGTTGGGGGCTTTCACACAACTCAACTTGGTTTCATCATGTCTCTTTAGCATTTTGGTAAATAAATCTAGCTTCTTCTTAATTTAGTGTGAGAATGAGTATAAGTTCATACTCTCACTAAAGTGGGGGCTAAATGCAAAAAATTGTAAATTGTCACCCTTAACAATTTCACACTAGGTTTAGCTCCCCCTATGTGATTGGACCTAATTATGCTCTTAAATTGATTGATGATGGTCATCTTTGAAAAAGTAAAATTAAACTAGGAATTTATTATTTAATATTTATTTATTGACACAAAAAGACCCAAAATAGGTCTAGACTAAGGTGCTAGCACCCTTGCCTATCCTATTTTGACCCCAATTTAAATATGTCATTGTCGATATTTTAATATTTAAAAATCCAGTTTCATTTGTTGACTTTTGATAAATAATTTTATAAGAAATAAAGAAATGCATATAAATACAAGTCTTTTTCACCATTTTAAATCCTAGAAATTTTGGAATTATAATTAAGGATCTTAAAAATTAGTCAAGTCAATTCAAGGGTAGAATTAGCAACATTATTGTAGTGCTTTCATGACTCAAGATCATGTTTGTAAGACATTAGGAAGAAGGAAGGAATTATGAATAAGGAGTTATTATGATCAATCATTCTATTTCTATGAAGATGTATGAGTTTTCCTCTACATGCTAGCTACAATAATCTATTATGTTTTATGGACTAACCTCTTGTAGGTCTATCAATCAACTCAAGAACTCATCAATCAAATTTTGTGTTGACTTATAGTGTGAACATCACTTTGAAAAGGGTTTCAAGCCTGGAGTAATATTATAATTTATCATTTTATCATTTCATTAAATTATTATTTTGGTCTCTACCTGACATAGGGCATACCCTCTTGAACATCATCATTTTTTGTACATGGAGATGGAAAAACAAAATAAGGTTTGGCTAAGGAAATCTCCTATATAACACAAAATTTCCCCATCTTTTTATGTTTGTAGAAAAAATCAAGAAGTTTCATCAACAAACTGTCACATGAAACACAAAGTAGACTATAACCTACCTTTCATTGTTTTTAGATACCGAAAAAAGTAGCAACTCAGGTCTAGTGTGCCCACACCCTTGTCCATCCAATTTAGGCTTAATTTTTAATATCAAGTTCCTCTCTATATCTCCTTCTTAGATCTATGATTTTTTGATAGTTTTTTTTCATTTGTGCACGATAAATTATATTTTCACATATAGGGTATATGCCAATTAGGCCAATTAAAAACACATAAAACTTTTCATCTTGCAACTCAAGAGAACACATACACTAGGAGATTGAATCTCCCTTGTGGAATCACTTTAATCATAAAACCTTAGCTGGTTTGTATTCAAATGTGCATTCAAAGTGAAAAGAAGTTAATCCTAGTTAATCTAATTGGATCTAGAGCTTGATCGTAATACTTTTTTAATTTTCTCCTAACCAAGCCACGTCATAACTACAGATTAAAATTCCTAACTTGCTAATGCCATAAATTATGATTGCGAAATTTAGGATAATTATTTAAATTTCACATAAAAATAGTTTTGATTAAAGGGGAAAATAGGTTTTGAATGGACTTGAAACCATTAACAAGAAGGTTTTGACAGGGAATTGAAACCCACATAAAGAGACCAAGTTGTAAAAGAATAAAACAAAGGCAACCAACAACGAAGCAGAAGAAGATTATAAAAAATTAGTGTGACAACTCAAATCTACAACAAATAGAAAAGTTTTAATGGGATCCTTAAACCCAATACAACCAAGAATTACAAATGAACTTGTACCTAAGAACCACCTAAGATGACCAGGTAACCATCAACCTATATCTGCCAAACTGCAACACAATGCTTATTAGCACCAATAGGCAGTGAATAACCAAAGATGGCTAGGTAACCAATAGCCTAAACCAACCAAAAAACAACACAACACTTATCAACACCATCCAATGAAACCAAACTCCCCACCTCAATAGGAGAGTTAGGAATTAGAGTAAAAAATTGAAGAGCCTCAGCAAACACACAACACCAATCAACTCACAACACGAACCCAATCTCCACCTCAATAGGAAGGGGCTCCCCTCTATAGGAGAGGATGAAATGAGTCCCAAAACCATAGAAAATAGAACTTGGTGTTGGTGCACCCAATCCACAACACACCTCTCCACCTCAATAGAAGAGGGATCCACCTTCAAAGGAGTAGTCTCCACCTTCCAAAAAGACCATAGATGAAAAAAACAAAGGGAAGTAGCCACACCCATAGTAAAGAACACCATAGCATCCTTTGGAAAAATAGTAAACTAGAGAAAAGAAGATAAAACAGAGCACTCCTCAACCAACAACACACCCCCATCTTGGAAAAAAAAATTTAGGACCCAATAGGAGGAGAGGACAAAGCTCAATAAAATAGACTGGCAATCTAAGATAAAACCACCCAACTGAACCATGACAACCCGAGAGAAAAAGACACAAGAAACCTTGGCAGCCACTGTAACCCACAACCACTTCATCCTTCCAAGAAACAAAACCATCAAAAAAAACAAGAAGGGAAAAGATCCACTCCACTAAGGCCATCCAAAACACCCAACACCAAGAGAAACACTCCCCATTGAGAGTAGAAAGAAATTCATCACTACAATGAAGCAAGACCCAGAGAGGAACAACCTCCTTGCCCCAAAAAACAACCAACACCAAAGAAGAGGCAGAGAGACCCAAAAGAAGAAGGAAAAGGCAAGGAAAGCCTCCAAGTAGAGAGAGTAGAGAGCCGACAAGACAATGAAGAACAACTTCCAACCCAACATGCCAATCAAGGTCTGAAACATGCCAAAAACTATCCACAAAAAACTCTACCAAAGGCAAACCAAAATCCTCAAGCTTAAGCAATGAAATATCCCACACAAAGGAAATGAATCCCGAAAAAGGTAGGAGAGAGACAAGAAAACCAATAGACACAGAAAGAGGAGAGAAGGCACAAAAAGTAAAATCAAATTTCAACCCTACATGCCAATGCAGGTCTGAGATAAGGCCACCATTCTCCTCAAACAACCCCATAGAAATAACTACTAACATCAAAACCAGTACAGAAAGAAGTAATGCAAGGAAACGAAAGCCCCCTAGTAGAGAGAGTGGGTAGCAGGCAAGAGTATGAAGAGAAAATTCCAACCCTACATGTCTGTCAGGGTCTAAAACAAGCCAAAAACTAACCACAAACCTCTCCCCTAGAGGAAAACCAAAGACCTCCACCAATGAGCACCAAGAACAAGGGTAGCCAGAAGGCAACACCAAAAAAAAATACAATAGATCAAGCCTGGTAAGGCAAGAGGAAACCTTACAGGGAAGAAACAAGGTGAAGGCCAAACAAAAAAGTGCAACCACACCTCTAACACATTGATCAAATTCTAAAATAAGCCATAACCTTGAGCCACATCTTTTAAAGAACTAGAGCCTCACAAGGCACAACCACTCCCAACACACAACAACTAGAAAATAAAAGGGGGAAGAAACTGAAATTCCACCTCTACACCAAAGACAACAACCACCACCAGAGAGAACAAATAACTATAGCCAGTCACCAGTGCCCAAACTACAACCAACCATAGCCTAGCCCCTAGATCCCAAACCTCAGCCAGACACAACATAACCACCAACACCCAAACCTCAACATCATCCACATAGTCAGGATCCTCACCATCAACATCAGAAGATTTCAAACTCTCGAAAAGGCTCATATTCCTGCTTCCTCCTTCACAATCCATCTGACTCTAAGTGATCCACATTAGTTATCGACACATAAAAATGGTTATGGTGATAGCTAAAACTAAAATTTCTCTAATCCTAAATTCCTCAAAAAGTAAACATTGGGCAACAAAGATGAGAAATAAAAATTATAAAGAAATTTCATATATAATTTGGGATTAGAGATATCTTTGTTGAGACTATAAAAATTTGACTAGCATTGGAGCTATGCCAAAGTTAAAGAAATATATCTACAAGTTAACATGTCAAAATAATTATAGACCAATATTTGATTTATGTGTCAAATCATCCATAACCATGATACTTCTCACTTTTTATGACACCAAAAAAATGGGAAAAACAAATAAACTCTTAGATGCACACATTGTAGTGTCATAAATTATCAACCTCATAATTTCACACTAGGTTTAGCTCAACCCATGTGCTTGGACCTAATTATTCTCTTAATTTGATTATTTTGTGATCATTTTTGGGAAATCTGATTAAAATTAGTATTTAATATTCATTTAACGATATAAAAATCCTAAAATAGGTTTGGACTAGGGTGCCACCACCCTTGTGCACCCTATTTTGGCCCAATTTAAAATATCTTACTATCAAAATTTTAACATTTTAAATTTCAAATTCGTTTGTTAGCTTGTGATAATTAATTTTGCATGAAAATGACTTAATTCATATAAATACAAGTCCTTTTCACCATTTAAAATCCTAAGAAATCTAATGAAAATATTGAGAAAATAAGCATACTAAAAGTGGTCAAGAGTAGAATCAGTAGAATTTACAACACTTACTATTAGTCAAGATTCATTTTTGCAACACATTAAGTTTATATGTGAGTTTGTTCATGCTTTATGTTCACTTTTTTGTGAATAAAAACACTTGCATGATCTTTAATCATGAAACTAGATCTCCTTATATGAGATGAGTATAATGAATTCAATCCATCGAGGAAATCATATCTGAGTGGTCAGTTTCAGCACTTGTCAATTTATCACTTGTTTTTATCCATTTTCCTCTACCCAATCGAGGGTAAGTACTCTTTACATCATCATAGCCATTATGGAGGTGGAAACACCAAAACAGGGTTTATCTTAGGCAATCCCCTATACGACACAACTCTTTATCCCCTCTCTTGTGTGTAGGTGATCGATCTAAAGTGGATTTGGGAGAAGATTGAAGACCTAATTGAAAGATCAAGCATTCAAGTTTCCTATGCCAAAAATTTAGGGAAAATGGAATTAATCATGAACAAACAAAGTTTTGAAGCTAAGTCTAAAAAGGAAGAACATACAGACTATGATCATATCATATCTATTTATTGATTTCTGAGATCTACATTCTCAAGACTAGAGTGTCATTAGCCTTGTCTAGACAATTTGATTCCTAATTTATGTGTCAGGTTCCTCTATCTCTACACTTTGTTGTTTTATTATCCATTTATGTGTTTAGTTCTACATTTCTTTGTTGTTACATCAAATTATTGTAGCTTCATAGTTTACATAGGTATACATTTTCATAATCAAATCAAATCACTTCCTAATCAATCAATCAATATCATTCTCCCCTAAAGAAGAACCAAAATTTTGATCCACCATTCCAGCTCTTCCATTGAGGTTAGTAGCCAAGTGGGTGTATGTGATCAATTTGGTTCTTCTCTAATGTAATGTTAGGAGAAAGTGTGAATTAGACCTATATCCCTTTTTCCCATGTCACACACACATGTCTTAGGTATTTGATACAAAAATGTTAGGAAAATATCAATAATATCATGTTATAGTAATGTTCCCCATGTGATTGAAATAATGTATTGATCCTATTCTCTTAGAAGACTCAATTGCCAAGAATTGCTTGATTATTCCATGCTTTAGGCAATTTTAATTGGAAGTAAAAATTATTAAATTTACACTCATAGAATCCAATAAGTTATTTTGATTATGATATAGGCAACAAAATATAAGTCTTCCCTAGAAGAGATCAAACACATACCACTATGAAGAATCGTGAGCTTCAAAATAGCTAGAAAACTATTATCATCTACTTCCATTGCCTCAATTTTTATAGCACTAGAAGAAGACTATAATAAATAATTTGTTACCATATATTGTGATGATGGCACACATGTTTAATCTACTAGCTAAACTATAGTTCCTTGTATTTTATATTACAATTTTTATAACTAAAAAGAATTCATGTCTTTATCATATTATAAAAACTATTTTTATTTTAATCATATTATTATTCTATTTTATCCTATTAAATTAATTGTTGAACACAACATGGTGCACCTACAAGTATCTATAAAATATGACATTATGTGGAAAAAACTATGTTTATATCAAAATTTTGTTGTCATTTTTTATTTAGGTGGATTGGATTGAACCCTATATGCAAAATCAAGTGGAGGCATAAAATATAGCAATAGATATTAATTCTAAAATATAATAAGAGTAGACACTTGCCAATTTTTTAAGGATATTTTAATATGTTGATGTGTTGCTCATAGGCTTCGTGTCCTAATATCATTTTGGTATAGTTATATTTTGTATAATATTTATTTTACTTGTTAGGTACATGTTTCTTGTTATTAGGTGGACAATTAGGGCGATTTAAATGTTATATAGAAAAAATAACAAATAAAAATTATCAAATTTTTGTGATGTAGAATTGGTTAGTAGGAATTTTGTTGAAGGTAGCTAAGGTTTTCACTAATTGGTTGTTTTGGTCCTAAACCTACTAGAAATCTCCTAGATCACTTTTTCACCAAAGTCCCATGTATTTGATACAAAATGATTCCCTCACCAAGAAAAATTTAATACAGGTCTTGTCGAGATAAAAATTTCATGTTATTTCAAATTATTTTCATCATGGACTTTCTATATTTTATAGTTATTTTATTTGTGGATTGGGAAGCAACTAGTGATAAATTTATTGATTGGTTTTTATGGAAAGATCTTGGTGGTTGATGACATGTTCTTCAAACTCAAAGGGTGTAATTTTATGATTACATGATGCATCTCTCTACACTTACATGAATTCATTGTAGTGGTAGAAACCCCTAAACCCTACTCTCATGTCATATCTAGGCCACTATTTTAATGGATTTTATGCGTGCATTTTTTCTTGGCAATCAAAATTTGAAGGAAATTAATGTGCAAAGTGTTTTTCTCTTGTTTCATAGGGTTTCAAAATCCCAAAAGGGAATCCTATACATAGGGAATTCATGATGATGATCACTATGGCATGATAGATCGTTGTGATTCTAAATTTGTATGTTTCCTCCTTTGTAGCTCATAACCTAGGTTGCAAATCTATATATTCACATTTCTCATAAATTCAAAGGGTTTGTCACTCTATATTGTCATAGAAAAATAGGTGTAGATATTCCTAAGTTCTCCACAATTAAAATTAATTCCACTATTAGGGTTATCACTTAAAACATGTATAGAAGGGTGTTACAACAATAAATATTTTTAATCATAAGTCATGTTGATCAATTGCTAGAATTTTTAAATATTTTGAATAATGAAATATGAAAGGTTTCTTGATTTTTAAATAGTTTTATTCACCATATTTGATGGTGTAAATGTAAAAAGGAATTGATAAATTTCATAACAGTTTAAATCAATGCAAGTTGGTTTTGTATTGGTCATTTATGTGTTGCATTGTAATATTTATAATTTTTATTAAGGATGTATCATGTAGCATCATAAATTGTCACCCTTGGCAATTTTACACTATTTTTTGCTTCCCCTTAAATTATTGGACCTAATTGAATACCTAATTTTATAAATAATGCATTCTATGGCCCATTTTTAATAATTACTAACAAATTGCAAGTGGAAAAAATGCATTTATCTAATACTTTTCCCTCGCCACCTTAATTTTTGAAAAATAGGGTTGGGAGACATACACCCAAGGAAAATTGTTTCCCCTTTTTTGGATCCATTTATTCAAATATGTTGGTGTTAGTAATTTATTATTTATACTTCAAAATCTTAAAGTCAACTATTAATTTGAAATAAATTAAAGTAATTTCATATAAATATCTAGTTATTACATCATTTAAAATCTATCTAGAAAGAATTGGAAATAAAGAGCAAGAATTATTGTCAAGCGCATCATCAAGCAAGCCAAGAGTAGAAATTTAGTGATTTATTACAAAAATTCAAGATCCAAGCATCATGCCCAATCCTATGTGATTTTATGTATGCTCATGTTATCATTGTTTGTGAAAACTAACCCTTTTGCAGGTATACAAGCAATTCAAGCAAATCAAACAAGAAAGATCTAAACCTTGAGGAGATGTAAAATGAATTCAACCCTTCAAGGAAGCCACTGAAGGGTGGTAAGTTGATACACTTTGTTGATTCATCATTCCTTTTATTATTTACCCCTATCCCTCAAAAGGATAGGTATTTTAGCATTGAAATTCTCATTGTGGAAGTGGAAACACTAACACTAGGTTTGACTAAGGTAAGCCCATAAATGACACAACCCTTCCCCTCTCTTTAAATGTGTAGGTTCTAGGTTTAGAGGATATTGGAAGAAGTTTGAATATAAATCCATTGTTGCAATCAAAATCCTACATCTTGACAACTAATAGAAACTCACTTATAAAAATATTTGACAGTGACTCAATAAATTTACAAATGGAAATAGAAATATTTGATCTAGCCCCAAAGGATTAAAAAAATAGATTTTAAATTCCTCTACAAGGACACATATGCCCAATGCAAATCAGTCCTCAAAAATTACTTCAAATTTGTAGGGAAAGAATCAGAGAGTAGAAAGAATGTTATAGGTCCAAGTTTGCAGATCTGAAAAAAATTACAAGGACATATACGCCCAAGGTGAATTAGTCCTCCAAAATTAGGCTCAGATTTATACCATAGGTGCATAGTATACTAATTTATACATTTCAATTGCTTGAATTTGTCTGTGACTTTTTATGTTTGTCGTATTTGCATCAAAACAATAATTTACATCATTAGCCTAGTTAGATCATTGTATTTCATCCATAAGTTCATCCTAGATTCAGTTAAGGGTTGGTTGAGTCACCTTTTAGGTTATAAGTAAATCATATATATTTTCCTAATCCATCAAACCCTTGCTACCTCAAGTCTTTAATGAATCATTTGAAAAATTACCTAAACCCAAGGGTCAAATCTTAGGGTTTCACTTTTCTATGTTTCATTTTGGTGAACCTGACATGTTAACATTATAGACCTTATAAAATGTAAATAAGTTTACCTTAGATCTAGGTTTAGCATTACATTATCTTTCATTTTTTATTTAGGCATTCATTTTTGCATCATAAAAAGCATAAAAATTCTAAATTTTACATACAATATTGCATTATAAGTTGCAATAGGGTTAATTTCAGTCATCTTGGGTCTGATTTACATTCAAATTACATTTCAAAATCTGTATTAGGTCATTAAATTTGAAATAAAATATAAAATTGTTCAATGCATCCATTTAGGCATCTTTTATGTAGCTCAAAAAGTTAAAAAAAATCATTGTTCATTTCAAAAAGCATATAAACATCATCATTTTCATATTTTGGCATCTTAGAATTAGTCAATTATTGCATCTTAGATCTAGAAATAGCATTTATAATTGTCTTTTATTTTTTGAATATTTTGCAAATTGTTGCACACTTGCATTTTGAGCTACATAATCATAAATTGAGAAAATTTTGGTAAAATATTCATTGCTAGACCTGTTTACACACAAAACTAAGATCCTTAAATAGTATAACACACACTCAAATTTTGACTTTTTCAAGAACCTATATAGGACATAGTCACCCAAGGTGATTTAGTCCTACCAAATTGAGCTCAAATTCACTGTGCAAAATTTTGTCTATGGTCTTTTCCCAGATCTAGCATCAATTTTGGCATATTAGTTTTGTAACTATCTATTTTGCTAAAAACATTGCTAGCTTGATCCAAAGGGCATAACACAATGTTCACATTGCAAAAGCATTTTATTTTCATAGTTCATGTTCTATTATAAGATCTTGTTAAGAATTTCAAGAAATTTTTATTTTTGATTATAGGAAAAATGGGTTTTGAAGGGGCCCTGAAACCCTTTATAGGATAAATTTTTGATGTTGGAAAAATAAGAATAGACAACTGAGAGGGGGGGTGAATCAGTTGTTATAAAATTTAAAACTTATCTTACTTTATCAACCTTTACTCTCAGATCTAATAATTAACAGTGAAAGCAAGAATCAACAATACATCAGAATCACACAACACCAAGATTTTTGCATGGAAATCTTATTAGGGGGAAAACCACGATAGAGGTTAATCCATAATTATGCCCTATTAAAAGTATACGTAAAATGAATAATGAATGCACATGCATTTAGGAACACTACCTAGAGCTCATTTCTCAGAAGGGAAGGCTCACTACCTTACAAAAAGCAATCAGATTAAATCCATCTGATGAGATTTGAACTGAGAAATTAGCTTCTTCGAAAGCCAGATGACAGTTCTGGTTAGGCACATAAACACTTCTTCACACTTTGCTCAAACTTCTTCACACTCTACTCTAAAATTGAATGATCTTATCTTTATTCGCATATATCTTACACACACTTCGCATACATTCACCGAGCATACTTCAAAATGAGGAAAAAATTGTTCTTATATATCTGCTACATGAATTTACATCAACAACTCTATCGGCCAAAAATAAATAATAGATGAACACAAACTGTCAGCCCAATTCATGAAAAAATCTCAATGCGTACCAAACTAAGTCGGTCACACCATAATGAAGACCTAAATCAACATCCTCGAACATGCCAAGTATTCAAAAATTAATCCATAAGGATCTGCAACATGCTACCACCATCATGTCGGCCAAGAACATGAAAACTCGAACACAAAGGAAAATTATTCGATCACGAGCACACCGATCAACATGGACGTACCACAATGATAGAGCATGATCTAGAACCATCATTGAATGTCTCAGGAGCATAGGCAACAATTCAATTTACTAGGATTACATTCTCTTCTTCCAAAAACACCTGCTACAGTAACAAAATAACTATAGGAACTCAGAAACTCATAACTTTCTCCAATCTTGATGCACATCTCTGAAACTTTCGAAGAACATACTAGATAGGCTCAAAAAAAAACCCTTTAATGCATGACATATGAATATCAGCGTACACAACATTTCACCATTCAGATCTTCATAGCTTCATAGACTGTTTACAACATATTTATTCTAATTTTCTCAATATCCTCGACATATACAGTCTTTAGAATCATCAATGTTAATAGTGTTGACATCAATGAAAACCACATATCAGCAACATAATCACAACATCCAAAAATATCCCCCTTTGGCATTGATAGAAACACATGATGTGAAAAGTACCATCAACACAACTAGCTCTTCTCCAACAATTTCCTTCTTCTCATACTATTCTTCTCCCTCTTACATTACTCTTCTCCCCTTTTCTTCCTCAAAGGTTTTTCACATTACTCTTCTCCCCCTTTGACATCAATGACAAAGGCACACGAGCTCTGAACCACATATCTAAATCATCTAATTACTCCCCCTAAGTAGCAGCCACCATAACATCAATTTGAAACAAGATCTAACTGTAAGTGCACGGATTGATGCAAAGACTTACATCTTAGTTCAGATTAGGAGGGGAAATCACCCCTAAATTGCCTCTGAGATATTCAAAAGTATCTTTAGGCAATGGTTTAGTGAAGATATCTGCAATTTATTCCTTAGTGGGAACATATTCCAAACTGACTTCTTTATCACTTACTTTGTCTCTCAAAAAGTGATACTTGATATATATATGTTTTATCTTTGAATGTAGCACCGGATTCTTGGAAATTTTTATGGAACGTGAATTGTCACAAAATATAGTAATAGGCTCATCATACTCAATTTTGATATATCTTAGCATCTGCTTCATCCACATTACTTGAGTACAATTGTTTGTAGCAACAATATATTTTTCCTCAGCAGTAGATAAGGAAATGGAATTCTAACTTTTACTTAGCCAAGACACCAGCTTCTTCCCCAAGAAGAATGCACCACCACTTGTAATTTTCATGTCATCCACATCTCCTACCCAATCTACATCTGTATAGGAATTCAGAGTAAGATCATCATCCTTAGGATACCATAGCCCAAAATCAATTGTTCCTCAAGTATCTAAAAATTATCTTTATTGTAGTCACATGTGATTCCTTTGGATCAACTTGATATCTAGCAACCATGCATACCACATTCATGATGTCTGGTCAAGTCTAAGTCAAGTAGAGCAATCCATAAATTATGGGCATGTACCTTGTTTGATTAGCTTTAGAAGAATCATCATTTTGTGTTAACTTGCATCCGGTTACCATGGGTGTACCGACAGGCTTTAAATCTCCCATGCAAAACCTTTCCAATAGTTCTCTTACATAGTTGGATTGAGATATAAAGATTCCATCATCTAACTGAGTAATTTACAATCCTAAAAGTAATTTTAGTTCTCCAATCATCGACATCTCAAATTCAGTTTTCATTTCATAAGAAAATTTCATGCATAAGTCATCATCACCTTCAAAAATAATGTCATAAAAAAAGAATTCAATAATCAGTTCTTTATCCTAATCCACCTTTAAATGTAGATTGTTGTTAGCAATACCTTTATTGAATGCAAGCTTCAACAAGTATTTATCCAGTCTTGCATACCAGGCTCTAGGGGCTTGATTGATTCCATATAGCGCTTTCTTCAATTGAAAAACCATGTATTTTCATTAGTCAGTTGAAATCCATTTGGCTGCTCAACTTAAACTTCTTCTTCTAACTCATCATTCAGAGATGACTCTTCACATCCATTTGATAGACTTTGTAATTCTTGAAAGAAGCATAAGAAAGAAATAACCTTACAACTTCAATTCTAGCAATAGGGGCAAAGGTTTCTTCAAAATCAATACCTTCCATCTATGAGTACCCTTTATATACCAGTCTTGCTTTATTACTAACCACTTCATCTTGTTCATTCAACTTATTTTGAAAGACCCATTTGGTTCCAATCACATTTTTATCCTGAGGTCTAGGAACAATAATCCATGTATCATTTTTCTCTATTTGCATTAGTTCTTCCTTCATTGCTTCCATCCAATATTCATCTTTACATGATTCATTGACATTGCTAGGCTTAGTTTTGGAAATCAAACAATACTCTTCCGCATTTCTCCTTCTAGTCTACACACCTTTGTTCTTGTCACCTATAATTTTATTTTCAAAATGATTTAGCTTTACATACCTTGGGAATTTTTTATTCTCTCTAACTTTCAATTCTTTTGTTCTCTAGTCTGCACTTCCACTAGCTTCTCCTTCATGATTCTCTTGATTCACCGAAACAATTTGAACTTGATTATGTGTATGAGTAGTCTTTAATTTATCTACACTATCTTGTTGATCATCTGAGTCATATCCACAATATCTTGATGACTTGTCAGTATCCTCATCAACTCTGACATTTACACTTTCAACCATGTAATACCCCTCCGTTTTGCTTCTTGTTTGGTTTGCGTTATGTGATGTTTGGTTGCAGTTACTTTGATACTGGATACATTTTGTTATGATGTTTTGATCGCTATTATTGTGGGATGTAGTTATCTGATTATTGTTTCACATGCATTATAGAGTAATGATGTAGAGTTAACATGAGATGTTATTATGAGATTACTGGATTATGATGGAAGTGTCAGTTTCGATGAGTGTATTGGTGAAGAGGACGGTTTCGCATCACTCGCTTGCGAGCACCCTACAAATCCGTAATTTCTTCTTCACGGTGTGTATTATATGCTAGATATATTGTATGATATTGTTTACTTATTTTTTTAGGATTGCAGGTACATGACATCAACTCCACCTGGTTTCACAGGTTTGAGCATGTCGATCCAACGGTTAAGTTGAATGGAAGATAGTAGCTAGGTAACATGTGTCAAGTTTACACCCTAGCCTTAGTGTGTCGTCAGTCGTGTGTGTTGAGTCATTGTCTGTCTTGTTTTAATGTTATTTAATTCTGAAGGATTCTTGATTTGGAAATAGATATTTAGAATAATTGCATTTAAATCATGTTGATGGTTATTTAATTTAAATAATGCAATGTGGATAAAAGTTTATATTTAAATTAATTAATTATATTTAAATTATTTAATTAATTAAATTTAATCCAAAGGGGTTGAATTTAGTTATTAAATAATTAAATTAATTAATTAAACGTGATGCAAGAGAATGAAAGGAAATAAAAGAATTAAAATTAATTTTGGAATTTAATTTCAACATGTGGGAATTAAATTAGAAATTGTAATTAAATGTTTATTTGGGAAATTAGTTGCAACTTTGGAAATTAATTTATTATTTGAAATTGCATTTTAAATTGAAAGTGGGTTTTCAAAAATTGAAATTGAAATTGAAATTAAAATTAAAATTGAAATTGAAATTGAAATTGAAATTGAAATTGAAATATTTAATTTGCATGTAATGTGAATTAGGGTTGTATTAGGTATTTTTGTTTTATAATGAATGCATGTTTTAATTTTAGGGCAGGGAAAAAAGTTTTAGAAAAAAATACATTTTTACAGCAGAGAAGAAATTTTGGAAAATTGCACAAGAAGGGTTTGAAGAAAGTTTTGATTGGAGAATTGATTGAAGGAAAGATTGTTTGCATTTGTTGGGTTTTGGATTGGATTCATTGGATGATTGAAGAAAATTCAGGAAATCTTTGGAGGAGGCTTGCATTAGAAATTCATCTCTTCCTGTAGCTTCTTGTACCAGGTTTTCCTCTTTGTGTTTTATTGTTCTTGATTTTTTTTTTAAAAATAGTAGTGATTAAAGATTTGTTTGTTAAATCTGTTTTAGAAAATAAATTTGATATTAGAATAAATGAATTAAATAAATTTACAGCCTTTGATTGTGAAAATTTTTGAGTGAAAATAGTGAAAACCTCAATTGAATTTAAATTATTTGGGGAAATTGATTATGTTGTTATTGAAATCAAACATAGAGATTGAACAATGCATTTAGAATGTTTTTAGAAAATGAAACCCTCTGTTTATTATTAAAAATTGGATTTTAAAATCCGCAGGGTAGTTATATTTTTCATGGTAAAATGGTCTGGTTGCATCACATATAACTCCACTTGCATAAATTGGGTTGTCAGGAAATTTAAAGGATTTTTGCACATTGGAATTTTCTTATCCCTATCAAACAATCGCAAATACCCGGATCGTAGTTTTTGAGTTATGCTTGAAACACGAGACTGCTGTTAAGTTATTTTCCCATGGCTGCTCTGATAATAAAGTAATAATAAATTGATATTTATAAATATTAATATTTTATGTATTGTTATTATAATATTAAAATATTATTTAATAAAATTTTATATTATAATTTATAATATTAAAGTATTATAGTTATTTATATTATTTTAAATAAAATTTGTATATTAGATTAGTGGAATTAAAATTATAAACATATGGGAAAATTATTGTTTATTTTAAAATGGCATGTTAAAGTTTAATTGAGAGAGTTAAATATTTGATTTAAAGAATGCATAATTTAAAATTTAATTGTGGAATTTAAATTCATGTGTAAAAGGTCCAATTATTAATTTGATTTAATTGGAAAAATATATATATGATATTGGGTTATAGTCCAAATATTGATCTTATTTTAACACAATAAGTTATGGAAGAGACCAAATGTTAATTTGATTAATTTTATAATGTTTTAATTTGCAAGGGCAATTGGTTATTTAATTTAAAGCGAAATATTTTGAGTTATAGTTGAAAATACTTATTTTGTTAAGAACAATTAGAGAATAAAATATTAGTGTAATTTCTCCCTTATCTGAAAAGATGAATTCTTAATTCAGTTTTATCGATATAATGAATTACATAATGAAATGAGAAATGGATTTAGAGTATCCAAATGTAGTTTCTTCTATTGCCTTCAATGATTATGTCTTTCATGTTTATGCTTTGAGAATGGGTTGAATACCTATTAGTTTATAAGTCTTTCAGATGGTCTGTTGTTTGTGAGGGTTATCGTTGTGAATTCTCTTGGTAGTGCATGGGATCGTGTTGTTTTAAAAGTAAATTCAGGAATTGATTATTATGAAGAGACAATTAATTATTTTAATTTAATCATTTTCTATTTGAACAATTTATTTGTTGAGAATGTATATTTTATGGTTTGAATAAATGGATGTATGTAATAAGAGTTTGGAGAGAGAAACTTTTAGATGAGATTAACATAGGGTGTTGTTGGAAAACTAGAAGAAATATAAGGTTTGGGTTAGGAAATTGAAAAGAATTATTGTAGAAGATTTATGTTAATTTTAAAGGAAAACAATGGATTCGACTTAAATTATTTGAATTAGTCTATCATTTATTATAAAGGCACTTAGGTAGTTTTTTTTTCAATTAATTTTGAAACGGCAATAGTTATTATGTTTTATTTCCATAGAGCAAATTAATCGTTGTGATTGGAATATTAAAGAATCTATATAATTGAGTTTATTAATATATATGTTTGGTGTATATATAATATGGAGCATATAAAAATATGTTAAGGGTAAATTCATTATCGTATTTCATTTTAATAAGATGTATGCAATATATTATTGAATAGAGATTTAAAAAGGATTGATTAGTGTATATGGGTAAGTGGATAGAGAAACGATATTTTATTATATTAAAGTGATTGCATGTTCTAAATAGGAAATTGAATGAAATGTAAGATTTGGTTAAGAAATGGAAAGAGTTTACTTGCATGGATTTGTGTCGATTTAAAAGTAAATTAAGAAATTGTTTTATTAATAAGACAATCAATTATGTTATTTATTAATTTCTATTTAGATTAATTGAATCGTTGTGATTGGATTATGAAAGAGATATGGATCTAGTATATTCAAAAGTAGTATTTTCCTCATGATTATCTTAAAGGATTTAATTCTTTGTATTCAATAAAGGGAAGTAAGTTTAATTGTTTTAGATTTCCAATAATGAAAGGGGAAATAGGGGTTATGATTATTTTAGATGATCTAGTTATCGTGTCTTTGACTTTGTCAACACTACCTATTGAATGAGTATGGATTTAGGAAATCCAAATATTAGATTTGATTAATGACTTGAATGTTTTTGTTGCTATGTCATCAAGTTGCATTGTTTGTTTTGGGATTTAGTGTTAGTCCTAAATTATAAGTCTTCCAAAAGAACTTAGAGGATGAGGGTTGTTGAACCTTTATGTCATCCAGTTGTTTCCCTTGGGTAGTGCATGACGTCTTTTCAATTTTACCTAGTTTCCATGAACGGGGATATTTTGTACCTCCTGTGAAAAGAGTGGACTATGTGATTGTTGCCTCCAAGATGTTTGGAGTGAGTTATATCTTTTATTTCCTCATTGTTTTGGAGTGGATTATGATGCCTAGTTGATATGCACTTGTGTTTCCCTTGGTGGATTGTTTGGGTGTGTGTTGTCGAATAGAAGAGTGGCTTTTGTTAGGGGCTAGAGCCCAAAGTGGTAAACCAGGTAGCCTTCAGAAGTGAGTTAATCAAGCGATAATTAAATTAATATACTTATATGATTAGGATGCATTCACACTAATCAAGATAATTTAATCCTCACTCATAGACACAAGGGCTCGTATAGACTTGGAATGAGTGAGAAGGCCTGGAATGGCATAGTCATTTATCTTGTCAGTACGAGAGGTATTTGATGCCGCATGAGTGAGTATAAGTGTTGAGATTTGGTTGAGGCCACCAAGATTACCGGAGCCTATGAAGGATGCCCAGAGGAGATCTCGTGATTACTATGTGATGACACTCTATCTAGGACAACTGTTGTTAATTGTTTTATGTGTATGGTTCTGTGAACATACTTGATTATTATTATGTCTGGAAGCAATGTGACATATTTCAATGATGTTTGAGTTGTTCTTGATTTGTAGTTGTGTTGTACTTGAGTTGAATTGGATTTGTACTTATTTATGGCATTTATTTGGTTATGTCAGTATGAGTCTGTCTTTGCTTAGTGGTTGTAGATCTTTGTCCATGTTACTTTGTTACTATCTCCTAGCATGGGGGGTGGGCCTTCGAGTACCACTTGGTTGGGTGGAACATGCATCAAAACCGTTGGGTCCCCATCTATCTTCAGTACTTGGTGGCGAGACATCCAGATTGACAGCTTGCGGTTCTTATTGTAATTCTTGCATTGTAATATTTTAACTTGTATAAGTTATTTCATCCCTCTTATGTTTATGTGGTGGAATTTTGTAATTGTAACCTTATGTACTATTGCCTCATTTTGGGAATGAGTGATGTCACTATTGGATTAAAATAATGTTTATGAGATTGTATCTTAGTTGATTATCTTATTAGGTTATGTGGTATTCTTATGATGTATGATGTTTATTTCATAAAGTTCATAATGCTATGGTTATATGTAATATGTATGTGTGGGTTTAAGTAATCCTAACCTTGTAGCCTTAGAGGTTGTTGTTAATTAGTAAGTGAATGTGTATGTTAAATGCACTTTATAAAAAAAAATTGGTTCGCTTAAGACGTTAATTACAACTTCCTTTAAGGTTACTTGGTGAGGCATTACAAACCATATTCTTCAATATTCTATTGTAGCACCGATAGGCTTTCCTCTTAGTAGAGTATCCCAAAAAGATTCCTTTATCACTTCTAGCATCAAACTTGCCAATATCATCATCTCTTTTGATATAGCATCTACTTCCAAAGATTTTGAAATACTTAACAATAGGATTATGACCAAACCACAACTCAAAAGGAGTCTTACCAGAATTACCATTGACATTTACCTAGTTGATAGTGTATACAACAATTCTTATAGCTTCTCTCCAGTAGATATGAGGAACATTACCTTCCAACATCATAGTTCTGGAAACATCGAGAATTGTTCTATTATTTCTCTCAACAACTCCATTCTGTTGAGAATTCCGAGGAGAAAATAACTATCTTTTGATTCCATGCTCTTCATAAAATGAATTGAACTCTCGGGAAGTGAATTCACCACCTATATCCAATCTTACGAATTTAACCTTCAAACTTGTCTCATTTTCTATCATAGCTTTGAAAAATTTGAACTTTTCGAGTGCTTCATGTTTTTCTCTCAAGAAAGCAACCCATATCATCCTAGCATAATCATCAATAAGAAACATAAAGTACCTTTCTCCTTGTAGACTTATGATTCTTGATGGACCACATAGATTAGTATGAACCAACTCCAGTACTCCATTAGAATGATGTTGTTTGCTCTAAAAAGAAATTCTTGTCTACTTTCCCATATGACATTCCTTGCATATAGTGTTAGTAGGCTTCACTAACTTAGGTAGATCTCCGACTGCTTGAGTGGAGCTTACTTTGACAATGTTATCAAAATTCACATGACACAACCTCCTATGCCATAACCAACTTATATCAACTTGAGCAATTAAACAAATTTCACTAGCAGTACTTAAGTGAAAAATATTACCTCTTGTCTTTGTACCTGAAGCAATTACATTTTCAGAGCTTCCCAATATCCTATATTTTCCATCTTTGAACTGAAGATTGAATCCCTTGTCAACCATCTATCCAACACTCAAAAAATTGTGCTTCAATCCTTCAACATATAGGACATCACAATATTGTATTTACCACCAAGAGAAATAGTGCATCTACGACAAATCACAACAAGATTTTTATCTCCAAATCTTACAACACCATCATATTTTTCCAAGCTTATAAACTTGCTTTTGTCACCAGTCATATGATGTGAGCATCCGTTGTCAATCACCCACTCATCTTTTTCATCAATTCTAGTTGCAAGAGTTTTCTTAGTATTCTAATTACTAGCAGATTCAATGGAAACCAGACCATTTTACTTGATAGCAATGAATACCCATCCATCTTCATTTCCAGTTTCTTTATCAAATTCATCATCAGTAACACCTTTTTCAGCATAATAACATTTCTTTTGAAATCTAGACTTGTCAGGTTTATACTTAGAAACTCTTTCAAGACACCTTGATGCAAAATGACCTATCTTACTGCAAGAGAAACACTTAATAGGTAGCTTTCCTTTATGCTTACTGTTGATGGTGTTTTTATGCACTTCACAACATAGGTAATACGTAGGTGCATTACCTCTCTTAAAAGACAATTTTCCACAATCAAATTGCAGAACACTATCCCGAGGTCTCTTGGATGTCAGGTCTTGATAGTGCTTGGAATATTTCAGTTGATTTATGTGATTTACTGGAATCACAAGGTGGACTTACGGATGAGTTACAAAGCGAGGAAGTTGGATCTGCAAATGGAGTTTTTAAGATGGGAAAGTTGTTGAGTGTTTGTTGCAAGTTCAAACAGCAGTCTGGAACTCCATTTCAACATCAAATTTAGCTTTACAATGTGTAATGAACCTTGCCTAAGGTTACTTATTAAAAAAAAGGGAAAAAGGGCAGAGAAAAGAAAAAGTTCCTAGATCTGAAACTACGAATGAACACTGATCATGGAGGTTGCTACAGTAGACAAACTCCCTAAACTGGGTTTTGTTTGGCCAAGAGAATCCTACAGTTACACAAAACTAGTGCAATCTTCTAAGGATTGTAGATTTTCAGTTTTCATACACACATCATGAACATGCAAATGAACTAAGTTGAAACAATCAAATAAAAAAAGTCCAGGCTAACTTTGCACAGCAGCTTGTCATCAACAAGTGCCAAAAGTATGGGCTGAAAGCTCATCAAATACTATAACAGCAATCACCATTACCACTTCCATTTAAGAAACTACAACTAAAACTAACTTGGAAGGTAGAACCATGCACACATAATGAGAAAAATTAAAAGGTAACACCCATAGATCATGCAATGCTACTTTCTATTGTTGCAGAATGTTTTTACAACAGCTCTCCAACAACTACAAATGAAGGGAAGACCCCTATTTATAGTTTTCCAAAGCCCAAATGAATGGCTAGGATTGAGTTACATTGTGTGGCTCAGATTCAATCACATTAGGGTTTCACCTACCCCAGAATATTCAATAATTTAAAATACATCTTTGTCTTTTTCCCATTCTGTCTTGTAGTGGCCAGTCACTGTAGCAGTTTTGTCTTCTAACTAATTTCTCTTTTACTATAGTTGAAAGTGTTTGAAAGCTGCCTTCTTCCCAATGGAATTTTAGCATTCCTCATTGGATCAAATGGTTCTATCGATGGACTGATGGTAGGCTTCTTGAAACCAGAAATAAGAGGTTGAAATGTTGTTCTAGAAATGCTATTTGAAAACGGTCGACAGATGATGGAACTCCAGATGGTATCTCTCGGCTGCGAATTTGGAATTTGAAAGGTCAAGGGAGGATAAGACCCCATTTTAGCATCTGGGTCGAAGTCCGTTTTTGATTTGGAGGAGCGCTTGTACGTTCTGAAAACACAAGGCCGGAATGCTGCTGTAGGAATGTTGTTTGAAAACGGTCGACAGAGCATGGAACTATGGATGGTACTTCCCAGCTGAAAATTTGGAATTTGAAAGGTTAAGGGAGGATAAGACCCCATTTTAGCATCTGGGTTGAAGTCCGTTTTCAATTTGGAGGTGTGCTTGTACGTTCCAGAAACACGAGGCCGAAATGCTGTTTCAAAACGGTCGACAGAGCATGGAACTCCGGATGGTACTTCCCGCCTACAAATTTTGAATTTGAAAAGTTAGGGGTAGATTAGACCCCATTTTAGCATCTGGGTCAAAGTCCGTTTTCAATTTGGAGGAGTGCTTGTACATTCTGGAAACATGAGGCCAGAATGCCGCTACAAGAATGTTGTTTCAAAACGGTTGACAAAGCAGGAAACTCCAGATGGTACTTCCTGATTGCAAATTTGGAATTTGAAAGGTCAGGGGAGGATAAGACCCCATTTTAGCATCTGGGTTGAAGTCCTTTTTCAATTTGGAGGTGTGTTTGTACGTTTTGGAAACATGAGGTCGGAATGCCGCTGTAGGATTGTCGTTTCAAAACAACCGACAGAGCACGGAACTCTGGATGGTACTTCTCGGTTGCAAATTTGGAATTTGAAAGGTTAAGGGAGGATAAGACCCCATTTTAGCATCTGGGTCGAAGTCCATTTTTTATTTGGAGGAGCGCTTGTACGTTCTGAAAACATGAGGTCGGAATGTCGTTGTAGGAATGTTGTTTCAAAACGGCCGATAGAGCACAGAACTCCGGATGGTACTTCCCAGCTGCAAATTTGGAATTTGAAAGGTTGGTGGAGGATAAGACCCCATTTTAGCATCTGGTTCAAAGTCCATTTTCAATTTGGAGGTGCGCTTGTACGTTCCAGAAACACGAGGCCATAATGCCGCTGTAGGAATGCTATTTCAAAACGGTCGACAAAGCATGAAATTCTGGATGGTACTTCTCGGCTGCAAATTTGGAATTTGAAAGGTTAGGGGAGGATAAGACCCCATTTTAGCATCTGGGTCGAAGTCCATTTTCAATTTGGAGGTACGCTTGTACGTTTCGGAAACATGAGGCCAGAATGCCACTGTAGGAATGCTGTTTCAAAACGGTCGACAAAGCACGGAACTTTGGATGGTACTTTCTGGCTAGGAATTTGTAATTTGAAAGGTCAAGGGAGGATAAGACCCCATTTTAGCATCTGGTTCAAAGTCCGTTTTTAATTTGGAGGTGCGCTTGTATGTTTCGGAAACACGAGGTCGGAATGCTACTATAGGAATGTTGTTTCAAAACAGTCAACAGAGCATGGAACTCCAGATGGTACTTCCCTGCTACAAATTTTGAATTTGAAAGGTCAGGGCAAGATAAGACCCCATTTTAGGATCTGGTTCGAAGTCTATTTTTTATTTGGAGGAGTGCTTATACGTTCTGGAAACACGACGCCAAAATGCTGCTGTAGGAATGCTGTTTCAAAACGGTTGATAGACCACGAAACTACGGATGGTACTTCCTGGCTGCAAATTTGGAATTTTAAAGTTTAGGGAAGGACAAGACCCCATTTTAGCATCTGGGTGGAAGTCTGTTTTCAATTTGGAGGTGCGCTTGTACGTTCCAAAAACACGAGGCCGAAATGTCGTTGTAGGAATGTTGTTGCAGAAATACAGTTTTGGAATTTGAAAAACTTCCTAAAACTTAGTGAAACCTTGTCATTTGACTTAGGCACCACAAAAAAATCCAAAATCCATAGGAAATCTATCGCCAAAGTCAAAGAATGAAGGAAAAAGTGAATCGAGCGATCGGGGGGGCGAAGCCCAAAAAACCCAAGACTTAGCAATTTTTTATTTTAGGGGAAAAATATGGTCAGCCAAAAATGAGACTTGGAAGGGCACATTGACCAACTAGGACACCAAAATGAGGGGCATGCAAAATGATATGGGAGCAAAGAAGCCTGCTAAGAGCAAAAAAAGAGGGTCCCTGCCTACGACGGGGCATGCGTGCAAAATATGCACAACAAATGGTGACTTGCTAGGGGAAATGCTCTAGAGCATTTCGATGAAAAACTGGATTCACGAACCCAAAATCTCTGATTCTGACCTTCATGTTAGGGAAAACAAGTCAGACACTCAACCAAAGGATCAAAACCACTAGTTAACCCAACCTTTAGTATGTTGAAAATCCAAGTGTGTGCAATTGTGTTAATTCCCATCTTTCAGTTGCTGCAAGAACCTAAGTTCCATCAAGTTAAGCTACGTAGTTTACTCTAACTCCAAAAGCATCTAGGACATTGCCTCACTGCCAATCAAGTGTCCATAGCCCCGATGAGGTTGTCGTTGTGATTCTCTCGAACATTGCTCTACTACCAGTCGGGCATCCATAGCCCCAATAGTGTTATTCGTATACCTCTGAAAAGTTGAATTTCTCTCCTTTTGATTTTCAATATTCTGCTTTCTTTCTTTGTTTCTTTTCTCTTTTCAGTTCTTTTATTTCAACCCACAAGCAATGAAGCTCGCACTCAGGGCTGAGAATCACAGTGGCGCTAGAGCAGAATTTTAGATTTTTCACTTAACTAGACTTCACAAAGGACCTACAGTGACTGTTAGATCCTTAAAATTTGTGAGAGATATAAGATTCTAGAATACTTCAGAATCAAACCGACCAACGACTTATCCACTTTGAATCAAACATCTAGATCACTTGATACTAATAGAAGATCCTCACCATCCACTCTGAAAACTTGATTGGAGTTTGATGAAGGAATACATAGAACAACCCCAGGTGATAAGTATGATTGTTGTGTGCATAGATGCACCCAGCCAAAAGTAGAGGGACCCCAAACAAAGCAGCAACAAAGTGAGAGCAAACAAATAAAATGAACACAAATGAAAAGAAAACACCAAAACAAAAGCAAGACAACAAAAGAAAACAAGGAAGAAACCACTCCAAAGCAAGCAACCTACAACAAACAAACTAACCTAATGAAAGCAGGAAAAAAAAATAATTTATAGGAAACCTACACTACTCAAAATGAGTTATGTACAAAGATATTTACAAAGAACTATGTTCGGGTAAGCTGAGCTGACACTCATGCCCATCGTATTTTGCAATGCATGTACAAGCAAACGGGCAGTCGTTATAGTTCTCAACCATGCAGATTTATCCTTATGTTTAAAAAAAAATATTCAATATGGCAACATTCAAATTCTACCCCAACATCACGAAGAATCAACAATTGAGGAGGCTCATTAAACCCATGATTAATCCATAAACATGTTCATTTCCCCTCATTCCCATAATCAAAATGATAAGTATAGCTATGAAAATTAACAGGAGAAAGGAAGGATAGAACCTGAATTTCATCACATGGAGGTGGTAGCATTTGACAATCAAGAGTAAGCACTGTACCATCATTCTTTGCATCAACAACCTTAGGCGGGCATGGTGGAGGGTGTAGCACCTCAAGAATCAATTATGCATATGGCAGGGAGAACGGGGCAGCAAACACTTTTTCCATGTCTTGCATGGGATCAACAATCCCCCTTGGCTATTCTTTGACAAGATAGACTTCATTTCGTTGATCTTCTACAAACCGAGCGTCCACATGATTGTTTTCCTCAAAAGGAAACATGTTGTCCCACTTCCTATCCCAAGTGTCGAACTTATCTTCATGATGCTCAATATCATGGGATGATGACATGTATGAATCTGTCTTATTGCAGCCATCTGAATATGAAGGAGGATCAACAATAATCATGGCGGAAGGACTCCAAGTTGCATCTTGTAGGCGACCGGGTGCTTCATCTTTGTTGGCAGCTATCTCAACACCCCCACCTTTGTCCTCTTCTCTTTCTTGTTCATGCATCTCATCATGATGTTCACTCATTTCCCCTTGTTCACTATCATTGTAAATGGAGAAAGAACCCCTTTCCCAATCCGAAAACTCTAGTGCATCACCATTCAGAGGCTCACGGAGTATGTCTCCATCGCTACTATCTTCTGGGATGTGCTCTTCCTCGACATGAGCATACCTCCACAACACAACTCCCAATGGAAAGAAGTCATCAATTGATGGAACCTCATCAAGGGGACCAAAATCCACCATGCAATCTCCCTCCAAGGACTCGCTATGAAGCCCATCATCCATGGTGCACAAATGTTCTTCAAGAGGAAGAAATTACTGATGACTGGTGGACCGCATTCCTGTTTGATCTACTTCATCACTTGGAAGCTCAAGACTATATTGCTGTCCTCCTATTTTTGTTCCAACATCCTCTTGAGGACTGCCTTCAGCTGAGTCATTACTTGGCTCGAGCTCTTGATCTTCACGTTCCATCTGGGCAGCAACTAGAGGATGTGGTGTACTCGGTTGCCTCGATTGTTCTCTAACTTGCTTCATGGATTCTTGGCACAGTCCGCACGTGAACTCAGAGTGGGATGAATCATGGATCCTGCACTAATTTGGTAGCAGCAATACCTCCAAATCCACTTGACATTTTAGCTCTGACCAATCCTTTGCTAGCCTTGACACTAGCTCATTATTCTATCCTGTAGTTGTTCCCACTCCTCCAAATCTGCATTTTCAGATGCTTGGTCACTATCATTGACAAAGGACAGGTCTTCCAGTTTGATTTCAGTTATGTCTTCATCATCATTTTCTGTTGTCCCAAGGCTGTCAACCTCTTCCTCTTGCTGATTTTCAGCATCTTCATTGACTGCCCCAGCATACACTGCTGCAAAATTGATTGACTCATCCTCAGCTACCAATGGCTCCTCTTCTTGAGTGGAGGACTGCCCCTTACTGGCAAAGGAAAGGCTTTCCAACTCCATTCTTAGTGAACCTTCACCAAATCTTTTTGTTGTCCCCAAAAAATAAGCTTCTCCCTTTTCATTTTCAACTTCAACGTTTGTTGTCCTAACATCTATTTCTATGGAGCTTCTTGGTCTATCTGCAATGTGTTGTCCTCCAGATGCTGATAGCTTTTCTGTCTCATGGGATGACTCATTCTCCTTGCCAGTTGGCTACTCCAACCCACTCTAATTGCCTTTGACTTGGGTGATGATGTTTGCACATGACAACCAAGTAAATTCTGAATGTGGTGCATTGTGAAATCTGCACCAACTTAACATTAGTGCTTCCTCCAATCTTGGTCCGTATTTGCTGCCCAAACATTCTTGGATCAACTCTTCAAATGCCTTGGCTGTCATGGTTGTCAATTCTTCCTCTGGATTTGCAAGAGCTAAAGGCTAATATATTTCCCAAAAGGGAGTCTCTCCTTATAAGACTCTTTCAGTCTTGCCCAAGAAGGTTAGACACTCCAACTCATTGTGCCTGCAAGTGCAATGGATCCTACACTTATCTACCAATGTAAATTTCTGTAATGGTCTCTTCAATCTCCTATTTAAATTTGCATGTAGTTGAGCGATGCTGATTTGCACATGCTGCTCCATTTCAACTCAGCTTCTTTTTGCCTTCAAAGTTTTCTCATTTTATGTTTCAGCATTAAAAGAGATCTCTCTATCTCATTTTCTCCTTTGAAAGTGCTCTTATCGATTTCCAACTTTCATCTGTGTAGCCTCAACATGTCAGCCCTCCTTCTAGCGTTAGTTCTGTTGATGGTGTTTTTATGCACTTCACAACACAGGTAATACGTAGGTGCATTACCTCTCTTGAAAGACAGTTTTCCATAATCAAATTGCAGAACACTATCCCAAGGTCTCTCGGATGTCAGGTCTTGACAGTGCTTGGAATATTTCAGTTGATTTATGTGATTTTCTGGAATCACAAGGTGGACTTATGGATGAGTTACAAAGCGGGGAAGTTGGATCTACAAATGGAGTTCTTAAGATGGGAAAGTTGTTGAGTGTTTGTTGCAGGTTCCAACAGCAGTCTGAAACTCCATTTCAACATCAGATTTAGTTTTACAATGTGCAATGAACCTTGCCTAAGGTTACTTATTAAAAAAAGGGAAAATGGGCATAAAAGAGAAAAGTTTCCTGGATCTAAAACTATGAATGAACAGTGATCATGGAGGTTGCTAGAGTAGACAAACTCCCTAAACTGGGTTTTGTTTGGCCAAGAGAATCCTACAGTTACACAAAACCAGTGCAATCTTCTAAGGACTATAGATTTTCAGTTTGCATACACACATCATGAACATGCAAATGAACTAAGTTGCAACAATCAAATAAAAAATTCCCAGGATAACTTTGCACAACAGCTTGTCATCAACAAGTGCCAAAAGTATGGGCTGAAAGCTCATCAAATACTATAACAGCAATCACCATTACCACTTCCATTCAAGAAACTACAACTAAAACTAACTTGGAAGGTAGAACCATGCACACATAATGAGAAAACTCAAAAGGTAACACCCATAGATCATGCAATGCTACTTTCTATTGTTGCGGAATGTTTTTACAACAGCTCTCCAACAACTACAAATGAAGGGAAGACCCCTATTTATAGTTTTCCAAAGTCCAAATGAATGGCCAGGATTGAGTTACATTGTGTGGCTCAGATTCAATTACATTAGGGCTTCACCTACCCCACAATATTCAGTAATTTAAAATACATCTTTGTCTTTTCTCCTTTCTGTCCTGTAGTGGCCAGTCACTATAGCAGTTTTACCGTCTAGCTAATTTCCCTTTTATTGTAGCTGAAATTTCCTGAAAGCTGCCTTCTTCTCAATGGTATTTCAGCATTCCTCATTGGATAAAATGGTTATGTTGACAGACTGATGGTAGGCTTCTTAAAACCGAAAATGAGAGGTCGAAATGTTGTTCTGGAAATGCTGTTCGAAAATGGTCGACAGAGCATGGAACTCCAGATGGTATCTGCTGATTACAAATTTGGAATTTGAAAGGTCAGGGGAGGATAGGACCCCATTTTAGCATCTGGTTCGAAGTCTGTTTTTGATTTGGAGGAGCGCTTTTACATTCTGGAAACACGAGGCTGGAATGCCGTTATAGGAATGTTGTTTCAAAACGGCCGACAGAGCATGAAACTTCGGATGGAACTTCTCGCTTGCAAATTTGGAATTTGAAAGGTCAAGGGAGGATAAGACCCAATTTTAGCATCTGGGTCGAAGTCTGTTTTGAATTTGGAGGTGCGCTTGTACATTCCGGACACAGGAGGTCGGAATGCCATTGTAGGAATGTTGTTTCAAAATAGTCGACAGAGCACGAAACTTTGGATGGTACTTTCCAGCTATAAATTTGGAATTTGAAAGGTTGAGGGAGGATAAAACCTCATTTTAGCATATTGGTCGAAGTCCGTTTTCAATTTGGAGGAGCGCTTGTATGTTCCGGAAACACGAGGCCGAAATGCTGCTGTAGGAATGCTGTTTCAAAACGGCCGACAAAGCACAAAACTCCGGATGGTACTTCCCGACTGCAAATGTGGAATTTGAAAGGTCAAGGGAGGATAAGACCCCATTTTAGCATCTGGTTCGAAGTCCGTTTTCAATTTGGAGGTGCACTTGTATGTTTCAGAAACACAAGGCCGGAATGCCGCTGTAAGAATGCTGTTTCAAAACGGCCGACAGAGCACGGAACTCCGGATGGTACTTCCTGGCTGCAAATTTGGAATTTGAAAGGTCAAGGGAGGATAAGACCCCATTTTGGCATCTGGGTCGAAGTCCATTTTTTATTTAGAGGAGCGCTTGTACGTTCTGAAAACACAAGGACATAATGTTGTTGTAGGAATGCTGTTTCAAAATGGCTGATAGAGCACGAAACTCTGGATGGTACTTCCCAATTGCAAATTTGGAATTTGAAAGGTCAAGGGAGGATAAGACCCCATTTTAGCATTTGGGTCGAAGTCCATTTTCAATTTGGAGGTGCGCTTGTACGTTCTGGAAACACGAGGCAAAAATGTCGTTGTAGGAATGCTGTTTCAAAACGGCCGACAAAGCACAGAACTTCGGATGGTACTTCTCGGCTGCAAATTTGGAATTTGAAAGGTCAAGGGAGGATAAGACCCCATTTTAGCATCTGGTTCAAAGTCTGTTTTCAATTTGGAGGTGCGCTTGTACGTTCCGGAAACATGAGGCCAGAATGCCACTGTAGGAATGTTGTTTGAAAACGGTCGACAGAGCACAAAACTCCAGATGGTACTTCTCGGCTGCAAATTTGGAATTTCAAAGGTTAGGGGAGGATAAGACCCCATTTTAGCATCTGGGTCGAACTCCGTTTTCAATTTGGAGGTGCATTTGTATGTTCCGGAAACACGAGGCCGGAATGCCACTGTAGGAATGTTGTTTCAAAATGGCCGACAAAGCACGAAACTCCGGATGGTACTTCCTGCATGCAAATTTGGAATTTGAAAGGTCAAGGGAGGATAAGACCCCATTTTAGCATCTTGTTCAAAGTCCATTTTTTATTTGGAGGAGCGCTTGTACATTCCAAAAACATGAGGCCGAAATGTCGTTGTAGGAATGCTATTTCAAAACGGTCAATAGAGCATTGAACTTCGAATGGTACTTCCCAGCTACAAATTTGGAATTTGAAAGGTCAAGGGAGGACAAGACCCCATTTTAGCATCTGGGTCGAAACCCGTTTTCAATTTGGAGGTGCGCTTGTACGTTCCTTAAACACGAGGCCAGAATATCGTTGTAGGAATGCTGTTGTAGAAATACAGTTTTGGAATTTGAAAAACTTCCCAAAAT
This sequence comes from Sequoiadendron giganteum, assembly GCA_007115665.2. Classification (NCBI taxonomy): domain Eukaryota; kingdom Viridiplantae; phylum Streptophyta; class Pinopsida; order Cupressales; family Cupressaceae; genus Sequoiadendron; species Sequoiadendron giganteum. The sequence continues at coordinate 416,861,272 of CM021105.1, forward strand.
TTGGTGAAACCTTGTCAATTCACTTAGGCACCACAAAAACATCTGAAATCCATAGGAAATCTATCCCCAAAGTCAAAGAATGAAGGAAAAAGCAAATCAAGCCCGAAAAACCCAAGACTTAGCAATTTTTTATTTTAGGGGAAGAATATGGTCAGCCAAAAATGAGACTTGGAAGGGCACATGGACCAACTAGGACACCAAAATGAGATGGGAGCAAAGAGGGTCCCTGCCTACGGCAGGGCGTGTGTGCAAAATATGCACAACACTTACCTTGACCTCTGGCTTCTCTTTTCACAATGAATGCTTCTAGCTCTTCTAGATCTCTTTCTTCATCTTCAATCTGTTTCATCTTATCTTCATATTTGAAAGTTTTTTCTGGAACTTTCTCCTGGATCATATCTCTATTGGATTTTTCTAGATACAATAACTTTAAATGCATATTCTATTTTGGGAGTAGACTCACCAAATTCACTCAACTCAAAGGTAGAAAGTTTGCCAACCAACATGTCTCTTGTCACATTTGTTACTATCTTGAGTTCTTCAATAGCACGAGCTTTCATTTTGTAAGAAGTAGTCACTAATCTTAGCACTTTAGCCACAATCTCATCTTCTTCCATAATTCCACTGACACATCTAATACCCATCACTAGTTCATTTACTTTCTACATGAAATAAAAAATGTTTTCATCTTCACTCATCTTCATGTTTTCCCATTTTTCTTTCAAACTTTGTAGCTTAGTAACTTTCACTTGTGCATCTCCTTCATACAATGTTTCCAATTTCTTCCAGATCTCATGTGTTATTTTCAGACCTATCACATTTGTCATCTTTGAATATGTCAAAGCACTTAGTAATGCTTCTATAGCCCTAATATTAGTGTTAGCTTCTTTGATCTCATCAATAGTAGTGGGACCATTCTCAGGAATATTATATTTTTTCTTTCTAATCTTCAAGAAAGGTTCACCAATGCACTTCAAATGAAACTCCATTCTGACCTTCCACAAAGAGTAATTTGTATCATCGAATCTTGGACTATCCTTCTTGTATGATTCCATCTCAGATCACCTCAAGCTATTAAAATTCTTCAGAGGAACCTGCTCTGATACCAATTGTTGTAGAAACAAGAATAGACAACTAAGAGAGGGAGGTGAATCAGTTGTTACAAAATTTAAAACTTATCTTACTTTATCAGCCTTTACTCTCAGATCTGATAATTAATAGTGAAAGAAAGAATCAACAATACATCAGAATCACACAACACCAATATTTTTGTGTGGAAACCTTGTTAGGGGAAAAACCACAGTTGAGGTTAATCCATAATTATACCATGCATTTAAAGTATAAGTAAAATGAATAAGGAATTCACATGTATTCAGGAACACTACCTAGAGCTCATTGCTCAAAAGGGAAGGATCACTGCCTTACATAAAACAATCAGATCAAATCCATCTGATGAGGTTTGAACTGAGAAATTAGCTTCTTCAAAAGCCTGATGATAGTTCTGGTTAGGCACAGAAACACTTCTTCACAATTTGCTCAAAATTCTTCACTCTATTATGAAATCAAAGGATTTGATCTTTATTCACACATATCATGCACACACTTCACATACAATCACCGATCATACTTCAAAATGAGGAAACAATAATTCTTATATATCTGCTACATGAATTTACATCAACAACTCTGTCGGCCACAAATAAATAATAGATGAACACAAACCATCGGCCCAATTCATGAACAAATATCAATGCATACCAACCTAAGTCAGTCAAACCATAATGAAGACCTAAATCAGCATCCATGAACATGCCAAGAATTCAAAAATTAATCCATAAGGATCTGCAACATGCTACCACCACCATGTCGACCAAGAACATGAAAACTCGAACACACAAAGGAAAAATATTCGATCACGAGCACACCGATCAATGAGGATGTACCACAATGATAGAGAATGATCTAGAACCATCACTAAACATCTGAGGAGCATACACAACAATTCAATTTACCAATATTACATTCTCTTCTTTCAGAAACACCTGCTACAGTAACAGAATAACTGTAGGAACTCATAAACTCATAACTTTATCCAATCTTGATGCGCATCTCTAAAAAATCTAGAGAACATACTAGATAGGCTCACCAAAAAAACCTTTAATGCATTAAATCTGAATATCAACGTACACAACTTTCCACCATTCTGATCTTCATAGCTTCATATACTGCCTACAACATATTTATTCTAATTTTCTCAATATCTTCGACATATACAATCTTCAAAACCATCAATGCTAATAGTCTTGACATCAATGGCTATAGATAGGGAAAATGTACAATTCGATCTGACACATTGGATCCTGATTTACTAACACCATTTCATCCTGAATCATCTCCTTTGCTAGTCATTTAATCGAATAATCTGTATTTGATTAAATTCATCACTCTTCATCTCTTAATTAAATTAAGTCATCATCTCCTATTAATTAAATAAATCAATTTTATTTAATTAATTATGTAATCCCCCTTTTAATTAAATAAATCATTTTATTTAATTAAACCCTAAATTCATCTCATTAAAATTAAATAAATCTTTATTTTCTTTAAATCCAACATCATCCCTCTTTAATTAAATAAATCAAATCTTTATTTAATTAAGTCTTTAATCATTTTCTTCTCATTTTGATTTAAATCAATCCTAAAATCTAAGTCAAAATGGTCAAATCACTTATCTTGATTAATTTAATCCCTATCACTAAAATCCTCTAGAGAATGCAATTTGCACAATAAATCAATTACTTTGATTTATTTAATTGCCTATTTTCTCTCAACATGGAATAAACGAGGAATATTCCTTCAAATTTGAATTCAAAATCCAAGTGGATTTTTCCTTCCAACAAGGCATTCACTCCTCTTACATGTCCTTGTGCATTGAGCCAATTTACATTAACTCCATTTATTTTCTCCCTCCAACATGTCACATTCAAATTTCAAATTTGAATCTCATGGAATTTATCATGCACATTGACCAAGATGTGCTCATTCCTCAACCATTCACATCTTGACAAGTGGTACTTGGCCATTGGATGTTGAATGATCCCACATTGCTTATTTCCACTCTCTCTTCCATTTTGGAAATCTATAAATGAGAGACTCTTCCTCTCATTCTAACATCCACAATTTTAGTAAACTTATTATACTCAATTTCATTTTTAAGCATAGCTATTTTTATTTCTCTTTATCAAGTTCTTAGCTAGGTTATGCAGGAATTCAACCATCAAGTGGATCAAATCATCATCAAGCTTACAAAGGAGTTGGGAAAGGGCTGATTTCAACACATCAATTGGCACCAACTCTCCCATGGGATCAAGAGTTTGCTTGTTTAATTAGGATTTACTTGCATTTTTATATTTTGTTCTTCATTTTCCTAGTTTGAGTATTAGCAAATGGATTTCATGGTATGAGATTAGGGTTCACAATGGCAACCACATATCAACAACACAACCACGACATCCAATAGTTGCATCATCATATAATAAAAAACATAATAAGCAACCAAAAAGTAGCCAAAAACCAGCACATAGACAACTAGAGAAAGGCACAAAAGACAGAAACAAACTAGAGATTTTTAAGAATGTATGTCACTTCAAGATTACTATCAATTATTTTTTTATGGACATTCATGACTTCCACCACTTCATCAACAAGAATACCAGCCTTTGCATTAAGTTTGGTCTCGTTATAGGTTCTAGCAGAAGGCCATGTATCACTAGTCATCTTTTGTTGTACACCACCATCAACCACCATGTCTTTCATAACAAAACCATTCCCCAACCACTTCCTAGCATTATTATTCAACAAACACAAACCCTCAACCTCATTGCACATAGAATTTTTATTGATCTTTGAAACCTTCTCCAATTTCCGTTCAAGGGTGGGAAACTTTTGTTCATAGGTGTTCTTCATATTGATCATTTCATCAACCACCATTTTGAGAGTGTCAAATAATTGATTAACCTCGAGCTGAACCTTGTTGACTTGAGATTGTATATTAGGCACCTTAGAAGAAGAGGGCTCTTCAGTTTTATTACTCATAGCTCTAACCTAAACATTAGTGGATTTCAATTAATGGAAAATGCACTTGAAAAGCTTGAATAAGGAAATAGAGCTCTCTTTCACCAGACCAAGATAATCGGGAATAATCACCCTCCTAAAGTTAAAACCCTTGTCCATAGAATGATCTTCTTGAGAGTCATTGATAGTAGAAGATTTTTTTATGGACTCCTTCCCTTTTTTAGAAGAGTCTGCAACACCTTTGTCCAAGTTGTTCTCGAACAACTGGTTCTCAACATCCAACAAAATGTGAACATGATCATGCAGCTCATCCCTTTCCAAATTCATAGAATACTTTCTCCTCTTCAACCCCTCTTTATTTTTCCCATTAGAAATAGGGGATACCCCCAACTGACCCTTGTTAACTAGATCCTTTGTGCTCAAATTATTCAAAGCAATCCCCTTCATATTTTTTTCGCTCGACCCCTTCACAGGTTTAGAATTTTGGTAGGAATGACCCACCTCAGCCTCATCTCCTGTTTGTTACTCATCAACCATAGAGGAGACCAAGGTTTGATTCATTTTTCTTTTCTTACCTTTAGCCTTCAATTTTTTTCCACCTGACCCCTTCATAGATTTAGACTTCATGTAGGACCACAAAATCTCTTCCTCATCACTTGTAACATACTCATTGTCCCTAGAGGAAACATGGGATTGATTCTTATTTCTTTTCTTACCTTCAGAGATGGAAAGAGATTATGAATCACCTTCCAAGGATGCATCAAACCCAGGGGAATAATCTTCATCCTTAGAATCGTCCTCTGACCCCGTCACATACTAGAGATTCTTCTTCTTTTTTCTCAACATTGGAAATATTGGGTTGAGTAGGGAGAGTAAAAGCCTTAACATACTCAGAAATCAGTAGAATTAAACCTTCATGGAGGATATGGCTTTTTGGATTACGTCTATGATCCCTTATCCTATTTTCCAGAGAGACTAGTAAATAGAAAGGGAATGACACCTTCTTATTATGCCTAAAATGGTTAAGCAAAAAAAAATGATGCCTAGAAATAATAGAAAAGTGTTCATTGAGGGTAAAATACCCCATGATCTCCTTAGCAACATCTCTCTAAATTTCCTTCAGAGAAGAACAAAAAATAGCCACCACATTTTTCCCTTTCTAGCTTCCTCCTCTCATCATCTTTGAAGAAAGCATCCATTGCCAGACTAGACTCATTCTTATCTCTATATAATTTTTTCCCATCAGTCAATAAACTTGTGATTTCAGTAATAAGATCCTTATGATATTAAACTCATTTCCCCCAATTTCTAGCACACGATTATGCCAGCCCTCAAGAAATTCCTATGAATTCTTCATATTGAACCCATGCAAAGTTTTCATATACGGGGTCACTCCCTCGACCTCCAAATATTCCCAAACCTTCTTATTACCCTTCATAGTGTCACAAGATTTGGGCTCAATTTTATTTCAACTACCTCCCATAGTTGTTGCAAGAAAGCACCCCAACTGAAAGAAAAACTTGTAGAGGAGCTAAAGATACTAAGAGAACTTGCAAAGAAAAAAGGAAACCTCAAGAAAACAAAGTCTCTCCAAATACCCACAATCCATGTGGATTGGACAATATGGTAGAGAGGAATAATGAAAAAATAATTCCTATCCTTTCAATCCACCACACCATTAGAATACCACTTGGACTTTCCTCTAAGATAATTATAGGTCTCCAAAATAGCTCCCACATCAGGAGCATGTGACAACACACCATCATTAAAAAGCCACTCCTCTCAGCACCTTTGAGATTCATAATGAATTATTGAGTGAGCCTCTAGGGGAAGAAGGTCATGTTCTCCCCATTCCAAAGAATCATCCACCCCATAATTGGAAAAAAAATCAGCCAGACTATTCCCCTCTCTATAAACATGTGAGATGTGACATTGATCAAAGAAGTCAAAAATATTTTATGCATCATTAATGACAACCTCCACCATCTATGAAATATGAGACCACTTCCTAAGGTTATTAACGATGTTGAGTGAATCACCATCAACCCACACCTTATATCATACCCTCTTGTTTGAGCTAACTTCAAACCACAAGAATGTGAAAGTGAGTTTATTAATCCTCTTTTGTTATTTTTCATTGACCTCTCTCCCACTATATCTCTCGTGTGTGAGGTTATCTTGGTGTAAGAGAGTGAAATCATTTAAAATCATGAGAATCATGTTTTTTCATCTCTTTATACCTCACCTAATAGGGAAGAAGGTATCTTGGTGCTATAAGATCCAAGTATTAAGTGTCATGAGAATCTTGTTTTTGTCTCTCCCAATACCTCTCCTACTTGGGAAGATATTATGGGATAAGTGGATGACATCATTCATACATATCTTTTAAAATATAATAAGATGGATTACATATATGAAGATTCTAAGGTGAAATTAGATCCCCCTAGATAGAAAACCATCAAGAAGTAGTCAACTTCGTTGAGGTTATGAACACACATTTGGCTATTATATCTCCTTTAATTATTGTACCTCCTAAAAAGCATTTAATTATTGGATCTACCAAAGGTCCTCTAATTATTGGACCTCCTAAATCACCTCTCATTATAGGACCTCCCAAACCTCATGGCCATATCCTAAACTTTACAAAATAACTCACTAATAATCATGTGTCAAAGCAACCAAGTTATCATACAATTACTCACATGTATAACACTAGAAATAACAAGAAACCAAAAAAAATGCCAACATCCATCCCATTACCTCAACCATACCTCCCACCTACACCTAACATACCTCAAACTAGTGGTAAGGAGTATTATCTTGTGGAACAACTTCATTCTACTCCTTTTAGCATCTCTTTGTGGTATTTAATTCAAACATCAACTGTTTATCATGGTATTCTTCAAAATTATTTGTAAAAATTTGTTATTCCTCCTAGTGCACAACCAAATGATGTATCTTTTATTGATATCATGAAATCATCTAGTGTGGACATCGTCTTTCATCAGAATGAATTACCCCCTTTGTAAATGCAAAAAAAAATGATGCCTTGATGATAATGGCTCTTATTAACAATACTGGGATAGGACATACCCTTATTGACAATGGCTCAAGGCTTAATGTTTGTAGTGTTAACCTTTTGGATGAAATTAGAGTGGATAAGACTAAAATTCAACTAGCTGCTTTGTCTATCTATGGTTTTGACAATGTGGGAAAAAAATGGCTTGGTGTAATAACATTACCTATAAAATTTGGTCAAGTTGTATTGCAAACTCCCATCCATTTCATGCCCGGTGATATTTCATACAATATTCTTTTGGGTAGACCATGGATTCATGAAATGAAAGGAGTGCCTTTAATGCTTCATCATTTAATGAGGTACACATACAATAATAAGGTTTACATGATAAAAGTTGATCCTAAATCTAAAAATTATTTACAAACTGAAATAAGAATAGAAAGTCCTTTTAAAACATTGATACCAACTTCAAAATTGGAACCTTTACAAATTGAACATAGATATGAGTGTCTTTCATCTATGAAAATATTGTTGGATGATGATTGGGGATCATTAGATTTCACACCTACTTTCACCGGGAAATACAATATTACACCATCAAAATTAGGAAAAGAAAAATAAGCTACAATTATATCAACACAATCTATCATTGAATCATCCATAACTTCTAGCAAAGAGGAAAATACAAATTACACATCTACATATGATGGAAGTGATTATTAAAACCACATTCTTCCAAATAAATGGAAGCCATTTATGGAAGAGGTTATCAAAATTTTAAACAACTTGGCTATAATGGGAAAGGATGTGGTATAAAAGAACAAGGTATCCATGTCCCCATAGAGCTCAACACATAAGAAACAACAAAAGGTCTTGGATATTTTTCTTCAAAAATAATGAAAAGACCTTCACTTAATCATACAAGAGACAAATAACACTAGTTTATTCTCCTTTCTAGGTGGTAGTTTTAGTACCACACAATATTCACTACCATACATGGAAATATAAATTAAGCTTTATGTAATCATATTTTATCTTTCAAGGAGCTGCATATCATCATCCATTTTGTGGCTCACCTTTCTCCCTACACTTGGGGGGCAAGGGGTTAGGTAGCCTTATGTTAAGTCCATTCTTTCTGAGCAAGGGATCCCTTTGTATCTCCTTAAAATATTCGTGTAGAAAGTACACTAACATCTTAAGGGGCGCATATAGTCCCCCGATCATTATTTGCATAAGAAATGGTCCCTTATTAGTAATGATAACATAGGGTAAATGCATCAAGTTGTAACAAAAAAAAGATACCAAATTTGTTTTTTACCTGAAATGACCATTGGGCGAGCACCAAATTTGGCACTCGCCAAATGGCTCGGATGACTGAGCCTAAGGCCTAGTATTTCAAAATACAACTCATTTGGTGAGTGCTAAATTTTGCACTAGCCAAATTAAGTGAATCATTTGGCAAGCGCCAAATGGTGTACTTTGTTTGGATAGCACCAAATTTGACACATGCCAAATGTGAAGCATGACCTTTTGGAATGTATTTTATGAACAATTTTTGTTTTTGTCTTTGTATTTGTCTTTTTCTTTGTCTTTCTCTACTAGCAAAAATATATACATGAAATAATCATTTAAGTATAAGTTGACATTTATATATGGACATTACTTTCTTATACTTTTATTTATATTTCATGTATATAGTATCATGATGTTTGAGAGTGGTTTTGAATCTCTTGGGGTTATAATGCAAATTCTAGTTTTTGAAAGATCTTATAATTTTTTAGACTTAGTCAAATTTCAGTGATTAGTATGTCAAATTTTGGTAATTATGAAGTCAAATTTTAGTAATCACAAAGTTGTATCATATTTCTCACTATATATTTCTCATTTTTATCTATTAATCTCTATACCTCTCTCTCTCTCTCACTGTATCCATCCCTTTATCTAACTCTCTCTCACTTGAGCTCAAGAACTCTCTCTCTCTCTCTCATTCCCTCTCTACATATCTATCCCTCCCTCCCCCCTCTCTCTATCTCACCTATCTCTCACCTATCTCTCCCTCCCTTCCTACCTCTCCCTCCCTCTCCCATTCCCTCTCTACCTACATCTATCTCTCTATTTCTCTCTCTCGCCTCTCTTTCTTCACCCCTACCTCTCACTCCATCTCTCATTCCCTCTCTACTTCTATCTACCTACCTATCCCTCTATGCCTCTTTCTCTCTCCCTCTCTCCTTCTCTCTCTCAATCTCTCCACCTTCCTCCTTCCCTCTCTACCCTCTCTATCACCTCTCTCTCACTTCTCCCTCCCTCTCCCCTCTTTCTCTCTCTACTTACCTCTCTATTCTCTCTATATCTCACCTATCTCTCTCCCTTGCCCTCTTTCTCTCTCACTCCTCTTTATATCTATCTCCATATCTACTTCTCCATCCCTCCTTCCCTACCTCTCTCTCTCAATGTACCCACCTTCCTATGATTTTGGTATAACATCTTGGTGCACATCAAAGGGAGAGACAAATAAAGAGATACAAAGACAGGTGAGGGAGGGAGAGAGAGAGGGGAGGGGGAGAGGTAAAGAGGTAGTTAGAGGGAGGTAGAGGAGAAATATATGTAGAGAGGTAGATATAGAGAATGGTATGGATTTATAGAGGGAGAGGGAAGATAGAAAGAAGTAGAGAGGGAAGGAGAGAGGGAGGGATAGATCGATGAAATAGAGGTGAGATATAGAGAGAGAGAAAGGGAAAAAGAGATAGAGAGAAGAAGAGAGAGGGGAGGGAGGGAGAGGTAAAGAGGGATAGTTGAGATAGATGGTAGAAAGGGAGAGATAGGTAGAGATAGGGTGAGGAGATGTAGAAAGATTGGAGGGGGAGAGAGAGTTTAGATAGAGAGAGAGAGAGAGAAGAGAATGAAGGAGAGAGGAAGTGAGAGAGAGAAGTAGAGAGTGGAGGAAGGTCAAGATATTGAAAGAGGGAAGGAGGGAGGGAGAGAGAATGAGGTATAGAGGGGATGGGTAGGTAGAGAGAAGTAGAGAGTGAAGGAGATATGGAGGGAGAGGTAGGGATGGAGAAAGAAAGGTAGGTAGAGATAGGGAGGGGAGATAGAGAGAAGTGGAGAGGAAAGGAGAGGTAGGGATGGAGGGAGAGAGAGGAGAGATAAAGAGAGAGAGAGAGGGGGGGGACGAAGGGATGGAGAGAGAGAGGTGAGAGAGAAATAAAGAGAGAGAGGGTGAGATAAAGAGAACTATAGAGGGAAGGAGGGAGGTAGAGGTAGAGAGGGAATTTGAGAGAGGTGGGAGAGAGAGGAGGGAGGGATAGGTAGGGAGAGAGAGTGAGAGAGAGATGGGTGATATAGATATGTGATAGAGAGAAGTAGAGAGGTAAGGAGGAAGGTGGAGAGATTAAAACAGGGGAGGGAGGGATGGAGGGAGAAAGAGGTGTAGAGGGATAGGTTAGATAGTGAGAAGTAGAGAGAAAAGTTGGGTGGAAGGAAGAGAGTTAGAGAAAGAGGGGGGAGGGAGGGAGGGAGGGAGAGGTAGGGATAGTGAGAGGTTAGATAGAGAGTAGAGGGATATATATAGAAGGAGAGGGAGGGGAGATATAGATATGTAGAGAGTGAATGAGGGAGAGAGAGAGATGGACATGTAGAGAGGTAGTTCTTGAGATCAAGTGAGAGAGAGTCAAATAAAGGGATGGAGGAAGTGAGAGAGATAGGTCTAGAGCATAAGAGATAAAAATGAGTGAGATAGAGATAAATAATATGATGCAACTTGTTGATTACTGAAATTTGACCTCTTGATTACTAAAATTTGACATGTTGATTACTAAAATTTGACTAACTTTATAAATTATAAGATCTTCCAAAATCTAGAATTTTCATTATAACTCCAAGAGATTTGAAACCACTCTCAAACATCATGAAACTACATGCATGAAATATAAATTAAAGTATAAGAAAATAAATGTCCATATATGTAAATGTATACTTATACTTGAATGTTTATTTCATACATGTATAGTTTCCCTAGTAGAGAAAGACAAAGACAAAGAGAAAGCACAAAAAATGCATTCCAAAAATTCATGCTTCACATTTGGTGCTCGCCACATGATGCACTTCATTTTGTGAGTGCCAAATTTGGCACTTGTCAAATGGGTTGAATTGGGAAATACCAATCCAAAGGGTTATATTTTTCCTTGGGCATCTAACCCAAAGGGTTGGATGGTCATTTCATGCCAAGGATCTAATTTTTTGAAAGGGCAACAAAATTTCACACATTTTTGGTCGTGCTCTCCATCAAGTTTGCACGTCTTTCAATGAAAATTTATAAAAATGGTGTGATGATGTTAGGATCTCTCTTAGCTATATAATCATATAATTTTTTTATGTGTTGATTATGTTAAGGTTTTCATCTATAAATTCTCTTGTTAGTGCCTCCATTTTTTGTCAAAACCAACATGTCCTAGTTTTAGTATAAATTGTTACTCATTCATTTAATTTTGAAACAAATTACATTTTTTATAAACTATACTCCATTCTACACATAATGAAAAGAAAAATAATTGATTTTCAATTAGATTTTGAATTTTTTTAAGGGGGGGCATGCTCAAATTTCAACTTTTTGAGATGTGTCCACTTCAAAAATTTGTAAAATATTATATATTCATTAAAAATTTAACCTAAAGAATCGAGATAACTACATGGTGTAAGCTAATTTATCACCGTTCGGATTTTTGAAATTCTAAAAAATATTAAATTTTTAGGGAAGGGCCCATAGATGCTATGTTATTTTTTTCTTATAAAAATAGTACCACTTTTGGGCCCCCCTTACTCTTTATTATTTTCAAAAAACAATAGTAGCTTAGAAAATAGATTAAGAGCACTACAACTCTTGTTCTTCTTCCATATTTAAATTTTGATCGTAACTATATTCATTTTCTCATGAACACTGGATTTGCTGATTTCAGAAAAAAAAAAGTGGTATCTTAAGAGCCATTTTTGTGTCACAACTTGGTGCATTCTTACCCCATACATCTCCTAAGATGTTTGGCCTTATCAATCTATGTTAGTTTCTCCTTTGTGGTTATATTAGGCATAATATCCTTTAAGAGTGTGACCTTTCTTGGTATATGATGTTCCCCTTGGTGGTAATGTTATAGCTAGTGTTCCCTAAGGTGTGAGTTTTTTATTCCATGACTTTTCCTCTCTTGGTGGTGATATCATGTGTGATATTCCCTAATGTGTGACTCTTCATATATTGAGCAACACATTATTTTTTAAAGAATCTTTTGTAGTGGTGGTTTTTATAACACCCCTTGAGATTTTGGCCTTGGCTTATCCACCTTCTTAGGCGATCTTGTTGTTGTCTTCTTAGACAATTATGACCCTTATTGGGTGACTCTTTGTGCCTTCTTAGGTGAGTCTTTTCACCTTCTTAGGAAAGTATATGTACCTTCTTAGTTGAAACTTTGGAAAATTGGTTCATGGATTCAATATAATGTAGATTGCTAGTTCATGTACACCCCCTTTAACATGGTCACCAAGCATAAAACAACTTGTTTGATAGTAGAGTATGTGTTTCATGAGTATCTAGAATAACATATCTTGCTAACCTTATGGAACCCATCATATTGCATGGACACCTCATGAGTGATTTGGCATAATGCAACTTGCTAGTCCTCATGGGAGCATTCCTTTGAATAATTTTATTTCAATGGATGACATTTGGTATTTGAGACATATTTAAGACTAAGGTCTCTTTACCTTAGAAAATTGAATCCCTTTAGTACAAAACTTGTGTATTTTTGTGTGTCTTCATGTTTTCATTGTGTTTGCATCATTTTTGTGTTCATTTTTTTGTCATCTATATGTTATGTTGTGTGTTTTCATCATGCGTGCTTTGTGTTTTCGTCATATATGTTTGTGTATGTTGCCTTGTTGCATTGCATACATGTATTTTACTTTGTTCTTATGTTGGTTTTCCATAGGATCTTGGATCCTAAGGGGTTTGTGCACTCCCTCTTGATCATTTGTCATCCTATCTCTTCAACATTTGGAAAATTGGACCCCTCTTGACATATTTTCTACTTTAGTATGAGTCTGAGCATAGGTTCATACCCTCACTAAAGTGGGGCTAAATGTAGCATCGTAAATTTTCACCATTGATAATTTCACACTATGTTTTGCTTCCCCTTAAATTATTAGACCTAATTGAACACCTAATTTTTTAAATTATGCATTCTATGGCCCAATTTTTAACAATTATTGACAAATTGCAAGTAGAAAACAAATGAATTTACCTAATACTTTACACCTGGGGTTGGGACACATACGCCCAAGGTGAATTAGGCCCCCTATTTTGGCTCCAAAATAAAATATGTCAGTGTCACTACTTTATTATTTACAATTTAAAAGACCAAAGTTAGCTATTAGATTTAATTTATGAGAAATTAAAGTAATTGGATATAAATACCTAGTTATTGTATCATTTAAAATCTGTTTAGAAATAATTATTTCAAGAGCACCATTTTAGTGATTTATGGCGACAATTAAATATCCAAGCATCATGTCAAATCCTATGTCAGTTTATGTATGTTGATGTTATCATTGCTAGTGAAAGCTAACCCTTTTTTAGGTCTCCAAGTGATTCAAGCAAATCAAACAAGAAAAATCCAAACGAGATGTGCATTGAATTTACTCCTTCAAGGAAGACATTGAAGGGTAGTGAGTTGCAACACTTTTTTTATTCATCATTACTTTTATTATTTAACTCGATCCCTCAAAAGGATATGTCATTTATCATTGACATTGTCATTGTGCAAGTGGAAACACTAGGACAGGGTTTGACTAAGGTAAGCCCCTAAATGACACAACCCTTCCTCTCTCTTTGAATGTGTAAGTTCCAGGCTTGGAGGAGTTTGGAATAAGTTTGAAGATCAATTATCCATTTTTGAAATCAAAACACTACATCTTGACAACTCACATAAACTCACTTACAAAAATATCCAACAATGATCCAACAAATTTGTAGATGAAAATGGAAATCTTTGATCTAGCACCAGAGGATTGTGAAAATAGATCTGATATCCCTCTACAAGGACACGTATGCTCAGGGAAAATTATTTCTCCAAAACTAGCTTCAAATTTTTAGGGCAAGAATCAAAGAGTAGATAGAGTGTTATAGGTCAAAGTTTGTAGATCTGAAGAAAGTATACAAGGGCATATATGCCCAGGGTGAATTAGTCCTCCAAAATCATGCTCAAATTTATACCATAGGTGCATAGTGTCCTTCTCTGTCCATTTCAATTCTCTGAATTTGTTTGTGAATTTCTATGTTTTCTATATTTGTATCAAAATAGTAATTTACATCATTAGCCTAGTTAAATAATTGCATTTCATCCCTAAATTTATTAGGTAGATTTGGTCAAGGGTTGGTTGAATCACCTTTCAGGTTATAATTCAATCATATATCTTGTTCTAATCAATCAAACCCCCACTACCTCAAATCTTTAATTAGAAATTTGAAAAAGCACCTAAACCCTAGGGTCAAATCTTAGGGTTTCACTTTTTCTATGTTTCAAAGAATATAAAGTATGTATATATTTGCATAATATCATATCCTTGTTGTAGCTCTTTTTATTTTATATTTTAATTATGTATGTGACTTTGTTAGCCAATAAGAAACCAATCTTGAAGAATAAAACCATCCACATTATCTTAAAATATAAAAATAATCACAAGAAGTATAGAAAATAGGAGTAGATTAGTACGTGTTATTCATGATTTAGTGTTAAGACTATGAAAATCCTTGAAGCAAGACCTATGTGTTATATCTCTTAGAGGATTGTATTCAATACATTTAGAGTAAAAATGAAATTATATAAATGAAATCCTACGTAGTAATAAATTTTTAATGCATGTGCATAGTATTTATTAGCTATATGAAGGTTATTGCAACTAATCACTCTTGAACTAGTGACAATTACTAGGGTCAAGTCTGTAGTTGGATACAATTTTATTGTTTCTAATTTTGGTTGTCCATTTTGTTGATTTGAATAACTATTAAGGAATAAATCTAGGATTATCGTCCCGATTTTAAGTTGAGCTCTTAAAGTAAGAGATATTATCCACTCTCAAATTTATCGTTTAACCATACTAAGTCTTTTGATGATACTTTTATTTATTTTCTTGAAGATAAACCCCTAGCCTTGAAGGTGGAGAAGAGCTCTAAGATTTGGGAGAGAGGTTTTTAGAATTGATATAATGGAAATTAGACTAGTTCACATTGTTGGAAGTATGTCTTATATTGTCATTGATGTCACCATGTTGATTTGGTACCCTATACCAGTGTGTAAAGCAAGCTTATCTCATCCGGTATTTTCTCTGGTATTTTGGTCTGCATATTCTCTCCGATAATCAGTATGATCTAAGGTTTTGGAAAAAGGCTTATAATGGTTGGAAGTGTGTATGTATGTATTCTAAGATTTTCATATGTTTGGGTGATGCATTGGCATCATTTTTTGTGGTTGCATTTGATATTAGGTTAATCATGGCTGACTTAATAACTCAACATGAATTGTGGATTATATGTGAGACCTAGCTTTGGTCCCATTCAACATGATGTTGCATGACATGGGTGAATTATATTTAGAAAATCCTTATATGAAGCCAAAACATTATATGAACTTCATCAATTAGGCTGACCTAATTAATGCATATGGATATATCTAGTATATATGCAAGATGGTTAGAAAATGAGAAGATGTGAGGGCATGTGAATGGGAAGAGAAGAAGAAGCGCATGCGTATATGTGTATAAGCAAAGTGTGTGAACAAATGATTGAAGAATAGTCTATTGTAATGTGAGCGAATACTCTAAGCATCATGAAACTGAATCTACACATGTGGTGTAACTCCCCAGTTCAACTCTCGTGGTTAGCCATCTTTGTTTACTTATCTTTGTAGGTAGTGAGCCTCCATATTTGGACAATGAGTCCTTATAAGTAGTGATTTTTTTGTATCTGGTAGTGAGCCTCTTTGTTATCGACATTGATATAAATTTATATACTGTGAGTTAATCCTCACCATGGTTTTTCCCTCTTTGGGTTTTTCATGTAAAATCTGGTGTGCTTGTGTAGTGGAATTTCATATTTTGTTTTGCTCTTATCTGTCCTATGTTGTAAAGTAATTAAAAGTGTTTTCTTAATAAGTTTTAGTGGATACTGATTCACCCCCCCTCTTAGTATTTATTTTATTCAGTAATTGGTATCATAGCTTTGGTTTCTGTGGAGAAGTCTAACAGCTTGAGGAGATCCTACAAATTGAACAAATGGATAAAGAAGAGCTCCAGACCGCCTTTGAAGATCTTGACAAGGTTGAAACTGAAAACCGAGATATGAAGGAGAATCTTGATGAAGCAAATGAATGTGTCCAAAAATTTAAAGAGCAGTTAAATAATTTTAAAGAAAGATACAAAGAAGTGAGTAAGGAATTGAAACAAGAAAATAATGAGAATATTGGACTGAAGTTAAAAATAGATGAAAAGAATAAATTTGAAGAATGCTTGAAAACAATGATACAAAGAAAAGTTGATGTTTTCTCTAGGCTTGAACAGGAAGTGATGAATCTAAAAGAAAAACTTGAGAAAGAAAAACTTTGTGAAGAGGATTTCAAGACAAGCTCCACCAAGCTTGATGAATTAATAGTAGGACATAAACCTTATAAAGAAAAAATTTGACTAGGTAATGAAGCTAATAAAAAAATGCAGAACTCAAATCTAATAATCAATCAGAAGACTCAAGATAAAGGAAAGAAACAAAGAAACTCTATAAGGATATCACCTATCAGAAAACCAAATGCGCAAAGCTACTCATCATTCAATGGTGTTTTTTTCTCATGTAACAAATTTGGTCATAAGGAAACTGAGTGTAGGAGTAGGTTGAATCAATTTTATGGTTCATTCTCCAGAAAATGTTATACATGCAAGAAGGTAGGACATAAAGCTACTGAGTGTAGATCTTCGGTAAAGATAATGAGGAATAAGTTCAATGGAAAAAGGATAAATCAATCATTTAATGGCTATTTCTATACCTGTAACATGTTTCGACATAAAGTGAATCATTGCAAAATAGGGATTAATGGAAATTAGACAAGTCAAAGAAACATTTTTTTTTACTATTGTAAGAGACCGAGACATATTTCAAAAGTGTGCAGAAGTAAAAAGGGAAAGCAGTCTGCTCCAGTGGAAGAGAATAAACTGGTTGAAAAGATTGATAAGGAAGAAGTTAATAGGGAAATGAGAAAGATATGGAAAAAGAAAGAAGAATCAGAGACTACTGATGCATTTGTACCCTCATCTAGTGTAGATGAATCCTTTGGGAATTAGACCTAGCATGGTCTTAGGGGGACCTTTATCAAAAAATCAATTAAACCCCCAGAAGTATAGCGTGTCGGGTGTTGGTATGTGGATATGTTGTAATAAATGATAGGACAAAGGTGATGCAAAATAAACCAAAAGAAAAAGAGCGAGCATCTTCTTTTGTAGAGTAAATTAGGGTTTCTCAGTATAAGTGAAAGAGAAGTTTGTCAGCTTTTTGCAATTAATATGAGTTAGGGAAAAATGATGGAGTATAAAGGAAAATTCACAAATCATTTTGATCATCAAATGCATTTGAAGGATTCGTAGAACAACTTGGAACTCTCTTGAAGCATTTTTGAAGCGATTTGAAGCCCTTTGAGAGAACATTGTGAACATTCAAAAGAAAGTGATGAAAGTTTCCCTCTCTCACAATTACAGAGGAAGGTAATACAAGAATTTCTTGTTGAATTATTAAGAGATATAATGGAAATTTCTAACAGAGGATCGAGTGGGAATATCCCTTTGAAGTTAAAAGGATTCGAGCTAGATGAATTCGATCATCAAAAAATCATGAAGATGGAATTAGGGTTGGAATCAAGCGATTTACGAAACTTACAAACCCTAGGTTTGGATTTATGGGGAGAATTTCCTTGGTTTGTTGATAGAGAATTTATTTTGTTCCTTTTGAGGAAATTCAAGGATGGAAGCATTGTATTGGACAAACCCTATCCTATTACGAAGGAAGCAATCAAAGTGGTTATCAGATTGTGCAACGTTGGAGAACTTCTTGGATAGAAGACTATAAAATACAAGGAAGTAGAGGAAATGATGGGAGTTGACAAAGATCCCCAGGCACTTCTGATTGACACTATTATTGATTCCTCAGTTAGGTATGTTACATATGGAATTTCTTATAAAATCTATTTCAGAAATTAAGAAAGCTCTACTTCGGCTATTGCTATGTATTTGGCACATAAAATGGTAAAAGAAAACAAGCAGTTTGATTTGTGTAAGCTAATTCTTGAAAATCTCACTGAGAACATATGAATGTCACTGGGAGAAGGATATCTATTTCATTTTGGATCCTTGCTTACATGCCTAGTACTCTATTTTCTGAAATCTCTACTGGGAAAGAAAGACGTTGAGTGGGAATCCAGGATTCCCATTGCAAGACAGATATGTAGACACTTGGAAAGTTTAGAGGACAAAGCAAGCGTGTGTAAAAAAAACTTCTTATCCTTGCAGAATGTAATGAAATTTGATTAAGTTATGTTGAGTCGATTTGAGGAAGGTTCTTCCTCAAGAACAAAAGAATTGGAAGTAGTCACTAGTGATTCCCCTCCGGAATCGAAGAAAATAAAAGCTCTCTTGGAAAATATCATTGTTATTCCTGAAGAGAAGGAAGAAAAAGAAGAATATCTGGCTAGATTAGAATCTTTTGATGTAGATGACATCCAAACCATGTTAATAAAAGGGGAAATGAAGAAAATTGGTGATTTATGGAGTACGACCTTTCCTGTTGACAAAATTAAAATAGATGATGCTTTAGTTGAATATCTACTTGGTAAAGGTATTGATGTATCTATTGTTTTTGATTCCTTACCTGAACATTTAGTTGAAATAGTTGAAGAAAGAATGTTGCTTGAAGGTTCAGAAGGATGCAAATTGGAAGCTTTGGTTGAAAAGAGGTGTTCTAAAGCAAAGGAAAGGTTGTTTGGACTAATCATGGAGACAAAGAAGTGCATAAAAGAAATTTCAGACATATATGTAAGTATTGTCTGCGGTGGCCTGCTGCAGTAGATAATTTCAAAAGCAGAATTGAAGCAATTGAATCCGAGGTGAACAACATTGGAAAGAAGTTTAATATTTTTGAAGACAAAAAGGGAAAGCAACTTGGTGAAGAGTTGGTGAATTACAAGCTGAAATGATCATTGTGCAGAGAAAAAGGGATGGTGTAGTGAAGACCTTCTAGCTTCTTAAGGAAATTGTTGAGTTCTCGTTAGACCATCTTTTTAGAATATTCTCTAATGCAGAAGATTGTGAAAAAAAATGTTCATCCATAGATTGGTCATTCTCTTTCCCATTGTTGGCTCTATTAGAAAGTATGCGTACAAGAATGGACTCTGCGGTATTTGAATGGAAGAAATCACATCCTATTATCAAAGAAAGGTACAAAAAGGTATTTCAAGTTAAGAGTGTTATTCTAGTTTAATAGATTAGATGCTTGAAATTTTTGAAATTTTGAAAGAATTAGGATTTTTTTTAATATTAGATGTCACCATGTTTACATCTTTTTGGTGCCCTTTTCCATTGATGTCAAAGGGGGAGAGATTTGGAGAGAATTGTTTTTGGGACTAAAGGAGAGTTTTTGAATTGAACTTTTTGCACATGTTGCCATCAATGCCAAAGGGAGAGATTGTTGGAAGTACATGTCTTATATTGTCATTGATTGTTAGGAATAAGGTGTCTCAACCTTGGATAATTCCTATTCTTATTATTTGTTTTCTAAAATGTATTTCTTGCAAATAATGTAATTAAGTGTGAGTGTACATGTCTAGTTGGCATGTTGATGTGTCACTCCACATGATGTGTCGGCATCTTGAATTGTGTGTAAGGAGATCATGGCTGAAACAGTTATGACGGATTCCTATGACACGTAAGAGCTATGTCTGGAAGATTCAATGACGGGTGAAGACATGTGGCAACTGATAAAGTTGAGTACTGTACACTCTTCCACGATAGTGGGGTTCGGGGTTCCTATTTTCTCGGAGAATGGTAAAACCCTAATACAATTATCTTCGGAAGTTGCCCTAAAAAGGGAAGTGCATGATATAAGCATTTTTTAGGGTTGCGAAGATGTGTGATGTGATTGTATTGTTGGAACATTTTGATGCTGCCGCATTTTATCTTCAAGTGTTGGAAATCTCCTAAAAGAACTTGCATTGCAAGTGTGTTGTAACCATTGTGTTGAAGATAATACATTGTGCAGGTTTTGGAGTGCTGGGGTTTTTTACCGAAAGGTTTCCCCCAGGGTAAATCATCGTGTCATTCTTTATTTTCTATATGTATGGTATATTGCTACAATATCATTGTTAAGTAGATTAACGAATCTGAAATTGTAAGGGTTTAAAATGAATTTGCACCATACTTTCCTTAAGAGATTAGTGTAGGAAGCTATTTCCGCACCTGAGTTTCCTTACATGTGGTATCAGAGCCTGATCAACTTTTGATCCTAGTTGTTGGGTAGGATTTTTTGAGCTAATCTCAAGTTGAGTGGGAGTTTTTTTGTGCAGAGCATTCTGAATCTTATTTGCAGATTGAGATGGAAAGTTCCTCATACAGTAGAATGGAGGTGGAGAAATTTAATGGCATTAATTTCGAGTTGTGGAAACTCAAGATGGAAGACATGCTTGAAGACCGCGATCTATGGGAGGCTACTTCACTTGATGTGAAACCTGTTGCGATACCTCAAGCGGATTGGGATATCAAGGATCGGAAGGCTAAGGGTCTCATCAGACTCTATCTAGTAGATGTCGTTCTTCTGAATGTTCTTGATGAGACTACTACAAATTCTTTGTGGAAACGGCTTGGGTCTGTGTATCAGGCCAAATCTCTGGTGAATAAGTTGTTCTTGAGAAAGAAGTTGTATTCTTTAAGAATGGAGGAAGGTGGATCCGTAACTGATCATCTCAACGCATTCAATTTATTGATTGCACAGTTGGCATCATCCGGTGCCAAGATTGAGGAGGAGGATAGATGTATGACCCTGCTTTGTTCCTTGCCGGATTCGTGGGACCATCTTGTGATGGCTCTCAGAAGTACTATAGTCACATTCTGTATGGATGATGTGGTGTCTTCGCTGCTATCTGAGGAGATGAGAAGAAAGACTTCGGATTTGTCTAAGGAAGCCCTTGCTGTTCACAAGAGATCCAACGACAAAGGAAAGCAGAATGACAATAAGTCAAAGAAGGGAAAATCCAAATCCTGAGGGAGTTCTAAGACTCCTGGAAAGTCCAAGGCGAAATGTTGGAACTATGATAAATCTGGGCACTTCCGGAGGGACTGCAAAGAACTGAAGAAGAAGAAGAAAGGCTCAGATTTAGCTTCTGAAAAATCTCAAGAAGATGGAGATGCTTTTATTGCAGCTTTGGTAGCCCATGCATCTGATGATGTGTGGTTAGTAGACTCGGGTGCTTCTTTTCACATGACCTCTCATCGAAACTAGTTCTCAAAATATGAAGAGTTTGATGGTGGAAAGGTGTACTTGGGTGATGATTCTCACCTAAAGATAGTTGGACGCGGAAGGGTCACTATCAGATTTCCTGATGGACGAGTAAAGGGAATCAACGAAGTTATGCACATTTCGGGTTTGGCATGAAACCTATTATCTGTAAGTATGCTGAATGATGTAGGTGTGCAAGTTGTTTTTTCAAAAGATGGATGCAAGATGATGAGAGGTTCTATGGTGCTCGCTAAAGGTACTAGGAGAGGTACTTTGTTTCAGCTTGATGCATGCATTGCTCAGTGCAATAGTTCTTCTGTTTCAAAGAAGAGAGCAGCTATCACTTCATCCCCACCATCTGAACGAGCAGTAAAGAAGACTGTGGCAATGGGTTCCGATGGCAGTGCAGTAAGTGTGCCTAAGGGTGCAAACACTTTGGAAGGCAAGCTTCCTGCAGAAAAGAAAATGTTGTGGTATTTGAGATTTGGCCACATTGGTGAGAAGGGTCTTAGGACCTTGAAAACTAAAAATCTTGTTGAGGGGCTAAATGATTGTAGTCTCGAATTCGATTTCTGTGAACACTGTGTTTATGGTAAGCAAAATCGTGTTCAATTCTACTCCAGTTCTCACAAGTCTTCTGGACTTTTGGATCTTATTCATTCTGATGTTTTTGGTCCTGTAAAAGTTCCTTCTATCTCCAGTTCTGTATATTTTGTATCTTTTATAAATGATTACAGTAGAAGGACTTGGATATATTTCCTGAAAAGTAAGACACAAGTTTCAGTCGGTTCAAGGAATTTAAGGCTCTCGTGGAGAATCAAACTGGTAAAAGAATCAAGTGTGTGAGAACTGATAATGGCGGTGAGTTTTGTTCCACAGAGTTTGAACAGTTCTATAAAGAATGAGGAATTGAGAGACATAAGACAACTCCTTACACCCCACAGCAAAATGGAGTTGCAGAGAGAATGAATAGGACACTGATGGAGAAGGCTAGGAGTATGCTTAGTGGAGTTGGCCTAGAACAAAGGTTTTGGGCCAAAGCTGTTGCCACTGCTTGCTATCTAGTTAACAGATCTCCTACATCAGCTCTTGTTGGTAAGACACCCATGGAGGTGTGGTCTGGTAAGAAGCCTTCAATTAGACATCTTCATGTTTTTGGTTGTGAAGCTTATGCACATGTTCCAAAGGAGAAAAGATCTAAGTTGGAAAACAAAGCTGTCAAATATATTTTCATCGGATACAGTGTTGGTGTGAAAGGATACAAGCTTTGGAATCCTATGACTAGTAAGGTGTTGTATAGTAGAAATGTTATTTTCAGAGAGCTAAGATCTTCTCCTATTGTGCTACAACCAGATGAAAAAGAAAAGGAAAAAGATGTTGTTCAATTTCCTCCTACCCCTAAGAAGACTGAACAAAGAGACCATGTTGGGTCGAATGATGAGGAGAGCTCTAGCAGCTCTGATAGTTCGAAAGAAGAGGAAGAACAACCTCAACCTCAGCCCTTGAGGAGATCCACGAGAGAAAGAAAGCAACCAGAAAGGTTTGGTTATTCTATGTTAGATTCCAGTTGTGCTTTTGCTTTGATTACTAACAATGATGAGCCTAGATCTGTGAAAGAGGCTTTGGGCATGGAAGATGCAAGTTCCTGGATTGAGTCTATGGATGATGAGATGGCTTCATTGGAGAAAAACAAAACTTGGGACCTTGTACCTTTGCCTAAAGGGAGAAAATCTGTTGGCTATAAATGGGTGTTCAAGAAGAAATTCTATGTAGATGGCAGTGTTGAAAGGTACAAAGCTAGATTGGTTGCAAAGGGGTATTCACAAGTAGAGGGAATAGATTATGGTGAAATATTCTCTCATGTTGCAAAGTTGACATCCATTAGATTTCTGTTATCTCTTGCTGCATCATATGATTTAGAGATAGAACAGATGGATGTGAAGACAACTTTCCTTCATGGTGATTTGGAGGAAGAGATTTATATGTCACAGCCTGAGCACTACATTGTTAAAGGTAATGAATCCTTATTTTGCAGATTAAAGAAATCTCTATATGGTTTAAAGCAATCTCCTAGGATGTGGTACCTTAAGTTTGATGCCTTTGTGTTGTCAATTGGATTTGTAAGATCGAAATCAGATCATTGTGTTTATTTCAGAGTTGAAAATGATCGCCTTCTTATTGTTGCATTATATGTTGATGATATGTTGCTGTTTGGGAAGGGTAAGGGTATGATTTCTGATTTTAAATCTCAGTTGTCAGCACAGTTTGAGATGAAAGATCTTGGGGCAGCAAGGTACATCTTGGGTATGGAAATCAATAGAGACAGGTCTAACAGAAAACTTTGGTTGAGTCAGAGTAAGTATGTGAAGTCTGTGTTGGACAGGTTCAACATGGCAGATTGTAGACCACTATGTGTTCCTGTTTCAATGGGAACAAAGTTATCTATAGATGATTGTCCAAAATCTCCTAGTGAGGTGGAGGACATGAGTAGAGTACCTTATGCTAGTGCAGTTGGCAGTCTTATGTATGCTATGGTCTGTACTAGACCAGACATTGCCCAAGTAGTGGGAGTCCTGAGTCAGTTTATGGCTAACCCTGGACGGGTACATTGGGATGCAGTTAAGCGAGTATTCAGATATTTGAGGGGTACATTAGATTACTCCATATGTTACCATGGTAACTCTTCTGGATCTCCGCATTCAGTTTGTATTCGTGGGTTTGTGGATTCAGATTGGGTAGGTGATATTAACAGCAGGAGATCCACCAGTGCTTATGTGTTCACTATGTTTGGTGGTACCATCAGTTGGATGAGTAAGCGACAACCTGTGGTTGCTTTGTCCACTACAGAAGCTGAGTACATGGCTGCTACTCATGCTTGTAAGGAAGCCATTTGGCTTAGGAGATTGTGTTATGATGTTGGTGTTGATGCAGAACAAATTACTATTTGGTGTGACAGTCAAAGTGCTATTTGCCTTGCGAAGAATCCAATTTTCCATGCCAGAACGAAGCACATTGATGTGCAGTTTCACTTTGTGAGAGATATGGTGGAAGATGGAAAGATAAATTTGGAGAAGGTAGATACTGTGAAGAATGTTGCAGATGCATTAACGAAACCAGTGGGCACTGTGAAGTTCAGATGGTGTTTGGAGTCTATGGGCCTTTTGGCCTATAGCAGTTAATTCCTGTTATGTTCCTATTGCTCTTACAAGGTGTTCGACAAGTGGGAGAGTGTTAGGAATAAGGTGTCTCAACCTTGGATAATTCCTATTCTTATTATTTGTTTTGTAAAATGTATTTCTTGCAAATAATGTAATTAAGTGTGAGTGTACATGTCTAGTTGGCATGTTGATGTGTCACTCCACTTGATGTGTCGGCATCTTGAATTGTGTGTAAGGAGATCATGGCTGAAACGGTTATGATGGATTCCTATGACACGTAAGAGCTATGTCTGGAAGATTCAATGACGGGTGAAGACATGTGGCAACTGATAAAGTTGAGTACTGTACACTCTTCCACGATAGTGGGGTTCGGGTTCCTATTTTCTCGGAGAATGGTAAAACCCTAATACAGTTATCTTTGGAAGTTGCCCTAAAAAGGGAAGCGCATGATATAAGCATTTTTTAGGGTTGCGAAGATGTGTGATGTGAGTGTATTGTTGGAATGTTTTGATGCTACTGCATTTTGTCTTCAAGTGTTGGAAATCTCCTGAAAGAACTTGCATTGCAAGTGTGTTGTAACCATTGTGTTGAAGATAATACATTGTGCAGGTTTTGGAGTGTTGGGGTTTTTTACCGAAAGGTTTTACCCAAGGTAAATCATTGTGTCATTCTTTATTTTATGTATGTATGGTATATTGTTGCAATATCATTGTTAAGTAGATTGACGAATCTGAAATTGTAAGGGTTTAAAACGAATTTGCACCATACTTTCCTTAAGAGATTAGTGTAGGAAGCTATTTTCGCACCTAAGTTTCCTTACATTGATGTCACCATATTGGTTTGGTACCCTATACAGGTGTGTAGAGCAAGCTTATCTCATCTGGTGTTTTCTCTGATATTTTGGTCTGCATATTCTCTCTGATAATTAGTATGATCTAAGGTTTTGGAAAAAGGCTTATAATGGATAGAAGCATGTATGCATGTATTCTCAGATGTTCATATGTTTTGGTGATGAGTTGGCATCATTTTTTGTAGTTGCATTTGGTATTAGGTTAATCATGGTCGACCTAATAACTCAACATGAATTGTGGATTATATGTGAGACCTAGCTTTGGTCCCAGCCGACATGATGTTGCATGAAACAAGTGAATTGTATTTAGAAAAGCCTTATATGAAGCCGACAAGTTATATGAACTTCATCAATTAGGCTGATCTAATTAATGCATATGGATATATCTGGTATATATGCAAGATAGTTAGAAAATGAGAAGATATGAGGGCATGTGAATGTGAAGAGAAGAAGAAGTGTGTATGTATATGTGTATAAGCGAAGTGTGTGAACAGATGATTGAAGAATAGTCTATTGTTATGCGAAAAAATACTTTGAGCATCACGAAACTGAATTTGCACATGTCGTGTAACTCCCTAGTTCAACTTTGGCGGTTAGCCATCTTTGTTTACTTATCTCTATAGGTAGTGAGCCTCCATATTTGGACAGTGAGTCCTTGTAAGCAGCGAAATTTTTGTATCTTGTAGTGAGCCTTTTTGTTACTAGTATTAATATAACTTTATATACTATGAGTTAATCCTCACCATGGTTTTTCCCTCATTGGGTTTTCCACATAAAATTTGGTGTACTTGTGTGGTGGAATTTCATATTCTATTTTGATCTTATCTATCTTATGTTGCAAAGTAATTAAAAGTGTGTGTTCAATAAGTTTTAGTGGATACTGATTCACCCCCCTCTCAGTATCCAGTTTATTCAACACACATAGCATAACTACATTCATTGCATAAGGATATCCCAAATATTTTTCATGGAATATGGTACCTTACTCTAGATTATTGGTTGTACTAACCTAAAGATATCTTTATAGAGACCAAGTTGCAAATACAACAAAATATGTAAAAAAAACTTATGTTGCACCTCCCCCCCCACACACACATACATACATATATATTCAATTTTGAGTTCTTACTTCACATGAACCTACAAAACCTAGAAATTGATAACTTAAAGAGGATAAAATATTAGTTCGAGATCTTCATATATATGGAAAGCTAGTATTAATGAGTTACATAGACTAGCATAACACTAGTGTTCACATAACAAGAGTATAATATTTAATAAATAATGTGCCCATTTTACCAAACATGGACTAATGCCTTAGTCTATTGGGGGACAAGTTTGAGCCTAAGGAAATGTGAATAATTTTTAAATCTAAAATAGAGAACTAGCACCACATCTAAAATCCCATTAGTTTAGCTACAATTTCATTTATATGTAGAATAAAAACTCAAGAAACTTCACACAATTAAATATACTTTAACCATCCATAATTAATCAAAAAAATTTATATAGTATTTAAACAAGAATCTTTTGAAGACTTTGAAAATCTTTTACAACTACTACAATAGTTAACTAAAGAGTAATAGCAATAAGTTATAGAAAATGTAACCCAACATATATACATATACCTAAGACTCTCAGCTAATTATGGAGGCATCTAGATCATGGAGAGGATTTGTTTTAAAGATAACAATTGTTTATATTTTACAAAACAATGAATGAAATAAAGACTTCAAACCTAATGTTCATAAAATATTTAATGCTAAAGACCACACTAACTAGAGGGCACCCATACAATTTTTTCCTATGACTTAGATATTATAGATAGTCAATAATTTGGCAAAAGATGTTTTCTCCTAAGAGAAAATTTTATACATAGCAAACCAATCTTCCCTAGATCAACTACGTAGTTGGTCCACTTGTTTAGATTTATAGGGTTACATAAAAGAATTGATTATAATTGAGCCTCAAAATATATGTTTATGTCTTCCAACTAATAACTTTCTATACTTGTACCACACTCAAGTACTAATTTATTAAATTTATACATTGAATGTTCAACCTCTAGATGTTGAACCAATTACTCCCATAAACCACTCTATTCACTCAAATAGATTAAATTATCTTGCAAGTAGGGGAAAAAATTCCATACACATACATACATGATGTCTATTGTAACCTAATTTTGTTAGTTTTCTATTTCAAACTAAGACTAGAATTCAATGCATACTCAACTAAGTCATCATCATCCTTGAATTTTACAATTAACATGAAAAAAAATTGATTTCTATTCAGTTCCTATCCATCTCCTCTACAATTAGCAACACAATAACATAACTATATTTTCCTCTAGATGCTTCCTTCAACAAATTCTAGACTTTATACATTTTATTCAATGACTACGGAATTGGAGTATTAATCAATTAGTTTTAACTATGGCCATTAATCAATCATTGACATTGATTTCCTTTTAGATCAATGACTCTAATATATTAATGAGTATTAAAATTGCTTGTTGATGTCTTTTAGGGATGAACCAAAACACACCACCTATATTTACTCAATCGATCAACTAATGACATGACACTTTTTTAACATCCTTTCCTTAATTCTTTCAAATTCTTGCAATTCCTTAGTTTGCATTGAATTTTTCCATCCAAACTAAGAAATATTCTAACACAAAAAACACTTAGTCTCTAACTAAATTTGGTGAAGACAAGTTCCAAGTTGATAATCACAATGAGAATGGTATGTGGTAGGGAATGTAAATTTAAAGAAGCATCTCATCATAAGAACACATGTCATTGTGAGGATAATTCCAAAAAAATCACATACTAACACTTTTAACATGCTCTAAGAAAATTCAAACTCAAATCCTTGCAAAACTGTCATAAATCCAAAACTAAAATCTAAATAGATACCACACACAATTAATGAAAAAAAAAACCAAATTAATACCCTTTTGATAAACATTATGGGAGTTTAACTGAGCTAAGCGATGGAACTAAAAGTTGTCTAAAATGTTAGGCATACAAATATTTCTAATAATTTGTGGATCACAAATCTTTTTGAGGTTATTGAAATTTAAAGCACCCACCCTTGGGTTGACATGTGGCAGAACATACTAAAGTCTAGAGGAATCTAGAATTGAAAGAGAATTTAAAGAAATACTATTTCTTCACGCAATTGGAGAGGTGATTAAACAGGATTGTAGAAAGACATTTGAACTCCCAATAACATTCGACCTATGCATACAAAGAAATGTCACATTTGGTTTCATTCATTAGTTGAGGGAAATGATTTCTGTTGCAATAACAAAATATTCTATGGTCTCGCTACTGAGGGTGGTGACATGTATTCCTGCAGCATGAAAAGCGAGGGCCTTTTTAATGGCGTTAAGAGAAAAGTAGTGTGGTCTGTTTCCTGTGGTTTCGAGATCGAGTCCGATGGGAACTCTTCTCCTTCAGTTGAGAATAGACTTGGGCTAACTGAATGGTCTATGAATGAGTTTTCTTTTCTCTGAAACCTGAAACAAAGAAATTTATTTCTTTCTTTCTTTAATGACCAGATGCTCAGCTCTGTATATGGTTTGTTTCTTTCTTATAGCCAAACAATCTTGAAAGTTGTTTTACTCTCTTGATTAAAGAGAGGCATTATGATTATTAAACTTTTGATAATTAAAATTGAGATTGGTTCTAAATTAGTTTGAGATTCTCACTTTTCGTGTTAGTTTAAAATATTGTGAAAACATCTTAGTCAATTTTTTTTTTTAAATTCGTCTTAATTATATTTTCAATATTTTATTTTTATGTAGTTTATTTTTTTTCTTTTTCTATAAAGATAAATTAATGATTTTTTTTTTAAAATACAATCTTTTAATCTCATAGAGTATCTTACAAATTAAGAGATCATGTCTACAAGATGTTTCATGCTTGGTATTTATATGAATGCATATTTTATATTGAGATACAAATCTAAATATCAGTTGTAAACATAATTAAGATCAAGACTTACAAGATAAGGAAAACCATAAAAATAACTAGACATATTGTAACTTTGCAACTTCTAAGACAAATATATAAATTTGTTGCATGCCAAAAGATTGTTAAAACATAAGAACAATTTCATAATAACATAATCACATAAATATATACTTATATAATTAATCTATTTAATTTTTATTTGAAAAATTTCATATACATCAGAATAACAATTTGAAATATTGTACATTTATTTTAAAGCAGAAAGTATGAAGGAGTTCCCCCAAGAGTTGGACCTAACTGCTTAAAATATGATCTAATATCACCATACTTAACAACTTTATATTTTTTTGGGTATTCTTCATCTATCAACTCTTCTGGAACTCGAATTTCTACTTCATCTGCAACTTCCAAAAAGAATGCCATAGACAATCGTCCCTGATTCTTTTTCAAAATTTCATACATCACACGATGTTCTGAACTACGATATCTATCATTATTCCACATCTGCCATGTAACAGATGAAATCCATTTGATCGAAATGTTAGATTGGAAACACGTCACAAATAGATTTGAAGTGTCAATAATGTCTATAGAGTTTTTTACTGTTAGAAATGCTGTAAAACTTTTACAGCCAATACCATTCAGACTATGAACAAAATAAAGGTTTCATTTAGTGCAGATTATATTTTCTTTCACCTGTAAGCAGTCACCAAGGTTGACAACGAGGGCTCCTGGCAAAGGCTTACTATTAATCCAATCGCCTTCTTTTGTTCGGATCTGAAGACCTCCTACGTTATCCTCATACAAGATTGTAACACAAACATGATCTGTATGTGCTTTAGAGATGTTCTGGACATTTTGGTTTTCTTCTTGGTCTTCTGTGTTGTAATAGTAATTCATACGTAGCAAACCTTGTAGAGAAGCCCCAAAAGGCTCTGTGTTGTAGTGCTTCGAAACATCCAGACCTAAACTAAGTATAACGAGTTTTAAGATTCTATGTGCTACCTCTCTCACCTGTGAATTGTATCTGTGCACCGTTTGCCTGCATCACCATTATAACAACCAGTGAGACTATAATTGAAGTTTCTAAGAGCCAAACTTAGTTACAGCAGATAGAACAACAGCACAGAAATTAAACAAGAAAAAACAGCATTAAAAAAAACAGAAAGAAATTAAATAGAGTCAGCTTTTGGATTAACTGTTCATGAAAAAAGCTCATTCTATTTACTGTTTATGAAAAAAGTTCACTCTATTTACTTCATAGATTGTGGAAAACTCATACCAACTAGAAAGAAATTAGTAATAACTAAAATTTCTACATATAATTTTATCGTTCGAAAGTTTATAAAAAATTGATTTAAAGCTAACAATAAAAAGATAGAAACTGCAGATTGATAGAAACAACAGATTGCAGTGAGGTCTCAACTGGTAAATCTTCAGCATCATTTATCCAACAATAATATGTATGTACATTGTACACACCGCTTTCTATTTAAAAGTTTTAAAACCTGCAAACAATCAGCCAATGATAATTTTACATTTCAAATATTAATTAAATTTTTGAACGTCTTCAGATATTTTGTACAGTCAAATTATTAGAAAAATATAGTAGATTAAAAACCATCAAACAGATTACCATTCTATTTACAACAACAATCAGGAAAAATAGAGATAACAGCAAACACACTCAATGGTTGATTATAAACATAACTGAAACTAACATCTATCATGTTGAAGTCTATATTCCAACACCCCTTATTAATGCTACAATATAAAACAATAAGAAATACATTATATAGAAGTTACTTATTAAAAACAGTTCTCAGACCAATAAGATTTCCCCAAACTGAACTGAAAATATATACCATTCTACTTAAACATTTGATATTTCATCTACACCCAAAATACAAACCCAAACAAATAAAATTTATTAATCAAGTAAACAAACAAAATTAAAAGTGAAAATAGAAAAAATTGCAGAAGAAAAAGACCCACTTGAAATCGTTGTTTCCCTGGGGCCATAGTTTAGCAGAGATCTGGTCAACTGAATTGGGTAGAACACTGTCACCAGGGAATATCATACTCTCAGGCATTGAATCTTTCCCACCTGGCCCTGCCTCTGGTGGGCAAAAACCACCAAAACACATGGGAAAAATGGCTCTGATCTTTTCCTCCTCTGGCAAAGAAAACATATTTCGGGCAACACTGTCAGTCTTCTGAATAAGAGATGCATCCACTCCATGGTTTACAATATGGAAGAAACCCAGCTCCTGACAAGCCTCTCTCAGTTTTTTTAACTCATCATTTCCTTCCAGAGAGAGATCTTGTTTCTCTGCCAATGTGGAGGGAAGGAGAGAAAGGTCAACGACAGGAAGATGAGAAGCCATTATCACTTTTCTGATCAGAGCTTTGCAGTCTTCTAAGTTCAATGTGACTATGCTTGCACCTTGAATGACCGGGAGAGCTCGTGCTTGTATAGAATTGTTTGTAGGCAACTCTTTATATGGGTATTATTTTAATTGAGTGCTTGTTATCGAAAATCTCATAATATTAATGTCTGACACGATCCCCTTTGTATAGCTGAGATTTATTAATTAGACGTGGATTCATTACATCTGGATTCTTTTTGAAAGAAAATCTAAAATCGGAGATCGTGTTGTGTTGCAAAATTGACGTGAAAAATATTGGAGGGAATCTTTAGGAACTCCTCCTTCCCTCGTGGTTACCAATTTAAAATATTATTCCACAACTTATTCCACATGTACCATGCTTAAACTTGCATTTGGGAAAGCAAGTACAAATTTCTTGTACGATTCATTCCTTTATTAAAGGCCAAGTTAATTTTGAATATTTTATAAATGCATTGATATCGTGTTTAGCTGACCGACTACATTTATTCTACGGCAAGGAAACAATGACCATTACAATGCATGGCACAGCAAAATATTAATAAATATGTAAGCTCGGCACTTTCAAAGAGTTTGGTTTATTACTCCGAGGCAGCTGGCTTCTTCCCAAATTTGCAGCCTTTAACTGATTAAATAAGCAATATTAAAATAGGAGTTAGATGTTAGTCGTGAGAATTTTCTGTATAGTAGCTGTTAAAATCGTGAAATTTTGATTGGTATTTTTTGGATGTGACTGAGTAGAGTAGTTGTTGAATAGTTGATGCAAGTTTACAGAGTTTTTAAGTTGTACAAATAATGTAATCAATTTGAATAATTCATAGATTATTATGTGAGAGAATAGACCAATCCATCTATTCATAGTAGTTGTGGAATTCTTTATTGTGATTTTTATATTTGATTTTGGAATCTATAATAATATCATGTTGGAAAAATGAAGGTGTCTTAATCTTTGATTTTTTATGAGTTAATTATTGAATTATTTAATGTGATAATTATCCCATGTTGACTTGTGAGTTACAACTTTCAGTTTCTATTTCCAAGAAGGAGTCAAGTTGGAAGTTACCATTTATAGGTGGAATTATGCATGGAGGTATTTTCTATTTCTATGTTGAGATTGCATGGAATGTGAGTTTTGGAGGTGCAATTATCTTTTGAGAGGTGTAGGTTTTGCATGTGCAGGTTTAGTGACAATTGGTAGTTGTAATATTGCATGTGGTGATAAATGGAAACTTATCGTTATACATGTGTAGTGGTTTTGGCGCTTTCCATGTTGCATCTTCAACGTTTGGTATTCGATTTTAGAAATGTCTAATTAATACATTGTAAGCTCCTATATATTGCACACTTGTATTTTGCAAGATTATGTTGTCAGATTTCCTCTAGAAGAGCAAGATGTAATCTCCATGTTAAGATTGTTAGCTTGCAATGTATTGTAATCATATTTTTACAAATTAATACATTGTTTCGATGCTTTGGAGTGTGGGATTTTTTACCCGAAAGGATTTTCCTATGTATATTATTTTTTCTTCTTTTTTGTCTATCCTTCTTCTATTCTTCATGTTTCTCATTCTTGAAATGTTATTTTATATGTTTTTATGCTACTTAAATTTTCTTATATTTGGAACTACATCATCTTTCCTCTAAGGGTTAATACATGAAAAATTAAATTGTGTTTGTTTCTGCTTTAAGGCATAGTAGTGTGTGCTTGTTGTTGGAATGTGAAGTCAATTAGGACTCTACTTTTGTATGTGTCATACAAGTTGTCTTCAATTAGGACTTTTCTCTTGTTTGTGTTATACATGTAGTTGTGTGAGTCGTACTTACTATATTTAGTAAGTTGTCTCCAACTAGGACTCTCCAACTCGGTTGTGTTGACCCAGTAAATTATTAAGTGATTCATAGTAGAATCAAGTTGGACTCTATATGTGTCAACCTTGTAGAAAATTGAGAGCCACATATAGGCTTAGTCAATAATATGACTATAGTGGTGGCATTGGAAGGGTTAGAGGTGGAAAATTTGAGAACTTAATTATAGCATTAAGTTTCTCAAATTTGTATATTAATAGAGTGGCTTTCCCTCCTTTGGAAAGAAGGCTAGAATAGATTTGAGGTTGTTGTAGCTCTGTAATTTCTAAGAATCAATACAAATATTATTTTGCCCGTGGTTTTTTACTAATATATTTTTACCAGGTTTTTCCACGTAAATTTGAGTGTTATGCGACTTTGTTCTTCTTTGCAATTTTCTACACTTATATTTTTACTTTCAATTGGTATTAGAGCATGGGTTATTTGTGTAGAAGTTGTTCAATTTGAGAGGTGAGCAATGGCAAGAACTACTATTACAAGATTTGAGGTGCATAAGTTTGATGGTTATAATTTTTCTCTATGGAAGCTTAAGATTCGAGCTTTGTTGGTGAAGGATGGATGTGATAGAGCTCTTAAAGGAGTAGCATCTAAACTTGCAAATATGAGAACGTCAGATTGGAATACCATGGATAGCATGGCTAGAGCAATAATCAAGTTATCTCTAGCAGATTCAGTTCTATTCAATGTCGTGTTAGAAACCCTAAATCAGACATGCAAACCTAAACACCTTCCACAAAAGAGAAAAATAGATAAAAGTAAAGCTTTGCATGAAATGTGCAAATTGATAATATTCAGAATTAAGAAATTACAATAAGAGAATTGCTTTATAAAAACAATGTATGCAACCCTAATGTTGACCTAAAAACAGTTCAACTAAATAAAGCTTACTTATTAATTAAGTAAACTAATTATTACCTAGGCAAAACCTAAGTAAAATTATGCAAGTGTAATTAAATATTAATTACACTAACACCCCCCCATAAGTGCAACTTAGGGAGACTAAAAAAGCATGCACCTAAAACTAAGATGAATGCAAGAAAGCATGAATGTGTCCCGACAACTAGGCCTGATCAAGTACCGATGTACAAATGCAATAATGAGGTAGAGAAGGAAAACCCAGTGGGACAACCCCCCTACAATGAGATGGCTGCTGCAAAGAAGCATTGGAAGAACTCTATAGAGTAACACTGGAACCGAAATCTGGCAAACAAGGAAAGATACTTCTGTCTACTACTGAAACCGGATGAGAGTCACTGATTGACTCAAGGAATCATGATAAAAGCAACAGCAGACCCGATGTCACAGAACACTCGAACACTCCAAACTAGAACAACCCTGGAATCCATAAAGCAACAGTAGATGATATGAATGATGATAGAATCTAGAAGCCGTGTATCTCGATGCCGATGTCAAAATAAGATTGAAACTCTTCCATGGGAAAAAGTACCATAAAGACTCTGGAACATTAACCACAATTTTAGTGGCCCTCAAACTGAGATGGATCCGATGTGGATCATTAACCATAGGCTCTCAATCTAAAGTGTGAACCAAAAATGAATCTGATATGTGTCAAGCTCACACAAAAAAAATGGCCAAAAGAAACTAAGAAACCATATTACAACCCATTCGAGTTGTCATCAAAACACAATGAAGCTTATTATGCAAGAAACCCCCCCGATGGAACTTTATATCAGTTCATTTATTACAATCCCCAATGACTGCAAAAGGAGAGAATTCTTAAATATGCATAAACAAAAAATAAAAAAGACCTCAGATCTGTGTAGAGGAATAAACCAGCTTTCCAATGCCGCAAGAATGGCGAAAAAAGGATCACCGAGTCAAAAGATATGCCCTCTGGAGTGAAAACAACAAAATCTGAGTTCGAGGACCTGCAACATAAAACTGGAGTAAGATCAGGAAAAATAACCTACACCAACAAAATGGGCTCGAAACCAGCTTTCCAACAATATCTCGTTTATGAAAAACCAACTCCGTACGCAAAAGTTATGCCTGATTTGGTGAAAGTGCTCCAGAATGGCCAATAAAGCCTACAAGCAGCCCAGGGGGCTAAAAAAAATAAGCCCTTGGTCCTGTGCGCGACTAGGGGCTGGTGGATTGGGGGTTGGGGTGGAGCCCCTGGTTGCCCATATGACCGCGCGGGATGCAAAGGGGTTGGTCGGTGCCCATGTGACCACGGCGACTGGTGTTGGAGCCCGCAGGGGTTGAAAAGACCGACGAAGTTGTGGCTAGTCACCGGCGGAGCTGGAGGAGTGGACTAGTAGTAGAGGTGGGCAGAGGCGGAGCTCGAGTGACGCTTCGAGCAGCGCATAGGTTGGTGGCACCGCTGCTCTGAGTGGTCGACAGGTGGCCGCTCGGTGGCCGTCCGACGATATAGCCATTTATAACTGGAGGTGCCGACACGACATGCAAAAAAACTTTTTTTAAAATTTTTTTTTCAAAATCCATGCCTCAGAAAGCATGCTAGGGATGTCATACGGCTTCCCTGGCAAAATTATTTTTCCTTCCGGATCAACTTCGCCAAAATCGATGAAACAAAGGGCGATCTTAGGGTTTTGGGGCGCTGCAAATGCAATGGCAGTGTCCGTTTTGCTCCAAGATGCACCAAAAAAATGCTCAAGGTTAGATCCCTCAAGGAACTCCAAACGTGCTCTGCAATCGAATTTCTCCAAAATTTGAGAAGTATTACCTAAGCAATGCCACCACTATACCTCGATAACTTGGACTCTAATTACACTTGCATAACTTTACTTAGGTTTTGCTTAGGAAAGAGAAAATACTGGGCATGGACAAATTAGGTCCAAATTTAAGGGGCAAAAAAAGGTAAAGTGCTATAACTATGGAAAAATGGGCATGTCAAGAAAGATTGCAGGTTTTCAAAAGCAACCAAGGAGAATCCTAGTACACCGGCATCTGATACAAACACTGTTGAAGTTCAGAAACCATTGGAAGATGGAGAGGTATTAACTACTAATCTAAGAAGCTCTTTACTTCATGTTTGGATTCTTGACTCTGGTGCTTCCTTTCATATGACACCGCATAGAGACTGGTTTTCTAGCTATCAGTCTTGTGTTGGTGGTATGGTTTACATGGGAAATGACAACCCATGTGAAGTTGTTGGTGAAGGAGAGGTAAGAATCAAGATGTTTGATGGAACTTAGTTAGAACTATTCAACATGTTAGGCATGTATTTGGTTTAAAGAAAAAATTAATTTCACTTGGAGTGTTTGATGAACAAGGTTATCGATTCAGTGGTGAAAATAGTTGTCTCAAGGTAACAAAGGGAGTTTTGGTTGTGCTAAAGGGAGAAAAATTTGGCAATCTCTATAGGTTGGTTGGACAAACTGACATTGGAGAGGTTGTTGTGGTATTTGATGCAGAGATGGACTCATTATCAACCTAGCATCAAAGGCTAGGCCACATGAGTGAACGAGGTCTCAAGGTACTACTAGATAGAAATATTCTCCCAGGTGCAAAATCTAAAGATTTGAGTTTTTGTGAACATTGTTTGTTTGGGAAACAAAATAGACTAAGTTTTTCTAGAAGTACTACCAGAAGCAAAGATGTATTAGATTTAATTCATTTAGATACTTGGGAAGCTCCCGTAACATCTATTGGAGGTTCATCATATTTTGTTTCATTTATAGATGATTGTTCCCGTAAGGTGTGGATTTATCTTCTCAAGAATAAATCTGAAGTGTTTTCTTGTTTCAAGAGGTTTAGAGCTCTCATAGAGAATAAAAAAGGTAAGACAATAAATTTTTTGAGAATTCATAACGAAGGTGAGTTTTGTTCAATGAAATTTAACCAGTTTTGTAGTGAGCATGTCATTGCAAGGAAATTAATGGTTGCAAGGATACCACAAAAAATGGTGTTGTTGAATGCATGAACCATACAATTATGGAGCGAGCTAAATGCATGTTGAGCACTACTGGTTTGGAGCAGAAATTTTGGGGTGAGACTATAAATATTGCTTGTTTCTTGATCAATAGATCTCCCACTACTACTCTTGATAATAAAATTATTGAAGAGATATGGAAAGGTAAACCAGTTGATTATTCATTTATCTGCGTTTTTGGTTCTAATGCTTGTCTACATATTCCTAAAGAGAATAGAAATAAGCTAGACAAGAAGTCCATAAAATGTATTTTTCTTGGCTATGTAGAAGGTACAAAGAGGTACAGATTGTGGGATACTGCTGCCCACAAGATTGTTGTTAGCCGAGATGTTTATTTTAATGAAAAATCAATGCAAAGAGGCGAAGAACAACAAGGGCATGTGCACGATCATGATGGGCCAAAAAGAGGCGATATGAAAAAAGTAGCATTTTGCACTTGCCAAAAAACACGAAAATCTTGAGTTGACCTTTTTTTGGGTTGGGTGTCAGTACATTGCTCCATAGCAATGCCAAAGCCTAAGTTTTACAAATTGGATATCTGATTTGGGGTCGGCAATATAAATACAAAAATGTCATTTCTTATTCATTTTAACACTTTCAAACGTCCAGCGACTCAAACAGCGATAGTGAACGCAAATTCGATATCCATTTTAACTGATATTTAATTTTGAAGGTAAGTATTTGGTTTTTTTTTGTGTTAATCAATTTTTGTTTGAGTTTTATATAATTTTAACTAGTTTTTACCAGATTTTTATTAAAAATTAGGGTGTTTTACAAATTTTTATTAAAATGGATTTTTACAATAATTTCATTTATATTGTGTAACTTCAATTAGATTAATTAGTTTTTAACTTCAATCAAGTATTATGGCTGAGAATCAAAACCCACAAATGCCAAACCCTCCACCACCTCCGTGCCCACCGATTGAAGAGTTAATTGGTGAAAAATTTGAGCAATTGAGGGGCACTTGTGATGTTTATAAGACAATCCCTCGATTAAGGAAGATGACAAACACATTGAAAGAAATAATTAAAAATATAGAAACCCTCTCCACCCAACATAATGCCTTTCTTTAGTGGCGAGAAAGCATGAGGGAATATTACTCCTGTGGATTATCTTACGAAGATGTGAAAGATCTCAGAATAACAAAGCCCAAATAGCCTCTTTATTTGTTAACCCCCACATTGGTCTACCAGTTAATGTTAATAAACCAAAACTTTCTATAAAATGGTGCACAAATAAGGACATTGAAGATAACTTTTGGGATTGTTGGTGTATGGTTTTTGATAAACCACCCAACAACAATAGTGATGTACCATTTTACTTTATTAAAAATTTATATGCTGAGTTTGTGTTAGGGCATTATGTCAATTACTTTGACATTAAACCCTTCTAGGACATAGGTGGAGGTATGCCCCAAGATAGACCAGGGGTAGTTAGAGTAGTCTAGGGCCCATATGTTCCCCCTCCTCCCCTTCCTCAACCACCTCCAGTACGTCATCTAGATATTATCAAGGATGCAACCACATAGACTATTTAGGCCATTCACTCTTTGAGTGATCTTTTTGTTTCCCATATTGCTATAGTAGCTCAGCCACATGTTGGTGATGTTGGCAATGGATCGAGTGTTGTTGCATTATCCTCCTCAGGTCCACATATATGTGTGCCACCAAATATGCTTGGGTCCTCTTGTACAACCCACTGAAAATCCCTTGGACATATGTGATTATGACCCCCATGATGTACACGTTATAGGAGATTAGACGCAATAGATTGGAGCAAACCCTGTAGAGTCCTTTGTTGCTAGAGAGGAGGATGTTGGAATAGTAACACAGGTAAGATTTAAGTTGTAAATTCATAACTTGCATTTGTTTTTAAATGAATATTAATAAGAGATAGTATCAAGTACTAATATTTATTTACATGGTCTATTTAACAGTTGATGTCTGAGGAGGAGCTTACACAGGTTACTGATAGCACCTGGGTGATCCCACAATAGTGGTTTACAATTTTTGGCCAAACTATACACTAAAATTATTATTTTTAACTAAATCTTCACATTTGGGTACCTATAGCGGCTAAACTATGAGGAATTTGAAGATGATGCAAAATAGAGTCTCGTCACATTTTTTCTTTAGATTCTAAATTTTTCTTTTTCATTTTTTTTGAATCAGATTGCACTTCTTTTTATATCTCCCATGAAAACTGGTTTTTTCAGAAAATAGCATTTTTAAAAAGTGACACACACCGTAAACGCATAACTTTTTTTCCATGAAGGATAGAATTCTAATTCTTTTGAATTTAGATTTTTAACTCTGATATCTAGTGCTTCCACTTGGTTAGATAGTTTTTTATTGAATATTTTTTCTTTAATCAAGTTTCGAAGTCAAACCAATTACAATTCAAGCATAGTGTGACCATATAACGCGTAACTTTTTTTGTATATATCGAAATTCAATATTTTTTTTGTTGGATGAAGGACTTCAATATTTGGTGCACTCATCTTTTTCAAATTTTTTTTTGATAATCTGCTATTTTTCCACATGTGGAGAACATAGACCTTCATTTTTGGTGAAAAACCTATATTTAATAAAACTAAAAAAGAAAATGCATAATAAAACCAAAACATATCAAAATTATATTTGTTGGATAGCTCGTTCCGAGGACTACCTGATTCTAGTTGGGTTTGTGAAGTCTCTACCATTTTCGTGTTCAAACCGAGCTTTGAAGTGAAAAAATTTAGGTTTTTTTTGTGTCTGAGGGGGAGAATGAGGGATAAGGGGGGTTTGTACGAACCCATAGGGGTTTGAGTGAACCACCTCACATAATGTATTTTTATTTGGTTTTTGGGTGGGAAACTAGGGAGTGGGTTCGCTTGAACCAGTACGATCGTATGAACCCCCAAAATCACATTTTTTGGAATGGGGTCATTTTTTGTGAGTTTTCCTTCCTCACTGGAATTGTAAACCACTATTGTGGCTTCACCCACCCTTAGGGTCATTTCATTTGGCCTCAACATGCACGTGGTATATATTTTCGCACTCACTCGTTTACATTTTTTTATTATATACTTGCTTGTCATTAATGAAATTATATATATTAACTTATATGTTTATCTTATTTTCCTCTTGTAGGAAACACCTAGAGCGAGAGAGGTGCAGTGCTCTGTAGACTTTGGAGGCACAATGGTAGATAAGGGAAAGGTAATTGAACTCAAATTCTATTGAATTAAGTTTTTTAAGATCTTGTATAGTGATTATACATACATCGACATAGATTGGTAGTTTCATATAGTTGTCATTTTTATATGTACAGGCGGTTATGAGCTACACATTCTTGTTGAAAAGTGTCACAATGCCTGAATGAGTAGGTGTTGGAACACTTGAAGGAGTAGGTGTTGAAACACTTCAAGGAGGATTTTTTGAAACACCTGAAGGAGATAAAGAAAAAGAGATGCCTAAAGAGGTATATGTTTATTTTATTTTGTGTTTGGTAAATATGTTCCTATTGCCGACAATTGTATGCTAACTTGTATCAATTTTATGTTTTTGTTCGCATATATAGATTGGCATTGCAAAAGTTGATATGAAGTCCTGGTTCTTTGATAGGGGTATATTCTAGGACTCTTGACGGTTTGAAGAGACGTATATATGAGGTAATCAAGATTTCAATTTTAGAGTTCAATTATAATTCAATGTCTATTGATTTTGATGTTAATTATTCAATTTTAAATTATATAATATAACTAATCTCAATTATGGTTTGAATTTTTCTTGTGCAATTTCCTTCAAAGCCAAAGAGTGCTTCAAAGAGGCTTCATTTTGATGATCCACCAATAGTTTAGGATGAGATAGAAATTTTGGCATGTATATTTTGAATAGATATCGAGATGGCATATGCCACATTTTATAAAACTTTGTTTGAGTTGGCGTTGATGCCAATTTTGTATATGGACATACACTTGATTATTGGATAATTTGATATATAGAAGTTGAGAATTGAAATAATTTGTTCCTCATGTGCATGTTTAAACTATTCAAAAATTTAATCTTGAGCAATGGTTAAATATCAATGTACAATAGCATAAAAAATAATGGTTATATTATATAGCTCACAATAAAAAATAATGAATAATGGCTAAATTATATCATATATTGCTTAGTTATATTATATAGTTTAAATAGCTTTAAAGACAAGAACAATGGTAAAGTTTAAAATTTTAACTTTAAAGTTTAAATACACTCCAATGGATTGAATTCGGTGGGCAGCAGGGTTAACCTCACCACAAACTTGGTTTGAAGAATTTAATTTTGTTTTTGTGCATTTGAGATGCAATTTACTAAGGGTCAGTCTGTATGTACCTTGTTTAAGGGTTTTGAGTGCATCTAAAATGGCATATTAATCCTTCCACCCAC
Source organism: Sequoiadendron giganteum (assembly GCA_007115665.2). Lineage (NCBI taxonomy): Eukaryota > Viridiplantae > Streptophyta > Pinopsida > Cupressales > Cupressaceae > Sequoiadendron > Sequoiadendron giganteum. Next base: position 416,903,527 of record CM021105.1, read on the forward strand.
TGTATGCATTTGTAACTCGGTGGATAGGCTTAGTTAGGGTTAATAAACATGTTTGAATTGTTTCATGTGTAGGGGAAGTCAGGATCATGATTTTGATGGTGCCCTAGATGGCATTTTAGGTGTTTTTGTATGAAAAGGAGAGGTTAGAGGAGGTAAATGTGAGAAATATTTGAGGGAAGTCACTTTTTATGTCCTTTTAAGTTTGTGAAGGGCTGTTCAAAAATGTTGGATGCACTGGGATGGTCTGGTGAAGTTTGCAAGTAGGTTTTTCTATAAACCCTTGCCTAAATTGACCAATTAGAGGGTTTTATTGAATAGGGTCTTAGAGGGTGAGTTCCTGAAGATAAGTTGGAAAATTTGTGGTTTTTTCACCTGGTGAGTACTACCCCATTGATTTTTGGGGATTATGAAGTGATTCAAGGGTGGTTGCTTTGGCAATTAGGCCTATTTGGCTAGGTTGAGTAGTGTAGTTTGAATGATTTGTGGAAGTTGTTCCAAAAGAGTCATATTTTGGGTTGATGTATGTTGTAGAAGTATTTAATGGGTTCCTAGATTGATGGTCACTTGCAAAGGTTGTTAAGGAAAATTGAGAGTTAAGTTGGGAAAATTGGGTCTGCAGACCTACAAGGGTGTCTAGGTGAGAAAGGAAAAATAAGCCAATATTGAGTTTGTAAGTAGAAAGGTGATTTGTAACCTTTTGAGTTGATAAAGTGAGAGGTTTTTCAACTTAGGTTGCTATCAAAAACATTCACCAACACTCCAAAACTCAAAATCCTCACTTTTGACTAGTTTCAAGGAGGGTTTATTGAAAACCTCACTTCCAAAACTTCCTCATTGTTTCAATACCTCCAACACCTTCAAATATGTCTTCCCTTTCTTAATTAACTCTTACAAAGTGTTGCCCTGATGTAAGTAAGATCAAGACCTTTCACATGGAATTTAAGAGGCATCTAATAAGATTAAGATTAGGACCTCCACACCCTCAAATATGTCTGTAGATATTAGGACCTTTCACATGGACTTTAAGAGGCATCTAACAAGATTAAGATGCTCTTACAAATTCAAATTATCCCCAAAACACACCCTAAAGGCTTGTAGCCTCAAAACACAACTTTTGAAGATTTATTTTGGAGAAGGCCATATAGAGACCTACAAAACATCATCAATCCTCTGATCTTACCAGTAACACGTACCTTTTTACCTATTGTACCTACAAAACCTTCACGCTTTGCAACATTCTTCCCAACCAATGGACACACAATGGACCCTATCATGACATTAGCATATTGGAATTTACTACCAACTCAGTCTTCAAATTTGTGTCAACATTCACACTTGCTATCAGAGTATTTTAAGACTTCAAACTAACCATCTCACTTGATACTATATTTTCAGTAGACATTTCCTTTGAAGGAAGGTTGAGTGCATTCTTTGAAGTTGCTTGTTTAAGGTTGTAGTTAAGGGTTTGAGGATCAGAATATATTAAGAGGACATTCCACCTACTATTCATGTTGTGATTCGGTGGAATGGCCTTTGGTTAGAATAATATTAGCTGTAGGAATAGATATCTAGTTGTGGCAAAGACATTTGGTGGAGATTTCCATGTTGCCCCTATGGAAAAAGCATGAATTTAGGCATAGGAGGCATAGCTTGAAGTAGCAGATTAAAGAAATAGTTTTGAAGAAGGTCAAAACCTAGTTTTTTCAATGTTATTAGGTGGATTTTGTTGTGATAGAAGGTCTACAAAGGTAGGGTACGTCATTTGGATGTTTGGGCTTGAAGCCCTAGTTGAACAAACAGTGAAAATGGGTGAAATTGAGAGGTTTTAAGAAGGAAATGTGTGAGAAATTTGGGGGAAGCATAATTTGAAGGTGAATTAAGTTTGATTAGGGTGAAATAAGAATGTTTGAAAATATTTTAAAGTTGAATGAGGTCTAGAGATGGGTTTTTCAATAAACCCCTGTTTATTTGGTAAAACATGAGGGTTTCATGAAAGAGGGTCTTAGCAAGCGAGTTTTGACTTAGTGGTTGAAGAATTTGTGGTTTTGGAGGTATTTTGAGGACTTTCTAATGGTATTTTGAGTGGATATAAATATTGAAGGAGAGTTCCTTTGTTAAAGCGGGCTAATTGGAGCCCCTTTTCTAGTGTTCATGGTCAGTTTGATGGTATGGTTCCAAAGTAATTACATGTGATTCTGTGATTTGTTTCTTGGGTGTAATAAGGTCATCCATGACCATTTGGAGTCATTTAGAGTCATTTTGAGGTGATTTGAGGTCATTTGCCCAAAAATGTAAAAAGTTGTCAAGTTGCTAAAATATTGTCAAGCAACTTTTGCAAGAAAATGCAAAAATGAAGTTTTATTAACAAATTGTTTAAAAAGTGGTTGTAAATGTTTGGGGCATATCCAAGTGGTAAATTTTACACTAGGAATGGTCCTCTTACACACCGAAACACTTGTAATCACTCTGAGCTACATTCAATCGACAGATTCCCTTAAGAGTCCAAAGTGCAAAATGGCTGCAAACTTCAACATGCTTGTATTTGGACATCGTGATGTTTAGAAACTTCTTGTATGACCCTATGGGATCATGTTGGGCCCCTTTACAATAACCTCTCTCATTTTTCACTATCTCAGAGGTGTTTTCCTATGGTGGTGAATTCTCGCTTGGGGAAAAGTTGTCAAATGCAAGTAGTTGAAAGTTGCAAAGTGGTGCAACTTTCGTTCTACAACTCATGTGACCAAACAAGTTGTTCTGACACATCCAGGTGGGTACATTTATGCTAGGCATGGTCTTCTTTCACACCAAAACACACAGAATCGCTCTGAGCTACATTCAATTGACAGATTCCCTTAAGAGTCCAAAGTGCAAAATGGTTGGAAACTTCATCATGCTCATATTTGGACACTGTAACACTTAGAAACTTCTCATCTGACCCTATGGGATTGAGTTGGACCCCTCTATAATAACCTCTATTGGTTTTTTCTATCTCAGAGGTGTTTTCTTGTGATGGCAAATTCTCGCTTGGGGAAAAAGTTATCAAATGCAAGTAGTTGAAAGTTGCAAAGTGGTGCAAATTTCGTTATGCAACTTGTGTGACCAAACAGACTGTTCCAACGCATCTGAGTGGGTACGTTTACGCTATTCATGGCTTTTTTTTGCATCGAAACACACAAAATCGCTTTGAGCTACATTCAATCGACAAATTCCTTTAAGACTCCAAAGTGCAAAATGGTTGCAAACTTCAATATGCTCATATTTGGACACCGTGATGCTTAGAAACTTCTCATCTGATCATATGGGATCATGTTAGGTTCCTCTACAATAAAAACTCTCGGTTTTTGCTATCTTGGAGGTGTTTTCCTATGGTGGAGAATTCTTGCTTTGGGAAAAAGTTGTCAAATACAAGTAGTTGAAAGTTGCAAAGTGGTGCAACTTTCGTTCTGCAACTCATGTGACCAAACAAACTATTCTGATGCATCTGGGTGGGTACGTTTACAATAGGCATGGTCCTATTTTTCACCAAAACACGCGAAATCTCTCTGAGCTACATTCAACCGACAAAATCCCTTAAGAGTTCAAAGCTCAAAATGGCTGCAAACTTCAGCATGCTTGTATTCGGACACCGTGGAGCTAAGAAAATTCTCGTCTAACCCCCTGAGATTGCGTTGGGCCCCTCTACAATAAAATTTCTTGGTTTTTTCTATCTCATAGGCCTTTTCTCGTGGTAGTGAATTCTCTCTTGGGGAAAAAGTTGTCAAATGCAAGTAGTTGAGTGTGTAAAATGAATTTTTAGCCATTCCACCAATTTTATCCTACTTTAACTCGGTGGAATGGCATAATTAGGGGTAGGGGACATATGTGCATGGCTTCTGGAGCAGGGGAGGCTAGTTGAAATCAAGCTTTTTCACCATTTTAGACCCCCAATTGGGTCAATTTTACAAAGGACCTATGCCTTAAACTTTCCTTTTCACCAAAATTTTAATTGGAAAGCATTCACTAGCCAACATAACCCCAAATTCCATAATTAGTTTGTAGAGAAACGTTTCCCAAAGCACCCTACCATGAAACCCTCATTTCTTGCACTTTACATGGGGGGTTTATTGAAAAACAACCTTCCAGGGCATATCTAACCTAGCTAATGCCTCTAACACTTCATAAAATACCTGCAAAAACTCAAAATATCAAGAGATCTCTGTTGCCCCCAAGAATTCTACCATTTTCTCACTCAAACCACCCAATTTCACCCAAAAATGCACTACTTGCCACTTAGGGCATCATGCCAAACCAACCAAAAGACATTCTTTGCCCACAAAACTCATTATTCAAGATGACTCCAAACCACCCCTAATATGTGTAAAATAAGATTCAATACCCATCATAAGGGAGATTCAAGAATGGCAGTAGCAAAATACAGTTTTTTTTAATCAACAAGTCGTAAGGCTATACAATGATATATATTGATAAAGGTATACAATATATCCAAAAAATCCATACAGGCTTAGTACAAAGGAGTCATATGGACATAAAATTTCATGTATATATCGATAGTACAAAACATATAGTACAAAACATATTTCCCTCTAGGGGAAGGAAATAGATCCCGTGTTGCCTTCAAAATTCGACTAGATGGAGTGACTATTGGTTCTCTTGTTTTTCGAACATGCTTGCCAGTCCTCCTCTCTTCACTTTGGACATTGAAAATACAGTTTACCATAGTAGTAGAATGTGTCAGTAATAAGACTAAATGAAAATAGATTGAAGAGAATTATTTGTTTGGATTATCGATATCAGAGCATTACCTTAATTTTAGCTTCTTCAACTGTATCCTAACTGTCCCATCAACAAACCGATTAATTTTTGCAAGTATTAAATAAAGAACACTAATGAACTTAAGCATAATGAACCTAAGCATTGTATCTTCCATTCTTGAATATTCTATTCAATTGTGCCTGAAGGGTTATCTCTTTTCTTAAGAGTATCCAATATTGCTTCATGATCAACATTACTAAGTTTCCATAGTTTTTTTTCTTTGGTTTTGTGTGATGCTTCAACAACTTAACATGTTTTTCTATAACAAGGTGTGAATACATGACAATGGTTTTGTGTTTCTCATAGTATTCAAATGCAGCTATGTCATTCTTTCTAATCATGTATGTTCACAACCAAGTTCCTGCAACCACAACTGAACCTGTAGGATACATGAACCCATCATCATCTTCCATCGGTTGTGTTAGCTTATGGTTTACCCATACACATCGAGCCAACCAATAGTCTGATCTCTCTTCATTCCCCTACAGTGCAACAACTACAAAAACATGTCATGGTTGTAGTAGATCTGAAAGATGGTCATAGTCAACTAAACTTTTCATTGTGCCATTTGTCATGGATATTGTTTGAGATAAAGGAGTTAGATACTATAGAAACCATGTATCTACCCACTCACTTGACTAGAATTGATCCCACTCGCACTGAATATAACTCTGAAAAAAACAAGCCAACTCTCATGTTCAAATGGTCCATGTGCTTGCATCGGAACTTCAAAATGAATGCATCTTTGAAGAATCTTTGATTGTATGACAATTTAATCTTCCTCCCATTGTGCCCTCCTCAAGAAACCAAAATAATCTACGCACTATTGAATCAAGTGTCCCTCCTTATGATAGTGCTGAACTGCACCAATCAACAATAGAACGTGCATCACTAAATTTTGCTCCTGAAATCTTCAATTGCTCCTTAACTAGAGCTCACTTTACACATGCACCTGCTCCATCATGCTCCCCTTTCTCATTCCCAACTTCAAAAAAACTCCAAATATGAGGTACACCCTTCTCTACATGCATTCTACTCAACCAATAAAACATATGAGCATTCTTGAATTGACCTGTGCAGTTATCTGACCAAATGAGATGTCAACCCACTTTTATATTATGCTCATGCCAGAACTCAATAAAATTTTCGAAACAATGTTGGACATACTCAGATGAGTGAGTTCTATCATCAGGGTGGGTGCATGGAAATGGATAGCAATTTCATGGACACCTTTCAAAAAACTTTTGAAAAGAAATAATGTGAGCGAATTACAACATGCTCACGTTATTGCTTGTTAAAAGAAAGAAAAAAAAGTGAAAACTTGTCATTGTTATTTTGACTGTTTTTTTCTTGTAGTCACGGCCAAAACCCCCATACTTACATGCTCACGTTCTAGGAGGAGCAATTCAACAAATTTTTCACCAACAATTTCTATTTCTTCGCAACAATGGTGCCACGATGACGAGGATATGTGAGAGGTAAGGATTTTGTGGTTTTTTTTTTGAATTAGTTAGTTTTAGGTTGAATTTGATATATATTTGTTTGAATTTCTAGGAGATGCAAATCAACCTGCAAACCCTCAAGATCCTCAATAGGAAAATCAACCAAATCCTCAAGATCAAAATCAACCACAACAACAACCTCCTCCACCAATCACTCAACCCCCTCTTGACACTCAACAAAATTTAATGAGTGAAATTGAGAACAACCAGAAACAAATTGAGGATTTGATCAGTAGGTTGAGTGATCCAAATGGTTCAACCATAGAAAGAATGACCCTAGGAAATTCAATGAAAGATATGGTAGAAAATGTAGATTCAATTAACAAACAAATAACTAGATGGAAAGATAGGAGGCAAGTGGCTAGGGATTATTATGCAAATAAAATATCATACAAAGATGTAAAGGATTTAAAAATTACAAAAGGTGATTTATGCTCATTATTCACCGACCCATGCACAAATCAAAATCTTACCCTCAATGCGAAGAGGTTTCCTATCCATTGGTGCCACCACCAATAGATTAGGGACCAGTTTTATGATAGGTGGTACATGGTCTTCGATTACCCACTGTGCAACAATTGTGAGGTCCCGCAATATTTCCTTAGGAAACTATACAGTGAGTTAATATTGAACAAAATCCAAAATTATTTTGATATGAGGGATTTCTAGGGGAGAGGTGGGGTCAGCTCAGGATAGACCCGATGCACAGTCGGATCCTATGTGGCAAGGTAGACGAGCTCTCACTAGGCCACCTCATGCGCATGTTGTTGTGCCTTCCATCGTGAAGGAAAGTGCTGACATAGAGACATTGCAGGTGATCAACACTTTGACCCAGAATGCCATCCATCATACTAGCCCTATTTTACAACGCCATCCAGGGGAGTCTTCGAGTGGTGACCTTCAAACACATTTGTGTCAATCTTGCAGGGCTACTTGTTCATATGACCCCACTGACACTCAAGAGACTGGTACGCAGGATCCATCTGCATCTATGGAGATGGAGAGGGCAACTGACATTTTGCATGAGGCATATGGCATTGATAGTCAGGTAAAAGTTAGTGCATGTTCATTGAATTTAATTTATTAAATTTCAATTTTGAAATGCAAGATTAACTAAAAATGTTTTATGATTTTAATAAAATTGCGCGGTCACAGTGTTGAGATTGGATACACCGCCCCCCCACCAACTTATTTCTGCAATACACCTATAGCTGGGGTATGTAACTAGTAAACAATTATAAATTTATTTCATGTTGATAGAATTCTTTTACGAATGGTAATTTAATATGCTATTTTGGATGTTGACCAGACTAATATTGTGGAGCACTTCCCAATGGCGGTGGATTTACTCAAACCTACACGGAGGTAATAGAATAAAGAGTTTAACTAATGAATCAAGTACTTAATATATTTGTGTAGTTTATATGCATATCGTTGATTATGTTGAATAATTTGTTGTTTTATTTTCAGATGATGCAAGCCGAAACACCTATGAATGTGATGAGGGAAATGGATATTGGTGTGTCATCTTCTATACAATCCTCGATGGCTTTGATAGGAGAGGTATGAGGCAAATTAGTAAATTTCAATTTGCATTTGTTGTTATAGATGTTAGTGAAAAATTAAACCATTATTGATTCACGTAGTTTAATTTCTATTTGTATGGTTTATATAGGGCTTGAGCATGCCTGAGCATGGATGTGAGAATATTTCCCCCATGGAGAGAGATCATGAGATGGTGGTAAGTGATTATTTTGTCAAATATATCATTTTTTATAATGCAATTTCTATATATTCATGTCTTTACTTCTTATTGTAACAGTTAAAACTTCACCATGAACTAAACACTAGGAGGATCAGTAGGAGCACTCCTCAAGCACAACAAAAATGAGTGACAGACCTATCAACATCTGATCAAAAAGGAAAGGGAAAGAATTTATTTCCAGGGCATGGAGAGCAATGACTTTTTATTCCAGAGCCCTTTGTTGTATGCGTACATGGCAGTTTTGTATATATTTTTATTGGACATATTTGACATTGTATGCCTATATGGGATTCTCGTAAGCCTATATGGCTATTTTGTACATATATTTCATACTTATACCGACATATATTGATGTATGCCTATGTGGCTATTTTGTTAATACAAATATCTTTTATCGATGCTTGTCCATACTTGCATTCTAAATTGATGGTTCAATAGATATGAGTTACGTGTATTCAAGTGTATACTTTACAACTTACATGTATACATTGTGACTTACATGTGTTCCAATGTATACTTTGTGGCTTAAGTGTTTACATGCATATACCTTGTATTCGTGCATATACTTTGTATTAATTTGTGTGTACTATGTATTCGTGTGTATACTTTTTGAGGCTTACATATTTTTGAGTACTTGTGCTTCCCTTATTGACATGTACATGCTTGAATTATTCACATGTATAATTATTAATTGGTTATCCCTGACATTGATCATTGTTGTCCTTCATGATTTGTCTTGAATATTAATTGATTCATGCTAAACAACTTTATCTAAAATAAAATAAAAATGTTTACAATTGGCATTCCATGAAATGATTCATAAAAATATTCCAATATGTTCTTTATCTAAAAGCTGGAGGTCGTACCAAGTATGGGATCAACAAGTTTGTATCAAAAATCTAAAAAATAGAGAACAGTGTGAATAATTCTTATTATATCTTCTCCAAAAGTTCATCAACAACCTCCATTCAAGCCTCTCAAGGCTTTACATAGTGTTTTACACCCTTCTCTAACTGATCCATGCCCTCAACTAACTAAAAACCAACTTTCAAAACAAGTAATTGTTGCATTTCAAATTTGTTGCTTTAAGCAACTTACAAATTTGCAACTTTAGACTCCTCCAACCTAATGAGTACATCTAATGACCTCTAAACCCATACAAATAACATACAAATAGCCTTTTTTCATCGAAAAAACTCCATTCTTTCACAATCATATACAAATTCACAAATTTGCCTTCAAAGGCTACAAAGACAACTTCTAGTGCAAGATTGAAATTTTCACATTTTTTATCACTAGAACCAAAAGTCACCCTAAAACATACCTAATGGTCTTAATTGACCTTATTCAAGACAAAGCATGCTCAAAATTCCCACAACAACCTATTGACCAACCTATTCACCATCAGATAATCACTAAAACCACTGAACTAGACCTTCTTCATCAAATGGAGGAACAAGGTGCTCTGCACAAATGATCATACATTTTTTGTGTGGAATACTCGAACTTCTCAACTATCGTTTGTGTGTTTCTCTTTTCTAGTGTTTTGCATGCCATCATAAGGGATCAAGCTGGTTGAATGCAAGTCGGATCAATTCCACATGTTTGGGTGTGAAAGAGGACCATTCCTAGCGTAAACCTACCTATTGGGATGCGTTGGAGTAGTTAGTTTGGTTACACGAATTGCAAAACGAAAGTTGCACCACTTTGCAACTTTGCACAGCTTGAATTTGACACTTTTTCCATCAAGTGAAAATCCATCACCATAGAAAAACCACTCCAAGATAGCCAAAACTAAGAGAGGTTTTTGTAGAGGGGCTCAACGTAATCTTGTAGGATTAGATGAGAAGTTTCTAAGCATCACGGTATCCGAGTAATAGCATGCTGAATGTTGCAGTCATTTTGCACTTTGGACCCTTCAGGGATCGATCTGGTGGAACGTAGCTCAGAGTGATTTTGTGTGTTTCGATGCAAAAGAGGACCATGCCTAGTGTAAAAATATGTATTTGGATGCATTGGAACAATCCGCTTGGTCACATGAGCTACAGAGCGAAAGTTTCACCACTTTGCAACTCTGCACAACTTGAATTTGACACTTTTTCCATCAAGTGAAAATCTGCCGCCATAGCAAAACCACTCTGAGATAGCCAAAACCGAGAGAGGTTTTTGTAGACAATCCTAATGCAATCCTGTAGGATTGGATGAGAAGTTTCTAAGCATCACGGTATCCGAGTAATAGCATGCTAAATTTTGCAACCATTTTTGCACTTTGGATCCTTAAGGGATCGATCCAGTGGAACGTAGCTCAGAGTGATTCCGCTTGTTTCAATGCAAAAAAAGACCATTCCTAGCATAAAAATACCTATTTGGATGTGTTGGAGCAGTTAGTTTTGTCACACGAGTTGCAGATCAAAAGTTGCACCACTTTGCAACTTTGCATAGCTTGAATTTGACACTTTTTTCATCAATTGAAAATTCGCCGCCACAGGAAAACCACTTTGAGATAGCCAAAATCGAGAGATTTTTTTTTAGAGGGGCCCAATGCGATCCTGTAGGATCAGACGATAATTTTCTAAGCATCACGATATCTGATTAATAGCATGCTGAATTTTTCATCTATTTTGCACTTTGGACCCTTAAGGGATCGATCTGGTGGAACATAGATCAAAGCGATTCCGCATGTTTCGATGAAAAATAGGACCATTCCTAGCGTAAACATACATATTCAGACGTGTTGGAACAGCCCGCTTGGTCACACGAGTTGCAGAGCAAAAGTTGCACCACTTTGCAACTTTGCACAACTTGAATTTGACACTTTTTCCATCAAGTGAAAATCTGCCACCACGTGAAAACCACTGCAAGATAGCTGAAACTAAGAGAGGTTTCGGGAAGTTTCTAAGCATGGCGGTATCTGAGCTATAGCATGCTAAATTTTGTAGCCATTTTTCACTTTAGACCCTTAAGGGATCGATCTAGTGGAACATAGCTCAGAGCGATTCCGTGTGTTTCGGTGCGAAAGAGGACCATGCCTAGCATAAAAATACCTATTCAGACACGTTGGAATAGTCTTCTTGGTCACACGAGTTGCAGAGTGAAAGTTGCACCACTTTGCAACTTTGCACAGCTTAAATTTGACACTTTTTCCTTCAAGTGAAAATCCGACGCCACGGGAAAACCACTCTAAGATAGCTGAAACCGAGAGAGGTTTTTGTAGAGGGGCCCAACACAATCCTATAGGATCAAACGAGAAGTTTCTAAGCATCACGATATCTCAGTAATAGCATGTTGAATTTTTTAGCCATTTTGCACTTTGGACCCTTAAGGGATCGATCCAGTGGAACATAGCTCGAAGTGATTCTGCGTGTTTCGGTGCAAAAGAGGACCATTCCTAGCGTAAAAATACCTATTCAAACATTTTGGAACAGTCCGCTTGGTCACACAAGTTGCATAAAAAAATTTGCACCACTTTGCAACTTTGCTCTACTTGCATTTGATGTTTTGTCCATCAAGTGAAAATCTGTCGCCACGAGAAAACCACTCTAAGATAGCCAAAACCGAGAGAGGGTTTTTTAGAGGGGCCCAACGCAATCTTTTAGGACTAGACTAGAATTTTCTAAGCATCACGGTATCCGAGTAATAGCATGCTGAAGTTTGCAACCATTTTGCACTTTGAACCCTTAAGCGATCGATCTGGTGGAACATAGCTCAGAGCGATTCCGCGTGTTTTGGTGCAAAAGATGACCATTCCTAGTGTAAAAATGCCTATTCAGATGTGTTGGAGTAGTTAGTTTGGTCACATGAGTTGTAGAGCGAAAGTTGCACCACTTTGCAACTTTGCACAACTTGAATTTGACACTTTTTCCATCAAGTGAAAATCCGCCATCATGGGAAAACCACTCTGAGATAGCCAATACCGAGAGAGGTTTTTCTATAGGGGCCCAACATGATCCTATTGGATCAGATAAGAAATTTTTAAGTGAAATGGAATAATTTTTATGGGGTTTTTGTTGCTGCCCCTGTAGATTTTGATGGAAAAGAGCATGAAAAATGAGGTTTCACCCTAGGGTTTGATAAAATATTGCATGTAGAGGTTGGGTGATTGTCTTTTGAGTTTTTGCAGGTGATTTTAAGAAGGTCTAAGGTGGTGGCATGTTTTGGTAAGGTGTGGAACCATTCCTTTCAATAAACCCTCCTCATACTAGCATAAAATAAGGGTTTTGGTTTGGCATGGTGGAGTGAGTTTTTCCTAAGACAAATTATGGATCTGAGGGTTTGGATACATGATAATTGATGCCTCAACAAGTTAAGGGGGTTCTTGATTGTTTAAAGGTATGTTCCTTTGTTTCTTGAATTCCCCTGCACAAATAAACACACACACACCTAAAACATCCTAATTCGACCTTACATGCTTTATATCACTTCTCTAATCACCTAATGACCTCTTTGAGACTTTGAATACATTACATGTGACCTTTACATGACCTTTTTCACATTTTTTACATTTCAAAATTCAAATTTTGTAAATTTTCTTGTTGAAGGCATTTACAGAACAAGGTGCTACTGCACCAAACATGAACTCCAAAATTACAATATTTGAGTAAATCTCATTATGTAAGTAAATCTAATTACAATGCCAAGTAGGTACTTCATTCTCACAAATCTTTTACAATTTCACTCATACATTCGAGATTGTCTTTAAATGTCTACATCATAGGTGCTCATTATGAGGATAACTTCAATTGAGTAACTTCAGATTCCCTCGCTAAGCTTCACATGCTCTTTTATAATGGCTTGAAATCAAAATTGAGATTTGTCAAGATCATCAAAATAAGGATATTGTGTTGTTTTTTTGACTGAGATTCTCTTTGATGGCTCATAAATCAGCATTTTCTGCAACGAGAGATCAATCAATTTTTAGTAGTTTACTTTCAAATACACAAAGTAAAAGAGAAAAAGAAAGAGCATCCAAAATGGAAATGAAATAAAAATAGATGGAAGGCACTTATAGATAGGCATGCAAGTCTCACAACTTAGCCACTCCTGGTCATACATCTTCACTAGGAATTCCAACATACCTATTGCACACAACACCTCTCATGAATAGAGTAAGTTGAAATTTCAGATGCTCTTATAATTTCTATATCATAGTTTCTCATGATAAGGTTAACTTCAAATGAATAACTTGAAAGTCCCTCACCAAGATTTGCACACACTTTTCTAATGGCTTAAAATCATGATTGAGATTTGTCAAGATCATCAAAATAAGGATGTTGCATTGCTTTTTTGGCTAACATTCTCTTGGATGGCTCATATATCTACATTTTTTGCAAGGGGACACCAATCACTATTTAGTATGTTACTTACAAATACACAAAGTAAAAGAAGATGATAGCATTGGAATAAAACAAATTAATGTGCATACAAGTATAAATTAATAAGAACTAACGTGCATATACTTACAAATTAATCCAACGAACCATCCGGGTCTACTCTACTCTTTATTGTGTGAAGTATTGCCTCATGGTCAGACTCACGGACCTTCCACAAGGTCTTCTTCAAATTTCTACCCCCATAGTTGGTCAAACAAACATTGGATGCCACGACAAGGTTTGAGTAATGAAGAATCTTACGATGCGTGTCAAAGTCCTGAAATAGCCAATGTTTAACACTCTAATGTGCGTACCTTCTAAGCCATGTTCCAGTAACCACAACTGAGCCTATAGGGTATTCAATGTTTTCTCCATCTATAACTGGGGCCTCCAATTTATTTTTGGCCTGAACACAATGACACAAGTAATAGTATGTTCCCTCTTCATTGTCTTCATCTGCAATAACTGCATAAACATGCCCTACATTCATATGTGTAGAAAATATCTTGAAACTTGTCAACATTACAAACACAGTACAAAGTAAGATAACGATATGGAATTTCAACAACTAAGCAAGTAGATATATCACCTGGTTGAACTAGATCTGATATGTGGTCAAATTTGACCGATGATTCTATCTGTGTTAGTTCCAATGCTGTCGGAGGGTGATACGCATGAAATGGGATAAGATAACTTGTCAACCATTTATCAACCCACTCCCTTGACTCACAATCATTCCAGACTTGCATTGTACATGAAGAACAAAAGCATGCCATCTTTTGTGTATCGATACTCCATGAACTTGCATTTGAGCTAAGGAAAGAGTGTACCTCACTCGATCTTGTTAGTATACAAAATTCCTCATATGGTGCAATGTTAGTATCATTCATCGACCAAAAAAATATATGAACTGAAGATGTGCCTTCATTACTTGGACCCATCGAAGCATTACACCACTCGACGATTGATTTTGCATCTGTCAACTTTGCACTATCTTTATACTTTAACTCTTCTCATGCTAATGCTATTTTCACGCATGCTCCCCCTTTCCACGCCCAACCTCACAAAAGTTCCACATATGTTGAACACCTGTAATTACATGCATCCTACACAACCAGTAGAACATGCGCAAGTTCTTGAACTGTGCTGCATAGTTATCGGACCATATTATATGTTGGTTGTATTTTATGCCCCTCTGAGCCAAATCATTGTAGAACATTTGGAAGCAACCTTATACGAACTTTGGAGAATGTGTACGATCATCACTAATGTAAAAGTGGTACTCCCTCAATACCTTCCTTTGGTCATATGTACTATCAGATGCATGAATGAATGCTATGTGCACGAATATCGAAACTTGTGTGGAGTGAGGGAGAGTGGGAGAGAAAGGAGAGTGGGAGAGAGAGGGAGGGAGCGAGGGAGCGAGGGAGAGGGAGAGGGTTAGAAAGAGATAGTGGGAGAGATGGGGAGAGGGGGAGAAAGAGAGAGGGAGAGA